>CM060987.1:58797556-59997556 GCA_030765065.1 Deroplatys truncata | reverse complement strand
TTTCTGCACGATCATCAGAACCTTCCATATATAAGTTAGCTTGGATTTTCCTCTCAGGCCATAAATATAGATTATAGTTTATACAGCGGACGGGGGCATCTCGTGCACTGTAACCTGTATAGATCGATTATGACTAGCATCCCCCCAGGAGGAAGAGACGAAGTGAAAGAACCGTAGGAGGCCACAGCGACAAGCGTAAGTCCCTAACAGTTCCAGTCATAACATGTAATGCCTATTGTGTTCATGTAGTGTCCTAAAGACGTGACTGTTTTAATCAAAATTCTTGGAGACATTTCTGAGAAAATAAAAAACAACGAAAAAAATCTGATGTGTTACACTCATATGACTTTCTCCACTCTTGTACAAACTATTTTTACAAACGCTTATTCTCCATATGCTTCATATTAATCGAGATGTTAATCTTATTGCTAATTTTCTTGTAGATGCTAGGGGAATTGGTAGGCTTTAAGCGATAGTCAAATTTTTAAGAGCTGGTTGCTATGTGGAGTACGATTCCATTCTTTTGCATTACGAGGACAAAATAAAATGAATAACGAATTTGAGAAAAAGTATAAGTATTCGAGAATTTAAGGGAATAACAAGCAGTATCTCGAAAATGGTTCACTCAACAAAAAACATATATATGACATAAATTGTGTATTTTAACGCGATCTACATTTGTGTGTATTAAAATTTTGTCTATCTCTTATGGTTTACCAGTTATGCAAAAGTCGTTCCCAATGAAGAATACTTTTGGAGATATTCCCAGAAAATTCGAGATATACATTTCATTTGTCATGAAAATATCTTAAACATATGATATTTTAATCAAAGTCGTTAGAGCCATTTTTGAGAAAATTAAAATTTTCGAAAAATGTTCCATGTAAAGGGTAATCTGGGGTGGGGGGATTCTCTTGAAAACCTTCGTGTCGCATCTCTGGAAGATACTGAACCCAAATACCAAGTTTGGTGTTTATCCGACTGTTGGTTTCTGAGTCAATTGAGGAACTCAACGTCCCACCGGCATGTTGCCACAGTAGCTCAATGGTTAGAGTGACCGCACGGAGAGCGGGAGAACCGTGTTCAAATCCAGGTGTGGCGTTGGATTTTTCACTTGACTCTACATTAAAAACTTGTATGTTTGTTAAACCTCTGGTGGTGGGTATTAATAATTGAGTTTTATGGATAATAAATTTTATTGTTTAAGATTAATATTTCTTACCCAAATGAATCTCAATGTCGATTGTTATACGAAGCACGCGTATGTTTTATTTTTGTCGCGAAATTATCTCAAAATTTTGTTGTAGTATTAACACAAAAACCCGAAAATTTAAAAATTGAAGTAGTTATTTTGTTGTATTGTTATTTTGTACGTTGTTATTTACCCCACGTTTAGTGAACCAATTTGAAGAAGTTTTGTCGCTGCTACTATGGAAAGCAGTTTGAAGATGATGTATTTTATTTCGACTGTTGGGGAGCCGAACTTGAAGCAGTTGCAACCGCACTTATGGTACCCGGTAACCTTCGTCACAAAAATGTAAAAATATTAACTTTGTAATTTGACTGTTACTTTAAATATTATATATTTATGTTTGCCTCGGCTGCGTCAGTATTATTATTATTATTATTATTATTATTATTAGAGACATGGATTTCTTAGCAGGGAGTAGTGCGGCTAAGAATGTAGGCTTACACAGTTATAATTTTTACTTCACCACATTTATTAATCCTTGACACAATTTAAATATCACTTCACTGATATAGAGAGCTGTGAGATTTTTTTATTAATTACCTGCACTTTTTAACACGTAAACTATTTTTCGTCTCAAACTAAATGCGTATTAAATTTCTCGAGGACCCATCTCGCGTCCGGTTAAGAACAGTCTGCAAGCAACGCGTCCAGTTATGAGCGCTGTCTACAAGCAACTGACTTGATTTCTACCGCCTAAATTTGTAAATTTCTGTATTTCAAGTCTCTGATTGGCTAATCCTAGTCCAATAGAATACCTTCATTTAACTAAAGCTTTTTCTGGTTGTTGATTGTCTATTTATTAAACTGTCACACAAATTACATTATTGCTTCCAAGAATTACATGTAGTATTTAAAGTTTCTAATTCATTATTGCCTCAAGGTTACCTCATTGTTACCTCATTGTTAGCAACTTTTAACCTATTGTTCTCACAGCTCCTACATTATTAAATTATGTAATACATTCACATAACATTATCACACATGTATACAATAATATAAACATTTACAATGGCTGTAATATACACTTTTTATATATTATTACATACACATATTGCATAAGGCGGGCTGTTATTGAATTTATTTATTATATAATTTGACTGAAATGATTTAAGTGTTAAAAATGCTGCCTCAAAATGAAACGTGAATTCTTTAAAAATTATCACCAACAAATCCTACCCATGGTTATAACTCTCGTCTTATGTATAGAGATCTTTTACTTATATCCTTAAAACATTATAATTGTTTATGTACGGCCCCTTATAAATTCTCTTCGCTCTCTTGGATAATATTATCCGATTACCCAGAAATAAAAGAGTATTTATTATACTTTGTAGGTTTACTAAAACTCCGTCGTAGCATGCTTCTTCCATTCTCTAAGAATGTAGTCTATACAGGGCGTATCATAATTAATAGCGCAAACTGAAACGGTTGAAGGTATAGGATAGTAGAAGCAAAAGCGATCCAGTAAACACGGGCCCGCACACGAGCCATGTGTGAGATAATTGCAAATGTGTAATCACAAGCCGTCACTTACTTCATTAAGCAATATCATCCTAATTAGTACAAGTGAATTTCAGAAGGAGATTTTCGTTTAATAATTGCCATTCTAAGTTGCCTCAAAATTCACTCATAGCTTAACTTAACAAGGAATACAATTCTACTTTAGTATGTTACCTGTTACTAATACTGTGCACGCTTTCCTGTTAAAGGAGTTGCCCTTGCATCTGAGCATAATACTGTACTCGTCTCTGCAGTGAGTTTCGAATTATTTCAAACACCCCCGGATCATCTCGGAATACTTGACAAGCACGTACAATCCTCTGCTCCAGTACTTCAACGATATCAACTGGAGTGCTGATCACTACACTTTTGAGGTGACCCCATACAGAAAGATCCAAAGCACTGAGATCAGGTGATTGTGGAAGCCAAGGTATAGGCCCTCCTCGACCTTTCCATCTCAGACCATATCTCCACGTTAGATGTCTTCTTACACAGTAGCAGCAAAATGTACCGGTGCTCCATCATGCATGTACCACATACTCTGACGTTGCTCATAACACCACACATTCGCAATAATAAATCCTGCCTTGTTTGCGGATCCATGTTTACTAGAACTGTTTTGCTTCTATTATCGTATGTTTTCAACCATTTCAGTTTGCACTATTAATAATGATACATCTTGTATATTAAAAATATTTGGAGACTATATCCTTGGCTAACGCCTTTATTGATTATAAATTCTTCCAATGCTTTTGCATTTGTTGACAATTTATTCGTTGTTTTACAGTACAGCGATTAAAACAAAAACCTTTACTTTATTTCAGAATGGCAGCAATAAAAGCAAAAGCACAGGTGATGGGATAATTGCCTTCTCTCTTTGTTAGTACGATTGATGTGGGAAGAGCAGTAACACATTTATTTTCGGATCTATGGCAGCACTGGACTCAGATGGCACCCGAAAGGTTCATTCCACACTTGGACGCTACGGTTTACCCGCATCCCTCCTCTATTCGGTTAAATACATCAGCTGCACCTGATCAAATTAAAATGGCCGGTATCACAAAGGTCCAGCAAAATGGCTGACCACGTACACAACATTGAGCCCTCTAGGGTTCCAATTTCCCCAGAGAGTTACCCGGCGTTCCTACACTCTTTGCTGAAGCAAAAGTTATTTCGGATGGGTTGCATTGTGAAAAGGATAGGTTTACGAATTTACCTAAGTATTTATCAAAATATTAAATAAGCGATTTCAATCAATCTAATCACCCATCTACAATACAACGTGCGCTGTTGTCAATTCTGCGCATTTGAAAGTGTTTTTCAAAGAAACTACGAAAGAGAGAAAAAAGTGTTCATAAACATTTTCGATATATTAGTCAAGATCTATTTATCTGGTTTAGGAATCATTCTATGCCACAACCACCCAATATTTTCTAACTAAAAATAGATAAATACATTGAAAAATGAAGTAATATTTTAACACGAAGCTAAAAACGTTTCATCGTTAAACGCTTAATGTCTGTGTACTTTGTTCCAATGATATTTATGTGAGAGAAGTTAACCCTATTACTTTATCTACCACGCACATGGTAGGTAGAGAAGGTATTGCATTCCACCCAAAAATTAAATGCCGAGATTTCACCGGAAGTACAGTTTCGAGGTCCCCTGAATAAAATTATCCATTAAAGGAACATTTTTCAAAAAAAATTAATTAAAATAGCAGTATTAAGGATATTTACATGATAAATAAAATGTACATCTGAATTTTCCAGCCTGTGAATCCACATCATTCTGAAAGAATTTTATGTAATATTGTATAACTGGTAAACCTTAATCGATGGACGAAAACATAGAACAGAACAAATGTGGATCTATTTAAAATATACAATTTATTTCAAATAACTTTTATGTGGCATCGGCTATTTCCGAAATATCCGTTATTAATATTTTGAACTGTTCAATTTTTGGTTATGCTTTTAGTCCTGTCGATTTTCAGTTGTTTCTCGCCATGTCATGGAAAGAGTATAGAGTTCTTAAACATTTGACTATTGCTATCCCCTTTATATCTATAACGAAATGTATAATGCAGGTATTTCCGGAAAGGTTTATCTCGATTAAAATGAAGTAGATAGGAAAATAACATTTCGAATAGTTTTTATAACCATTAATGAATGGTAGGGGGCAGACAAAGTCATGTGAATGTAACGCATCAGATTTTTTCCTATTTAAAATATAATGAAGTGCTATCTATATAGAATGGGATTTTTTTGTGTACTTGTTCTGATAGAATATGGGGTAAGATACATATAAAGTATTCGTAAAATAAAATACACAGTGTGTAAGTAAATGTTAAAATATGCAAAAAATCTGATGTGTTACACTCACATGACTATTTTTACGAAAGCTTATTCTCCATATGCTTCATGTTAATCGAGATATCGAGGTGTTAATCTTATTGTTAATTTTCTTGTAGATGCAAGGGGAATTGGTAGGTTTTAAGCGATAGTCAAATATTTTAAGAGCTTGTTGCTATGTGGAGTATTACCAGGACAAAAAAAATGAATAACGAATTTGAGAAAAAGTATAAGTATTGGAAAATTTAAGGGAATAACAAGCAATATCTCGAAAATGGTTCACTCAACAAAAAAACGTATATGACATAAATTGTGTATTTTAACGCGATCTACATTTTTTGTGTAGTAAAATTTCGTCTATCTCTTATGGTATACCAGTTATGTAAAAGTCATTCACAATGAAGAATACTTTTGGAGACATTCCCAGAAAATTTGAGATATTCATTTCATTTGTCATGAAAATATCTTAAACATGTGATATTTTAATCAAAATTTAATTTTCGAAAAATGTTCCATGTAAGGGTTAGTTCTGGGGTGGGGGATTTTCTTGAAAACCTTCGTGTCGCATCTTGGAAGATACTCAACCTAAATATCAAGTTTGGTGTTTATTCGACTGTTCGTTTCTGAGTTATGCTGTTCACAGAGAGAGAGAGACACACACACACACACACACACACACACTCACACACACACACATACACACACACAGACATACACAGGCACACACTCGGACATGTTTCCAAAAATGATTTTTTGGATTCAGTAGGTCTCAAAATATGTATTTCCGGTGAAATCTCGGTATCGAATTTTTGGATGGAATACAATACTTCCCCTACTTACTATACGTAGTAGAGAAAGTAAAAATGAATAACGAATTCCCATTTGAGAAAATAAGTATTGAAAAATTTAAGGGAATAACAAGCAATATCTCGAAAATGGTTCACTCTACAAAAAAATGTATACGACATAAATTGTGTATTTTAACACGATCTACTTTTTTTGCAGTAAAATTTTGTCTATCTCTTATGGTTTACCAGTTATCCGACTGTTCGTTTCTGAGTTATGCTGTTCACAGACTAACACACAGACACACAGACAGACACACACACACAGACACAAACACGGACATGTTTCCAAAAATGCTTTTTTTGGATTCAGGGGGTCTCAAAACATATATTTCCGGTGAAATCTCGGTATCGAATTTTTGGGTGGAATACAATACTTCCCCTACTTACTATACGTAGTAGAGAAGAAAATGCTAAGCTTAAATACTAGTTTTGAGGTATGCTGTTCTCAGATATGGACATATACACACATGTGTGTTTTCCTATTGTTTTTTCAGGGAACCTCAAAACCTGTGTTGCCGGTGAAATCTCGATATCGAATTTTTGGTTGGTAGGTTATAGGTTGTTCGACGCAGAGGGTCACCTTGTCACCGTGAACTAGTGAGATCTATTGTGCCTACGAATACCAACCCCAGCGGAAGGAATGAAGTGACGTAGGCTACAGGCCGTAGGCAGACAGGCACATATACGCGCGGAAGTCCCTAATATTTCCAAGTTCGCAGATCCGTGTGTCACCGCCGAAGCCGCCTAGAGATGGCAATGAACGACCCACCAGTCGAGCAACCACAGTCCACGGAGAGTGTTCATTCCAGTGAGGATGCATCCCCGCCATCTGTCCGGCACCGCCATACACCACGAAACCTAAAAGCACACCTGAAAGCTGAGAAAAAACCGAATGAAATGGGAATGACGGAAAGGAAATCTGATAGAGGGAAAACCACCCCAGCATTCGCTGTCGGAAATGACGTAAAAACCCATGGGTGAGAGTGGGCTGTCGCCGGGATTGAACTCGGGACCTTTTATTTCCTCTACTTGCAACAGAGGAAATAAAAGGTTATACTCTAAAAGATTATCCTATCCGCCCTTGTACATCCCTTTACATTACATAGGAATTTTGACTTCGCTTGTTATTAGCAGAATTTCATCTGGGCACCTTACAAGGTCTGCACAGATAGACGAGGCGTGTCCTTAAAGTAAGCACAGCTTTAATATTTTGCCGCTTCAGCGCTGGTGTAGCGATCTTGAGCTGCGCAATTACTTCCTCCATTTATTAGGAAGCCAGACGCAGCTGTTGACGATCCCCCTTTGTGTTTCACTGTTATTAGAACGTTTCGAAATGTTCAAAACAAGCGATCGACCCCCGACTGTGAAGTCAGATCAGTGATGTTGAGAAATGTTAGCGAGCAAACGTTCATCGTCAATTTTAAGAGGTTTATGGGGGAAGCAATAATAAATGACAATGCCCGGCCACACGCAGCCAAACAAATTCAAGATCTGATACCTAAATTTGGTTGGTTACAATTAGACCACCCTCCCTACAGTCCGGATTGGCACAAGGGATTTTCAGCTGAAGAAATTCCTTCGTGGAGAGTATTTCAACTATTGTGAAACAAGAAGTTTAAACTTAGCGTTCATCACAGGTGGCAACATTCTTTGATGAAGATACTGTTTCCCGTTACAACATTTTAAAAACTAAGTGTGTTTACTTCAAAAACACCCTCTAGTTGGGTGGTGGAACTGCCATGTTAGCCTCCCAACTTGCTTCATGTTTGCTTTAGGTTGAAATGTGGATAGAGTAAGAAATGAAACTCTTAGAGAAGAATTAAACATGTATAAGATTAAAGAAAAAATTAAAGCTACAACAAGCAATTAACAGAATATTTAATCATGAGCAACGAAAGAATACCAAATTTGACTTTTCTTGGGAAGAAATGCTCCTTGGCTTTTTTGTACTTATTGTTCCTTTTGTAGTAATTAATTATTAATTTTTAAATTGATCCACTACTTGATTTTAGTTTTATTATGTTACTTTTTTGATAGTAAATTTTATGCCGTTAATTTATTCAAATGAGTAAAGCAAGGATATTGAAGTTTCCTATCTAACCCAAGAGGAAAACGAAATGTTGGCTGACCTGTGGAGGATGGAATCCATTTGTGACTTGGCCAGAACGGCCTGCATAGCCTAAACCCTGATGATGATGACAACGACTTTACGTTTAAAAGCTGACCTGTAGTCGTAAAATCCCTGTGCTGTAGCGGGTGGATGTAGATGTAGGGCAGTGATATAAATTTTTCTTTAGCCAACTACCGATAATTATGAATAAGCTATTGGTATGTAACTAAAAGTTTACTTTTACATCAGCCTTCTCTTCTAATCTTCTCTCTGTGATATTAATGGTCAAGCATCTCTTTAAGACTACGTTTTTCATGAAGTTTTAATTGCAAGCCGAAACATTTTAATTTATTTAGTGGTTTCTCTTTTCCTTAAAAGCGCTTTCATGTTTTTCGTCTTCCTTCCTTTGACATGGTAACTACAACTTGGTTCTTGTTTTTTCACTTAATTCTCAACTCTCTATAAGACTTACCAATAAAGTTTGTACCCACGTTGCGTATTTAATTTCTGTACTACGTAAAGTAAGTAGGGGAAGTACTGCATTCCACACAAAAATTCGATATCCAGATTTTACCGGAAATACATGTTTTGAGCCCCCTGAATCCAAAAAAAGCGTTTTTAGAAAAACGTCCGTGTGTGTGTCTGTGAACAGCATAACTCAAAAGTCGGATAAATACCAAAGTATTTAGGTTCAGTATATTTCAAAGATGCGACGCAAACATCTTCAAGATAATCCCCCCATCCTAGACTACCCTTTACATGGACAATTTTTTGAAAATTTTGATTTTCTCATAAATGGCTCTAACGGGTTTTATCAAAGTAGCCTATATATAAGATATTTTCATGACAAATAAAATGTATACCTTGAATTTTCTGGGAATATCCCCAAAGGTCCTCTTCATTCTGAATGACTTTTTCATAACTGGTAAATCGTAAGAGAGAGACAATCTGTTTCTACTCATGTAAAGTTCGTTAAAACATACAATTTATGTCCTATACATTTTTACATTCTCTACTACGTATAGTAAGTAGGAGAAGTATTGTATTCCACCCAAAAATTCGATACAGAGATTTCACCGGAAATACATGTTTTGAGCCCCCTCAATCCAAAAAAAGAATTTTTGAAAACATGTCCGTGTGTCTGTGTGTGTGTCTGTCTGTGAACAGCATAACTCAGAAACGAACAGTCGGATAAACACCAAACTTGGTATTTAGGTTCAGTATCTAGAAGATTTTCAAGAAAATCCCTCCACCCCAGATTACCCTTTACATGGAACATTTTTCGAAAATTTTAATTTTCTCAAAAATGGCTCTAACGATTTTGATTAAAATATCATATGTTTAATATATTTTCATGACAAATAAAATGTATATCTTGAATTTTCTGGGAATTTCTCCAAAAGTATTCTTCATTGTGAACGACTTTTGCATAACTGGTAAACCATAAGAGATAGAAAAAATTTTACTACACAAAAAATGTAGATCGCGTTAAAATACACAATCTATGTCATATACATTTTTTTTGTTGAGTGAAGCATTTTCGATATATTGCGTGTTATTCCCTTAAATTTTTCAATACTTATTTTCTCAAATGGGAATTCGTTATTTATTTCTTTGTCTTGGATATGCAAAGAGTATTAATCTGTGGCAAAGGGAATGGTGCTGCACCTAGCAACCAGCTATTAAGAGATATGTATGTGCTTAAAGGCTACTGTATTTCTATATTGTCCTTGTAAATATATATTCCCCTTACATCTACAAGAAAATTAGCAATAAGATGGAGCTGCAAATGTTTATCTCGATTAACATGAAGTAGATGGAGAATAAGCGTTTGTAAAAATAGTTTGTACAAGAGTAGAGAAAGTCATGTGAGTGTAACACATCAGATTTTTTGTGGAGTGAACTATTTCCAAGATATTTCTTGTTATTTGTTTGAATTTTCCAATACTTATAGTTTTTCTCAAATGAGAATTTTTATTCGTTTTTTTATGTCCTGCACATGCCAAGAGAATGGAATGATCCACATAGCAACCAGCTCTCAAAAGATTTGACTATCGCTTAAAGCCTGCCACATTTCCCTTGACATTACAAGAAAATTAGCAATAAGTTTCTGCAAATGTTTATGTCAATTAACATGAAGTAGATTGAGAATAAGCCTTTGTAAAAATAGTTTGTAGAAGACTAGAGAAAGTCATATGAGTGTAACACATATTTTTTCTCCTAAAGATCATCTCAGTTAGTACATTTGAGAGGTTAGTAGGAAGGTAATGAAAAGGTAAATATTAATTGTTCATAAGTTTATCTTCTTAAAAATTATATTTATACATTGCCAGAGTGTCCACTGGTTGTGTCTCTAGAATTTTCCAAATAAGTCGGAGCCATCTGAAAGTCATTCGTTCATCTAGTTTCAAAAAATCCTAAGCAGTTATGTCCCGAGGTCTTTGAAAATCGTTCATTTCACCTGGAGCGGGTTATTACTGCTTCTCAAATTAGGGGTTGTTCATTCGGCCTTTTATTTGTTTATTACACGTAGTTACCATTTTTCTGGTTTGAGTCAGTAAACTTCAGAAAATGAAATAAACAAGCAACTTTAATCCCCGAAAAGCGTATTACTTTCTGTACCACGTACATAGTAGGTAGAGAAGGTATTGCATTGCACCCAAAAATTCGATATCGAGATTTCACCGGTAATACATGTTTTGAGACCCCCTGAATCCAAAAAAATATTTTTGGAAACACGTCCGTGTGTGTGTGTGTGTGTTGTGTGTCTGTGTGTGTGTGTGTGTGTGTGTGTGTGTGTGTGTCTGTGAACAGCATAACTCAGAAACGAACAGTCGGATAAACGCCAAACTTGGTATGTAGGTTCAATATCTTCCAGGGATGCGACACAAAGGTTTTCAACAAAATCCCCCACCCCAGGATACCCTTTACATGGAAGATTTTTCGAAAAGTTTAATTTTCTCAAAAACGGCTCTAACGATTTTGATTAGAATATCATATGTTTAAGATGTTTTCATGACAAATAAAAGGTATATCTTGAATTTTTTGGGAATGTCTCCAAAAGTGTTCTTCATTGTGAACGACTTTTGTATAACCAGTAAACCATAAGAGATAGAGAAAATTTTACTACACAAAAAATGTAGATCGCGTTAAAATACACAATTCATGTCATATACATTTGTTTTGTTGAGTGAACCATTTTCGAGATATTGCTTGTTATTCTCTTAAATTTTTCAGTACTTATTTTCTTAAATGGAAATTCGTTAGTCATTTGTTTGTCTTGGATATGAAAAGGGTATTAATCTGTGGCAAAGGGAATGGTGCTGCACCTAGCAACCAGCTATTAAGAGATATGTATATGCTTAAAGGCTACTGTATTTCTATGTTGTCCTTGTAAATATATATTTCCCTTACATCTACAGGAAAATTAGCAATAAGATAGAGTCGACAAATGTTTATCTCGATTAACATGAAGTAGATGGAGAATAAGCGTTTGTAAAAATAGTTTGTACAAGAGTAGAGAAAGTCATGTGAGTGTAACACATCAGATTTTTACTTTCACTACTACGTATAGTAAGTAGGGGAAGTATTGCATTCCACCCAAAAGTTCGATGCCGAGATTTCACCGGAAATATGTGTTTTGAGGCAAGTTAAATTAAACTAATATCCTTCAAAGTTATAAATAAAGTAAATTCATCTTTAAGTCTGAATCCAAAAAAAGCATTTTTAGAAAAAGGTCCGTGTTTGTGTCTGTGAACAACATAACTCAAAAACGAAAAGTCGGATAAATACCAAACTTGGTATTTAGGTTCAGTATATTTCAAAGATGCGACGCAAAGATCTTCAAGAAAATTCCCCTATCCCAGAATATCCTTTACATGGAACATTTTTCGAAAATTTTGATTTTCTCAAAAATGACTAACGATTTTTATTAAAATATCATAAAATTAAGATAATTTCATGGCAAATGAAATGTATGTTTTAAATTTTCTGGTTATGTCCCCAAAAATCCTCTTCATTGTGAATGGCTTTTGCATAACTGGTAAATCGTAAGAGATAGATAAAAGTTTACTACACAAAACATGTAGATCTCCTTAAAGCACACAATTTATGTCATACATTAGTTTTGTGGAGTGAACCATTTACGAGACATTCCTTGTTATTTGTTTGAATTTTCCAATAGTTACAGTCTTTCTAATATGGGAATTCGCAATTCTTTTTTTTTATGTCCTGGACATGCAAAGAGAATGGAATGTTCCAGATAGCAACCAGCTCTTAAAAGACTTGTCAATAGCTTAAAGCCTACCATATTTCCCTTGCACCTACAGAAAATTAGCAATAGGATAGTTTTTGCATATGTTTATGTCGATTAACATGAAGTAGATGGAGAATAAGCGTTTGTAAAAATAGTTTATACAAGAAGAGAAAGTCATGTGAGTGCAAGACATATGATTTTTAGGAAAGGATCCGTGAACAGCATAGCTCAAAAACGAAAAGTCGGATAAACACCAAAGTTGGTATTTAGGTTTAGTACCTTTTGAAGATGCGACGCAAATATTTTCAAGAAAATAACCTCACCCGTAACCACCCTTGACATGGAACATTCTTCGAAAATTTTGTTTTTCTAAAAAAAATGACTAATGATTTTGATTAAAATACCATGCATTAACTATACTTACATGAAAAATAAAATGTATAACTTGAATTTTGTGGGAATAGCCTTTGAAGTCTTCTTCATTCGGAACGAATATAATCTTGTATAACGAGTAAACGTTAAGCGATTGAAGAAAACGTACTACACAAGAACTGTAGATCTCTTTAAAACACACATTGTGTTTCAAAGACCTATTTCTGTGACGTAAGCCATTTCTATGGTTCGATTTGTTCAACACTTTGTCATTATTTTTAAGTCCCATCGATTTTCTATTGTTTCTCGCGATTACATGGAAGCAGTATGGAATTTTAATGCCGGCATATAGCGTCCAGTTCTTAAGCCGCTTGTACACGATCAAATTTTTGTCAAATTCAATACTTTACAAGACTTTTCAAGAGTTGTTGCAACTTCACAACTTTTCTTGACAAATTGCTTCCAATACTTTTAAAGTCTTTGAAAGTGTTGAAAGCAAATAAGGACATGCTCTAAACGATCAAAGATTTCACAATGATTTGATGGCTTTCGCCAATGAAATCTGAGTATTCACAGTGCGTCACGAAATCTGCAACATGGATGAAAGCAAAAAGTAAAAAATCTGATGTGTTACATTCACATGACTTTCTCTACTCTTGTACAAACTATTTTTACAAACGCTTATTCTCCATCTATTTCATGTTAATCGAGATAAACATTTGCAGACTCTATCTTATTGCTAATTTTCTTGTATATGTAAGGGGAATATATATTTACAAGGGCAGTATAGAAATACAGTAGCCTTTAAGCACATACATATCTGTTAATAGCTGGTTGCTAGGTGCAGCACAATTCCCTTTGCCCAGATTAATACTCTTTGCATATCCAAGACAAAAAATGAATAACGAATTCCCATTTGAGAAAATAAGTATTGAAAAGTTTAAGGATATAACAAGCAATATCCCGAAAATGGTTCGCTCAACAAAAAAAATGCATATGACATGAATTGTGTATTTTAACGCGGTCTACATTTTTTGTGCAGTAAAATTTTGTCTATCTCTTATGGTTTACCAGTTATGCAAAAGTCGTTCACAATGAAGAATACTTTTGGAGACATTCCCAGAAAATTCAAGACATACATTTCATTTGTCATGCAAATATCTTAAACATACGATATTTTAATCAAAATCGTTAGAGGCTATTTGAGAAAATTAAAATTTTCGAAAATTCTTCCATGTAAAGGGTAATCTGGGGTGGGGGATTTTCTTGAAAACCTTCGTGTCGCATCTCTGGAAGATACTGAACCTAAATACCAAATTTGGTGTTTATCCGACTGTTCGTTTCTGAGTTATGCTGGTCACAGACAGACACACAGACGGACACACAGACACACACACGGACATGTTTCCAAAAATGCTTTTTTTGGATTCAGGGGGTCTCAAAACATGTATTTCCGGTGAAATCTCGGTATCGAATTTTTGGGTGGAATACAATACTTCCCCTACTTACTATACGTAGTGGAGAAAGTAACAAAATTGGCTACCCGGCCAAAGTATGTCGTTTGCGAACTGATTAGGTTATACACAAGCTAGCCATGTCTGTACGCCGAGGTATCCGTGGATGACCACAAGATGGAGCAGATGACGATTATGAAGAAATATTTGCCAGGAAGTTTTCCGAACTAAGTATATAATGCAATGTTGTATAGTGTGGTTAACCTATCGGTTGGTGTTATTTCCATTGTATTCCATAATCGTAAGTGATTTCATTGGATACAATTCGTGAAAGTGCTACATAATATTAGTAAAGTACAGTATTTCATTGCAAATTGTTATACCGTGTCGCAAATAGTAAATTGCTTTGCTGGTGGTAAATTATCAATGTGTTCTGAAGGGTTTCAGTTTGGCGAAGAGACAGCTTGTAAATACACATTTTTGACATTGTCAAGTCTTGCCAGGTCTTTCCAAGTCTTTTCCAATCTTGTCACATATTGAAAAACATTTCACAATTTTTCTTGTAAACTAGTGAATTGAAAAGAAGGTTTGATCGTGTACAAGAGGCTTAAAACATTTTACTTTCGTTTTCTTTTGTATCCCTAACGAAATGTGTAATGTAACTAATTTTGCAAAGATTTATGTGGATTAGAATGAAGTAGATACGAAAATAAACTTTCGTAAGAATAATCTGTACCTATTCTCATAAATAAACCATAGAGGGTAGAGAAAGTTATGTGAATGTAACATATCAGAATTTTTTTAAACAGTCAAGCATATCATATCCAGAGGTGTTTCATAGCCAAACCAGCACCATAATAAATAAATTCATAAGAGTATGGAATTTTAAGGCCAACGTATAGCGTCCAATTCTTAAACATTTGACTATCGCTATTCCCTTTGTATCTATAACGAGATATGTAATGTAACTATTTCCGGAAGGGTTTAAAGCGCAATAGGGAGGGGAAGAATAATTTGCATACCCACTAATAAGCGTTAGGGGGTAGAGAGAGTCATGCGAATATAACACATCAGATTTTTCTTACAGCTGTTTAGTGCAAAAATCATTAATATATGCGAACCAAACATTCGAACACGCACAAGAAACAAAAGAAAAGAATAATTTCATATCACAATCGATGCACATAAGTTTATGGGATAAACTATCATAAGCTGCAAATCATTGTCACATCCTAATACATTTACATCAGACAATGGAGTTTAAGCCATTATAGATGTCTGTCACACTACACATTACTTTGTGCAATCCTGTAATAAATAAGTAGGCTGTTATGTATTCAATACGTACACGATTGACTCATAATAGCATGTGTGCCAAAAATAGCAATGACGTAATATCGTTAATCCAATATGCCGCGGCTTATAGAGCGAAGATGAAACCGTTTTGTAGTATTCTTTTCTCTGACCTAAGAGGATACAAAAACTTCTGTCCATTATTAAATATAGAATAATTAAGATCTGAATGTACAGGGCTATTCAAAACGAAGGAATAGATTTAAATATTTGTATCTAATGAACGACAATAGATGGCAACACATGCTATACTTCACTGAATAGAGGAAAGTTCAAAATGAGCACCATTTGTTATGCAAGGACGACCAGTGCATACGCAACCATCTTCTACGAATTTATTGTATCAGTAGTAAATATTTTATGACGAGGCGGCTCGTTGTTGAACTTAAAACGAAATGCACACTGCGATGAAAAAATGGATTCATGCTTTGCATAATTCAGCACACTAAACGACTTTTCCTGTGACGTCACCATTTTCTCGTAAACAAACTCAGCGCCACTGTAGGCACTGAATGGAACTAATATATGGGGCTTAAAACTTAAACTTTCCTGTATTCAATCATGTGTCGTATGTGTCGCTATCTATTGTCGTTCATTAAAAATGAATTTTTAAAATCTGTTCTTTCTTTTTGAATAACCTGTATAATTACTTATCATGATATGTTGATAATAGGCTATATCACAGTCCATAGCACCTGCTCACTTCTCTCCTAGGAAGGGAATACATACAATTGGCTGTTTTATCGGTTTCACACGCCAGGTAATAAGTAATGAAATTCAGGGAATAAAGATAAGGGTACGGACGAACGGAGGGACTTCCGCAACCTCGGCAGATCGGCACCTGGACTCACCCAGAAGCTACCAAACCGCGGCCGGGCCCACTCGGAGGCGAGACCTAACTGAGCAGTACCACAACGACACCAGGGAAGAAACCTCTATAGAGCGCAGAGCCACCGCCCAGCCGCAATCCGCCGAACACCGTCGCCTGGTCCTATAACCCTGAAACAGATGACTAGGAAGATGGTGGGTACAGGAAATGAGGTGTAGGTGGTAAAAGGTGAACCATCCCTGCATTCGCCTGCCGATCCGCGGAAACCAATGAAAAGCCATGGGTCAGAATGGGGGTCACCGGGGATCTAACCCGGGACCCTCCGAATACGAGTCACACCGCGGCGCCATCTGTATTGGTAAAAGCAGGGGATGCGAAATTATTTCATGATTTATTTTCTAAAATTTATAATGACCAAATTGCATAAAATGTTGTATCCAACTCGTGAATAATCTTAACTTGTGAAAATTGTTCCACTCACTGTCAACAAACATTCACTTGTTCTATATTCATCAATATTATCCCCTTAGTGCATAAATTATTAATAAAAACGCTTTGCATAACTTTACTGTTCTGTAACCGAGCGAGGTGGCACCGGATAACGTGTGCGACTTGCATTCGGGGGGTTCTGTGTTTGATCTCTGGCGACCGCGCACTCGGATCTATAGGTTTTCATGGTTTTCCTGGTTCGGCAGGCGTACGCTGGGGTTTTTCATCTTCTACCACGACTTTCCTGCACCTTGAAGCGATACGATGAAGCCATAATAACGATAATATATAAAGTCTAGTTGCGTATCACCTAAGTAAATGTAGAAACACATAACATATTTTTATAAGAGTGTACAGAGTAGGTATACGCCGGGAAGTAAACATACCGTTAGGGGATCGGAATGCTGGCGAACATTCCCATTGTAATAACGACACAAGTGTGAGCTGGGGAAACAAGGCTGGCAGAAAGTTAGGCTTAAGAAACCTTCAGGAACGCGAACCGAAGGGTAAAGACAAGTACTTGTAGTCTGGAATCCGACGTGAGCAGACGTGTGAAACACCATGGACTACCATATGGTTGTAGCTTGATTTGGCGATGGTGTAGTAAAATATATTTGTGTGCCCGGACGTTAAATATAGTTGTGTGGACGGATCGATTGCGGGAATGGTTTTAAGGAGGACTGAATAAAACATATAAAAATAATATAAATGTCATCGGTTAACACGACCCGAGATTAAGAGAACCTACATATATCCATGCTCTTCCGATATTTCACCGATCCCCTCACTTTCCCCCTGCAAAACCGATACAAATAAAGTCCGTCCCACTAAGGCGCCCAAAGAACCCAACACCCAACGAAGCCGTCCCAATATGGCCGCCCAAGGTTAAAGTCCATCCCAACCTCATTTCCTACACCCATAATATTCCTTGTCATCTGTTTCAGAGTTGTAGGACTAGGCGACGGTGCTCGTTTGGGCGCCTGGGCGGTGGATCTGAGCTTTGTTGAGCTTCGTGGCGTTCTTATAGGTTAGGGTGCTCTCGGTTGGGCGTCCCTTTGGGGGACCCCCGGGGGTTAGAGGCTTATGGTTGGGCCCGGATGGCGTAGAATGCGGTCGGTCTGGAAACGTTAGGGGCCCCATCCATACTTGCGCCCGTCGACGTCCGGATCTGATTGCCCTATGATTCTCTCTCAGAGGTTACTGTAGAAGCAAAAGAGACCATTGAGGCCTACTTGCGGTGCTCCGCCCGGTTTCGGGAGCCCTCTGTCCGCGCCTTCCTTTACCTTTTGCTATTCTGTAAATGCAGTATATTTTCACACATTTTTACGCTATATTGGAATTTTCCCACCGTAAATGAAGCTATTTAGAATCTTTGTACTTGTCTGTTTAAAGCACACCGCATGTGTTGCATCTAAATCAAAGGGGGGGGGAGAAAGAAATTGGGAGTACTTTTGGCAGGCTAGTGCTCATGGAATGTTCCAGTGACTCGACTGAGACTGAAAGGGCAAAATTTATATCGCTGTTTTTTTTTATTTGACAACCAATGTAAACATTCACGTTTGTATCAAACCCCAAGAACAAGAGAACTGTTTTCCTTTGTTCAACGTTAACGTTAATACTTCAAGAAATTGCATACTTAGAAATTCCTACCGCAGTGTTATTTATTTTTCTGATGCCAAGCTATTCTTTGTCGCATCCCCACAAGCTCTCTGGTGAGAGCAGAGAACCCCTTCCACATTTTATTGTTTTGGTCTCATTTACGCCCTCTTCCCCTACCAACACTCTTTTCTTCTACCTCCTTGCGGCCTCTTATTCAGGATGATCCCTTAAAGAGAGTGGGCGAAACGCCGAGGTCTCTCTCTGTGATTAAGATATCGCACGAACGTGTTTTCAGCAAGTTTATGCTTGCAGGGCATTCTCTTTTGTCTCCAGAGTAATTGGGCCGAGTATGCAGCCTCTGCAGACTTCTTATGTACAAATCTTCCTCAGATGGGTACACTCCAGCAGCGGCTTTTGATCTCACATCACAATTTCTTACACTTCTCCTCGTAGATGCTACTGCGCTACAATGTTGACGCATGTAGCTGAACAAAGTGTTTCAAAAAGTGTACTCCAGTGTTTTTCATACTGTTGCTGTTTCTATGACTGCTAATTCCACCGTAGCGACAGCAATAATAATAGTACTTAATAACAATATATTCATTACTTTCTCTACTGCTTATAGTAAGTATAGTATAGTTTATTCTCCATATGCTTCATGTTAATCGAGATGTCAATCTTATTGCTAATTTTCTTGTAGATGCAAGGGGAAATGGTAGACTTTAAGCGAAAACAAATCTTTTAAGTGCTGGTTGCTATGTGGCGCATTCCATTCTCTTTGCATATCTAGGACATAAAAAAATGAATAACGAATTTGAGAAAAAGTATAAGTATTGAAAAAATTAAGGGAATAACAAACAATAATTCGAAAATGGTTCACTGAACAAAAAAATTATATATGACATAAATTGTGTATTTTAACGCCAACTAAATTTTTTGTGTAGTAAAATTTTGTCTATCTCTTATGGTTTACCAGTTATGCAAAAGTCGTTCCCAATGAAGACTGCTTTTGGAGACATTCCCAGAAAACTCGAGAGATACATTTCATTCGTCATGAAAATATCTTAAACATAGGATATTTTAATCAAAATGGTTAGAGCTATTTTTGAGAAAATTAAAATTTTCGAAAAAATGTTCCATGTAAAGGGTAATCTGGGGTGGGGATTTTCTTGAAAATCTCTGGAAGATACTGAACCTAAATACCAAGTTTGGTGTTTATCCGACTGTTCGTTTCTGAGCTATGGTGTTCACAGACAGACACACAGACACACACGGACATGTTTCCAAAAATGCTTTTTTGGATTCAGCGGGTCTCAAAACATTAATTTCCGGTGAAATCTCGGTATCGAATTTTTGGGTGGAATACAATAATTCCCCTACTTACTATACGTAGTAGAAAAAGTAAAAAACACATTTTCAAAAAAAAGGTCCATACGTTTGTCTGTCTGTGTCTATGAACAGCATAACTCACAAACTTAAATTCGGATAAATACCAAACTTGATATTTAGGTTCAGTATCTTTAAAAGTTGCAACACGAAGATTTTCAGAGTAACCATTACATGAAAGATTTTTCGAAAATTTTATTTTTCTAAAAAATGGCTCTAACGATTTTGAATAAAATATCATATGTGTAAGATATTTTCATAGCAAATTAAATGTATGCCTTAAATTTTCTGGGAATGTCCCCAAAAGTCCTCTTCATTCTGAATGACTTTTGCATAACTGGAGAAACGTAAGAGATAGACAAAATTTTACTACGCAAACAATGTAGATCTCATTAAAACATACAATTTATGTCATATACATTTTTTATTGGTGAACTATTTCCGAAATATTGTTTGTTATTTGTTTGAATTTTCCAATACTTATATTTTTTCTCAAATGGGAATTGGTTATTCATTTTTTTATGTACTCTACCTGCAAAGAGAATGGAATGCGCCACTTAGCAACCAGCTCTTAAAATATTTGACTATCGCTTAAAGCCTACCATTCCCCTTGCATCTGCAAGAAAATTAGCAATAAGAAGTAGATGGGGAATGAGCGTTTGTAAAAATAGTTTCTACAAGAGTAGAGAAAATCATGTGAGTGTAACACAGATATTTTTATTTAAGTTAGCGTCCTTTAACTGGTTAGATCATATCAAACGATGAATGAATGGAATAGGTGAAATGATGCTCAAAAGAGCCTGGAATCTATAGAAGTTAAAGTAATTCGACATTTATCTTTTCGGATAAGGAGAATTCGAACTCGGAATCTCTTGAATGTGAGGTAAACATAATAATTGTATTGTTAGGCAGCATGGTCTTAAAGTAAAACTTTTAATATATTGCACACGAACTAAAAGCCTACATTATTGCACTAGTATGATAAATCTTTTTAGGGATGGGACCTTGATACCGTCGATACCTCGATACTCTTGATACAACGCGGTATCGACGTATGTCAAGATAAACCTTCGATTCTTTTAATGTATTAAGTTTTGCATTAATAGAAATTGTAGCATTTAACTTTATGTAAGATAAGGAATGAAAGGATTCGAGACTTCTTGTGTTACTGCCTCGCACGTGTCTCCGGACTACAGTTCTTGATAGAACTTGACTGCGTTGTATGCAACATTTCATAGACTCTTGTGTCTAAACGAAAGCATGCAAAACACAAGTGAAAGGAGCAAAGGTACCCGTGTAACATGCAGCGTTAACTGAGTTGTAAATTAAGCTGATTTAGCTGACACACTAAGTCACGTTTCTGCAATAACCTGGTTTGGCGACTGTGAGCCATCACATTTACCTACTCTGGTGACCTAAATCGTGAATCCAGCAGGAATAATTTAGAACTTAAGACGTGAGATAATACAGCGCAAGGGAATATTTACTTTTTCCTTCCATTTGTTAGTTTGTGTTTATGCAAGTCAATCTTCGGTCACCAGCGTAGCTTACAGGTATATCGTACGACTAATTTCTGTAATATGGTTAGAAAATCCTTTAAAAGGAAATTTTCACCACAAAATGCAATTACATAAAACGGAAGCAAACAAATTATTGTTATTATTATTGAATAACAACGTGGGATATATTATAACCTGTGGCATTATCAAGATAAAAAATCTGATCTGTTACACTCACATGACTTTCTCTACTCTTGTACAAACTATTTTTACAAACGCTTATTCTCCATATGTTTCATGTTAATCGAGATATGGAGACGTTAATATTATTGGTAATTTTCTTGTAGATGCAAGGTGAATTGCTAGGCTTTAAGCGATAGTCAAATATTTTAAGAGCTGGTTGCTATGTGGAGTATTCCATTCTCTTTGCATTACCAGGACAAAAAAAAATGAATAACAATTTTGAGAAAAAGTATAAGTATCGGAAAATTTAAGGAAATAACAAGCAATATCTCGAAAATGGTTCACCCAACAAAAAAAATGTATATGACATAAATTGTGTATTTTAACGCGCTCTACATTGTTTGTGTAGTAAAATTTTGTGTATCTCTTATGGTTTACCAGTTATGCAAAAGTCGTTCACAATGAAGAATACTTTTGGAGACATTCACAGAAAATTCAAGATATAAGTTTTATTTGCCATAAAAGTGTCTTAAATATATGATATTTTAATTAAAATCGTTAGAGCCATTTCTGAGAAAATTAAAATTTTCGAAAAATCTTCCAAGTAAAGGGTAATCTGGGGTGGGGGGATTTTTTTGAAAACCATCGTGACGCATCTCTGGAAAATACTGAACCTAAATACCAAGTGTGGTGTTTATCCGACTGTTAGTTTCTGAGTTATGCTGTTCACAGACAGACACACACAGCGACATGTTTCCAAAAATGCTTTTTCTGCATTCAGGGAGTCTCAAAACATATATTTCCGGTGAAATCTTGTTATCGAATTTTTGAGTAGAATACAGTACTTTCCCTACTTAGTATACGTAGTAATGAAAGTAAAAATTGCTGCCATTGGAGAATGTCAATCAGGAACAATTCCGAAATTAGCATACAACAAATGGTTACATGTGTTTATACACAGAAAACTACTAATAACATAATTCAGTGAACAAGCTGTCGCCTTTATAGTTTTTTGCTTTCTCTACTTCGTATACTAAGTAGATGAAGTATTGTATTCCACCCAAAAATTCGATATCGTAATTTTCCGGAAATAGGTACATGTTTTGAGACCCCCTGAATCGTAAATAATCATTTTTAGAAAAAGGTCCCTGTGTTTGTGTGTGTGTGTGTGTGTGTGTGTGTGTGTCTGTGAACAGCATAACACAAAAACGAAAAGTCGAATAAATACCAAACTTGATATCTAAGTTCAATATCGTTCAAAAATGCAACACAAAGATTTTAAAGAAAATTCCCCCACCCCAGACTACCCTTTACATGGAACATTTTTCTAAAATTTTAATTTTCTCAAAACTGTTTCTAACGATATGTTAAAGATATTTTTATGGCAAATGAAATGTTTATCATAAATTTTCTGGGAATGCACCCAAAGCCCTCTTTATTCTGAATGACTTTTGCATAACGGGTAAAGCGTAAGAGATAGGCAAAATTTTACTACACAAAAAATGCAGATCTCGTTAAAACACACAATTTAAGTCATATACTTTTTTTTACCGAGTGAACCATTTTTGTTGTTTTTTTGAATTTTCCAATACTTATACTTTTCCTGAAATAGAAATTCGTTATTCTTTTTTTGTGTCGTGGACAAGCAAAGAGAATGGAAGTTCCACATAGCAACCAGCTCCTAAAAGATTTGAATATCGCTTATAGTCTACCATATTCCCCTTGCACCTACAAGAAAATTAGCAATAAGTATCTGCAAATGTTTATCTCGAGTAACATGAAGTAGATGGAGAATAAGTTTTTATAAAAATAGTTTGTACAAGAGTAGAAAAAGTCATGTGAATGCAACACATCAGATTTTCCATATTCTAACATTTTCTAACCATATACTCCGTATCTTCAATTTCCTGTGCAATGACTACCTAATAGTCCCAAATAACATATAATAATAGTAATAATAATAATTAATATTATTTCCAAAGTTGCCAATTAGTATTTTCTGCCTTGTGAAGAGATCTACATTTAACTGGGTAGTATCACATTTATATTTTCAAAATGACTACACATTTTCTTTGCCTTCTCTTTAGCCATGTCAACTTTCCTGTTTATCACTGAAAAAATTGGCAGTGCCTATAAGTATGAAAGCTACAGGAAAGGGAACACAAAGTGGTTGCTAAAGCACTGTAAAAATTTATACTTTCATTCCTCTCTACAACATTAGTCCCTATAATTAACACTACACGATCACTTTTTGTAAGATTATCAATTTTGTTTAGATCTTCCACACCAACACATGCAGTAGCTCCTCACTTCATTATACCATACCTTTCTTTCACTTTCGTCGTTTTTGTTTGGATTAAGGACGTGTAGAAAACTAAACGCTAATCACCCTTAAAGAAGAGGAGCGAGGTATGCTATGTTTTGTTTACGTCCAAAAGACGGTTCAGATTGCGTGACCGTCCTCGATCTGCTTGCAATGTTGCCGAGCTCTGCAGCCAAATTACGTCTGCAAAAAATATTCCGAGTATTATTTTAAGTGATTAATAATTTAAAACCCTGACTATACGCATTTCCCCCTTTTTTAGTTCTCTCTCTAATTCTTCATCTTTTGTGCTTAAACGCTTACATTTCTGCCTTCCTATTGTGGCAGTCCGTTTGATTTCTTTGAGACTGTTCAGTAAGAGAATGTCTCCTGAAAGCGTTACGAGAGCCTCGCAGGAAGAGTATGGTGATGGCTCTGAACATCCAACCATGCTCCTCTGGATATCCACCCTCTCAGAAGGGACTGCTTTTTCCTCTCTTCAGGCACTGAAAATTTCGCTATCTATATCACTTGTCGCCTTGCTGACCGTAGACGGCTTTCTTGTAACGAGGATGTGGTTTGTACATGTGGGTACAGAGGCCATTCCCTCGTGTGCTATTCTTAGTTCTCCTCACCTCTTACGCACTAGCAAGATTAACTTAAGCCTCTTCCCCAATGTGGTTCATCTGGGTCACCAGAAACTAAGCGTTACCCAAGGGTCCGTAGGAGAGATTCTTATTGATTTTTGTATAATTGCTAAACCATAAACCGTATTTTTACTTTCTCTACTACGTATAGTAAGAAGGGGAAGTATTGTATTCCACCCAAAAATTCGATACCGAGATTTTACCGGAAATACATGTTTTGAGACCCCTGAATCTAAAAAAATCATTTTTGGAAACATGTCCGTGTGTGCGTCTGTGAACAGCATAACTCAAACGAACAGTCGGATAAACACCAAACTTGGTATTTAGGTTCAGTATCTTCCAGTGATGCGACACGAAGAATTTCAAGAAAATCCCCCCACCCCAGATTACCCTTTACATGGAGCATTATTCGAAAATTTTAATTTTCTCAAAAATGGCTCTAACGATTTTGATTAATATATCATATGTTTAAGATATTTTCATAACAAATAAAATGTATATCTTGAATTTTCTGGGAATGTATCCAAAAGTACTCTTCATTGTGAACGACTTTTACAATACTGATAATCATAAGAGATAGACAAAATTTTACTACACAAAAAATGTAGATTGTGTTAAAATACACAATTTATGTAATATACATTTTTTGTTGGGTGAACCGTTTTCGAGATATTGCTTGTTATTCCCTTAATTTTTTCAGTACCTATTTTCTCAAATGGGAATTCGTTATTCATTTTTACTTTATCTACTAGATATAGTAAGTAGGGGAAGTATTGTATTCCATCCAAAAATTAGATACCGAGATTTCACCGGAAATACATGTTTTGAGACCCCTGAATCCAAAAAAAGCATATTTGGAAACATCTCCGTGTGTGTGTCTGTGAACAGCATAACTCAGAAACGAACAGTCGGATAAACACCACACTTGGTATTTAGGTTCAGTATCTTCCAGAGATGCGACACGAAGGTTTTCAAGAAAATCCCTCCACCTTAGACTACTCTTTACTTGGAACATTTTTCGAAAATTTTAATTTTCTCAAAAATGGCTTTAACGATTTTTATTAAAATTACGTATGTTAAAGTATTTTTATGGCAAATGAAATGTATATCTCGAATTTTCTGGGAATGACTCCAAAAGTGTTCTTCATTGTGAACGACTTTAGCATAACTGGTAAGCCATAAGAGATAGACAAAATTTTACTACACAAAAAATTGTAGATTGCGTTAAAATACACCATTTATGTTATATACATTTTTTTGTTCAGTGAACCTTTTTCGAGATATTGGTTGTTATTCCCTTAAATTTTGCAATACTTATACTTTTTCTCAAATTCGTTATTCATTTTTTATGTCCTGGACATCCAAAGAGAATGGATTGCGTCACATAGCAACCAGCGCTTAAAATATTTGGCTGTCGCTTAAAACCTACCATAATTCCCTTGCATCTACAATAAAATTAACATCTCGATTAACATGAAACATATGGAGAATAAGCGTTTGTAAAAATAGTTTGTACAAAAGTAGAGAAAGCCATGTGAGTGTAACACATCGGATTTTTTTGTCTTGGATATGCAAAGAGCATTAATCTGTGGCAAAGAGAATGGTGCTGCACCTAGCAACCAGCTATTAAGAGATATTTCTATACTTAATGTCTACTGTATTTCTATATTGCCCTTGCGAATACAATACAAGGGGAACATAGTACGCCTTAAGCGATAGTAAAATATTTTTAGAACTGGTCGCTATGTGTAAAATGCAATTCTCCTAGCATGTCAAAAGATCGTTTCTGCAAATGCTTACCTCGATTAATATGAAATAGATGGAGAATACGAGTTTGTAAAAATAGTTTTTACAAAAGTAGAGAAAATCATGTGAGTGTAACACATCAGATTTTTTATCCTAAAATGATCTTTAGAATGTCCTCCAAACAAAATACGACTAATGGTACTTACTTTCCCCCATAATACCAAGCAACGTTTATTCAAGACATTTCTTTCTACAACGCCCAGTCTCAACTAAAATGGTCCACCCTGTATGTATGTAATATGTGTGTGTAGCTTCTAACAAAAATATGTATAGTACGGCAAAAACACCTGCATGCTAATCCCTAGACGGTATAGGTAGTCATTGGCAATTTTGATTTAATTGAAGGCTGGTATGAATGGTTGAATAAGGTAAATACTGTTTAAATTGATTTATTTGAATTTAAATTTTAAGTAAAGATTAATTGAAATTAAGGGACGAGATGACTTCTACAAGATTACAGAAACAATTCTATACATGATGCGTTTAGTAGTATGTAGAATCAGTGTGCAATTCCAGCAATAGGAGCAAAACCACTGGAAATAAGTAAAAAATAGATAACACCTTATGACACTAACCAACTTTGGAACAACATATTTAGAATCATATAGTCAGTACTCTTTTCTAATAGTCTTAATCTTTTTCCACTCATAACAGATACAGGTAAAGTACAAACAATTTGCCAAAATATTAAATTTATTTTGAACAAGAAAATGAAAATATGAAAAAAGTTATCACATGATATGGGAACAAATTTGTATCGTTCTACATTTGGTTGCTTAATATAGAGAAATATTGGACTGCTCTTACCTTGAGCTACTTGAAGAAATTGATAGACAGTAGAGTATAATATAAGCTTGGCAAGAATGAGTTTTTCAAATGTCCCTGGTACATTAGTCAGTTCTTTCAGACCTGTGCACTGTGTTTTTATAGAAAACTGTGTGTGTAGGGTATTTGGAAACCCTGGTAGATTGCTAAGGGAAGTATAATGGAGAGAGAAAAAGGCATGTAGAATGAGAAGTAGTAGTGTGAAGATTTAAATGAATTATTAAGCTTTTACCAAATAATAAATAACGAAATTGAAAGGCATTCCACCCAAAAATTCTATTCCCTGAACACAAAAAGAACTTATAGAAAAAGATCCATATGGGTGTCTATGAACAGCATAACTTAAAAACGAAAAGTAGGATGAATACCAAACCTGGTATTTAGGTTTAGTAACTTCTAAGGTTGCGACATGAAGATTTTCAAGAAAATTCCTCTACCCTAAACTACCTTTACATGGTAGACTTTTCGAAGTTGTTGATTTTCTAAAAAGTGCATCTAACGATTTTGATTAAAATATCATATATTAATGATATTTACATGACAAATAAAAATATAGCTTGCTTTTTCTGGGAATAGCCTTTGAAGACCTCTTCATTTGGAAGGAATTTTGTATAGTCTTGTATAAGTATTAAATGTTACACGATTGACGAAAACGTACTACACAACAAACGTAAACACCCCGGGAACCCTCGCACAGCAGGCAGGTGAAAGGAATGGCCTTTCAACATGCAGTTGTTTCTCGCGATTGCATGGAAACAGTATGAAATTTTAAGGACAGCAAATAGCACCAAGTTCTTAAACAAATTACTATCGCTGTTCCCTTGTGTTTATAACGAAATGTGTAATGTAGTTGTTTCTCCAAAGGTTTATTTGGATTAAAACGAAGTAGATAGAGCAATAAGCTTTAGTAAGAATAGGTCGTATACTCACTAATAAGGGATAGAGGGTAGAGTAAGTCATGTGAATGTAAGTTATCGGATTTTTTAGATGTAAATTCCACTTTAATGCAAGGTTACCGTTTGAGCACACTTTACTGACTGCTTCAAATATCTAAAGAGCGATATAGTTTTGTACAAGCTCGAAATACAAAACATGGTACTAAGCTTAAATTTTCTGGCCTGAATGAAGTAAGGATGGGATAAGTATGTGAAAGCTTAAGATGTTTATTTCTGATTCAAAACGGCATTTTTCCAGAAGTTTATACTCGTAGTTTGGAATAATAGAGAGCTTAAATTTTGAAATACGGCGTCTTAGAATATCAAAAGAGTTCCTGTGTTTGTTCCTTCTCTTAACATTTTACCCCTCCCCCCAAAAATACCGTAGTTTCTGTTGAAAAACAACTAAACTTTCTCAAGCATAGAGAAAACAGCATCTGAAGATTTTTTTCTTTTCAAAAGAACGCAGACGAATTTAATTCTGCTAACTTCTTCACTATCCAAGAAATGAATGGGAAAACTGCTGGGAACACGGAAACTTGGAGCATATTTCCCTGTCAACGATCTGACAAGCAAAAGAATATTAAATTACCATTTCTCTTGCAACGGATGCCGCTGACCAGATTCAAAGGAATAACAGCAAGACTAGTGCCTAGAACAGCGCTTAGTAAAGATAAACGACAAAGCAGAAGAAAAATATGAATTAGGATGGGCTGTTGAAATAAACTCGTATATTAAACTTTTCTCTTTATTCCAAGTTCTGCAATGTGTTATTTTGATTGGGGAATATACAGGGTGGACCATTTAAGTTAAGACTGTACAATACCTCCAAAACTAAGCGTTGTAGAAAGGAATGTGTTGAATAAAAGTTGTTTGATGTATGGGGTAAAGTAAATGTCATTAGTCGTGTTTTGTTTGGGGGACGTTATGATAGTAATTTTAGGGTCAATTTAATGTTTAAATGGAAACCTACAATTAGGGTCAATTTAAATGGTCAATTAAATTTTTCAGTGTCTTCTGGATCATACGTAACGAATTTTTTTTCTGTCTCATTCCGTTGCTAAGAAGTAACGTTTCAATGTGTGCATTCACCAACTTGGGACATTCCTTATAAAGGTATATAAAGAGAGAATAAATTAGTTGATCATATGAGAAGAATTACATTTATACATCCTGACAAAGCATATAGACGGTACCAAAACTTAACAAGAATGTCATATTCCCGATTACTAAATATTCTATTTTTCTTTAAACCAAGAGAGTATAGGGATATAGGAAGGTATTTAACTAGATGACAGGCCATTTTTAACTTCTTGAAGTTGGAAAAGACAAAATAACATAATGCTTGTTTAAGGAGAAAAGTAATAACGTATCAGAAAGGACGATCGGGTAGGTTCTATGTCCGATTTACAAACTTCACCCCCTTTGCACGTAGACGCAAAATTCCAGGAACATATTTCGTGCCTCTTTTAGAGCAGTAAATTATAAGAACGTTTTTTCCAGGAATTATGGTAGCATGCGGTAATAATTGCTTATCGCTTTTCAGAAATAGCTTGAGGATTCCAAGAAATTGACTTGCAGCAGAAATTGGCACATATAAAATATTTATTCTCACGAACGTAAAGGAAGTTCTAAATTCATCGTGGGAACTGATGCTGCTATAAATATTATAGCCTGAGCTCACTGTTTAATATGTGGAAGGGCCTGAGCAAAGAACTTCGCAAATTATAAAATATAATGTTTGTTACTACAATTTATGAGAAGGAACAGTCAGAGTATTTCTCAAGAGTACCGAAAGTGGCCAACTCCTAGATTTACGGCCGGTTTCATCAACAGATACTAAATTTTAACACAATTTTAAACTTATTTAACACAAATTCTATTTCACCAAACAATATTAACTTAAAGAGTGTGTTAAATGGTGTTAAGTTAACATCGCCGTACCCCTGCATTAAGGCGTTTTACAAATGTTAGAAATTGGTTGTTGATGCGAGTTTGCTACAATTGGCATTTTTGAATGCCATTCCTTATAGAAGAGTAGGCGTATGTCATAATAAATTTTAAGTTTTAAAGGGATCTAGACTGTCCCAGGGGTCCTGAGCATGGTTTTATGCGAAAGACGAGAATTTAGAACACTACCAACAGAAGAATGCCGCTTTCTCCCATGCTATACGTGTTAATTAGGTACTTAGATTTTATGCTACTAACATTTTTAATTAACTTGGTGGATGATAATGTTGGTATTTTCAAAGATACTGTTTGTGGGTTTATCCGAAAGGTTTCCAAAGCAGTTGCTTCAAGAAGCAAACAGTATTTTTTTCGAGTCTGCTCGATTAATCAAAGATAACACATTTTCGTTCACTTTAGTTTAATGCAGTGTCCACCTCCAGTTTTAAACAATCTTAAACTCTCTTCGCACCAAATGTTTCTGATGCTGCATTTTGTTAGCATAAAATTGTCGCAGTTGCTTACTGAACTTAGGAGAAATGCGTTCATTCCAATTAAATTACTCGGGATTTTGTCCCAGGCTGCAATCTTATCCTTTAATGTAAGATCGTCAGCTTTTTCGCACTTGATAATACGTCTATACTTATTAACCAGATGCTAATTAATGCGTTTCAAACGGTGAAACATTTATTTCAGTTGACATCGCGATTATGACCTCAAACAATCCGGAACATCACAAGGCAATTGCCACAAATGCAAATAGTTGTGTGCTACTGACACAGAGAGCGCAGCGATCATAAACAAAAGTGCATCGGAGCACGTTCAGAAGTACTGTAGTTTGGCCACCGCCTTCTCGAAAGCTAGCGTTCGCAGTTGTCTTTGACGTTAACAAAATGTTAGCTAATAATTTGCTGTGAAAGCTTGATGAAACGCAAAAATTTTTAACATTATGTTAAACTTTGAACACGATTTTAGAGTATTTTAACATCGGGTGGTGAAACCGGTCCTAAGTGTTTTTGTTTTGGAGGTCGATTATACTTTTGTGGACGTTTCATTGTTATAGGTGTCAGTAAAATATTTTATCTGAATTTAGTGTATATTTCAGTTAGCTTTAATAAGCTTAGAGGCCTTTAACACCTAAGTGGAAAATTTCATATAAAGGGAAATTGAAACACTGATCATCCGGATGGTGATAAGGTGCGCTGATGACCCTCCTTATTACGGAACACTAATTACTCTCATCACCTTTGTTAATGATTTTAATAATCGGTAATGCCAAGAAGGGAAAGTTGCGTCAGTGTATATATATTTACCTTCTCTACTACGTAGGGGAAGTATTGCATTCTACACAAAATTTAGATGTCGATATTTCACCGGAAATATGCGTTTTGAGATCCCGTTAACCCCCCCCCAAAGGAATTTTTCAAAAAACGTCAGTTTCTGATTGCCTGTGAACAGCGTGTCTCAAAACAAAAATTCGGATAAATGCCAAACTTAGGATTCAAGTTCAATGTCTTTAAAAATGCGACAAGAGGATTTTGAAGAAATTTCCCCCACACCCAGCTACCCTTTATATGGAGCATTTATCGAATTTTTTCTGAAAAATGGTTCTAAAGATTTTAATTAAAATACTATTTTTAAAGATATTTACATTGCACATAAAATATATATCTTGAATTTTCCGAGAATAGCTTGTCAGTTCTCTTCATTCGGAAGGAAATTTATAATCTTGCACAACTGGTAATCTTAAGCAATAGACGAAAACGTACTACACCAAAAATGTAGATCTCTTCAAAATACTCAATTTATTTAAATAACTTTTCTGTAGCATCAGTCATTTCCGAGATATCCGTTATTAATGGTTCGGACTGTTCAATACTGTTGTTATTCTTTTAAAGTCCTGTCGAGGAAAGCCATTTAGAAAACGGCAGTGGTGCCTGTCTAAAACGAAAATTTGGTTAAATATTAACCTATATGACTGCGACACAAAATTTTCAAAAAAATCAGTCTATCCCAATACAAGGAATCACTTTATTTTTAACATTTTCAAAAACGGTTCAACGATATGGATTAGAATGCCATAACTGTTTATAATCTAGGAAACTTAAAAAGAAAGACGAAAATTATTACAGGAAAAACGAGAAAAATACATTTTGTTAGCTGTTTTCGAAATGTTCCATATTGCAGGTTTAGACGTTCCCCAAGAATCAGCTAACGGACATGCTTGAATGTTGGCGATTTTATTTTTTTTTCTTCGTTTCTTTTCTTTCCATCGAAGAGCTTGTTACGAACGAGGAAATGTTTCAATGCTATTTCCGCTTAGTTTGAAACAATTTCTAGGTAAAATATATCGTGAGTGAGGTAGCAAGGATAAAAGAACCACTTTTATATGAATATATGTGCATTGTTCTATGACAGTCAATCGTGTGAATGTATTGATCATGTTTTTCTCTAGTACTGTATTTTAATTGTTGTATTTACCTAAACTGAAGCGCATCAGAGAGTTAATGACTTAATACACACGTTAAAAAATTTGCTGTAAGCCTACCTTATACATAAATACAAAATTTTAACTTTAAAATAAAAGAAATAAATATTTTGTGTTACATTCACATCATTTTCTCGACTCTCTATTGCTTATTAGTGGGTTTACATAACTTTAGTTTTATACTTCATTTTAATCCAGTCCTTGGGAAGTAGCTGCATCACCGTTTTCGATACAAGGGGAATAGCGATAGTGTAATGTTTTAGAACTTTATGCTGTATGCGGTCTTAAAATTCCATACTCTTTGCATGACATCGCGAGAAACAACTGCAAATTGACAGGAGTTGAAAAGAATGATCAAGTATGAAGCAATTCTAACCATTAATAACGGATATATCGGAAATGGCTGCTGCTGCAAAGAAGTTATTTAAAATATATTGTATGTATACACAGTGGACCATTTAAGTTGAGACTTTATGTACAGTATCTTCAAAACTAAGTGTTGTAGAAAGAAATGTCTTGAATAAAAGTTGCTTGATATTATGGGGGAAAGTAGATGCCGTTAGTCGTATTTGTTTGGAGGACGTTACGATGGTCATTGTAGGGGAACTTAATTTTTTTAAATGGGAGCCTACAATTGGGGTCAATTTAAGTATACTCTAAATGGACCATCATAACGACCTCCGAACAAAACACGGACTAATAGCATTTACTTTCCTCCATAATATCAAACGGCTTTTATTAAAGCAATTTCTTTTTACAACGCTTATTGTGCAGTCTCAACTTAAATGGCCCACCCTGTATAAGAGATCTACTTTTCTGTGTAGTACATCTTCGTCTAACTCTTAACATTTACCAGTTATGAAGATTATATAAATTTTCTTCCAGATGAAGAGGACTTCACAAGCTACTCCCAAATATCAAGATACGTATATTATTTGTCCTATAAATATCTGTAATATTGTAACGTATGGGTCAAGTTAAGTTAAATTATTTTCCTAAAAATTACTTTTCTTTAGAATTTATGAGCTGGACATTCAATGCCAGTCATATCGTTGTGATATTATGTGGGTTGATGCCAACTCATAGAGTAGAGGTTAACTCTCCATATATGGCCATGTTCTGTGTGGAGGCGTCTACCTATGATATAAAAACCCTTTCATAAATCTATGGGTATGGCAGTCTTGATAGGAACAACCCAGGTGCGGCCGGAGGCGCTGCCCAGATCAACATCCACCTTTTGGTATGGCAACCAGCGTAACATCTGCTCAATGGTACTAGGTGACTAGAAACTGATCTTTCTTAAATACTTAATCCTAAAAATGGCTTGCTTGCTCACTGTCTTTGTGTCTACTCGTTTATTATATTAAAGAGTTGCTCTCTGACCCTTAATCCTGCTACGCTCCCAAATGCACGTCCTCAACCCCCTTCAAATTAAAGGCGTCACAATATATGGTATTTTAATTATAGTTGTTATTAATTTGTTAGAAAATAAAAAAAATCGAAACATTTTTCATATAAAGTGTAGTTTGGGGTGAAGGGATTTTCTCGAACATCTTCCTGTCGCATTTTTGGAAGGCACTGAACTTACATACTAAGCTTGATATTCATCCGATATTTCGATTTTGAGTTATGCGCTTCACACACACACACATACACAAAGACTTTTCTAAAAATAATTTTTTATTCAGGGGCCTCAAAACACATATTTTCGGTGAAATCTCGGTATCGAATTTTTGGTTGGAATGCAATACCTTCTCTATCTATGTATATGGAGGACAAAGTAATAACTTCTGGTTGCAATTAAAGGAAATGGCAAAGGGTAATAAAGCCACTTACGCTATTTTGTAGTCTTTACCGGTACTGAGAGCAAAGACGGACATAGGATCCCATTTTCTCTGTTTATACACTGTGTATAAACAGAATCATCCGCCCAGTAATTGTAATCAGCCGCCATGCATTTGCATTTTAGTAGATTTTGCCAGGACAAGCATGAGCAATCTTGCGTGTTATTTGCTTTCGATATCGTCTTCTTTTTATAGTTGTTTATTTTTTTAAGAACGTATACTTCTAGCCCCCTTTCAGCCTTTAGAAGTGTGGTATACAGAGAACCTATGTGAATGTCGTTAGCGTTTCTGTTTGACGTTAATGGATGTCAAAGCTGAAAGTAATTGAATTGATCGAGCAAGGGGATTTTATGCAGAGGAAACTGGAGCGCTGTGTGGGATTGCGATTAGTGTAGTGACCAAAGCATAGCGGGTACTGTGAAGAGGGTGTACATTGTTGTTAAGCCTTCAAACAACCCATATTTTCAACAATTTCGGATCTAATGTCTTTCAATTTGGTATTAAAAATTAACATATTTATTAACGTATTTAAGTGTCGTTTTAAAATATTTCCGCTGCACGTATGACCACCTCCTCCATTCATTAGGAAGGCAGACGCTGCTGTGAGTGATCGTCACTTTGTATTTTCCTGTTGTTAGAGATGTTCAAAACAATCGAACGACCCCGCCGACTGTGATGTCAGATCAGTGATCCCTTTTTGAATGCGAGAAATGTTACGCCAGCAAACATTCATCATCAATGGTGTGAGATTTATAGGGAAAACCACAATGAGAACAGTGAGAAAGTGGGTTAGATAGATTAACGAAGGTCGTGAAAATGTGCACGATCAGCCCGGAGCGACCGACCGTCTGTGATCACGGATGATTTGGTGCAAGCTTGGAAGAAAACATTTCAACGACGATGGTGTTGTGGACTGAAGTGCAGGCTTGGCTTTAATCACGGACGGCATCATTCTTTAACGAGGTCATACAAAAACTGGTTTCATATTACAACTGCTTGAATAACGGTGACCATATGGAGAAGTAGTGTAAGGTGTAAGACAATGAATGATGATAAAATATTTGAAAAATGACGTTATGTTATTTTTACTTTCTCTACTACGATTGTAAATAGGGGAAGTATTGTATTTCATCCAAAAATTCGATACCGAGATTTCACCGGAAATATATGTTTTGAGGCCCCCTGAATCTAAAAAAGCATTTTTGGAAACATGCAGCGTGTGTGTCTGTGAACAGCATAACTCAGAAACGAACAGTGGATAAACACCAAACATGGTATTTAGGTTCAGTATCTTCCAGAGATGCGACACGAAGGTTTTCAAGAAAATCCCCCTCCCAGATTACCCTTTACATGGAACATTTTTCGAAAATTTTAATGACTAACGATTTTGATTAAAATATCATATGTTTAATATATTTTCATGACAAATGAAATGTATATCTCGAATTTTCTGGGAATGTCTCCAAAAGTATTCTTCAGTGTGAACGACTTTTGCATAACTGGTAAACCATAAGAGATCGGCAAAATTTTACTACACAAAAATGTAGATCGCGTTAAAATACACAATTTGTGTCATATAGATTTTTTTTGTTGAGTGAACCATTTTCGAGATATTGCTTCTTATTCCCTTAAATTTTCCAATACTTATACTTTTTCTCAAATGGGAATTCGCGGTAACGCTTTCTCCGCCTTGGCGCCCAAAGAGTGCACCAGCTGGTTGGTGTGGTAAGTGAGTTTCGTGTACATGGTACGGGTTCTCTCCCATTTTTTTATGTCCTGGACATGCAAAGAGAATGGAGTGCGCCACATAGCAAACAGCTCTTAAAATATTTGACTATCGCTTGAGGCCTACCATATTCCCCTAGCACCTACAAGAAAATTAGCAATAAGATTAACATCTCGATTAATATGAAGCATATGGAGAATAAGCGTTTGTAAAAATAGTTTGTACAAGAGTAGAGAAAGTCATGTGAGTGTAACACATCAGAAAAAAGTTATCGGTACTTACCTTAAAACCATTCATTGTAATTTAGAATTAAATACAGTTTTAAAGATTTTAGAAGAAAATAATGAACCAAACAATCTAAATTTTAATTTCTCTACTACGTACAGTAAGTAAGGGAAGTATTGCATTCTTTGCAAAAATTCGATATCCAGATTTACCGGAAATACATTTTTTGAGCCCCCCTGAATAAAAAACGTATTTTAAGCATAGGTCCGTGTGTGTGTGTGTGTGTGTGTGTGTGTTTGTGTATGTGAATTTTCTGTGTGTCTGTGAACAGCATAGCTCAAAAATGAAAAGTCGAATAAATACTAAAATTAGTATTTAGGTTCAGTATTTTTCAAAAATGCGATGCGAAGATTTTCAAGAAAATCTCCCCATACCTGACTACCTTTTGTATGGTACATTTTTCGAAAATTTTGATTTTCTCAAAATATGACATTTGATTAAAATATCATATGTTTAAGCTATTTTCATGGCCAAAAAATGTATATCTTCAATTTTCTGGGCATGTCTCCAAAAGTCTTCTTCATTCTGAATGACTTGCATAAGTGGTACAGGTAAGGGATACATAAAATTTTACTACAAAAATGTAGATCTCGTTAAAACACACAAACTATGTCATATAATTAGCTTTGCGGAATGAACCGTTTCCGAAATATTCCTTGTTATTTGTTTGAATTTTTCAACACTTATACGTTTTCTCAATTGGGAATTCGTTATTCGTTATTTTTATATCCTGGACATGCAAAGAGAATGAAATGCTCCACACAGCAACCAGCTCTTAAAAGATTTGACTATCGCTTGAGGCCTACCATATTCCCGTCGTCCTCCGTGGACTAGTGGTATCGTGCTAGCCTCTAGTTTCCAAGGTTGTGGGCGTAAAAATCCTTAGCATGGTTTCCTTCGGAATGGAAGTAAAACCGGTGGTCCCGTGTCGTAAGTTTACAGCACGTAAAAGAACCTCAAACCTGATAAAGAGACCTCTGAGCAAAATTACAGGTCTTTCACGCCCAATATAATGGGACGCTAAGGACCATAGTAATTAAAGAGTCCAAAATAAAACTCAATTTAATTTAATGTCTACCATATTCCTCTTGCAGCTACAAGAAAATTAGCAATATGTTTCTGAAAATGTTTATCTCTATTAACATCCAGCAGATGGAGAATAAGTGTTTGTAAAAATAGTTTGTACAAGAGTAGAGAAGGTCATGTGAATGCAGCACATCGGAGGTTTTGTAATTAAAGGCATCTATACTGATAATTTTACAAAAGAAATGTAAATAATCAGGTGACAACTGAAATACTATTAAAGAAGAATGTAGACAAGGGGATTCGTTAAGCCCACTATTATTCAACATTGTTATGGATAAAGTCATCAAAGAAATAAAACTTAAATAAGGTTACTAATTGGGAAGCGGATAGATAAATATAATGTGCTATGGGACGATATAGTACTGGTTTCGGATAGTGAGGACAATTTAGAAAGCTATTAAACCAACGTGTTTTAAGTTATAAGGGTGTTGGTATGGAAATTTCTACTAATAAAACCAAGTCAATGACAATAAGTAAGGAACAAGTCAGATGCAAATTAGTCATTAAAGATAGCATAATACAACAAGTTGTCGCAGTAATCTGTCGTGTTATCTTTTTTTTTTTTTACTTGGCACCTGTTATTGTTTTACTATTTTGAATTTTGGTTTCTTTGTCCTCCGGCTAGCTATTATTACTCAGTCGAGCAAATATCTCTGAACAGGGCGTGTAAACGGAAAGGAGTTGGTACTAAAAGATAACACTGATAAAAAAATTTGTTTTTACACTTTTATTGCCGTCACACTTAATTAATTTCACATCTTTAATCTTGATACACGCCTGACTGATACTGTTATATTTCCGAATGTAATTACTATCGTAATGCTTGTCACGTACCTACCTCACATTTTGTAACTAACTTTACGACGCGAGAGATTCTGTAGAATTGCGTAATGTATACCTTGCGAGAGATTCTGTAGAACTGCGCGACGTTTACCTCGTGAATGATTCTGTAGAACTGCGTAATGTGTACCTCGCGAATGATTCTTTTGAACTGCGCGATACTTGCTTTTGTCTCAAGAATTTATACTCGCTCACCCCGATATGCCTAAGCATTATAATAGAGCTGCTATTGGTTACTAAATCGCGCCAACATTAGCGTCTATTTTGTCATCCAATCACAATTACAAACACATATGCTCTAGGAAAGATATTCCCTCCATTTCTAAAGAAAGGCACGCTACTCTGACGTCATTTGTTTGTCTCTTCTAAGTGATAAACAACTCACCCCTTCGCTTCATTGTTACCCATTCTCATTGCCTGTTTCAGTGAGGCCGTGTAAACTTATTTCCTAACAATGATTATAGCTAACAAACATACAAAATCATTGTCATACAGTAATGTTAGTTTACACTACAATCACTCTGCCATTCACTGTGTTGTGATATAAAATATTGCCTCAAAGTAATAGCTTTCAAATATTTAGGGATAGAAATAACCAGTATTCATATATTGCGATTTATGTACTTTCAAAAGCAACAAAAGCAAATCTGGTATATGGTATGTCATATGGAAACATAATTATCTACTTACCGAGCCTAAAGTACGGATTTATAAAAGTGTTACTACACCAATATTGACATATGCATCCAAAACTAGAGCATACACTGTAAGGACAAACGAATTAATGGAAATAACAAATGGAAATCCTAAGAAAAATAGTGGAGGTAACGAAACTGGTAGAAACAGGAACATTAGGGACAAATGCAGAACAAGAATATTGTGGAATGGACAGAGCAAAGAAGAGATGAATGGAATAATCATATATAAAGAATGGCACCTTATATAGGGTCTTTCAACAAGAGTGTCCTATCTTTGAACTTAAATAAAACACGTTCTATAAATGATAGAGGTTTACTTCTGTTTTTATTTTCGAACATAACTAATGTCATTACGTGTGGAAGAGAACACCACTTAAGTGACCGCCGCGACTTCGTTGGGTTGCGCGTATACGGTTGACCCAATTTTCAATGACAGAAGAACGTAAATTAGGTCCAACTTCACGAATAATACGCGTGATGTTATTATAAGATCATTTACTGTTTCTGACTTGTTGACATAAACTCGAGATTCAACATAACCCCACAAGAAGTAATCCAACGGCGTTAAATAACATGACCTCGGGGGCCAGTTAACATCACCACCACGGGAAATAATGAAACTCTGAACTTCTCCTTCGATTGTTTCGAGAGCAGTATGTCATGTAGCACCATCTTGCTGGAACCACATGCTTCTGAGATCCATAATATCCAATTGAGGCCAAAAATAGTCCCTTATAAGAGCCCGGTATCTTTATCCATTGACAGTTAGAGCTTCTCCGTTTTCATCTTGGAAAAAATATGGACCAATGATTCCACCATACCAAAATCCCCACCACACAGTACCTTTTGGGGATGAAGTGGCCGTTCTTGAATCTGCATTGGATTGTGATTGCTCCAATAGCGGCAATTTTGTTTGTTAAAACAAACACCCATCCAAAAGTGGGCTTCGTCGCTGAAGATGATTTTTCGACAAACATCCGGGTCAGCTTCCAATTGTTCCATAGCCCAGTCAGCGAATACACGGCGCAACGTACGGTCGTTTTGCTTTAGTTATTGAGTTAACACCATTTTGTAAGCGTGAAACTTCAAGTCCAGATGCAGAATTCGCCAAGTTGTGGTCGGCGAAAGCCCCAATTCTTGCGCTCGACGAGCAATTGATTTGTTTCCGTTTTCGCGAACTCCCTCAGGAACGGCGCCTATGTTTTCGTTGGAGCGCTTACGTCGATTACGTACAGGCGTTCTTTGATTGCTGACAGAACCACTTCTTTCAACTTTATCGATCAAACGCCGATTCGTTCTCTCGCAGGAACGATTATGTATACGGTAAACTTCACACAATACACGGAAGGTTTGGCGAACAGATGATCCATTTTGATAATAAATTTTCATAATTTCTACGCGTTGCTGAATGCTGTAACGTTCCGTGACTATTTGTCAGTAACAACTGTAACCACATGAAAACAATGACTGCTGTAACTCAATAACAACGGCAGGTATCACATATTAAAGATAGGACACTCTTGTTTGAAAGGCCCTATATAATTGTAAAGATATCTAGAGATAGTATTCCAGAAGGGGGAGAAGTCCAGGGAGACCAAGGAAAAGATGGTCCTATTCAAACTCTACAAGAAATAGACTACTAGCCTAATTCAAGATATGATGACTAGCACATTTTTAATCTTGGAACGTTGTCCAGAAGTACAAATCTTCTTGTCCCATTGCAAAACTGCTCCTACCACCCCACCTGGGTCCCAGCGTTTACGAAGGAATCCATTTATAAGTGCTGATTAAAACTTGAGACGATAACTGCGCTTGTTTGAAAGGGAACAAAGAATGAATGCCGGAAGAAGAAGTAAGAAAGCACAGTAAAATCCGAAGCACCATTTTAAAAGTTGAAGTAGATGGTTTGTTGTATTGTTATTTTCCCCACGTTTTGGGAGCCAGTTTGAAGAAGGTTTGTTACTGCTACGTATGGAAAGCCAGTTCGAAGATGTATTATATTTCGTCTGTTGGGGAGCCAAACTTGAAGTAGTTGCAACCGCACGTATGGTACCCGGTAGCCTTCGTCCCAAAAATTTTAAAAATATATTAACTTTGTATTTTGACTATTTCTTTAAATATTATATATTTATGTATGCCTCGGCTGCGTCAGTATTATTGTTAGAGACATGGATTTCTTCGCAAGGCGTGGTGCGGCAGAAGAATGTAGGCTTACACAGATTTTAATTTTTTATTCACTCCTTTTTATTAGTTCTTGACACGATTTAAATAACACTTCACTGATATAGGGAGCTGTAAGATTATTTTATTAAATACTTGCACTTTTTAAACACATAAACTATTTTCTCACACAAAATACGTATTAAATTTCTCGAGGACACATCTCGCGTCCGGTTAGGAACACTGTCTGCAACCAACGCGTCCAGTTATGAGTGCTGTCTACAAGCAACTGACTTGATTTCTACCGCCTAAATTTGTAAATTTCTGTATTTCAAGCCTCTGATTGGCTATTTATAATCCAATAGAATACTTTTGTTTAACTTAAGCTTTTTCTGGTTGTTGATTGGCTATTTTATAAACTGTCTCAAATTACATTATTGCTTCCAAGAATCACCAGTAGCATTATTACTTTCTAATTCATTATTGCCTCAAGGTTACCTCATTGTTACCTCATTGTTAGCAACTTTTGACCTATTTCTCACAGCACCTGCATTATTATTTAAGTAATACATTCACATAACATTGTTACACATGTATTAAATAATATAAACATTTACAATGACTGTAATATACACTTTTTATATATTGTTACATACACTTATTGCTTTAAGGCGGGTTATTATTATATTTTTTATTATATAATTTGACTGAAATCATTTAAGTGTTAAAAATGCTGCCTCAAAGTCTCGTAGCACTACAAATATAAAGCACAGAATTCCAAGTGGCAAGTCCCTGTTACTTATATGTTACATTTGTTCTATAATTTAATCCTTTACCCTATCCAACCACTCAATACAAAGAAAATATACAGGTTGGTGTTTCAATCATTCCTTTACACATATGAGATTTATCTTTCTGGTTTAACTATGACACCGAATGTCCTAAGTTAACTCAGCATTAACGTACAGCAGTTAACCAATACAAACATTTAAGATGAGTACCAAAACTGAAAAATAACCTGAGCCACATTGCAAATTATTTAAAATAATTACTTAGTAAAACTAAGCACAATAGGATTCAGAATAGGAAGATATTATTCCAATTATACATTTATCTTAAAGCAAATAATACAAAAAATTTCTGATGTGATACATTCATATGGCTTTCTCTACCCTCTATCGATTATTAATGGGTATACAAATTATTCTTAATCAAGCTTATTTTTCTGTCTACTACATATTAATCCAAATAAACCTTTGCAGAAATAGAATTAATTGTTCTTTCACACAAGCCGTGTGTTGGACAGGGTTGGAAAGGTAGAATCAGATGACTGAAAAATTCAATGCCATAGCCGGGATTTGAACCACTGAGCTACCATGGCAACATGCCGACACGACATTAAATTCTCCAGCTGATTCGCATTTTTCCCGGTAAACCACAAGGAGATCTCAAATTGTATTGAGATGTCATACCCCAATGGCGACTTACAAACATTGTAAGTACTTAAGTCCCGGGCTTTTATAGTTGCAACCACTATTAGGTCAATTAATGGAATTAATTGTTCTTTCACACAAGCCGTGTGTTGGACAGGGTTGGAAAGGTAGAATCAGATGACTGAAAAATTCAATGCCATAGCCGGGATTTGAACCACGGATCTCCCGGTCTCCGTCCGGTTGCTCTAACCACTGAGCTACCATGGCAACATGCCGACACGATTCGCATTCTAACGGAGAATTTAATGTCGTGTCGGCATGTTGCCATGGTAGCTCAGTGGTTAGAGCAACCGGACGGAGACCGGGAGATCCGTGGTTCAAATCCCGGCTATGGCATTGAATTTTTCAGTCATCTGATTCTACCTTTCCAACTTCGCAGAAATAGCTACACTACACACGTTTTATAGATAGTGTTACATATTGGGTTGAAGGCCGAAAAAATTACGCACATGGGGCAGGCACAACTCGCTGACAGCAAAACGTCCAGGAGCTTGGTGTGTAAATTTAGGAGGAAGGCGTGGATTTTTATATTACATCGATGAATTACATAACACACATTACCTGGAATTTATTCACAAAAACGTTTGGCTTCTCTACATAGTTAACAAAGGAAACAGGATGAAGGAAGATGCCACAGAGCGTAGACCGGCCACACACGACTGGTTCCAACGACCACTTACTCTCGAGTGATGCTAACTTGCCCCCGCTAACCGTGACTAGCCAGAGCCCGACAAGGCTGATGTCATACCAGACAATTTTACACAGATTTGGTAGTGCCAAAAGGAAAGACCGTCAAGCCGAAATGTAACCAAGGAGACCCAATAATGCAACGTCTGGTAGCAATACAACACAACACTGCGTCTGGTAATGACAAAAAAATTAATATGCTGGCCTTAAAATTCCAAGAAATGAAGAATTCGAAGCTTTAATAACGGGTATCTCAGAAACGGCTAGCGCCCCAAAAGCTTATTTTAAATAAATTGTGTGTTTTAAAGAGATCTACGTTTTTTTGTGTGGTACATATTCGTCTATTGCTTAACGTTTACCGTTATACAAAATTATACAAGAGGACTTCATAGGCTATTCCCAAAAAATTCAAGATATACATCTTCTTTGTCATGTAAATATATTTTATATATGGTATGATAAAAGCATTTTTTAGAAAACAAAGTGCGAAAAAAAATTTCCATGTGAAGGGTAGTTTGGGATAGGGGTATTTTCTTGAAAATCTTCGTGTCGTATCTTTGGAAGATATTGAACTAAATACCAAGTTTGGTATTTATTCGACTTTTCGTTTTTGAGTTTCATGCTTTATTTGGACTCAGGGGCCTCAAAACATATATTTCCTGTGAAATCTCGGTATAAAATTTTTGGGTGGAATGCAATACTTCTACTATCATTCTAAAAGCGTTTTTGGAAACATGTCCGTGTGTGTTTCTGTGTGTCAGTCTGTCTGCTTGTCTGTGTGTGTGTGTCTGTCTGTGAACAGCATAACTCAGAAACGAACAGTCAGATAAACACCAAACTTGGTATTTAGGTTCAATATCTTCCAGAGATGCGACACACAGGTTTTCAATAAAATCCCCCCACCCCAGATTACCTTTTACATGGAAGATTTTTCGAAAATTTTAATTTTCTCAAAAATGGCTCTAACGATTTTGATTCAAATATCATATGTTTAAGATATTTTCATGACAAATAAAATGTATATCTTGAATTTTCTGGGAAGGTCTCCAAAAGTATTCTTCATTGTGAACGACTTCGGCATAACTGGTAAACCATAAGAGATAGACAAAATTTTACTACACAAAAACTGTAGATCGCGTTACAATACACAATTTATGTCATATATATTTTTTTGTTGAGTGAACCATTTTCGAGATATTGCTTGTTATTCCCTTAAATTTTCCAATTCTTATTTTCTAAAATGGGAATTCGTTATTCATTTTTTTGTCTTGGATATGCAAAGAGTATTAATCTGTGGCAAAGGGAATGGTGCTTGAACCTAGCAACCAGCTATTAAGAGATATGTATGTGCTTAAACGCTACTGTATTTCCAAATTGCCCTTTTAAATATATATTCCCCTTACATCTACAAGAAAATTAGCAATAAGATAGACTCTGTAAATGTTTATCTCGATTAACATGAAGTAGATGGAGAATAAGCGTTTGTAAAAATAGTTTGTACAAGAGTAGAGAAAGTCATGTGAGTGTAACACATAAGTTTTTTTACGTTAAAATGCTTCGCTTTGTGAATAAATTGTTGAAAAACTCACCTAAAGTTAAAAAAAAAACCATATGACTTGTCATTAAAATGCGGGCCGACATAAGTGGGTATACAAATTATTCTTTCCGAAGTTAATTTTAATTTTAATTGAAATAAACCTTTGCAGAAATAGCTACATTACGCATTTTGTTATAAATACAAAGGGAATAGCGATAGTCAAAAGTTTAAGAACTGGGCGCTATGTACGGTCCTTAAAGTCTATGCGCTATATGCAATCACGATAAACAATGAATGTGAAAGGAATTAAAAAAAATGACCAAGAATTGAACAATTCGAACAGCTATTGGCTGTAATCTCGGAAATGGCTAATGCCACAAAAATTATTTGAAATAAATTGTGTGTTTTAAAGAGATCTACGTAGTAGCACGTTTTCATCTATCGCTTGATGTTTTACCAGTTATACAACATTATATAAATCCGAATGAAGTGGACTTCACAGGCTATTCCCAGAAAATTCAGATATACATTTTATTTGTAATGTAAATACCTTTAGCATATGACATTTTAATGAAAATCGTTAGAGCTATTTTTGAGAAAGTAAAAACATTTAGAAAAATGTTCCACGTAAAAGGCAGTTTGAGGTGGGGTATTTTCCTGAAAATATTCATATCGTATCTCTGGAAAGTACTGCATCTAAATACCAATTTGACATTTATTCTACTTTTCGTTTTTGAGTTATCCTGTCCACACGCACAGACACACGGAGCCACCTTTTCTAAAATGCTTTTTTACTTTCTCTACTACGTATAGTAAGTAGGGGAAGTATTGTATTCCACCCAAAAATTCGATATCGAGATTACACCGGAAATATATATTTTGAGAACCCCTGAATCCAAAAAAAGCATTTTTGGAAACATGTCCGTGTGTGTGTCTGTGAACAGCATAACTCAGAAACGAACAGTCGGATAAACACCAAACTTGATATTTAGGTTCAGTATCTTCCAGAGATGCGACACGAAGGTTTTCAAGAAAATCCCCGTACCCCAGATTACCCTTTACATGGAATATTTTTCGAAAATTTTAATTTTCTCAAAAATGGCTCTAATGATTTTGATTAAAATATCACATGTTTAAGATATTTTCCTGACAAATGAAATGTATATCTCAAATTTTCTGGGAATGTCTCCAAAAGTATTCTTCATTGTGAACGACTTTTACATAACTGGTAAACCATAAGCAATAGACAAACGTTTACTACGCAAACAATGTAGATCGCGTTAAAATACACAATTTATTCATATACATTTTTTTGTTGAGTGAACCATTTTCGAGATATTGCTTGTTATTCCCTTAAATTTTTCAATACTTATTTTCTCAATTGGAATTCGTTATTCATTTTTTTGTCTTGGATATGCAAAGAGTATTATCTGTGGCAAAGAGATGGTGCTGCACATAGCAACCAGCTATTAAGAGATATGTCTATGCTTAAAGGCTACTGTATTTCTATATTGCCCTTGCAAATACAAAACAAGGGGAACATAATACGCCTTAAGCAATAGTCAAATATTTTTAGAACTGGTCGCTATGTGTAAAATGTAATTGTCTTTGCATGTCAAAAGATTGTTTCTGCAAATGTTTATCTTGATTAATATGAAATAGATGGAGAATAAGAGTTTGTAAAAATAGTTTGTACAAGAGTAGAGTAAGTCATGTGAGTGTAACACATCAGCCTTTTTTATTCAGTGGGCCTTAAAACGTGTATTTTCGGTGAAATATCTTGCATCAAATTTTTGGTTGGAATGCAATACCTTCTCTACCTAGAGATACTAATGTATATGAAAGGGCAGTTTTAACATAGAAAGAGTGGACGATACAAAATAAGGCACTGAAAGGCCAGGAAGTTGGCCTTCGGTTGGACGGCTTCGATCCAGATGGGAAGATGTCTGTTCATGGGAACAGCCTTGCAGCGAATGAAGACTTAGCAATGCAGCACATTTAACTGTAACATCCGCCACAGGTCACTGAGATAAACAACCTCGCAGAATCAATCGCGTATGTGGGCATTGGACTAACACTGACTAGGAATGAAGTCTTTTTACTGAAAAAGGGAACAAACATAACTACTTACACTTTCGCCAACCCGCTACAGAATTGCACTGAACGTTTAGAAAGTATATTCAAAGGACATTATATTAATTCAAGTTTTTGGAATAAATATTACATTGAAGAGGAAGAAATGCAGAACATTTACAGTTACCTACCGCCAGGTAGGCTCTCATTCGGGTCGGAAGATCACGTGTTCGATTCTCGTGTACGTTAGTTTTTTTGAGCTTTTGCTTCGTCGGTAGCCGAATGCTGGGGTAGTTTCTCATCTACCACGATTTCCTTTTCGTCATTTACCTTTCAATATGTGTCTTCTCATCTTTCAGGGGTGGCGTGAGGCGGTGCCGGACAGATGGCATGGAAGCTCGCTCAAAGGAAAGAGTACTCCCTGTGAACACAGGAGGGCTGCTTGATCGACGGGTCGTTCATCACCTTCTCTAGGCTGCTCCAGCAGTGGGATAGGTCTTTGAGCCTGGAACTGTTAGGGCTTCCTCGCGTCTCTGTGACCTGTCTGTCTGCGGCCTGTAGCCTCCTCTTGACTCCTTCACTACATCCCTTCATCCTGGAGGTTGGTAGCCACAATAGATCTATGTAGATAGCCTTATGGTCGGAGTTCGGAGGGCCTATACATACCTATCCTGTCTTATCTGCTGTTACGGAGGGGACTCGGCAGCGAACCAGATTGGATATTATATGAAGGATGAGGCGAGAGGAGAAAGCGGGCGGCCGGATCCAGAAGTGACAGTACAGCAATTACAGAGCCCTAGTTTCCTGATAGAGACATCCCGGCAGACGGACAGGCAGACCGGGACCCCACCCCACACAGAGGTGGTCCAATGCACCTCAAAGGGTTCGAATACCCCAGCATCCAGCCGAAAGCTGAGGGACGGAGAGAGTTACAGAGCGCATCGTTTTCCCGTATCACGCTACATCGAAACACCATCACCGATACTTTCGACCCTGAAAGAGACCAACGGGATGAAAGATGAATGAAATGAATGGGAAGAAATGGTGGGACAGGACATTCGCGGCTAAAAGAAAATACTCCAGCATTCGCCTGACGACCCGGGCAAACCCCGAAAAAAACCATGGGTCAGAAAGCGGGTGCCGGTGATCGATCCCAGGAGCTTCCAAATGCAGGCCACAGCGTTGCCGCCTAGGCCATCACGCTCGGTTTTACATACCTATATAGGTATATTTTTTAACACCTCGAAAAAGTTGATTGAAAAAGGATGCAGTAAAATAACTTGTTATATCTCCAATAAGAAGATCAATTTCGCTACTCCGAAGTAATTTATTTAATAATCAAGTTAAACCTTTTTACTTTCTCTACTACGTATAGTAAGTAGAGGAAGTATTGCATTCCACCCAAAAATTCGATAACGAGGTTTCACCGGAAATACATGTTTTGAGACCCCCTGAATCCAAAAAAAACATTTTTGGAAACATGTCTGTGTATGTGTCTGTATGTCTGTGTGTCTGTGAACAGCATAAATCAGAAACGAACAGTCGGATAAACACCAAACTTGGTATTTAGGTTCAGTATCTTGCAGAGATGCGACACGAAGGTTTTCAAGAAAATCCCCCCAACCCAGATTACCCTTTACATGAAACAGTTTTCGAAAATTTTAATTTTCTCAAAAATGCCTCTACCGATTTTGATTAAAATATATGTTTAAGATATTTTCATGACAAATGAAATGTATATCTCAAATTTTCTGGGAATGTCTCCAAAAGGATTCTTCATTGTAAATGACTTTTGCATAACTGGTAAACCATAAGAGATAGACAAAATTTTACTACAAAAAAATGCAGATCGCGTTAAAATACACAATTTATGTCATATTCATTTTTGTTGTTGAGTGAACCATTTTCGAGATATTGCTTGTTATTCCCTTAAATTTTTCAATACTTATTTTCTCAAATGGGAATTCGTTATTCATTTTGTTGTCTTGGATATGCAAAGAGTATTAATCTGTGGCAAAGGGAATGGTGCTGCACCTAGCAACCAGCTATTAAGAGATATGTATGTGCTTAAAGGCTACTGTATTTCTATATTGCCATTGTAAATATATATTCCCCTTACATCTACAAGAAAATTAGCAATAAGATAGAGTCTGCAAATGTTTATCTCGAGTAACATGAAGTAGATGGAGAATAAGCGTTTGTAAAAATAGTTTGTACAAGAGTAGAGAAAGTCATGTGAGTGTAACACATCAGATTTTTTCCATACGGAGCAGCACCTGGTAATTAATGAAAATAAAGCCTTAGCAAGGCTTAGACGTTTCAATCAGGATTCTAAAACTATAAACATTTGTTGCCATATAAAGCTTTAAACCAAGTTTTTCTACTCCATTTAATCGCATGTGTTAGCATAGAAATGTATTTGGCGACTTATGAAGAATTCTGATGCAAATAGTTTACGGGCTCGTGATTAAAGGTTGCAATTTCAGTGAAACTGAAGTTTTGCCTACAGATCAGATTGCAGAGCTAAAAATGGAGTGTTATTTGATAAGGTAAATAAGGGAACTTAATCCACATAAGGGCAAGTTTTGCATTGTTAATTGAATTCACTTGCATTGTACCCTAGTACAGTTTATTAAACATTTTATATACTAGCCGGTCACGATATGAGTACGCTTGGAGGAGGGTGCCGCTGTTTTTGTTGACATACCTAACTCATCAAGAGGGACTGTCCTTCCTTTTGAGAAGAACAGTCAGATAAAGAAAATATCCGCAGTTGCGAGTCTGAGGCCTGTAAGTGGAGTGCTGTTTTCACTGTAAGACTGTACATTTCCCTATCGCTTTGCGCCTCACTCCCTTCTGATCCATAGTCTTGATTGTCTATTTAAACAGTGCCTAGCTAGTAAATGCAACTCGGAACTGCGGGTGTTTTCTTTACTGACTGTCCTTTTAATGCCCCACCCATTTGTTCTGCAACTTTTTAGTTCCTCTTCCCACCGAACGCATCTATATCGTGGCCCACTAGTAACAATCGTATTCATAAATATCTGCACAATAATCTAGGCATACCTGTTTCATTACAAAAAGGCGCTCAAGATAATGCTTATGGCTATCACAGAAATGAATGAAGAGCAAACAGGCTTCAGAACAAAACAGAGAAACCCGAGCGGGATGTCTCAGGCGGTAACGTCTGTGGCCTGCATTCGGGAGGTTCCGGGTTCCAATCCGTGGTTCGACCAATCTGACAGGTTTTTTCGTGGTTTCCCTCAGCCGTACAGGTAAATACCGGATTGGATATTTAATATCACGACCCAAAGTTGCACCTTTAAGTCCAAAACAATAGTAAAAATGAAAACAGGTATTAATAGCGAACACTGTGCCATCTATCCACAGACAATGAAAGCAGCCAGAGTGGACGTACTCTAATGCTATCTGCACGGCACGAAGGAGAATATCCAGTTTGTCGCAATAATCTGTTCGTGTTATCTTTTTTTGCTGAGGGCCTGTTATTGTTTTACTACTTTGAATTTTGGGTTCTTTGTCCTCCGGCTAACTATTATTACTCAGTTGAGCAGATATCTCTGATCAGGGCGTGTAAACGGAAAGGAGTTGTTACTAAAAGATAACACTGATAGAAAAAAATTGTTTTCACACTTTTATTGCCGTCACACTTAAGTTCACATCTGTAATCTTTATACACGCCTGACTGAAACTGTTATATTTCCGAATATGATTACTGTCGTACGCTTATTTCACATTTTGTAACTAACTTTACGACGCGAGAGATTCTGTAGAATTGCGTTATGTGTACTTCATGAATGCTTCCTTAGAACTGCCTGACGTGTAAGTCGCGAGAGAGATTTCTTAGAACTGCGCGATACTTGCTTTTGGCTCAAGAATTTATATTCCTTCATCCCGATATGCCTATACATTATAATAGAACTGCTATTGGTTACTAAATCGCGCCAACATTAGCGTCTGTTTTATAAGCCACTCATAATTACTAAAACATATGCTCTAGGGAAGATATTCCCTCCATTTCTAAAGAAAGGCGCGCTACCCTGCCGTCATTTGTTTGTCTCTTCTAATTGATAAACAACTCATCCCATCGCTTCATTGTTACCCGCTCCTATTGTCAGTTTCAGTGAGGTGGTGTAAATTTATTTCCTAACAATGCTTATAGCTAACAAACATCTAAAATCATTGTCATACAATAATGTTAATTTACACTACAATCACTCTGGCATTCACAGTGTTTTAATATAAAATACTGCCTCAAGTTGCTATGCACTATGATCTCCGTGGACACGTGACGAAGCAAGATGGCATGGTTACAGGGATGAGACCTAGAAGGCTAAGTGTCCCCCACACATCGATCCACGAGTTATCTACTAACAGGCCCGGTGCGATATGACCATGTAGTTAAAGCGACGTAAAAAATAGATTAATACATAAATAAAACAGAGGGACAACAAATGCGTTATTGTTTGCGAAATAGTCGAAGCTGCCATCGAATATTCAGTTGTAGCTGTGTATTCAACCAAAGCATTTGATCGGATTGGACTAGCTGATGTTTTAAAAATAATGAATAAAAAATTCCTAAGAGGGATGGCTAAGGCGGTAATCTGTGGCCTGCATTCTGGAGGTCCCGGGTTCAAATCCCATGGGTTGACCAATCTGACGGTTTTTTTCTCGTGATTTTCCTTTGCCAAGGTAAATACGCAATGGGTATTTAATACCACTAGTTAATGTTCCATCTTAAGTCTAAAACAGTAATAAAAACGAAAATAGTAATAGTAAATGAAATTCTATTTAGGCACAGGAACACGTAGACTAGACGACACCGTAAAGCCATTTTCCCGCACGTTTAGAAACCGAGATACAGTTGCCTGGCACTAAGGTCTCTGTATACGTGTGTCGAAGCTGCATCTGCCCGCCACGTATAGAAGCAGAGATACAATTGCCTGACACTAAGGCCTGTGTGCACACGTGTCAAAGCTGTCATGTGTCCGTCACGTATAGAAGCACAGATACAGTTGCCTGGCACTAAGGTCTCTGTAGACACGTGTCGAAGCTGCCATCTGCCCGTCATGTATATAAACAGAGATTCAGTTTGCCTGGCAACAATGCCTCTGTGGATGTGTGACGAAACAAGATGGGTATGGTACAGGGATGAGACCTACATAGAAAGCTAACTGTCCGCCGCACATAGAACCACGAGATATCTCCAAACAGGTCCTTCGCGATATAACCACGTAGTTAAAGCGGTGTAAAATAAATAGAAAAAATTACAGAGAAACTTTTCGGTTAATGTATGATATGATTTACACAAAAACATGATTTGTGTGGGTGGAAAGACGTGAAATATTGAAGTGCTGTGCTAGTAATTTTGATTATAGACGAGATAATGAACAGCTTAATGGATCTTCCTGCATACTTGATGAGAAATAAACGCAATTTAGTGGCATACGGTGATGAACTGATTGTGTTAATGGTTTCCAGAAATTATTACACAAACGTGTTTCCATCGTAGTGGTACACAAAGGCAATCTAGAGAGGAGAGGGGAGAGAGACTGACTAAATGCGTGTGTATATCCTAGGAACGCGTAAGGGACAAGGTTACCCAATAAGTTGTAAGATTTGAACATCTAGGAATAAATATATCAAGTGGCAGAATTTGATCGAGGTTGTTAGGAGTTAGATCCAAAGCGCAGCAAGACGGGATGGAGGAATGAGTACTTAATACATAAAAATCATAAGTAACGTCAATAAATATGTAGGGGCAGCTATAAGACATGACAACAGCAGTTGATGAGAGTTACTGAAGTGATTATATTAAGAGCTACATTAGGGAAAACAATTTTGGGTAGTATAGGGCATGAAGAATTACGAAATCGATATGCAATCTTCGAAATTTCAAACCTCAAGGTAAAAAATCTGTGTTACACTCACATGACTTTCTCTACTCTTGTACAAACTACTTTTTCAAACGCTTACTCCGTCTATTTTATATTAATCGAGATAAACATTTGGTAATTTTCTTGTAGGTGCAAGGGGAATATGGTAAGCTTTAAGAGATAGTCAAATCTTCTAACAGCTGGTTGCATGTCCAGGACTTAAGAAATAATCTGATGTGTTACATTCACATGACTTTCTCTACTCTTGTAAAAACTATTTTTACAAACGCTTATTCTCCATATGCTTCATGTTAATCGAGATATCAACATGTTAATCTTATTGCTAATTTTCTTGTAGATGCAACGGGAAGTGGTAGGCTTTAAGCGATAGTCAAATATTTTAAGAGCTGGTTGCTATGTGGAGTACTCGTTTCTATTACCAGGACAAAAAAAATGAATAATGATTTTAGAAAAAGTATAAGTATTGCAAAAATTTAAGGGAATAACAAGCAATATCTCGAAAGTGGTTCACTCAATAAAAAAAATGTATATGACATAAATTGTGTATTTTAACGCGATCTACATCTTTTATGTAATAACATATCTCTTATGGTTTACCAGCTATGCAAAAGTCGTTCACAATGAAGAATACTTTTGGAGACATTCCCAGAAAATTCGAGGTATACATTTTATTTGTCATAAAAATATCTTAAACATATGATATTCTAATCAAAATCGTTAGAGCCATTTTTGAGAAAATTAGAATTTTCGAAAAATGTTCCATGTAAAGGGTAATCTGGGCTGGGGGGATTTTCTTGAAAACCTCGGTGTCGCATCTCTGGAATATATTGAACCTAAATACCAAGTTTGGTGTTTATCCGACTGTTCGTATCTGAGTTATGCTGTTCACAGACAGACAGACACACACACACACAAACATAGACACACATACAGACATACACACACAGACACACACACGGATATGTTTCCAAAAATGCTTTTTTTGATTTAGGGGGTCTCAAAACATATATTTCCGGTGAAATCTCGGTATCGAATTTTTGGGTGGAATGCAATACTTCCCCTACTTACTATACGTAGTAGAGAAAGTAAAAAGGGAAGAAGAAATAATATGAAGTCAATATTAATAGGATTTAGAATAAGAGTATACACCTAGAACAGTACAAAGCAGACTCGTTCTAGAAGCTTGGTAGGTACTCACATGCAGATTATTCCGATATCTATAATCTCAGTAACAACTCATTAAGTTAGGAACACGAGTGATTTTTAAATCGTCGAATAGTTTTCTACCCACTTCGTGATTCGCAAAATTGTTTAGAGAATTTGGATACCAAGACTAGCATTTTCTAAGATTATTTCACGAATAAGGGGTTTACACAAAAAGCTTTAATACAGTCATTCGATATTTATGTTTACCTGCAATGTAAACCGCATTGTTTGAAATTAAATCAGAATGACGTGGTCGCACTTAGTTTGTTTTTGATAGCCGTTAAAAATGAATCATAAGTGTCCTGATTCACCTCGAAATCTTAAGAATATTCAGAAATTATGAGCAACTTTCTCCCTCACTCCAGTCTGAGAGACATTTAAGAAACCAAATGTGCCGTAACTACTGATAACATTACGATTTCCAGCGGTGAAATAAGTATCAAATTCCTCTGAGGGCTTTGAGTTAAACCCCCAATGAAAAAATTTGAACGCTATTTGTTTCCTCAACTGCTGAAAGAAACCCAACGAAATAGGTACTAAAATGAGGGACAGAATCGACTGAAAGCTACTGGCTTTGCATTTAAAGGATTCAATCTGCGACTGTTTTCATTCTAATGCAGTTGTGATTTGACTTTGGTATACGATTCAGAGGGAGCAAAGTCTGCAGTTCACTGATTCCTTCTTTAGTAAGAGCACCACAAGTTTTATTTTCCTGGGTGTTTGTAAGAAATGGAATCCATAGTAACTGGGTTTCAGATGCAGTGGAGAGGGATTAAAGGTAAAGCAGACGAACAGAGGCACCCCCGAAACCGGGCAGAGTATTACAAGCAGGCCACAACAGCCCTTTTTGCCTCTACCGGATCAGGATACCGACACGCGGCGTCTCCTAAAGAGGTGCCCGCCCGAGCGGGTCCTAACTGAGCAGTTCCGCAACGGCGACAGGGAAGAAACCTCTACAGAGTATACAGCCACCGCCCAGCCGCAACCCGCCGAATATTGTCGCCTGGTCCTACAACCCTGAAACAGGCGACAGGAAAGGTGGTGGGTACCGAGCTGGGGAACCATAAAAAATCAATTGGTCAGAGTGGCCGGTTGTCGGGGAGGTGAGAAGGAATTACTTTTATAATGTTCAGCTCATCTTGCGTATTGGAGTAGCTCATTAGTTATTGGATATACTTCCAGAAAGCTGCAATATCCGTACCTGCTTGATACTCGTAATGTATTTGTCAGTTGAAATGAAATTACAAATCTGTAATGGGTATTTACGTATGAATTTTATTAATTGTTTATGCTAGTTAAAGCGGCACCGTGGCCCAGCGGTTCGACCGCTTGCCTTTCACCTGGGTTCGATCCCAGGAAACGTATATGGGATTTGTGGTGGACAAAGCGACGTTTGGGGAGTTTTCTCCGGTTTCCTCCGCCATTCATTCCACCAACTGCTCCATCATCACCATTTGACTGTCATTGCATATCATCTCCTTCCAGCAATCGAGAACAGGTCGCCCAGGTTTACCTGGGCGGAATGTGATCGCCACAGTACCTAGCCGCGTATGCGGCTTTACCTGTGCGATATAGAAGGTTAAAAAAGAATGTACACAAGCTTTTGATTTTTGTCAATGTCTTGGGCGGGGTTTAGCTTTCTGCACTACCATTGGCTGGGTCTCGGTGTTCCCTCATGGGCGGACTGGCGACCATGTGGTGACCAAGCCCAATGCCGCTTAACTCGGGCGACCGCTTGTGGGGTCGTCAAGTTAAGCAGGCCGGCATGGCAGCAAAGCAAGATGGGAATGCTAGGTAATGGGATGGGGGTACTCAAGTTGGCGGCAGGGCGGGTCGCTGCTAGATGGTCACTCATCCAGCTAGCGACCGGGCCCAATGCTGCTTAACTTGGGGAAGTTTGTGGAATGAGGGATTGGCAGATCTCAGCCTCGGTGGCCCAAGCCGTCCTTCGGCAACCGGTAGCTCTTTCGCCGCCTTGGTGCCTTGTGGTCGTAGCAGCCCAAAGAGTTCACCAGCTGGTTGGTGTGGTAAGTGAGTTTTGTGTACATGGTACGGGTTCTCTCCCGCACAATAATATAAAGTTTACCTGTTAAAAAGTGCAAATAATAATCTCACAGCTCTATAGTAGGATATATCAGTGAAGTGCTATTTAATCGTGTGAAGGATTAATAAAAAAAGTATAATACAATTATATTTTGTGTAAGCCTTGTTCTTTAGTCGTACCAGCCCTGCTAAGAGATACGTGCTCTAAAAGAAGAAAATACTACTGACGAAGCCGAGGCATACATATATATTTAAATAAACATTAAAATATAAAGTTGATTTTTAAACGGGGGCGAAGACCACCGGAAAAGTAAACGTGGGCGAAGGCCACCGAAAAAGTAAATGTGAATTCGAAGGCCACCGGAAAGTTTGTATCGTACGTGAAGCGAACACTAGAACAATCTCTCGCAAATTGGCATCCATTACGTGCGTGGTCTAAAATCAGCTTCAAATTGCTGCCTAAACGTGGTGTAACCGCTTCAATAACAATTAAACCCCTGCAAAGAATATTCTAAATACAACAGAAGACAAGAATTTTGGGGAAGCTTACAGAATAAAAAAATCACTAGGTTCTATAGATTAGTAAAAAGGAAATGGAGAAGAGAAGGGTATGTGGATTATTGTAACAGAGCTGAAAAGAAGCGTTTGCATGGATGAGAACAGGATCAATGTACCTGAGAAGGCTAAGAGGCAGAAAAAGCGGAATTTATGATCTATGCAGAGGTAGTGAAAGCACAGGGCATTATATGACAGAATGGAAAGAATTAGCGGAATGGAGACAAAAAATATGGAATGAAAAATGGGTAAAAATGGATGGAAAAGTAGTAGCAATTAAAATGTTAACAGAAAAGAAGAAATAAAAGTAAGAACATGGGAGAGTTCTTAAAGAAAGTAAAGGGGGAGTGAGAGGATGGATTATAGGTGATTAAGGGTAGCAAGGGCTGTTCAGATGCACCATAAGCCAGGGTGCCAGGCAAAATGAGCAGTATAGGTAGAACATAGCTGGCAAGAAAATTTATACATAGTTTAAGTTAGTTTACAAGTGGAATATTAAAAAAATCTAATGTGTTACACTCACATGACTTTCTCTACTCATGTACAAACTATTTTTACAAACTCTTATTCTCCATCTATTTCATATTAATCGAGATAAACATTTGCAGAAACGATCTTTTGACATGTAAAGAGAATTACATTTTAAACATTTTGACCAGTTCTAAAAATATCTGAGTATGGCTTAAGGCCTAAGTTCTCCTTGTTTTGTATTTGCAAGGGCAACACAGAAATACAGTAGCCTTTAACCATCGACATTTATCTTAATAGCTGGTTGCTAGGTGCAGCACCATTCTCTTTGCCTCAGATTAATACTCTTTGCATATACAAGACAAAAAAATGAATAACGAATTCCCATTTGAGAAAATAAGAATTGAAAAATTTAAGAGAATAACAAGCAATATCTCGAAAATGGTTCACTGAACAAAAAATGTATATGATATAAATTGTGTATTTTAACGCGATCTACATTTTTTGTTTAGTAAAATTCCATCTATCTCTTATGGTTTACCAGTTATGCAAAAGTCGTTCACAATAAAGAATACTTTTGGAGACATTCCCAGAAAATTCGAGATATACATTTCATTTTTCATGAAAATATCTTGAACATATGATATTTTAAAGGAACTCGTTAGACGCATTTTTGAGAAAATTAAAATTTTCGAAAAATGTTCCTTGTAAAGGGTAATCTGGGGTGGGGGGATTTTCTTGAAAACCTTCGTGTCGCATCTCTGTAAGATACTGAACCTAAATACCAAGTTTGGTGTCTATCCGAATGTTCGTTTCTGAGTTATGTTGTTCAAAGACAGACACACAGACAGACACACACACACGGACATGTTTCCAAAAATGATTTTTTTGGATTCAGGGGATCTCAAAACATGTATTTCCGGTGAAATCTCGGTATCGAATTTTTGGGTGGAATACAATACTTCCCCTACTTGCTATACGTAATAGAGAAAGTAAAAAGGATTGTGCATAAAAGATGTACAAATAAAGTTTATTCACTTAAAAAAACAGACAACAGACAACAGTTCTCATTACCTACAGGAATATTTAATTATTCACTGCTATGAGATTAATGAATAATGAGTCATAATAAATGACATCCCTGGTGTATAAATGCTACAGTGTGGTTGTAATCTTTTGTGGTAAGGATGTTGTTAGTGCCTTTTTAAATGCCTGTTTTATAATTTTAAATGCCTATTTTACCTATCTATTTCTACTGCATTAGTGCCTAAAAATCCGCAGCTTAGTCATTAATACTCAAATATTCAGTGTTAGAAAATCCACGAGAAACTCCCGAATGTGAGCCTAGTACACCTCGGTCTTTAACATATTGTCGTCCTTCTTGGTGTAGTGGTTACCACCTCTAGTTCTCGAGGTCGCCTTTTCAAACCCGGCTGAGAACGATGGATTTTTTTCGGGCGTAAATAGCCTTAGTAAAGCCAGTGATCCCGTGTCGTAGATTTACGACACGCAAAAGAACCTCAAGCCTGATAAAGAGGTCTCTGAGCAAAATTACCGGTGTTTCGCGCCCAATATAGAATGGGACGCTAAGGACCACAGCAGTTAAATAGCGTCCATAAATAAATAAAAAGTATGATGTGTTACACTCACATGATTTTCTCTACTCTTGTACAAACTATTTTTACAAACGCTTATTCCCCATATGCTTATCTTATTGCTAATTTTCTTGTAGATGCAGGGGGAATGGTAGGCTTTAAGCTATAGTCAAATATTTTAAGAGCTGGTTGCTATGTGGAGTATTCCATTCTCCTTGTATTACCAGGGCAAAAAAAAAATGAATAACGAATTTGAGAAAAAGTGTAAGTATTCGAAAATTTGAGGGAATAACAAGCAATATCTCGAAAATGGTTCACTCAACAAAATAAATGTACATGACATAAATTGCGTATTTTAACGCGATCTACAATTTCTGTGTTGTAAACGTTTGTCTATCTGTTATAGTTTACCAGTTATGCAAACGTCGTCACAATGAAGAATACTTTTGGAGACATTCCCAGAAAATTTGAAATATACATTTCATTTGTTATGAAAATATCTTAAACATATGATATTTTAATCAAAATCGCTAGAGTCGTTTTTGAGAAAATTAAAAATTTCCAAAAATGTTCCATTAAAGGGTAATCTGGGGTGGGAGGATTTTCTTGAAAACCTTCGTGTTGCATCTCTGGAAGATACTGAACCTAAATACCAAGGTTGGTGTTTATCCGACTGTTAGTTTCTGAGTTATGTTGTTCACAGACAGGCACACTCAGACACACACACGGACATGTTTTCAAAAATGCTTTTTTTGGATTCAGGGGGCCTCAAAACATGTATTTCCGGTGAAATCTCGGTATCGAAATTTTGGGTGGAATACAATACTTCCCCTACTTACTATACGTAGTAGAGAAAGTAAAAAGGTCTTTAATATTCATGCCGCAATTAAATTTGGATTTGGAAATTAAAAAATGGTTAATCATTATTAAAGTATGTATGTAAGAATATGAATATATAGATAAACTAACCAGCACAAAGGACCTACACATGTATGAAAACTGCGAAAATATGCTATGTCTTCTTCAAGAGCCGTAGACAACATTTTCTTTCCTTTTACGCAAGTTTTCTGCCTTGCAAGAACTTGGAACCGCATAATGTCTTACATGGTCCCACAGGCTCTCGGGGAACAAATGTGATCATTTCCCTCAGCTCCACCAAGAGAAATGGCAATTGTAGTAGCAAGAGGAACCCAAGGCTTCGAGGTTACATGGGCTGTTTCTCCCGTAACCAAAGGACTCAGTTAATTTATCCCTGGGTGGAAACGAACTCCTATGTACGCACTGCGGTTAAGCCAGCGATGTCATTAGCCGGGGCGGCGTCCTTCACAGGACAAAGCCACTTACGTGCACAGCCAGAGAAGGGAGGGACATGTGCACAAGTGGAGCATTACAGGACAGAACGTAATCTCTCTGGGATATCGCATTTCTGTTTTTATTATTTCACTGGTATAACACGTAGCAGATTCTTATTCCTTACTTTGGTATCCGGTTACGTTTATTGTTGTAAGAGAATTTAAATTAACTACAAAAGATATTTAAATTAAACATTTAGTAGTATGAATGAATGATTTATTGTCTACTTTGAACTAACATGCAATTTATATAATGTTTACAATACAATGGAGTTGTTTATTATTTCTCATCCCCTTATTACTTTCTCTACTACGTATAGTAAGTAGGGGAAGTATTGTATTCCACCCAATAATTCGATACCGAGATTTCACCGGAAATACATATTTTGAGACCCTCTGAATCCAAAAAAAGCATTTTTGGAAACATGTCCGTGTGTGTGTCTGTGTGTGTGTGTCTGTCTGTGAACAGTATAACTCAGAAACGAACAGTCGGATAAACGCCAAACTTGGTATTTAGGTTCAGTATCTCCCAGAGATGCGACACGAAGGTTTTCAAGAAAATCCCCCACCCCAGAGTACCCTTTACATGGAACATTTTTCGAAAATGTTAATTTTCTCAAAAATGGCTCTAACGATTTTGATTAAATATCATATGTTTAAGATATTTTTATGACAAATAAAATGTATATCTTGAATTTCCTAGGAATGTCTCCAAAAGTATTCTTCATTGTGAACGACTTTTGGTAAACTGGTAAACCATAAGAGATAGACAAAATTTTTCTACACAAAAAATGTAGATCGCGTTAAAATACACAATTTATGTCATATACATTTTTGTTGTTGAGTGAACCATTATCGAGTTATTGCTTGTTATTCCCTTAACTTTTTCAATACTTATTTTCTAAATGGGAATTCGTTATTCATTTTTTTGTCTTCGATATGCAAAGAGTATTAATCTGTGGCAAAGGGAATAGTGCTGTACCTAGCAACCAGCTATTAAGAGATATGTATGTGCTCAAAGGCTACTGTATTTCGATACTGCCCTTGTAAATATATATTCCCGTTACATCTACAAGAAAGTTAGCAATAAGATAGAGTCTGCAAATGTTTATCTCGATTAACATGAAGTAGATGGAGAATAAGCGTTCGTAAAAATAGTTTGTACAAGAGTAGAGAAAGTCATGTGAGTGTAACACATCAGATTTGTTTTAACATTCTGTTGTATATAATAATGGGGGGTATAATTTTCCACTATTTACTTTTTTTTCCGTATCTTCTCCAATTTGCTTCTTGTCTCTTTTAAGCACATTAACCTAATGTTTACTAAATATCTTCGTGCTTTCTCCCTATATTCATTTGATCTTGTATTAAAAATCTTCTTTTAGCTCTATTGGTAAATTTTTCCATTTCTCCATTATAAAATTCTCTCTTTCTTTATAGTGTCCTCACATTCCAGAATATAATGCCAATTGTCATGTAATCCATTACATTTAGCACATCTCTCCCCCCTTCTTCTCCCTGTTAGACCACTTAAACTCCTTACACCTGTTGTGGCATACTTCAATGTATCTTTCTTTCCCCATTCCGTTTTAAAATATTTATAATCTATTAATGACCTTTTTATTCTTGAAGCTACTTATAATTTCTTGCTTTTCAATATCCTCCACTCTTGTTCTAATTTCTTCCCAGAAACCCTTACTTTTGTTATTTCTTTCTTCCCATGTTTCCTCCATTTCTATTTCTTCCAATGTTGCCTGTATCTTGTGCAACCAAGTTGCTTTTTTCCCATTTTCTCCTGTACAACCAAGTATTGCTTTAGTAGGTAAATACTTTTCCTCTAGCACCTTTATTCTGAACCAGTATTTCATTTCTCTTTCTACTAAGTTGCCTTTTGCTCTCACCCTCCCTATTTATGCTTGTGCTACTCCATTCTGTGATCTTCTTAGTAATCCCAAAATTAGTTTGCAAAAATTTATATGTATAGCATATACATTTTTCCATCCTTTTACCAGCCTACATAATATCTCTTCTGGGTATAACATCCTTGCTTCCACCACTGTACTATATATCCTTTCTAGCCACGTAAATTGCATTTCTGGTATTTTGTTCTGGTTTTGTCTCTGATTACCTGTATTGCTTGTTTACCATTTGCTAGAACTTTTTTCATCTGTTCTCCCCAATCCTTTACACTATTGAGTTTTACTCCTAGATAGTCAATTGTCCTCACTACTTGGAACTCCGTTCCTTCCCAATACAACTTTTCGGTCTTTCTTAGTTTATATCATTTCTTAAAACATCATGATTTTCGATTTTTTTTGTTTATTCTCAAACCCAAACTTTTACAGTAATTGTCAATTGCTTGAATAGCTTTACTTACCCCCACAACTGAGATCATCTGCAAGCAATAATCCTGGTGAAACATTTAGTAAAAGATTATAATATGGAACTGCAAAAACTAAAGTACTCGCTTTTAAGGGAAATAATATTGTTCCGTCTAAAATAATCCTAGAAAATAAAGCATTAGAATAAGTGTTAAAATCCAACTTCCTTGGATTTGAGATAACAATTTACAGCGAAAAATAATTCAACAACAAAATAAATAAATTTAATTACATAGCCGGAACAATCAAAGAATAAGGCTAGAAAAGAACAACGGCTATATCTGTTATTACCTATGGCTCAAAAATTTAATTTAATTTATGGACGCTGACACTACTATAGTGTCCCATTCTATATTATGCGTGAAAGACCGGAAATTTTACTCAGAGGCCGAATCCATTCTAAGGATTTTTACTTCTGAAAAAATGCACTTCCCTCCGCGAGTTTGAACCCGCGACCTCGAGACTAGCATGGTACCCATAGACCACAGAAGATGACACCTATGGCTCAGATATATGGGCCTTGAGCACCAACCATAAAGCTGAAATACAATTAACAGAAATGAAATTCCTTAGATCAATAGGGTATACAAGAATGGACAAAAAACAAAAAATCTGATGTGTTACACTCACATGACTTTCTCTACCCTTGTACAAATTATTTTTACAAACGCTTATTCTCCATCTACTTCATGTTAATCGAGATAAACATTTGCAGACTCTATCTTATTGCTGATTTTCTTGTAGATGTAAGGGGAAAATATATTTACAAGGGCAATATAGAAAAACAGTAGCCTTTAAGCACATACATATCTCTTAATAGCTGGTTGCTAGGTGCAGCACCATTCCCTTTGCCACAGATTATAACTCTTTGCATATCCAAGACAAAAAAATGAATAACGAATTCCCATTTAGAAAATAAGTATTGAAAAAGTTAAGGGAATAACAAGCAATATCTCGAAAATGGTTCACTCAACAAAAAATGTATAGGACATAAATTGTGTATTTTAAAGCGATCTACATTTTTTGTGTAGTAAAATTTTGTCTATCTCTTATGGTTTACCAGTTATGCAAAAGTCGTTCACAATGGAGAATACTTTGGAGACATTCCCAGGAAATTCAAGATATACATTTTATTTGTCATAAAAATATCTTAAAACATATGATATTTTAATCAAAATCGTTAGAGCCATTTTTGAGAAAATTAAAATTTTCGAAAAATGTTCTATGCAAAAGTCGTTCACAATGGAGAATACTTTTGGAGACATTCCCAGGAAATTCAAGATATACATTTTATTTGTCATAAAATATCTTAAACATATGATATTTTAATCAAAATCGTTAGAGCCATTTTTGAGAAAATTAAAATTTTCGAAAAATGTTCTATGTAAAGGGTAATCTGGAGCGGGGGGATTTTCTTGAAAACCTTCGTGTCGCATCCTTGGAAGATACTGAACCTAAATACCAAGTTTGGTGTTTATACGACTGTTCGTTTCTGAGTTATGCTGTTCACAGACAGACAGACAGACAGACAGACAGACAGACACACACACACACACAGAGAGACAAGACAGACACACAGACACACACGGACATGTTTCCAAAAATGCTTTTTTTTGGATTCAGGGGGTCTCAAAACATGTATTTCCGGTGAAATCTCGGAATCGAATTATTGGGTGGAATACAATACTTCCCCGACTTACTGTACGTAGTAGAGAAAGTAATGATGAAATAAGACAGCAGTTAAATATTGAGGACCTTAGCACTATAATAGCAAAATACAGAAAAACTGGAAACAATACGTAGACGGAATACCAACGAGCAGAATACCATAAGCTACTTTAAACAATTGACCCCAAGGAAGATGAAACCCAGGAAGATCCGAGAAGAGATGGTTAGAATAGGAATTTGGAGCCATAAACAAATTGAGATAACCCATGCCATGCAGTAGAAGAACACAGAATTTTCCTCCCAAACATAGAATGTTCAGCAACGAAAACAGACAGCTCACTGTCTATATAACAATGAAATCTAACTACAATCCACATAGACGCCTTATAAATGTCCATGTTAATGCAGATGAACATTTGGAGAAACAGTTTCATTATACATTTCATTGTAGGTGTATACAAAGGTGATACTCGTAGAGGAAACCAAATTAGTCAGATGTTTACAACTGAATAGTAAAAGCACGTTAGAAAAATGACAAGACATAGAAACATTCAAAAACAATATAACGAATATCTCCGAAGTGGCTAATGTCACAGAAAAGTTGTTTGAAGTAATTGTGTGTTTTAAAGCGATATACCTTTTATGCAGTAATTTTTTTTCCTGTTTCTTATGGTTTATCCTTTATACAAAAGTATAAAAAATTCATTCCAAATGAAAAGGAATGCACTGGTTATTGTCATAAAATTCAAGTCATGAATTTTATCTGTCAATAAATATCTTAAATATGTGTTATGTTAATAAACCTGTGAGAGCCATTTTCGACAAAAGTAAAAATATGACAATTTTTCCATGCAAAGGCTGTTTTGGGGTAGAGTGTATTTTGAAAATCTTCGTGTCACATGTTTAGAAGCCACTGCACTTAAATACAAGGTGTATTCTTAAAGCAAGTAGCAATATTTTTTTTAAAAATCTGGTGTGTTACACTCACATGACTTTCTCTAATCTTGTAAAAACTATTTTTATAAACGCTTATTCTCCATCTACTTCATGTTAATTGAGATAAACATTTGCAGACTTTATCTTATTGCTAATTTTCTTGTACATGTAAGGGGATAATACATTTACAAGGGCAATTTGGAAATACAGTAGCCTTTAAGCACATACATATCTCTTAATAGCTGGTTGCTAGGTGCAACACCATTCCCTTTCCCACAGATTAATACTCTTTGCATATCCAAAACAAAAAAAAATGAATAACGAATTCCCATTTGAGAAAATAAGTATTTAAAAATATAAGGGGATAACAAGCAATATCTCGAAAACGGTTCACTCACAAAAAATGTATATGACATAAATTGTGTATTTTAACGCGATCTACATTTTTAGTGTTGTAAACTTTTGTCTATCTCTTATGATTTACCAGTTATGCAAAAGTCGTTCACAATGAAGAATACTTTTGTAGACGTTCCCAGAAAATTCAAGATATACATTTTATTTGTCATGAAAATATGTTAAACATATTATATTTTAATGAAAATCGTTAGAGCCATTTTTGAGAAAATTAAACTTTTCGAAAAATTTTCCATGTAAAGGGTAATCTGGGGTGGGGGGATTTTCTTGAAAACCTTGTGTCGCATCTCTGGAAAATACTGAACCTAAATACCAAGGTTGGTGTTTATCCGACTGTTCATTGCTGAGTTATGCTGTTCACAGACAGACACACAGACACACACACGGTCATGTTTCCAAAAATGCTTTTTTTTGGATTCAGGGGGTCTCAAAACATGTATTTCCGGTGAAATCTCGGTATCGAATTTTTGTGTGGAATACAATACTTCCCCTAATTACTATACGTAGCAGAGAAAGTAAAAAATTACAGAACATTATTTTCCAAATTCTTTATCTTCATTATCTTACACGTTACACTACTTCTCTCATAGTCACCGCCGTTATTCAGACGCTTATCATAACGGGAAATCAGGTTTTGTAAAAGAATGATGCTTCTTCAAATAATGATGCTGCCTGTGATGAAAGCCACTTCTTGTGTCACATCATCGTCATTGAAATGTTTTCCAACAAGGAATTATGAAGAAACAGATGAAAACCGTTTGCTGCCAAATCCAGACTGGGCGAACTGTCCCGAACCAAATGATGCGATCAGATTTTGAGTTGGTTTGGCTCCGTGTGGTGGGGCATTGTCATAAACCAAAAGGATTCCACGCGAAAGCATTCCACACCTTTTGTACTGTATTGCACGACGAAGCTTTCGTAGTGTCTCATAACACTAGTCTGCATTTTCAAACTTTTTGTCACATGATTTCTTAAAAGTAGGTGTTCCTTGAATCAAGTTTTTATGCTGCTTCCGTCAGGTTTTTACACAAAATAAGAAGTAATGTTTTGACAAGTTTACTAATGAACGTAGAAAAGAATTCAAATACCATTTCACACAAGGTAAGTTTTTATTCAAGAAACATTTTAAGAATACTCCCAAGAAAATCCCCTAATTTATTTCATGACCACATTTTAACATAACAAGAAGTCAGTGTTTCATTTAATTTTTTTCAAACTTTCTCTTCTTTGACTTCCTTGCAGATTTGAAGATGACTGTCCCTCCTCAACATCCAAGAGTAGTCGGCCATCATAGTTTCATTCCATCTCCCCTGGTACCTCCTCTCCATTTCCTTAATATCTTGGTGAAAACGTTCACCCTGCTCTTCACTATAATGTCCCAGATTTTCTGGAAAGTAGTCGATATGTGAATGCAGAAAATGCACCTTTACACTCATGTTACAACCCATCTTCTTGAAATTTTCCAACATTGTTTCGACAATGGCCTTGTGCTGCAAATCACCAAATTCAGCAGCGATTGAATAGAAATGGTGGCCATATTGTGCACTTCGTTTGATTGGAGAGGTAAAACATGGTTATAAAATCCCCTTTGATGCCTTCATATATCTTTCATAAAGGCTTAAAGCAGAAATTGTAGCATTTCAGGACTTCAATGTGTATCTGAATTATTGGCTGTTTCTTTGTCTTTTACGAGCTGAACAGTGTGGTCGGCTAGTGCTCTTATAAAGAAAATGGGTGTTTGCCATTGTTAAATAAGTGTTGCAGCATTTAATGCCCTAAAATAATGCTCGTATTCCAATAAAGTCTGCAAAACAATAATTGGCAAGTAGCCACATTCTCTTCTTCTAAAATTCACAGTCTAGAAATTTCAATCCAACCAGCTGATTTTTGGTTAACATTAAATGACCCTTTTGTGGTTTACCTAACAACCATAGAGTAATCGAATGTTTCCTTCTATAAATTACTGAGAAAGTGCACAGATCCTAGCTGAAAATTATATCACATAAAGAATGGATAAAAATAATATCCATCCATTGATTTATTTGACCAACAAAATTATGCATATGTTTTTTTCCAAACGTATATATTACCTTTTATGTATATATTTTATAATATTAAACATTTAAAGTAATGAAAAACAGTATACGCGGAAAAATTCGGTTTAAACGAATATCTCACCAGAATGTACACTTTCTGAGATATTAGGCTTTGTTTATTCGTGCTAAATCTCGTACCTTATAGATATGTTGAAAATCCGTATTATTTGTCATACTATAGGTCAGTGGTATATCGTCAGGGGAGACAGAGTAGACAGTGTCTAGCTTAGACTTTGAGACAAATATTCTTTTAGCTGATTTTGGTTTTTAGACTTCTGTCGGGTTTAAATATACTAGTCGGTCACGATATGAATGCGTTTGGAGGAGGGCGTCACCTTTTCTTTGTTGACAATCAAGACCAGGGATCAGAGGGGGAAAAAGGACAAGACGATAGGGAAATGTACAGTTGCACAATGAATACAGGCCTCGGCCTCGCTAGTAAGTAACTCGGAACTGTGATGTTTTCTTTACCTGGCTATCCTTCCGATGCCCCGCCCAAATATTCCGTAACTGTTAAGTTCCTCTTCCCACCGTACGCACTCATATCGAGGCCGACTAGTGTTTTGTGTTTTTAATACATATTTATAATTATTATATATTGAAAAAGAGATATTTCCCTCTCTTGCAGAAAGCTATCCCACTTGGAGAGTAATTTCCTTATGTGTCTACTCTGCTTCTCATAAAGCAAAGTGACAAAATAATATGTGGAATATGTGGTTGCATTGCTACCTTCACTGCTGGCTCCTAACTCCTCTTGGATAGACACTTTTTCATTGTCTACTTCAGCAGTGCTCAGAATGCTACTGCGCATGCTCTCTTTCTCATGTTTAGTACCAAAGGAGATGGCTCCGCAGTAACTCGTGAGGCTCGCACTCGGGAGGTCCCGGACTCGGTTCCCGTCGAGCTAGTCACTCTGGTCATGGGTTTCGTGGTTCGTGGTTTCTGTGGATTGATAGGCGAATGATGGAGTGGCTCCTCTTCTAAGACGGATTTCTGTCCATAATTTCCTATCATCTATTTCAGGGATGTAGGACCGGCGTTCGTTATGTTGCGGCTGAGCGGTGATTGCACTTTGGAAAGATTTCTCACTGGCGTTGATTGGATCGCTGACGAACCTGCTATCTGGAGCATCCCTGGGCATTAGGGGCCCCTGGGGGTATCGGGGTTTGTGGGTAGGGCTGGTCGGCTTCGGATGCGTTCTATTTGGAACCGTTTGGGACCCCTCCACGCTTGCACGCATGGGCAGCGCTTCGTGTCTCTCCACATCATTCCCTCCCAGAGGACTCGTTAGAAGCAAGAAGAGCTATTCTAGCGTACTTGTGGGGCGCTGCTCCGGTTTCTGGGGCCCCTTTGTGGTCTGTACTCCTTACTCCTCATGTTCGATACAAATATTTGACTGGCTAGGTTAGATGTGCCTCCTTCGAGAAAGGCGCATATAGTCCACTGACTTAATGTTACCTTTCTTCTGAATGTGAAAATATTTGTGGTAGATTTGTTAGTGAATATGTAACTTTTAAAGTTGTGCACAATTAAATATTTCGTGTTCCGTGAGTTTAATACGGACAGTAGAACTTTCCACTCCGTTCTGCTTTAATGAAACATTCATCAAACTGAAACTTGGAATAAAAACCAGTGTTTTTAAAACCTAAAATATCTCCACCCTTCCTAGAGCCTTCTCAGAAAGACGGAATAGCCCAATAACATTTTGAAGTAATTGTTACCCAATGTACAGCCGACTTAGAGGTTGTAGTCTTAAATAAAATGCTTCACATTTACTACTGCAGTGAAGAAACATGGATAGACAGTAATAGGCTCTGAAATTATAACTGTAATAGAAGGTTGTGGTTTATAATGCTTTATATATTTTGAAGAAGGAAGATTGCATATTCATTATTGTCTGAGATCTCTCTCGGGCCAGTAATTAATCAATGAAAATATGACGTGTTAATCGATTATAGTTCTTAGTAGCATTGCAACCCGAGGTAGTTTCGCGCGTGCGAAACTACCTCGGGTTGCCGATAAGCGCATCCCCGCCCGATGTCTGGGTGGGACCCTCAACCTGCCTTCAGAACAATAGAGGTCTGAAGCAAATAGGCCTCTTATCCAGTCCAGAGGATTCTTTCGTCAGTTCGAGTAGCTTCCCTTTCTAGAACATTCTGCTTTTTATGTGGTCTATATAAGGGGGCTGCTCTTACCCGTGTCTGAGTTCAGTTTAAGAAGTTACGAAGTGGAAACTTCAGTTTAGTTGGAGTTGTGACTCAGGAGTTCAGTTGTGATTCGATTCGACAGATCAGTTGTGTTCTGTTCAGAGACTTTGTAAACAGTGTTCCAAGTGTAATTTTGTGTTCGTTGAGCACCTAAGTGATGAGTAGTGATGTGTTTAGAAGCAGCAAGTGTTCTCATTTGTTACAATATATTATATGTTTGTTGAGAGAAAATGTCTACCTAAAAATTCTGAAAATAACCTTCAACGTTCAGTTTATCACCTGCAACTTATTTATGAAACTTACAACATGTAATTTTAGTAATTAAAACCAAAGTAAGGGGTGGCTCCCTTCCTTTCCTTCTCTTTTTTTGTGGGGGGGAGAATTGGTTTCCAAACTAAAATCTGTCTTTAGAATAAACCAGTAGAAAAGGTTTCATTCCTTAAACATTTAGGCTTCTTTTCGAGATATGAAAGAGAAAAAGATATTGCAACTAAACTGTATAGTTTTAATTACGCAATGAGTAGAGTAAACAACGTTTTCAAACCGTCACTTGCATAAAGACTTAGGATTAAGGCTTATAATAAATTGATGAGACCAGTCCCCATGTACGGAAGTGTAGCCTAAACTAGAGGACAAAGTATAGTTTCTTTGTTTCATGTTTCTCATAATATATTTATACTTAAAGTAAAGTAATATACACTTTAAATGTATTTACTGGCCATACAATGCCTATTTAAGTACAAATATATTTAAGAGTATTCAGAGAAAATATTTTAATGTTGGTGGTACAACGTAAAGGATTAAATAACTCATTTACAGGTAATCGTCAAGGAGGTAACCCGGGTGTATACTGCATACTGCATCATAGCCAATGAAATGAAACTTTTAAGAACTGCAGAATAGTCTAAAATAGACAAGGAAAAGAATTTAAACATTATGAAAGAACTGAAAATTGACTCTTTCATAGAAAGAACTCGCAATTTCCTTCGAAACCGGAGGTCCCATGAACTTAGCATGCCATCAACAAGAATTCCTCGGCAAATATTACATTACCAATCACAAGAGAGAAGATCTTTGTGTCATACGATGAAGAGATGGAATGAGACCGTAACAGGCCACTAGGCCTAATACGTGGCAGGAGGAAGAAGAAGAAAATGTCTACCCAAAATATGTTGTTTCGCTAGCTAGTACTGTAGGCCACTGTTCGTCTAACTGATTCGAATACTGGGTATAGGTTTTGAGGCAGTATTTTATATGACAACACTGTGAATGCCAGAGTGATTGTAGTGTAAATTAACATTATTGTATGACAATGATTTTGTATGTCTGTTAGCTATAAGCATTGTTAGGAAATAAGTTTACACGCCTCACTGAAACTGACAATATGTGTGGGTAACAATGAAGCGATGGGGTGAGTTGTTTATCACTTAGAAGAGACAAACAAATGACGTCAGGGTAGCCTGCCTTTCTTTAGAAATGGAGGGAATATCTTTCCTAGAGCATATGCTTTAGTAATTAGGATTGACTTATAAAACAGACGTTAATGTTGGCGCGATTTAGTAACCAATAGCAGCTCTGTTATAATGTTTAGTCATATAGGGGTGAGGGAGTATAAATTCTTGAGCCAAAAGCAAGTATCGCGCAGTTCTAAGGAAGCATTCACGAGGTACACATCACGCAGTTCTCAGCATTCTCTCACGAGGTACACATTACGCAGTTCTACAGAATCATTCACGAGGTAAACGTCAAAACGTCACGCAGTTCTAAGAAATCTCTCTCACGAGTTACACGTCAGGCAGTTCCAAGGAAGCATTCATGAGGTACACATTACGCAATTCTACAGAATCTCTCGCGTCGTAAAGTTAGTTACAAAATGTAAAGTAAGCGTACGACAGTAATTATATTCGGATATATAACAGTTTCAGTCAGGAGTGTATAAAGATTACAGATGTGAACTATTAATTAAGTGTGACGGCAATAAAAGTGTGAAAACAAATTCTTTTATCAGTGTTATCTTTTAGTAACAACTCCTTTCCGTTTACACGCCCTGATCAGAGATATTTGCTCGACTGAGTAATAATAGCTAGCCGGAGGACAAAGAACCCAAAATTCAAAATAGTAAAACAGTAACAGGCGCTCAGCAAAAAAAGATAACACGAACAGATTACTGCGACAGTTTACTGCATGATTTCTTTAATCTAGTAAAGGGAAATATAGTTCTCAGCTCTTTGGACTCCACGTTAAGCGCCAGAGCGGTCCCTGGCGTCCGCCGTATGCAATTCTTGTCAGCCATGGTCAATATGACCGCTACGTTTCTGGATCAATTTAAGCCAGCGGTCCATTGGGGTTTACCTATAAAATGGATCTCTGCGGTGTCTATCTAAACATTACTACCACTGGTTTTGGAGCTGGTGTATTATGGAGGTCTAAATTTCAGTATAACAATATCAGCATGAACAAAAACATTTTTATTAACTTCGTTTATATGCAGTTAGGCAATAGAACACAATAATGCCAGCAAGCCATACTTAATTAGAATTGCTGTCAAAGAATGCATTTAGTTATATCGTTCAAAGTATACAAAATGTGGAGTATCAGAAATGTTTTGGTTTTAACTTTTAATTATGAAAATTAGCAAAGCATGGCAAGCAAAAATGGGGTTTTCTATCACATTCTTTACAGTAGGTGCGTACTTTCTTGAACTTTATATTTTTATAAATTTCATATGAGTTTCTTTTTGTGGCATCTTTTACAATAGTTTCGTACGTTATGAGCTGGTCCCCTAATTCATTTGAGCAATCATTAGTCAACAACACTACGTTCAATACTATTGGGGAGGTCTGAGTTCGATTTCCGCGGCCGACAATCCTGTCCCATGGTTTGTTTTTGGAGGTTTCCCCGGGTCACTAGTCGAATCTTGGAAAGGTTCGCACATCCCTGTATTATTTGTTCCTTCATTTCACCTCCAATCTCACTTCACTTCCCCTTTCATCTGCTTGGTTGTTTCAGGGATACAAGTGTCGGCGGGAGTCTTGGTGTTGCACGGCAGAGGAAAAGGATGTGTGTAATACTTCGTCCCTCGGTATGGGGGCGGTCTCCGAGACCCTGGCCCTCCAATGGGAGGTACAACGCTGCAGTGGGAGGGGAGCCGGTTGTACCAACTGCCATTCGGGGAGTTCCAATCTGGAAAAAGGCAGGAACCCTGCCCTCTGCCCTGTTGTGCCCTCTAGTTCGGCCGCCCTGTCTCCACCCATCTCACTCCTCCCTCACGGGGGCGCCCCGTCAGGGCTTAGGCACAAAAGATCTTGTAGGTCAAGAGGACCTAGAAGGCCGGATGCTAAGACAGACGCCTGTGCCCCCTTGATGAAAAGGAACCCCTGGGAAGAACAGCACAGGACGCAACATCTCAATTTTTCAATTATGCTTAGAATTAGCTCTATACATACAACTAGCTTAGCAGTAAGTTAAAGTTAAATCGCACGACACGCAGGTACTTCCTGCAAACAACACACAAATTAGACCTTAAGCATTAAATTTAGCATATATTACAACATAAGAGAATACGCATATAACCCACTGGTATTGTTCAGGTTTCATGGGCAATACCAGCAAGTAACATTTGACGCGCTCGTATGCAATGCATGCCAGCTAAGTAGCCATTCACATACTAACCGGGGTGCGGGACCCGACTAAAGCATGCAAGCATGAATGCACGATCATACACAGCAATACACAATTAACACGTGGTAGGATTTATAGCGGGTATTCCGCTTCTGAGCGGCGAGCCCACATATCCCCCCAGCCATTGCCCACCGGCTGGGGGTCGAATGCAGTAATGCATTTTTCCCCCCACGAAAAAAAAAGTAGGTCAAGTGCACGTTCCCCTCAGCTCCCATTCCTTTAACAAGGAATGCAGTTTCATAACAGATATGGTTTCAAATTATTCTGGTTCTAAAAACATTTCCCCCAAAGCAATATATCTCTTATGAGCCAAAGCTTCACAGCAGCATAGATATGCCGGGCTCCTAGTCATATACCTTACTATAAGTGACTTTGAACTATAAGAAAGACAAGCCTTTTTTAGGCGCATTGAGCTCTATGAAGTGGAAAAGAAGAATTTAACGCTTTAAACAACTTAAAGGAACAGTGTAGGGAATGGGGAATGTTCTGGATATTAATGAAGATAAAATAACCGTGCTCTAAGCTTGAGACAGCAAGGGCAGCATGACTGAGTAGAGTGGAGAACCAGCAAGGGACACGCTATGACAGTTAATAAGGCTTGAAAACGAGCAGAGAGTGAATCACAACGTTTCTCTCTGGTGAAGAAACTTCGGGTCTCTTTTCATCAATCTTTATCAATTGTGGAGCAACGACGCTGCTATACAAGACCGGCGTTCCCCAGGCTTTACCCCGGCCGCCCTAATGTATTCATCTGCATAGCGTGAAACTCGAGCGCAGAATAAAACATCAGGGGCAGAAGAGCGAAAAATCCCGTGTATTTTGCTGTGACGGAGCACAGTGAATGCTTATAGTCAACAGATCCCCATCTAACAGCTAAAGAAACATAGCCTTTCACCGTGTCATAAAAAAGAGCTTCGTGCTGGCGTGAGTATTTTTAGACTACAACAGAAATTATGCAGTGTTGGAAGAATTGATGGCTATGCAATGTAAGTTCATTCTTCACGCATGTACACTCGGTCAAACTAAAAGTGGCCGGTGTCTTGAACAGCCACATGTTTTCAAGCTCCCTTCGAGTGAGCGTGCGATTCACAACCGTCAACTTTTGTGCGCTGCTTCGGCTAACACTATAATACAAGCCACAAGGCACTGATTTGGGCTACCTCTATACTGTGTTTGGCATGGAGCTACTTACTTCAGCTCGACTTTGATTCCCCAAAATGGATTGTTATCTTTATTTGTTACAAGTCGTTTTGTTATAATATAGTTAAATAATGTTGTTTGTGTTAATTCATTTTACTTACAAATATAATTACAATAATGGTAAAAGCTGTGCTTATAAAATTAAATTGACTGAGTATGAAATCTTCTCCCCACGGAAAAATTAATGGCATGGTTGCCATCTACCGGTATGATGAACTACTAAATAAACGCGACATACATAAAAACATTTGATGTGTTGCACTCATATGACCTTCTCTAGTCTCGTACAAACTATTTTAAAAACGCTTATTCTCCATCTTATTACTAATTTTCTTTGGTGAAAGATGAATATGGTAGCATTTAAGCTATAGTCAAATCTTTTAAGAGCTGGTTGCTATGTGGAGCATTCCATTCTCTTTGCATGTCCAGGACATAAATAAACGAATAATGAATTCCCATTTGAGAAAAAAAAGCCTACCATATTCCCCTTGCACCTACAAGAGAATTAGCAATAAGATCGTTTCTGTAAATGTTTATCTCGATTAATATGAAAAGATGGAGAATAAGAGTTTGTAAAAATAGTTTATACAAGAGTAGAGAAAGTCATGTGAGTGTAACACATCAGATTCTTTTATATTGCAAATGAGCCCATGTAAGATTATGTAAAGTACTTAGAGGCGTTTCTTTGTTTTTCATTGAATCCATAGTTCTCTCATCCTTTGGCTGTGGGATTTCTTTCTCGTCTGTTTGTCTTGTTCCATGTTTTTTCTTCGATCTGTCCTCGTGGTCAACTTGCCAGTTATGTACTTTGATTCCAAGTATATTTCTGTTTAGGATATCTGCTTGCGTAATTCCTGCCAAAGTTAAGTCATTCTTTACTTCACCAATCCACTTCATGGTATCTACTAGTACTATACTTCTATTTTCGTAAAATTGCATTATTTGTGTTGTGAACCTGTTTGAATTCATTCCTTTAATGTATATATATATATAAAATTCTAACCTTCGTTTTCTAATGTCCCTGTATATTTAATTTTTACTTGTGAGTCTGTATTGTTTACCTATGATTTGTGCACCTAAAATTTTCCTTGAAATTTTGCACTCCTTTTTTCCCAATATTTTCGATATGTGATTTTTTTTCAAAGTAATGTTTATGCTCCGTAGAGCCATTCTAGTTTAATTGCAGTGTTATAATGTTTAAGTTTGTATGCCTAGACATGCAAGTTTTATGATGGAAGTTTTGAGTAAGCCGATAGTCTGTTGGTATCTAGTTTTATTAACTTTAGTTTTGATTCCATTTAACTGAATTATTTCACCAAGTATTTAAATCCATATTTGGTTTCCATGTATTTTGGTGTTTCTTTATTGCAGAAAAGTATTAACTTTTACCGAAGGATATCTGCATTGTTATTATTATTATTATTATTATTATTATTATTATTATTATTATTATTATTATTATTATTGGGCAAAACGGGTGATGTTTTCAGGTAGGATTATAATTTGCTGCTTGTATATTACGTAAACCAGGAAAAGCTGAATCCTGTATATCGAATCGACCGGAGTTAAAAGGAACTAAAGTCAAAGTCTGCTTATTTGGGTTATTATACTGAAAGTGCAGCCCTTGAAACAGTGGAGTACCGAAGCTTAGTAATACGAATTAATTTAATAACTTGATTTCATTTGGCACCATATAAATTAGTATCGCCGAATATGACGTTAAAACCAAACAAAAGTGGAAGCGCGAATTATAAACTCCAATCAGGCTACCATAATGTCAAAACACCAAAGTTAATACATTAAAGCCACAACATTTCGTAACATGTGTTTTATGCAATATTTAACATCATTAAAACAGTTTTATCATCTCCAAATTTAAGTTTCCGATCAAACCTATTACTTACACAGAAACAGAACACAACAGCCGATAAATTGTATACTCTTGTACAAATGAAACAAAATGGTATCTGTGTTACATTCAAATGACTTTCTGTACCATCTATTGTTTATTAGTGGGTATACAAACTATTCTTACTAAGGCTTATTTTTCTATCTGCTACATTTTAATCCAAATAAATCCTTATGAGAAATAGCTACATTATACATTTCGTTATAGATACAAAGGGAACAGCGATAGTCAAATGTTTAGAACTGGCCTTAAAATTCCATACTGTTTTCATGCAATCCCGAGAAAGAACTGAATGTTGACAGGACTTTAAGAGAATGATCAAGTAATCAACAATTCTAAACATTAATAACATGTCTAGAAATGGCTGGCGCCAAAAAAGAAATCAATTGTGTGTTTTAAATAGCTCCACGTTTTCTGTGTAATATATTTTCGTCTTAACGTTTACCGGTTATACAATATTATACAAACTTCCTTCCGAATGAAGAGGACTTTACAGGCTATTCCCAGAAAATTCAAAATATACATTTTATTTTTCATGTTAATATCTTTAATATATGGTACTTTAATAAAGAATTATTAGAGATATTTTTTCAGAAAATAAAAATAAAAAATTGAAGAATGTTCCATTTAAAGGACGATGATGATGAAGATGATAATGGTCCCTGAGTGGCCTCTTAAAGAGCCTAAACGTAGGCTTTTGGAGCCCTTTGTGCCTCTTATTCTAGCCATTACTCAAGTTCAATGGCCCGTTACGTCCTTGATATCTTACTTTTTATCTCTTAAAGGCTCCAAAAAGAAGGACCCTAACGATACATACCGAAGCATAGCAAAACCTTCTCATTCACATACTATATGCTATAGTGTCTCAAAATCGCTCGCACATTACCAACATAAACGGTATTGTGTTTGATCCAGTGTGTTGTGGCCCGTGAGATAGTCCACTACTCCTCTGAGCTTAAATCTGGTCAAATTCAGTAGAAACTCGCCCATTTTCCGATCACGCCTGAGATAGTCCACTACTCCTCTGAGCTTAAATCTGGTCAAATTCAGTAGAAACTCGCCCATTTTCCGATCACGCCTGAGATAGTCCACTACTCCTCTGAGCTTAAATCTGGTCACATTCAGTAGAAACTCGCCCATTTTCCGATCACGCGTGAGATAGTCCACTACTCCTCTGAGCTTAAATCTGGTCAAATTCAGTAGAAACTCGCCCATTTTCCGATCACGCCTGAGATAGTCCACTACTCCTCTGAGCTTAAATCTGGTCAAATTCAGTAGAAACTCGCCCATTTTCCGATCACGCCTGAGATAGTCCACTACTCCTCTGAGCTTAAATCTGGTCAAATTCAGTAGAAACTCGCCCATTTTCCGATCACGCCTGAGATAGTCCACTACTCCTCTGAGCTTAAATCTGGTCAAATTCAGTAGAAACTCGCCCATTTTCCGATCACGCCTAATATCAAAGGATGGACCAGCCTAGCAGTGGTTTGCTTAGTCCAGATTTGAAGATACGCCCTCACCATAAGCTGGGTTATCTCATACTTGACAGTTCTAGTCGATACCGTAGAAGTGCTCAGAACCAATAAAACAGAACCACAATCTCCTCTTTGTAAGAATGTCTGCCATCTCGTTTTCTGTAATACCAGCGTACCCTGGGACCCATGTAAAGGATACTTTAATTAGAGGGATTTTATAGAAAATCTTCGTGTCCTATCTTTGGAAAGTACTGAACCAAAATACCAAGTTTGGTATTTATTACACTTATGTTTTTGAGTTTCGCTGTTCACACACTCATACACAGGGGACTCAAAACGTGTATTTACAGTGAAATTTTAGTATCGAGATTTTGGATGGAATACAATACCTTCACTACCTACTCTATACATGGTAGAGCAAGTAAAAAATCTGATGTATTACACTCACATAATTTTCTCTGTTCATGTACAAACTATTTTTACAAAAACGCTTATTCTCCATCTACTTCATGTTAATCGAGATGATAATCTTATTGCTAATTTTCTTGTAGGTACAAGTGGAATATGGTAGGCTTTAAGCGATAGTCAAATATTTTAAGAGCTGGTTGCTATGTGGAGCATTCCATTCTCTTTGCATATCCAGGACATAAACAAACGAATAATGAATTCCCATTTGAGAAAAAAGTATAAGTATTGGAAAATTCCAACAATAACAAGGAATATTCCGGAAATAGTTCACTCCAAAAAAAATATATGAGATATAAATTGTGTGAACTCTGCTTTTTTGTATAGGAAAGTTTGTCTATCTGTTACAGTTTACCAGTAATGTTTAAGCCATTCAGAAAGAAGAGGACTTTTGGGGACATTCCTGGAAAATTCAAAATATACACATTTTATTTGTCATGAAAATATCTTAAGTATATAATATTTTAATCAAAATCGTTAGAGCTATTTTTGAGAAAATAAAAATGTTCAAAAAATATTTCATGTAAAGAGTAGTTTTGGGTGGATAGGCTTTTTTGAAAATCTTCGTGTCGAATCTCTGAGGGGCACTGAATCTAATACCAAGTTTGGTATTTATCCGATTTTTGGTTCACAGGTACGCAGACATTTCTCTAAAAGTACCTTTTGGAATTCAGGGGGCCTCAAAGGATGTATCTCCGGTGAAATTTGGATATGGAATTTTTGATGGAATGCAACACTTCTCCTACTTATTATAAGTAGTAAAAAAGTTGAAAATAATTTTTAGAAAAAGCTACTTATTTGTTTCTGGATGTCTGTGAACGCATCACTCAAAAGCGAAAACTCGGACCCAATCTTCCAAACATGCAGTACGAAGGTTTTTTAAGAAAATCCCCAGCCCAAAGTAACCTTTACCTGGAAAAGTTGTCGAAGATTTTGATTTTCTCAAAAAGTCTCTTACGATTTTAATGAAAACACTATATGTTTAAGGTATTCTCAATGACAAATGAAATATTTATCTTGAAGTTTTGGGAATAGCCCCAGGAGAACTCTTAATTCTGAATTACTTTTTCTAAAATTGGTAAACCGCAAGAGATAAGACAGAATCTTACTACAAAAGGAATTTTTTTAATAACTTTTTATGGTGGAGTTAATAACTATTTCCTAGGTATTACTTGTTACTGATTTGAATTTTCAAATATTTATTCTTTCCTCAAATAGAAAGTTGTTATTGGTTTTCTATTAGTGGCCATGCAAACAGCGTGGAATTTCAAAGGCACCACATGGCGACACGCGTTTTAAAAATCTGACTGTCGCTTGTCTAAATGGAATTGAAAGTTTATTTGAATTAACAAGAAGTTGGTGGAATCATAAGCTTCTGTAAATAGTTTAAGGTTGAAAGAGAAAGTAATGTGAATGTAACATATATTTTTTTTCTTTCTTTCTTTAATGTATATCATCTAATTTGTGTTTGCATGTACAAAGTTCTACGATATATACAACTTAATTGAATTTCCACTCCTGGCTTTGTTATTGCTTTGGCGTTTCTCTTGACAACCAATTTGCTAATGTGAGTTACGTGCTTTTTTCATTCTATTTGTATAGGTTCCTCAATAGAATTAACTTTATTGATTGTACCTCCTGCTACCTTCGCTTGTTTGTCTTTGTCTATCGTATCAACATCTACGAGCACCTGAAACGCGGCACATCACAGACAGCCGCCAGAGTAAAATATAATTATGTTTGTGTTAAAGCCACTGAGTTCTGTGGTACGAGTAAATCTACTTTTCGTATCAAACCCAGTGCATTAAAATAACAAAATAAACTAATCAAGTTGAAAATTAATATTCTTTGTTGAAATGTTAGTATATCAAGGTTTTAAAAATCAAAATAAACCCCGATTTAAATCATTTGGATAAAGACTTTCGCATACCTTAAAGCTGGAGACTTTGGTACACCACAAAAAACGTGAACAGTGTAAATTACAAATCTATGATATTCTGAATTTTAAAACTTTGAGTAAAGTAATTCATTATTGTATATAAATATATGTATTTTGCAATTTCTGACTTCAATAAAGCTTACTATGATGACACGGAATACCATAATATTAATTTAACAAAAAATATATAAAAAATGTGCAACAAGTTATATATCGTCACATACGTTATTTTTGTCGTCCTCCGGGTCTAGGGTGCCATGTTAGCCTCTAATTCCCAGGCAGGGAGGCGATGGATTTTTTTCAAGAAAAAAATAACCCTCACCGCCGCCGCCGCCACCGCCGCCGCCGCCGCCACCACCACCACCACCACCACCACCACCACCACCACGGTTCTCAGAGACGCCCATATGGGTACATGGAAATGGTTGGAACATTGTATCAATCAACCGGGACAAAATTTCGAACACCTATTAAATGAGCAAGTCAGCATAACAGCACCGTTAGATGATGATAATAATAACAACATTTATAATAGCAAGCGAATAAATGACAGTGTAACACTTGTGCACTCATGTTTGTTGCTTATGTATAGTTCGGAATGTTAGACAAGAACACAATTTAAAAAGTAACTATGGGCGGATACGGAGAGGTCAAATAAAGACATTTAAAATTATTTCATTTTAAAGTGAGGTTATTCCCTCGAAAATAAAGACTGTGTGACAGAAGTGAAAGATTCTCGGTCTATTTTTGTCTATCATCACGGACTGTACACCCTATTGGAAGCCTGGGACTGCCTCTCAATTAGCGTGACCTGCTCATCTTTTTTGCTGATAAGCAAGAGGAGTAGAACGAAAGCAAGCTTGGCCCTGTAGCTCAGTCGGTAATGGGTTTCGGGTTCGATTCTCGGCTGCTCAGTGGGAATATTTCTCTAGTCAAGATTAATCCCTATCCTTCCAGAGTCTGGAAGTATGATGAGAGTGTAAAAGTGTGTGTGATCTAATGATTAAAGTCCAAACCTTACTAGAAATCCAAAGTCAAGGGAATACGAGTTGACAGCGTTGCCTATAGTCAGTAATATGTTCCAAAGGAAAGACCTCCGATAATTCCATTGTAGTTAATGATTGAGTATAAACGGAACTTAAAAATAAAAAAGAAAGAAAGAAAAAAACGAGCTCACGCTAATTCACCAGCTCCCCACTGACCTGCATTTACTTGGAATTGTCCCGTTGAGTTCTGTTACTCTTCTAACGCACGAAGGATATCTACACACTTGAAACACGGCGCGGTTGGGCCACCTGGTATAAAGATAAACTTAAATTCTTGCACCTTCTTCTGGCGTCTTCAGATTTTGAAAAAAATCTGATGTGTTACACTCACATGACTTTCTCTACTCTTGTACAAACTATTTTTACAAACGCTTATTCTCCATCTACTTCGTGTTAATCGAGATAAACATTTGCAGAGTCTATCTTATTGCTAATTTTCTTGTAGATGTAAGGGGAAAATATATTTACAAGGGTAATATAGAAAAACAGTAGCCGTTAAGCACATACATATCTCTTAATAGCTGGTCGCTTGGTGCAGCACCATTCCATTTGCCACAGATTATAACTCTTTGCATATCCAAGACAAAAAATTGAATAACGAATTCCCATTTTAGAAAATAAGTATTGAAAAATTTAAGGGAATAACAAGCAATATCTCGAAAATGGTTCACTCAACAAAAAAATGTATATGACATAAATTGTGTATTTTAAAGCGATCTACATTTTTTGTGTAGTAAAATTTTATCTATCTCTTATGGTTTACCAGTTATGCAAAAGTCGTTCACAATAAAGAATACGTTTGGAGACATTCCCAGAAAATTCAAGATAAACATTTTATTTGTCATGAAAATATCTTAAACATATGATATTTTAATCAAAATCGTTAGAGACATTTTTGAGAAAATTAAAAGTTTCGAAAAATCTTCCATGTAAAGGGTAATCTGGGGTGGGAGGATTTTCTTGAAAACCTTCGTGTCGCATCTCTGGAAGATACTGAACCTAAATACCAAGTTTGGTGTTTATCCGACTGTTCGTTTCTGAGTTATGCTTTTCACAGACAGACACAGATACACACACACACACACACAGATACACACACACACACACAGACACACACAAACAGACAGACAGACACACACACACACTGACAGACACACACACACAGACAGACACACACACGGACATGTTTCCAAAAATGCTTTTTTTTGGATTCAGGGGATCTCAAGACATATATTTCCGGTGAAATCTCGGTATCGAATTTTTGGGTGGAATACAATACTTCCCCTACTTACTGTACGTAGTAGAGAAAGTAAAAATTCATTCAATCCTTTAAATAAGGTAGTTGCACATTTTTTAACATTTCTCAAAACATTTAAAAATGGCGCAGATGTTTGTTTATGACTTTCTTAAGTGATGTACACAATTTTATATTTGTTAATGATGCATTCCTTTCGTTCATAATAATTGTGCAACTGTAGTATTTCACAGTGTGTTAAATTTACCTATTGAAGCTAACTTTTGACTCTTATGTTGGTATAGATAATGGTCTCCGGTCTCCGACATTCTACAAGTTGAGGCGAGTATATTGTTACTTCTGTAATTGGAAACATTCTTAGCAGGAGCAGCAGATGAGGACTGTATAATCATTAAGGTATGTTCGTTTATAATAGTGTATTATGCAACAAAACTAAAATGGCAGTAATTAATAAGCGAGCTTCATAATTTTCATACGAGCGTCTTAATTACCATTACAGTCATGCATATGACTGTTTTTGGTCGATCAAATTATAATTTCAAAACTGTGAGTTTTTATATAAAGATATTGCCTTGTTAGCTGTGTGCAATTAAATGCTGATCGTATGGCAGGACTTTGAGCGTGTTTGTGAGTAATGCAACAGATGGCAGCGTTGTTGAGTCCACTCGTATTTATTAAGTTTTTTCAGGTAACGTGAAAGCAACATATATTGAGGCAAAGGAAATTTATTCAATAGTATGCACATAAAAACAACCTAAACTATAGTATTTAATATTGTAGTATGCTTTTTGTTTTATTAAAGTTATCAGTACATAGTTAATGTACATACATGTAAAATATAATTATTTGTGTAACTGCACTTGACAGTACTTTTGAACTGCTGGTGTTACATTATTTTCGCCGTAGGCAAGAAGCCTGGATTGCTAGACCACTGTACGCTTGAACTTCAAGAACAAAGGCATTCTCCTGAGTCAACCACAGTATACTGTGATTTATTTTTGTGTGCTTTGTTTTTACTTAAGGTTATGAAGCCTGAGTTAAAATACACATTGAATAACTTGTGTAAATATTTAAATAAGGATATTTTTTCTTGGCAGCCAACCAAGACTTGTACTTTGAAAACTTTTTCTATTTCAGCTGATGACTCAAATGAACACGACAGAAAGGATTGTATAACTAAATTTCTTCTTCTTGAAATATTGAAAATATGACGAATATGGCCGTTTAATTATTAAGTATGCCCTGTCAGAAAGGAATGCCACATATACATAAATTAACCTAACAAGCATACAGTGCACCATTTAAGTTGTCTCAAATGAAGGTTACTTGATATTATTTGGGAAAGTAAATGCCATTAGTCGTGTTTTGTTTGGAGGACGTTATAATGATCATTTTAGGGTCAATTTAATTTTTACTTTCTCTACTACGTATAGTAAGTAGGGGAAGTATTGCATTCCACCCAAAAATTCGATACCGAGATTTCACCGGAAATACATGTTTTGAGACCTCCTGAATCCAAAAAAAGCATTTTTGGAAACATGTCCGTGTGTGTGTCTGTGTGTGTGTGTGTGTCTGTGTGTGTGTGTGTGTGTCTGTGTGTCTGTGAACAGCATAACTCAAAAACGAACAGTCGGATAAGAAACAAACTTGGTATTTAGGTTCAGTATCTTCCAGAGATGCGACACGAAGGTTTTCAAGAAAATGGGGGGACCCCAGACTACCCTTTACGTGGAAGATTTTTCGAAAATTTTAATTTTCTCAAAAATGGCTCTAACGATTTTGATGAAAATATCATATGTTTAAGATAATGTCATGAGAAATGAAATGTATATCTCGAATTTTCTGGGAATGTCTCCAAAAGTATTCTTCACTGTGAACGACTTTTGCATAACTGGTAAACCATAAGAGATAGACAAAATGTTACTACACAAAAAATGTAGATCGCGTTAAAATACACAACTTATGTCATATACATTTCTTTGTAGAGTGAACCGTTTTCGAGATATTGCTTGTTATTTCCTTAAATTTTCCAATACTTACACTTTTTCTCAAATTCGTTATTCATTTTTTTTTGTCCTGGACATGCAAAGAGAATGGAATGCGCCACATTGCAACCAGCTCTTAAAATATTTGACTATCGCTTAAAACCTACCATATTCCCCTTGCATCTACATGAAAATTACCAATAAGATTAACATCTCGATTAACATGAAGTAGATGGAGAATAAGCGTTTGTAAAAATAGTTTGTACAAGAGTAGGGAAAGTCATGTGAGTGTAACACATCAGATTTTTTTAAATGGGAACCTACCTTTTGATGTTGTTTTCGCACTCCTCACAAAAACTAAAAACATTTGTATAAAGCACTTTGCAATTGTTCTTATACCAACGTAAATAACAATAAAAACTCTGAATAGCTGTGTACGAAGAACGCAATGAATGGTTTAAGAATCCATGAATGGTGATTTTAGGGTCAGGGTACGTTTCAGAATTGGGAACCAACAAAATAAACAGCTTTTTATAAACCATTTTAATGAGAAAAACATAAAACATAGGTTCCCATTTAGAAAATTTTAAATTGAACTTAAAATGACCATCACAATGTCCTCCAAACAAAAGACGACTAAATGTTATTTACTTTTCTCCATAATATGAGGTAACGTTTATTCAAGACATTTCTTTCTAGAACGCTTAGTTTTGGAGATATTGTACAGCCTCAACTTAAACGGTCCCCCTGTGTATATATATATATTTAAATATTTAAGAAACGTATCATGCTCCATCATGAAGGTCCTAGATTTACTGATGTGAATATTGAATATGTGCATTTAAAAGCTGTTACATACCTACATATAAAGTAATATTAGTTTTTGTATCATAATACAGTACCAGTTATCTTTAACAGACCACTCGTGAAAATAATAGCTTAGGCATTAAATATATTTAGTCAGCATCTAAAGAATTATACACATTAATATGAATTACTGTAGGTTATCGTAATTCGAACCAAATATCGATTTTAGTTAGCAGTGAAGTGGAGCAAACTAGGGAAAATGTTACAGACGCTGTAGCATTAGAGACCGCTCCAGGAAATCCCTGTCGTCCCTAGTGCACGACGCAAGTTTTCATCAAGTTCACGCCTAATGAGTATGCCACCCTCCCTATGGGGAGCAGTTGGCGGCGGAGGGAAAGGTAAACTAGGGCACTTTACAGACAGGTTGCTCGTAATTTCCTTTGACTCGCCTCAGAGACAAAGGGCACACCCACTTCCCTCATCGTCTGTTTCCATTATTGTCATTCATCATCGGTGGAGACGTTTTATCTCATTACTAGAAGGGTCATTCCATTCCTCTAAAACTGGCAACACCCTCGACTTTAACCATAAAGAGCCTTATTCATATAAAACCAGGAGAAAGGAATGCTACAAAATGCTCCGAGCCATTGTAAACGATGAAGTATCATTTCGTACCCTTATAGACAAAAACAATGCATTAACCAATGTATAACGTCATAGAACTCAATTTTTACTTTCTCTACTACGTATAGTAAGTAGGGGAAGTATTGTATTCCACCCAAAAATTCGATACCGAGATTTCACCGGAAATATATGTTTTGAGACCTCCTGAATCCAAAAAAAAGCATTTTTGGAAACATTTCCATGTGTGTGTCTATGTGTCTGTCTGTGAACAGCATAACTCAGAAACGAACAGTCGGATAAACACCAACTTAGTATTTAGGTTCAGTATCTTCCAGAGATGCGACACAAAGGCTTTTAAGAAAATCCCCCAACCCAGACTACCCTTTACATGGAAGATTTTTCGAGAATTTCAAAATGGCTCTAACGATTTTGGTTAAAATATTATATGTTAAAGGTATTTTCATGACAAATAAAATGTATGTCTCGAATTTTCTGGGAATGTCTCCAAAAGTGTTCTTCATTGTGAACGACTTTTGCATAACTGGTAAACCATAAGAGATAGACAAAATTTTACTACACAAAAAATGTAGATCGCGTTAAAATACACAATTTATGTCATATAGATTTTTTTTGTAACCTAATTTTCTCAGGTTAAACTGTGCATTTTCGACTGTGAGCAAAATGTTTGTTCAAATGGTAAAACAGTTTAGTAAACAGAAGAAAAATATATTGCCACACAACCGCCATAAGTGCATCGCTGAAGAAAGAGAAAGAGTTTAAGAATACGAGGCGAAATCGAAAATTGTCTATTTCCGTGCTTCAGTGAACTTAGCGATGGTGAATAACAGAAACAGAATTTAGAATCATAATGTACGGCAACTTCACTTAACTTACAGTGTAAAATAGCTCGGGACTAGGGGAGGGAGATCTAAATAGATGAGGTACGTTAGAGGCAAGAAGTGGTTTGGCGTGGCTAAGATTGGGCGCCTGGAAAGGCAACAGATTAATTGACACCGAAGTGAGAATACGTCCACTCTATGGGGAAGGGAAACATGGAATCATATTTTGACTGAATGCAGAGAAATGGAATTACTAAGAAAACAGTATTAATTACTGCCACAATTTCTGGAGTCCAATAGAGAAATGGAGGCCTGCTTGGGTGTACCGTTGGACGCGAGATGTCATAAAATGGGGTCATTTTGATCTAAGATTCAACAAAGGAGGTTAATTACCCTGGAGAACGGAAGAGCGAGTTTATAAGGGCCAGATCACTGTATATATTTATATTTGATGCTAGGCTTTTAATTGTAATTTGTACTAATGTTTTCTTTTTTTCCCTTCATAATGTTAGTGTGTAGTTATTAAAAGTATATAGTATTATACATTTATTTACGATTCTGGGACAGGGAAAGCATGTACGGCCACGAGGTCCATGCAATTGTTGTGTTTTATAATCGCTACTGCTTACAATAAAACTCCTTCTACTACTATTATTACGAGAGCCAGTAAATAAGTAACTCCTACTTTTTTTCTCCTGAACCAAGCTAATTATGTGAGCAATTTGAATTTGGCGCAATTTCTCAAACCTTCTCCACTGCACTGCAATAGGAACTTCCTACGTCAACCGGTGGCAGCACTGCTGCCCGTTGATGGCTGATATCGATGTTCGTATTAGACAGTCTTCTGTCGTTGAATTCTTGATACGGAAGGTGAAATGCCCATTCGCATTCATGAAAGGTTCACATGGTGATGCAACAGTGGATGTTAGCACGGTTAGAAGATGGGTTCGTCGCTGTAACGAAGCTGAAGGGCCAACACTGTTGGTTGATGAACAGCGGAGCGGCAGACCTGTGACCGCAGTGACTTCAGCAACATTGAGCAAGTGGTTGGGTAAAAACGGATGAATTGTGTTGTATTACGTCCCTCAGTAAAGGCAGTGTGGTGACTATTATTCATGAACTGGGGTACTCATGGTGGGTATCCCGAATGTTAACCGACCAGAATAAGGAGACACCAAAAACAATAGCCTCCGAACACTTCCATTTGGAGGGAAAGGAGTTCCTGGACAAAATTGTGACTGGATACGAAACGTGGGGTCATTTTTTGTGAACCAGAATCAAAGAGACTGTCCATGGAATGGCATCACAGAACCTCACCGAGGGAAAAAAAATTCAAAATTGTGCCATCGGCAGGGAAAGTGATGGCGACCGTGTTTTGGGATGCAGAGGGAGTGATTCTGGTTGATTGTTTTGGAATAGGGATGCACGATATATTCTGCGCAATACGTCAGCATCTCCAAAAAGCTTAAAGCACGTCTTCAGCGAGTTCACCCAACAAAAGCCATGGCGGATGCTCTGCTTATGCATGAGAATACAAAACCACACACCAGTCGTCACACCACTGAAGCGATTGTGAACATTAGATGGGAAGTGTTGCTTCATTCCCCATACAGCCCTGAGTTAACACTATCAGACTTCCATCTTTTTGGGCCGCTAAAGGAAGCTCATCGTGGGATTCGTTTTCGAGATGCCGAGGCCGTGGAAACATCTGTGCGTCAATGGCTTCGGAAGCAAGACCGTGCGTTTTACCACACAAGAGTACGTGCCCTCGTTAAAAGGGCATCAATCAAAGTTTGTTTCTTGCAAATTACAAGAGAGAAAAGGTAGGAGGCATTAGTTACTGACTGGCCCTACTGCTGCTGCTACTACTACTACTACTACTACTACTACTACTACTACTACTACTACTACTACTACTACTACTACTACTACTACTAATACTACTACTACTACTACTACTACTACTACTACTACTACTACTACTACTATGACGACTACATACCCAGGTAGGATTTAAATGGTGAAATCCAACTAACAACATGATTATATTCCATGTCTATAATAATAAATGCATCAATCTTTTGGAGGATTTAACATATTTCGTATACTAAGTTACTCAAGAAAGTATTCTTCTGCATTTTAAACAATTCTAGCAGGAAAATTAATGGAGAGAAAAAATCAAATCTTTTTTGGACATAAAGAGCAACTGGATATACAGTTTGCTGTTATGGCAGTTTTCAGATCCTTCATTTTATCAGTTACATAAATTTTTGAAAAATATGCCAAACTTGCAACTTTTTTGTACGTGGTGTTTTCAAAATTATCTTTCATGCAGTGGTCAGAGCATTTTTTTGTGTATACATCCACACACTTCCATCGGCATATGACTTAAGCTGGTGGAGAAATAAATTCGTGCAATCGTAAAAATTTAGCCGAAAATTGAGGAATTAAGGCAAAGGCGTTGAAAATTTCCAACTTTGACATTTTATTACTCCGTTACATAAAATTTGTTTTCACCACAAAATCAAGCAACACAAAAAATAATATATTTTATTAGAGTTTGTAAACCTGCTAGATAAAACACCCATTTTACTTTTATTTTGCTAAAAGCTTAGGTATACACGCAACGTTTTTAGTTTTTGCACATCACGGTTAAATACTTTACCTAACTTGGTTTATAAATGAAGTGTGTTCAACTAAATATTATAGTTAAATGTTTATTTGCTGTTGTTTTATTCAAACTTAAAACAAGTGTTTCGTCTTTAGTCCCGTTCATTAAAAATGTGTAGAAAATAACTTTTAGGACTAAATACTACTAGCAAAATAAATAACTTATGGTTATTTATTGTTAAATAACTTTACTTAACAAAACCCCGGTTGCCTTACGAAACTACTACAGCTTCTACTGCGAGGAAGAAGGGACCTATCTCTCGAAACAATATTCTTACTCTTGCAAGATAAAGCGCAGTTTCCAAACGTCTCCTTTTTCTACAAATATCTGAGAGTTGGAAGTAAAGCGATCATAAATATTTCAATCAATTCATCGAGATTCCTGTCTGTTTAAGAGTGGACTAAACGGCAAAATTTCATTGCAAAAAAGATGCCACTTTTAGTTTTTCTTCTTCTCTGTTTACCCTCTCCGTATTTAGGGCCAACACTTCCCTCAGGACTTAAAGTGAATGCTGGGGTCAGACGCCTATCGGAGAGTACAGACTATGGATCGTAGAGAACAGCCAGGTTGAGTGATCAGCCCGAAGCCTGGTATGAGAGCAAGGAAGGAGATGATATGAAATGACGGCGAGATGAACGTTTTAGTTTTTCGTGGTCTTATAAATTGGAATTTTCTCTTTAGTTATTTTGGTATATATTTTATTGTTTTAGGCACAGCACCTATATATTTTTTTAAAAATGTACTGCATCTGCCATTCTGCACTGTGAATTCTGTTTCATTGCATAAAGTAGTCATAACTTCTACAACTTTGGAGTAGAGAGGTAAACTTTAGCTCATCTTTTAGGGGAAGTTTTGCAATAGAAATTGGCACTTGCCAGCTTTTGTGCGCTCAAGATATGTGGTTTCTTTGTTTATTTTTCTGTCAATGACTTTTTCTGGTAGAAATGACCCGTTTTTTCAGAAACTATTGAAGATAGTTGAATTAAATTTTAGGACGTGCATTACTTTGTTTTACTCACATGTATGATGGAGAAGCCTAATCATAGAAACGTTCGGATCTAGGGACGAGGTCATGGCAAAATCCCCTAAAAAGTATATTACTCAACAAATATCAGACCTTATAGAGAAGTGGGCATTACATAAACAGCCAAACTTTGATGTGGCAAACAAAGGCTTTAGATTTAGAGTAAAGCCATAACGATTTAATAAATTCTAGTTCTCATTTAGTGTTAATAGGCATGGTTATTTATTTTTTTTAAAAAAGACTAATTTCTGTTAAATTTTAAACCAGGGAGATTTGAGAAGAATTACTTAAAAAGACATCGCATCTTCTTTAATAAACAAAGTCATTCGATAAAAGTATAACAGTGAACTTACTAGACATTTAGCTACATTATGTAGAAGTTTCAGTCTAATATCTTGAGTAGTTTCTGAGATAATGGGTGATAAATTTAGCAGATTTAACGTAGGCTGGGTAGGCCTTTTTATTTCTCCTTAAAGGATGCCATTCCCCTTTCATAAATACGGAGTAACAGGGACAGCATCTTAATCGAATGGATGTTTAGAGATTAATCCTTTAATTATGGCATATCAGTATAGGCCAAATGGAAACAGAGATTCAGGAGGCCAGTAAATGTACGGCAAATATAAAGCCAGAAAAGAATCTACACGTGAAATGATTTTACAATAATTGTGATGATAAATTTTCACCTTGTTTTGCTAATGTGATAGCCTTATTTTTATTTTGGTCCCTTTTGACAGCTTACCATCTTTGGGTTTTATTCGTAAACCACTGAATAGTTTTCGTAAGCAGGTTTATGGAGGTACCGCATTTCCCCTGCAAGGGATCGTTTTGCAGCTGCCCGTTCTCACGTCTGTCAGATATGTCAGCCCGGCATGCAATGCATAGCGATACAGCTAGTAGGCTGTCGGTTCGTATCCTCCTTTCTGCATGGGTGGTCTCAAATGCGTTGGAATGCTTGTCAATTCGATGAGGCGTGGCTCTGCATACAGCGATAGTCTGGGTTGTAAATGCAAACATTAATTAATTTATTAATGTGTGTACCACAAATATTTACTGCATTTAACCAGAACCCACTTCTCTCTTTACGTTGTATTAAATGATTTTATTTTTTCTCCCCCTCAGTGTTTTTCCCTTCACCCCCACCCTCTCTCTCTCTCTCCTACTTTTCGTTAATTGTCTCTTTCTTTCTCACTTTCTCTCCCTTCTCCCTTTGAATTCACTCTTCCCTCCATCGTCTACACCCCTCTTTTTTCTCGTCTATGTGCAAGATACATTGTCCTATGATATTTTGAAAAGAGATAATAATAAAAAAGTCAATACCTAATCAAACAGAAAAAGCTTGAAAGGATCGAATTAACAAATAAATCCTGCCATAACGGGAGTCGCCTTCAGTAAGACAAGAATAAAGTCAAACATTAGATAAAGGCAAACAAAAAGATTAAACTTCTACCTGCTATTTGAGAGATCTATAACACCACACAAAATTGCGCCCTAAGACACTATATTTATATATGTTTATTTTTTTGTGAATGGTGTTATCTTAAAGTAGCATTTTTTCTTGTTTCCTTCTATTATTATTATTATTATTATTATTATTATTACTATTATTAATCTTTCTTACTATTCTGAGTGTTATAACAGCACGTACGGTCTGTGGGCCTGTGCAAGTGATAAGAATCTATGTATATATAACGTTATATAAATAAATGCGCTAATTCATTCATTCATCCTTATGCCTGCAATTCGATTAAATTATACATTTTGTCATAATAATCGGTTAACGTGCATGCATAATATTAACGAACAAAATTTTCTAACTTCTTAAATATTGATCCTATCGACATTTTGTAAACAACCAAGTTTCTATAAACAGTATGCTTATAAATTTTGTTATTGACGCAGTATTTTATATCACAACACTGTGAATGCCACAGTGATTGTAGTGTAAATTAGCATTATTGTATGACAATGATTTGAGATGTTTGTTAATTATAAGCATTGTTAGGAAATAAGTTTACACGACCTCACTGTAACTGACAATATGAGCGGATAACAATGAAACGAGGGGGTGAGTTGTTTATTAATTAGAAGAGACAAGCAAATGACGTCAGATTAGCGCGCTTTTCTTTAGAAATGGAGGGAATATCTTCCCTAGAGCATATGTGTTCGTAATTTTGATTGGATATAAAAATAGACGCTAATTTTGGCGCGTTTTATTAACCAATCACAGCTCGATTATAATCTTTAGGCATATCGTGGTGAGGGAGTATAAATTATGAAGCCAGAGACGGGTAACGCGCAGTTTGACAGAATAATTCACAAGGCAAACGTCGCCCAGTTTAACAGAATCATTCACGAAGTTCACGTCGCGCAATTCTACTGAATCTCTCGCGTCGTAAAGTTAGTTACAAAATGTGAAATACTAGAATTAATAATGTGCGGCAAATAAGTGATTATAGTTACATTCGAAAATATAACAAGTTTCAGTCGGGCGTGTATCAAGAGTAATTATGTGAAATTAATTAATTGTGACGGCAATGAAAGTGTAAAAACAAATTCTTTTATCAGTGTTATCTTTTAGTAACAACTCCTTTCCGTTTACACACCCTGTTTAAGAGATTTGCTCGACTTGTAATAATAGCTAGCCGGAGGACAAAGAACTCAAAATAAAAATAGTAAAACAATAACAGGCGCTCAGCAAATAAGATAACACGAATTTACCGCGACGTTATGTAGCATCTTATTAAAATAATTTATTCTTCCAAAACAGAAGGTTTCCAGAAAAGCTACGGTTATGCTTTCATTATAATATTTATAGATTAGGATAATGGTGTTAAGATGCTTATAATATTAATCGAAATTAGTTATTAAACAATTAACGAGGTCAACATTTCAGAATATTCAAATAAACTATATTTATTTTTGTCGTCGTTTCTAATGCTCCCTATATAGCCTGTGACCTTCAGGGATATCTCAAGCGATGACTGGATCCTTTTCTGAGGTGGGCGGGCGAAATCCGTGGCCTCCGATGGTAGGGTGATGATGAGGATGGCGGTGAAATGAGGGGACCTACAGCTTTTACCGTGCACTCCGAACCACATGGGGCCTTGGAGATACTAGAAATAGTACGTTCAGGTGAAGGCGTAGATAGGACTACTTAAAATTGCCACCCCAGAGCCAGAAAACGAACCCCGGACCCTCAGTACGAGAGCAGGAAAGGAAACCACTGCGCTGCCTCGGCGCCCATTTTTATTTGTATAGTAATTTAAAAAAATCTGATGTGATACACTCACATGACTTTCTCTTTTTACAAACGTTTATTCTCCATATGCTTCATGTTAATCGAGATGTTAATCTTATTGCTAATTTTCTTGTAGGTGCAAGGGGAATATGGTAGGCTTTAAGCGATAGTCAAATCTTTTAAGAGCTGGTTCCTATGTGGCGCATTCCATTCTCTTTGCATGTCCAGTACATAAAAAAATGAATAACGAATTCCCATTTGAGAAAAAGTATAAGTATTGGAAAATTAAAGGAATAACAAGCAATATCTCGAAAATGGTTCACTCAACAAAAAAAAAACGTATATGACATAAATTGTATATTTTAATGCGATCTACAGTTTTTTAGTAGTAAAGGTTTATCTATCTCTTATGGATTACCAGTTATGCAAAAGTCGTTCATAATGAAGAATACTTTTGGAGACATTCCCAGGAAATTCGAGATATACATTTCATTTCTCATGACAATATCTTAAACATATGATATTTTAATCAAAATCGTTAGAGCCATTTTTGAGAAAATTAAAAATTTCAAAAAATCTTCCATGTAAAGGGTAATCTGGGGTGGGGGGATTTTCTTGAGAACCTTCGTGTCGCATCTCTGGAAGATACTAAACCTACATACCAAGTTTGGTGTTTATCCGACTGTTCGTTTCTGAGTTATGCCGTTCACAGACACACACACACAGACACATACACGGATATGTTTCCAAAAATGCTTTTTTGGATTCAGGGAGGCTCAAAACATATATTTCCGGTGAAATCTCGGTATCGAATTTTTGGGCGGATTGCAATACTTCCCCTACCTACTATACGTAGTAGAGAAAGTAAAACATACGTTTCGCTTATTTAGCTACTTTTCTTTAAAGAACGATTGGGATGGGCACAAATACAAGCTTTATTCTTTTAAACCGCGAAGGGAACCTTCCTCGGGTAAGCTTAGAAATTTGCTGAAACCTTCTCGGCTTTGAAGACAAATACAGAGTTAACTGATAAACTCAATGCCACAGCCGTGATTTGAACAAGGTTCTTCCACTCTTCGTGCGGTTGCACTAACCACTGAGGTACTGTGACATATTGAATTCCCCAAATGACTCAAAGTACTGCCATCGCAAGTACTTTAACACTAGGTGCTTATGGGTCTCTTAACCTGTTCTTTTTAATTATTATATATATATATATATAATTAATTAAAATTAATTATACTTTGTAGAGACCTTAGCCTGGTCTTGGCAAGTTTTTACTTTCTCTACTACGTGGAGTAGGGGAAGTATTGTATTCCACCGAAAAATTCGATACCGAGATTTCACCGGAAATACATGTTTTGAGACCCTCTGAATCCAAAAAAAGCATTTTTGGAAACGTGCCCGTGTGTGTCTGTGTGCCTGTCTGTGAACAGCATAACTCAGAAACGAACAGTCGGATGAACACCAAACTTGGTATTTAGGTTCAGTATCTTCCAGAGATGCGACACGAAGGTTTTCAAGAAAATCCCCCCACCCCAGATTACCCTTTACATGGAAGATTCTTCCAAAATTTTAATTTTCTCCAAAATGGCTCTAACGATTTTGAATAAAATATCATATGTTTACGATATTTTCATGACAAATAAAATGTATATCTTGAATTTTCTGGGAATGTCTCCAAAACTATTCTTCATTGTGAACGACTTTTGCATAACTGGTAAACCATAAGAGATAGACAAAATTTTACTACACAAAAATGTAGATCGTGTTAAAATACACAATTTATGTCATATACAATTTTGTTATTGAGTGAACCATTTTCGAGATATTGCTTGTTATTCCCTTAAATTTTTCAATACTTATTTTCTCAAATGGGAATTCGTTATTCATTTTTTTGTCTTGGATATGCAAAGAGTATTAATCTGTGGCAAAGGGAATGGTGCCGCACCTAGCAACCAGCTATTAAGAGATATGTATGTGCTTAAAGGCTACTGTTTTCTATATTGCCCTTGTAAATATATATTCCCCTTACATCTACAAGAAACCTAGCAATAAGATAGACTCTGCAAATGTTTATTTCGATTAACATGAAGCATATGGGGAATAAGCGTTTGTAAAATTAGTTTGTACAAGAGTAGAGAAAGTCATGTGAGTGTAACACATCAGATTTTCAATATAGTCAACTGAAAAGCCAGGTGTTCAAATCCCGTCTGTGGCATTGAGTTTTTGAGTTGATTCCTCGTATATTTAAAACATTCCAAGAGATCTTATAAAAAGTATAATTAATTTTAATTAATTATATATATATAATTAACAAGAAAACCTTAAGAAAGCCATAAGCACCTAGTGTTAAAGTACTTGCAATGGCAGGTCACCATTGAAATTGTCATCTCTAGTGAGATGCCTTGGTGATCTGTTTGGGGAAAAACTTGAGTCAATTGGGGAATTCAATGTCCCCAGCATGTTGTCACACTAGCTCAATGGTTAGAGCAACCACGAGCGGCAGAACCATATTCAAGTCCCGGCTGTGACACTGAGTTTTTCAGTTCACTCTATATAAGAAACATGCTAAGATCAGGCTAAGGTCTCTAAAAAGTATAATTAAAGTTATAATAATTAAAAAGACAAATTATATGCTTACATGTAGCCTTTACCTTGCAGTAGTAGACTGCAAACACATAAATACGTTATTTCTTGTATTTGAGTAAAATACTATATACAGTACAAATATAACACATAATAAATTTCTTCACCGTAAACTTGCAATGTAAAGGCGTGGTAGTAGAGGAAGTGAGTGAATTTTCAATTCGCACAACGCCTTAGGGTATCCACTAATTTGTTTTGTATATTATATCTGTGTGCCAAACGTTTTGATGGTTATAATAGATCACAAGGCGATCCTTACATCTTTCTCTCTGCCAACCTATGAATTGGATGACTAATAAAAATCATCTGTAAATTGTTTTTCTTATTTGATAGAGTTAGATTCTCTTCAATGGCATTTGGAACTGGACCGTTTTGTGGTAGTACTCGTTGCTTCATGTAAGCTCAAATTGATATCTAATGGTGAAAGCAGCACTTTTGACGAATAATTAATGATATATGTAATAAAAATTCGATTCAATAAGGAACAAGAACGTAACAAAATTAACATTATTTACCTTAAGTTTGTTATTATTTTACAAGCAGTTTGTCTGTAGCTTTCAAAACCGGTATAAAATGTTTCGTCCTACGCGGTGTGCTCGAGCGTGCTGCTCTAGTTCCGGGGTATAGGATTGGTCCCACTCAGCATCGTGAGGAAAGTGAGGAGCTGCAATAGGTAGCGAGCCAACACGCAGCTGGAGGATGCGTGGTGCTGGCCACATTACCTCGCCGTATCGGTTGGATGATCGCCCACCCCTGCCATGCTCACGTGGGCGTGAGGCTGGCCCACGTCCTTTGCGGGCTGTATTGCTACATGATGTATTCGTTTATAAAATGTTCCCTTCTTACCTTTAGCTTTACCCAGTTTAAGAGAAGTAATCGTCATCAACCAGCGCCTTTATGCTACTCCACATAATAGAAAACTCTAATACGATATATCCTGTTTCATTTTTACTTTCTCTACTACGTATAGTAAGCAGGGGAAGTATTGTATTCCACCCAAAAATTCGATACCGAGATTTCACCGGAAATACATGTTTTGAGACCCCATGAATCCAAAAAAAGCATTTTTGGAAACATGTCCGTGTGTGTGTCTGTGTGTCTGTGAACAGCATAACTCAGAAACAAACAGTCGGATAAACACCAAACTTGGTATTTAGGTTCAATATCTTCCAGAGGTGCGACACGAAGGTTTTCAAGAAAATCCTCCCACCCCATATTACCCTTTACATGGAAGATTTTGCGAAAATTTTAATTTTATCAAAAATGGCTCAAACGATTTTGATTAAAATATCATATGTATAAGATATTTTCATGACAAATAAAATGTATATCTTGAATTTTCTGGGAATGTCTCCAAAAGTATTCTTCATTGTGAACGACTTTTGCATAACTGGTAAACCCTAAGAGATAGACAAAATTCTACTGCACAAAAAATATAGATCGTGTTAAAATACACAATTTATGTCATATACATTTTTTTTGTTTAGTGAACCATTTTCGAGATGTTGCTTGTTATTACCTTAAATTTTTCAATACTTATTTTCTCAAATGGGAAATCATTATTCATTTTTTTGTCTTGGATATGCAAAGTTATAATCTGTGGCAAAGGGAATGGTGCTGCACCTAGCAACCAGCTATTAAGAGATATGTATGTGCTTAAAGGCTACTGTATTTCTATATTGCCCTTGTAAATATATATTCCCCTTACATCTACAAGAAAATTAGCAATAAGATAGAGTCTGCAAATGTTTATCTCGATTAACATGAAGTAGATGGGGAATAAGCGTTTTAAAAATAGTTCCTACAAGAATAGAGAAAGTCATGTGAGTGTAACACATCAGGTTTTTTTCTACAACCTATTAATCTGTTCCTATGAATATCTAGCGAGTGGCACCGCAGTAATGTGCGCGACTCGCATTCGGGAGGTCCCGGGTTCAAACCTCTGACTCAAGGGTTTTTCATTGTTTCTCTTCTACAACGACTTTCTTGCCCCATTTCCTGTATCCATCATCTTATTTCTCAATAGTTTTCGGATTGTAAGACCAGGTGTTCGGCGGTTTAGGCTGAGCGGTGGGTGCGCACCTTAAAGAGGTTTTTTCTGCGGGACTACTCAGTTAAGACCCGCCTCCGGGTGTTCTCGGGCGGAGAATCCCCCGAGGTTTAGTGGCTTGCGAGTGGAGCCGGACGGAGACGCATGTGTTAGATCTGAAAACGTTAGGGACCCTGGCTTGCTCCCTTAGTCATCCGGATCTAGTTGCCCTTCATTTCTCTCCACATCCCTAGCTCCCAGACGTTGCAGTAGTAGCAGATAGATCCGTTGTGGCCCAAATGCAGTGCTTTACCCCGGTTTAGGGTGCCCCTCTTTCTCCGTACCTCACTTTAGTTTTATACCTGTGACAAAACAAATAACATTCTATGTCAATTGCATATTGTGCTAGCGTCTATATTCACTTTGAAATATGGATTATGATCTCTCGTCACAGTATATGTCTTGTTTGCTTAAGTAGCATTAATTGTTTCTAGGCATGTGAGACTACAATAAAACTGCAATACAAAAATCTAAAGTGTTAATTCACATGACTTTCTCTACCCTCTAGCGCTTATTAGTGTGTATGCAAATTATTCTTACTAAAGTTTGTTTTCCTATTTACTTCATTTTAATCAAGATAAATCTTTCCGGATATAGCTACCTTACATTTTTCGTTATAGATATAAAGAGAATGGCGATGCTCAGATGTTAAAGAACTGGTCTTTAAAGGCCATACAGATGGCTATGGCAAAAAGTGAAATAAATAAATGAAATAAATTGTGTGTTTTAAACAGACCTACAGTTTCGCGTAGTGCGTTTTCGTCTGTCGCTTAATGTTTACCAGTTACACAAGATTATACAAAATTCCTTTTTATTGAATAGGACTTCACAGACTATTCATAGAAAATTGAAGACATGAAGATTGTTTGGCATGAAAATATCTTTAACGCATGTTATTTTAATCAAAATCGTTAAAACAATTCTCTAAAAAATAAAAACTTTCGAAAAATGTTCCATGTAAAGGATAGTTTCTGGAAGGGCTATTTTCTTGAAAATCTTCGTGTCGCATCTTTGGAATGTGCTGAACCTGAATACCAAGTGTGGTATTTATCCAAGGTTTCTTTTTGTGTTATGTTGTTCATAGACACACATGGAGCTTTTTCTAAAAATACGTTTTTGGATTCAGGAGTCTCAAAGCAGTATTTCCGATGAAATCTTGATATCCAAAATTTTGGGTGGAATGCAATACCTTCTGTATTATGTATCAAGTGGCCCACACAAGCCGTCCTCAGTTGAACTTAGCTTATACCGGATAGCGCGGATGCCAAAAGGTTTGCCTAAGCAGAACTGCAAAGGGGATTCCATACCGACACAGAGGAGACCGCTGAATGGAAGAGCAGTCCTTGAAAACGAACACTTTAAATGCTATTACTGGTCCCAGAGCTCATTCGGTTTAGAAGCTGCCTGCTACATGAGGTGTTCCGGGTTCGATTCCCGGCTGGGCTTCAGAAAGTTGTCTTTAAATACGAGTAACAGCATTTCATGGTATGCTCAGAGTCTGGTGTTTGACTGTGAGAGTACCTATGTGTGTGTTTGGGGGGGGTGTTATCGGTGATTTAATAAGCAATTTTCTCATTAACAAGAATTCAGGATTGCCGCTTGACGCAAACTTGAGCACACGTGTTAGGTAATTTATTTCCATGACAGCTAGTCTACAATCAGTACAACTATATGGCACCAATTGGTACATCATTGTTAACAAGATATGTTTTTATTACATTTATGTACTCTTAAATGTGTATTAGAATTAAATTATTTTCTACTAGTGCATTATTCATAATAAGCACTTTCAGGATCACCAGCAGTCTTGCGGGTCTATAATCCTAGAGTTTCTCCCCCAAAATCCATTTAATATTTGGATTATATAATCCTCTCTTGATGGATCTTTAAGCTGAGCTTAACCTTTGCGAGAAAACTTTGCATGTTAGAAGTTAATTAAGAACGGTTCTGAAATCAGCATTAAACTAAATTAAAACACCTAGTAATTTTCAATCGTGTGATATCATGCAGCAAGATTATTGCTGATAAATTGACTGGCAGAAGCTTCGTGAATGATTTTCTTTCTTCGTGCCTGAGTATGCTAGAACTGAATGCCATAATCCTTAAAAGGTGAGGCAGTATTTTTAACACTTAAATGATATCAGTCTAATTATTTAATATAAAATATAATAACAGCCCACCTTAAAGCAATATGTGTATGTAATAATATACAAAATGTATGTAACAGTCATTATATTATGTTTATATTATAATGTACATGTATAATAATGTTAGGTGAATGTATGTAATTTAACAATGTAGGGACTATGAGAATAGAAACAAGCTGCTTTTCCGTAGCGAACAGAATTATAAAGTAGAAGCCGAAAGTTGCTAACAATGAGGTAACAATGAGGTAACCTTGAGACAATAATAAATTAGAAAGTTTAGTAATGCTACTAATAATTCTTGGAATAATAATGTAATATTTAAAACAGTTTATAAATAGCCAATCAAAAGCTAGAAAAGCTTTAAGTTAAAAAAAAAGTATTCTATTGGAGTAGAATTAGCCAATCAAAGACTTTAAAATAGTAAAAGTATAAATTTAGGCGGTAGAAGCCAGACGCTAGAAGGTAGCGTTCCGGAGCAGTTCTATACGTATTCATTGTGAGCCAAAAAAAATCATTACGGCGTGAATAATATAAAGTTTACGTGTTAAAAAGTACAAATAACAATAATATCACAACTCTACAGTAGGATACATCAGTGAAGTGTTATTTAATCGTGTGAAGAATTAATTAACCCTCCGTCAGTCGCTAGGGGCCTGAGAGACCCCTGGCATTATATAAATGTTATAATTTTCGAACGAACGCACCTATGCAATTGCCTGACTAGGAAATCTAACATTACACCTTGCGCGATTATTTTCTGCAGCGATAACCTTATCTGTTTATTTGTTTGGCTGGAGGAATGAATAATCAGCAGTTACGTGTCGCACAGGTCAACCAGGCCCCGCGCGCCTGCTCTCGTTACGTATTGTTGACAGATTTGTTTCTCATTAGCTTTTGTGCAATATTGCTTTACTATTGCAAGGAGCTGTTACTGCTTCGTCATGAATACGAGTAAAAGGTACGATCTACAAAATCCGAATGATTTGGAAGAAGTACATTGCCTACTTTGTGATGATGATGCCTTGCCCGTGGATGACAACTTATATGAATAAGATGACTCTGATTCAGAAGATAAACTCGAAACGAGATCTTTAGATTCAGAAACTGACCATGAAGATGAAGAGGAAGACGTTGAAAACAGCTTGTGTGATAACATGTATTTTATAGGTAACATCATATGCGTATCATAGTAATTCTTCTTCTTGTTCTTCTTCTTATTATTATTGGCAATACATTCTGTTATTCACAGGAAGAGATGGAACAAAATGAAGAAAAAAAATCTGATGTGTTACACTCACATGACTTTCTCTACTCTTGTACAATCTATTTTTACAAACGCCTATTCTCCATATCCTTCATATTAATCGAGATATCGAGATGTCAATCTTATTTGTAATTTTCTTGTAGATGCAAGGGGAATATGGTAGCTGTTAAGCGATAGTCAAATATTTTATCGCTGGTTGCTATGTGGCGGATTCCATTCTCTTTGCATGTCCAGGACATAAAAAAATCTGATGTGTTACATTCACATGACTTTCTCTACTCTTGTACAATCTATTTTTACAAACGCCTATTCTCCATATGCTTCATCTTAATCGAGATATCGAGATGTCAATCTTATTAGTAATTTTCATGTAGATGCAAGGGGAATATGGTAGCTTTTAAGCGATAGTCAAATATTTTAACGCTGGTTGCTATGCGGCGCATTCCATTCTCTTTGCAAGTCCAGGACATAAAAAAATGAATAACGAATTTGACAAAAAGTATAAGTATTGGAAAATTTAAGGGAATAACAAGCAATATCTCGAAAACGGTTCACTCAACAAAAGAAATGTATATGACATAAGTTATGTATTTTAACGCGATCTACATTTTTTGTGTAGTAAAATTTTGTCTATCTCATGGTTTACCAGTTATGCAAAAGTCGTTCACAATGAAGAAGACTTTTGGAGACATTCCCAGAAAATTCGAGATATACATTTCATTTCAAATGACATTATCTTAAACATATGATATTTTCATCAAAATCGTTAGAGCCATTTTTGAGAAAATTAAAATTTTCGAAAAATCTTCCATGTAAAGGGTAGTCTGGGGTGGGGGGATTTTCTTGAAAACCTTCGTGTCGCATCTCTGGAAGATACGGAACCTAAATACCAAGTTTGGTGCTTATCTGACTGTTCGTTTTTGAGTTATGCTGTTCACAGACACACACACAGACACACACACACACACACACAGACACACACACGGACATGTTTCCAAAAATGCTTTTTTTGGATTCAGGAGGTCTCAAAACATGTATTTCCGGTGAAATCTCGGTATCGAATTTTTGGGTGGAATGCAATACTTCCCCTACTTACTATACGTAGTAGAGAAAGTAAAAAATTGAAAATAACACAGACAGGGGCTCACAATATATTGACCAAACTTCCTGGTGTGGTAGGAGCTGCCAAAAATGCGAAAACGGAAATTGATTGTTGAAACCTTTTTGTTACCGTAGATATAGTTGATTTGATTGTTGAAAGCTCAAATACTTACATTAGTAGTGTGCAGCACAAATTTGATTGTGAAAGAGACAGCAGACCTACAGATGTAATAGAAATAAAAGCTTTCCTAGGCTTATTGTACCTGGCAGGAATTTTTCGTGGTGGACACCAGAATATTCACGAGTTTTGGAGAACCGAACTTGGAATTCCTCTATTCCGAATGGCTATGTCCGAAAAACAATTCAGTTTTCTAATACGCTGTATTCGCTTTGATGACAAAAGCTCAAGACTGGAGCGACGAAGATTGGATAAATTGGCTCTTGTTAGAGAAATGTTTACATTGTTTCTGAACAACGGTCAGAACCATTATTCTCTTGGACTAAATGTCACTGTCGACGAACAGTTGCCGGCATTTCGTGGTCGATGTGCTTTTAGACAATATATACCATCCAAGCCAAACAAGTATGGCATAAAGATATTCTGTTTGTGTGATGCAAAACTGTTTTATACAACTAACATGGGGATTTATTGTGGACAGCAGCCGGACGGACCCAATTTGCAAACTAACTCGGCAGAGGCTGTAGTGATGAGACTAATTGAACCAATCTCTGGCACTGGACGAAACGTTACTGCAGATAATTGGTTTACCAGTGTATCGCTGGTGAATGAATTGCGCAAAAGACAACTTTCTTTCTTCGGTACTTTGCGAAAGAACAAAAAAGAGTTACCCACTAATTTCATTTCTCCAAAAGATCGCAGTCAGTACGAAAGCATATTTGGCTTCACAAAAAATGAAACACTTGTTTCATATGTTCCAAAAAAGGCTAAAGCAGTAGTTTTGCTCTCAAGTCTACATGTTTCATCCTCACATTTATCAGAAGGTGCCGAGAAAAAGCCTGAAATAATCCTGCATTACAACGACACTAAATGTGGAGTTGATGCAGTAGATAAATTGTGTGCTACATACAATGTAGCGAGAACAACGAGAAGGTGGCCCGTGGTAATTTTTAACCATATCTTGAACATTGCAGGTATTAATTCTAGGGTTATCTTCCTTGGAAACCAAAATAAATATTCCACAAGGCAAGAGTATTTGAAATAACTATCTTTAGCTTTACTGTTGCAACAGCTACAAAGGAGAGCAACAGCATCAAATCTATCCGATGATTTGAAAGGACTTTTGACAAAATATAAACCTGAAGAATCCGGCGTAGATGATTCTGAGTAACTGAACATTTGAAATTACAAGTTGTATGTATACCTGGAAATGGCAATGTATTTCTTTATACTTACTGTAATATAATTCATAACGTATATGTATTCATATTTTAGCTTGTATTTTTATGTTGTAAGATAATACCTATTAATGAAAGCCTTGTACGCTTAATCTAAGTAAAGGTAAAACAGGAAAAAAAGAAAATGAACGAAAAAAAACAAAAATACAAACAATAACAACAAAAATATAGCGCGGGTCTACTAGGCCCCGCGCGACTAACGGCGTTCTACCAAAGCGCGCGCCTGACGGAGGGCTAAACGAAGCTAAATGCCATTATAATTTGTGTAAGCTTTCATTCTTTAGCCGTACTACCCCTGCTAAGAGATACCTGTTTCTGCAAATTACTACTGACGCAGCCGAGGCATGCATATATAATATTTAAAGAAAATATTAAAATACAAAGTTGATTTTTAAACGTTGGGGCGAAGGCCACCGGAAACTTTGTACCATGCGTGGGGCTGTAATCTACTTCAAAGGAATATCTTTCTTCTGTAGAAAACGAAAGCGTGAAATATAATCCAGGGAGGAGGAATACGGTACTTAGAGAGGACATTTTATTTTCTAGTTTGCTTCTTACTTTATGTATCTGTTTTGCTCAAAGAAGATTTCTCGTCAATTAGTCTGCACAATTTGGCAACTGATTATCTGCTAAATGAAGACGCTACTAACAAGAAACTGTGTTGTGCATGTATATGGAATGTCTGTGTTGCATACAAACAGTCCAATCTCGAAGATCTTCTCTCCCCTATTGCAGGAAAATTATGTAAATTTATCTGCTGTGGCATTGCATCCATAGCTTTGCTCCAACGCTGAGCTGCATACTGTCTCTGGGTCCCTTGGGATCACTCAGAAAGGGGAAAGACTTTTCCCTTTTAGTCTACAAAACTTTGTACATGTTTCGGAGAAAGTTTCAAGTGCTGCTACTTTTTTGTCATGCAATAGGATAAAGGTAGAGTACAGAACGTTTCAAGCAACACTAAAACCACAAACTTTGTAGGTGTCTTTATATCATATCTAATAAACGCCCTGCGGTGTTAAAATATTCAGTCAAAAGATAAATTCTTCTCTCCTACTGTGATTCTGTGTTTCAAACACAAGTTGGACATACCCCAATTCTTTAAAACCCGTCAGTGATAGAGAATCCTTTAGACAGTTTGCTGCTCAAATGATGGAGCGATATATATTGCTTCATTAGATACAATTATTCAAATCACAACAATTTTCTAGTATAAAATATTACATCCGCGACATTAACTTTTTAGAATTAATTGTGCCATACAAGCGGTGTGTTGGACAAAATTGAAAAGGTAGAATCAGACGACTGAAAATTTCAATGTCATCCCCGAGATTTGAACCACGGATCTCCCGGCTTCCGTCCGGTTGCTCTAACCACTGCAATATGTTGGTACGGCATTAAGTTCCCCAACCGATTCGCATTTTTCCCGGTAAACCACAAGGAGATCTCATGAGATCTAATGGTAATCGATTGTTGATGACGATGACAAAAGGATTTGCCCATTATGCGGTGAACAAGAAGACTGGACCCATATTTTGGCAGCATACGTGCAGACGGAGGGTATTAGGATAAAATCTGATTTGTTACACTCACATGACTTTCTCTACTCTTGTACAAACTATTTCTACAAACGCTTATTCTCCATAGGCTTCATGTTAATCGAGATGTTAATCTTATAGCTAATTTTCTTGTAGATGCAAGGGGAATATGGTAGTATTTAAGCCATAGTCAAATCTTTTAAGAGCTGGTTGTTATGTGGCGCATTCCATTCCCTTTGTATGTACAGGACAAAAAAATGAATAACGAATTTGAGAAAAAGCATACGTAATGGAAAATTTAAGGGAATAACAAGGAATATCTCGAAAATGGTTCACTCAACAACAGAAAATGTATATGACTAAATTGTGTATTTAAACGCGATCTACATTTCTTGGGTAGTAAAATGTTGTCTATCTCTTATGCTTTACTAGTTATGCAAAAGTAGTTCACAATGAAGAATACTTTTGGAGACATTCCCAGAAAATTCTAGATAAACATTTCATTTATCATAAAAATATCTCAAACATATGACATTTTTATCAAAATCGTTAGAGCCGTTTTTGAGAAAATTAAAATTTTCGAAAAATGTTCCATGTAAAGAGTAATCTGGGGTGGGGAATTTTCTTGAAAACCTTGGTGTCGCATCTCTGGAACATACTAAACCTAAATACCAAGTTTGATGTTTATCCGACTGTTCGTTTCTGAGTTATGCTGTTACAGAGAGACACACACGGACATGTTTCAAAATGCTTTTTTGGATACAGGAGGTCTCAAAACATATATTTCCGGTGAAATCTCGGTATCGAATTTTTGGGTGGAATACAATACTTCCTCTACTTACTATACGTAGTAGAGAAAGTAAAAATGAATAACGAATTTGTGAAAAAGTATAAGTATTGGAAAATTTAAGGGAATAACAAGCAATATCTCGAAAATGGTTCACTCCACAAAAAAATGTATATGACTAAATTGTGTATTTTAACGCGATCTACATTTTGTGTGTAGTAACATTTTGTCTATCATTTATGGTTTACTAGTTATGCGGAAGTAGTTCACAATGAAGAATACTTTTGGAGACATTCCCAGAAAATTCGAGATATACATTTCATTTGTCATGGAAATATCTTAAACATATGATGTTTTAATCAAAATCGTTAGTCATTTTTGAGAAAATTAAAATTTTCAAAAAATGTTCCATGTAAAGAGTAATCTGGGGGGGGGGCTTTTCTTGAAAACCTTCGTGTAGCAACTCTGGAAGATACTGAACCTAAACACCAAGTTTGGTGTTTATCCGACTGTTCGTTTCTGGTTTATGCTGTTCACAGACACACACACACACACACACGGACATCTTTCCAAAAATGCTTTTTTTTTGGATTCAGGGGGTCTCAAAAAATGTATTTCCGGTGAAATCTCGGTATCGAATGTTTGGGTGGAATACAATACTTCCCCTACTTACTTTACGTAGTAGAGAAAGTAAACATTATTACCGGAAGTATTTTTGGCTTCCAACAGACGGAGGACAGTATGCTGAGACTTGATTCTATACAGCTAAACCTGGCCAAGCTTGGGCACATACTTAATGGAAGTACGTGTACTAAGAGATAAGGTGTTTATATAAATTTTCTTGAAATATATGTGGTGCTTGAGCACTTGTTTGCGTGAGTGTGAGTGGTTTGTGTGTATGTTTGTACATGATTCAGAGTATTTTTCATTTTATATGTATGTATATAGTGTGGTGATTATAAAATAGTTGTATTCTGGTCGATTCTGCAATGTTCACGTTTACAGACCGGGTATTTTTCCTGAGAGTATATACGGTCTTATGACTCATGATATTGTGTTATGCAATTAATGTAATACTAAGTACTTAATAAAGGCTGCTGCTGCTGTTGTAAGTGCTTGTGATGCCATGGTAGCTCAGTGGTTAAAGCACCTGGAAGGAAGCCGGGAAATCGTGATTCAAATCCCGGCGATGGCATTGCATTTTTCAGTTGTCTGATTCTACCTTTCCATTAACGTTTTTTGCCCAAGCATGAATTACAAGAGTCTAGGAGCATTTTTAAGTTTTAAAAAGAGACAGAAATATTTTCAAACACGTAATTAACTGACATTATATTAGGTAACTTAAAATTTTGTCAAGTGAGGATAATTCCGGGTATCTCCTATCACACTTGAAGAATTTTATTCCTTTAGAAATTTCGATTCGCAGCTTAAGATTTGCTGTTGATCGGAGATCACCGGTAATAACCTTCAGCTTTTGGACCAAATCAGCGATTAATACCACCAAGAACCCATCCTTTCCACTGCAAAGACAACAAAAGATAGCTGGTAATTTCGCTTACTTATTGAACTTTTATGAACTGATAACAGTACAGCAGAGTCGGCTTTGGCAGAAGTTCTTGGCAAGTGAGAGGAACCTTGTCTGCAGAAGTTTCATCCCACAGAAGAGGGTTTCCTTTGGTCCACGGGATTAAGGTGAGGCCATCCGGTCTCTCTTCATCCGGTTACAACATTGTCGGAAAACTTACAGAAGCCAAAGCTCTTCTGAAGATATTAATCATGGCATGTCTGGAAAATCTTCCTGGGTTCTTTCGTCAGCTTAAGCTATGAATCCTATAGCGATCCACTCTCATTTCACATACACAGTAATGAGGATGATAGAATTTACAGTTAAGACGAAGAGTAACAGCGATTTTGAAAGATATGTGTTGAAAATAAATTGAGTTTTATTTATGGACGCTCTTTAACTGCTGTGGTTCTTAACGCCCCATTCTACGAGGGGCGAGGAATAAATAAGTTTCCCTATTTTGTAAAAAAAATTACACACAATTGATAATGTTGAATTAATTTTATTTATATTGTAAAACTCTTCTGTTACTTTTCTACATAGTCAAAATTTATTTTCAAGCATTTTTTGGGACGTGACACAAGTTTTTCCAAGCCAGTGTTGTACCAGGTCGGGTCCTGTGCTCGCAACCAGTTGTTCACTGATTTGACTTCATCGTCGGTGTTAAAAGTGCTTACCTTTGAGCTGGAGGAACATGTGAAATTCACTTGGGGCAAGCTCCGGTGAATACGAGAAAACTTGCAAGTTGAACTTCTGAGCTCCGCCTGTGTCAAGATTCAACTTGGAACTTTTCTCGTATCCTCCGTATTCACCGGAGCATGCCCCAAGTGATTTTCACATGTTCCTCCAGCTCAAAGGTAAGCACTTTTAACACCGATGATGAAGTCAAATCAGTGAACAGCTGGTTGCGAGCACAGTATCCGACCTGGTACAACACTGGCTTGGAAAAACTTGAGTCACATCCGCAAAAATGCTTGGAAAAACATGTTGACTATGTGGAAAAGTAACAGAAGGATTGTACAACATCAATAAAATTAATTCAAGATTATCAATTATGTGTATTGTTTTTTTTATAAAACATGGAAGCTTTCTCATTGGACGACCCTCGTATATTGCGTAAAAGATGGGAATTTTGCTCATAGGCCTCTTTAGCAGACTTGAGGTTCTTTTACGTGCCGTAAGTCTACGATACAGGATCATCGGTGTTACTTCCCTTCCGAAGGAAGTCACGCTAAGCCTTTTTACACCCGAAAAAATCCATCGCCCTCCGCCGGGTTTGAACCCGCGACCTCGGGAACTGGAGTACCCCTACACCACGAAGGACGACAAGCATGTCTGTGACTGTCATTATTGTATGAAGAAAGCTGTGAGACAATGGACTGCTTCTTTATCCCGTAAAACCAGATGACGTGTCCGGTCACTCAGTGAAGAGTAACTTGTAACATAGGATGGCTGAATACAACAATTAATTTCACGATCTCGAAATTAATATAGAATATGAGAATACAAAAATGGGATAGTAGACTTGCTGTGTAAAGAAAGGTGTTTCGAAAATATTAAGTATGTGATGATTAAAAGCAACATCTAATTATTACTTCCACCCTGAAGTAATAAAAACATGTTATAGTGAGTAACGTTGTATAGATAGCTACACGTAAGGGTGTGATGGCAACAGAAAATGCAAGCAAACTCTACCTGCGATATATGCCTTTATAGTGCAGGTTCGGCTTCCTCCCTTTAACTCCGAGGCAACCAGTGCACTATTCCAAATAATCATCCAAGTAAACGGTACACGTTTGTGTTTATTACAAATATTATGAATTTTCATTTTTATAATTACTTTCTCTACTACGTATAGTAAGTAGGGGAAGTATTGTATTCCACCCAAAAATTCGATACCGAGATTTCACCGGAAATACATGTTTTGAGGCCCCTTGAATAAAAAAAAGCATTTTTGGAAACATGTCCGTGTGTGTCTGTGTGTGTGTCTGTGCGTGTGTCTTTCTGTGTGTGTTTGTGAACAGCATAACTCAGAAACGAACAGTCGGATAAATACCAAACTTGGTATTTAGATTCAGTATCTTCCAGAGATGCAACACGACGATTTTCAAGAAAATCCCCCCACCCCAGATTACCCTTTACATAGAATTTTTTTCGAAAATTATAATTTTCTCAAAAACTGTTCTAACGGTTTTGATTAAAACATCATAATGTTTAAGATATTTTCATGACAAATGAAATGTATATCTCGAATTTTCATGGAATGTCTCCAAAAGTGTTCTTCATTGTTAACGACTTTTGCATAACTGGTAAACCATAAGAGATAGGCAACATTTTACTACACAAAAAATGTAGATCACGTGAAAATATACCATTTATGTCATATACATTTTTTTGTTGAGTGAACCATTTTCGAGATATTGCTTGTTATTCCCTTAAATCTTCCAATACTAATAGTTTTTCTCAAATTCGGTATTCATTTTTTTGTTCTGGACATACAAATAGAACGGAATACTCCACATAGCAACCAGCTCTTGAAATATTTGACTATAGCTTAAAGCCTACCAATTCCCCTTGCATCTACAAGAAAATTATCAATAAGATTCACATCTCGATATCTCGACTAAATTGAAGCATATGGGGAATAAGCGTTTGTAAGAATAGTTTGTACAAGAGTAGAGAAAGTATGTGAGTGTAACACATCAGATTTTTTTTATTCGTGTTGTATATGGAAAACTAAGCATGGTCACCGACAAATGTAAGTTTCTTTGTAATGATACTAATTTGATATCAATAAAGATACCGCTAATGCTAATAGGGTAGGCCGGCTTTGGGAAACTGCAGAGCCATCGATCAAGCTGGTGAAATTATCATGTAGCAAAAGCATCATTAGGTCGATTCTTCTCTTTTATAAAAGGTAATTTTACGTTTAATGAAATCTATATACTCTGTGAGGATGGTGCATACGTAACCTGTATTAATGGTCAAACCACAGTTTACTCTTGTACCAAGTACTCCAGATGATAACGGTTTTATCACATTGTCAGCTTGTTCAAACTGATTACGCTGTTTGACAACAGATGAACTCAATAACTTAATCAGCAATTTAGAGATTTGTTAACGACAGGAGAAATGCTTTGCATCTCTATATGAGTTGCAACATTTCGCACTAGAGATAAAGATCTGAAGCGGTTCTTTAATACTAAAGGCCTATTATAAATCTATTGTGACGCATCTATGTGCCGAGTTTATCAAGTGAATGGCACCGACCGACTTCCGGTTGAAGGGATGCGGAGAGATAAGGAGGAGCGCCCTCCCCCGGCGTAAATTCCAGAAGCGCTCGCGACGCAACGAGATAATTCTGGAAGCTTATTTCTTCCTTCTCACGAAGCTTCCAGAAACTCTTGCAGTGGTGTATAAGCGAACATATTCGCGAGTCGGTCAGTGAGTTAGTGCGTTTTTGGTGCGGCATAAAGTTCTGGTAACTCCGTTTTACGAATGAAGTTTGTGACGCACAGTGAGTGCTGCGATTAGAGAGGTGTTGAGTTCGAGACCTCAGCAAGTGAAGCGGAAGGAATAAGAGCCTGCTTCGCGAGCAGTTATATCGCGAAGAAAAGTGAAGTGACATTAGATACTGAAAGAAGTCACATTAGTGAAGTGACAGTAAAATCTAAACAAAGTCACATTAGTGAAGTGTCAGTGAAAACTGAACTGTCATATTAGTGAAGGGTTAGTAAAAACTGAACTAACTTACATTAGAGAAGTGACAGTGAACACTGAACTGTCATATTAGTGAAGTGTCAGTAAAAACTGAACTAAGTCACATTGGAGAAGTGAAAACTGAACTAAGCCACATAAGTGAAGTGACATGAAACCTGAATTAAATCAAAGAGAAGTGATAGTGAAAACTGAACTGAGCCACATTAGGTAAGTGACAGTGAAAACTGAACTAAATTACATTAGTGAAGTGTCAGTAAAAACTGAACTAAGTCACATTAGAGAAGTGACAGCGAAAACTAAATAAAGTCACATTATAGAAGTGGCAGGGCACTAAACTGTCATATTAGTGAAGTGTCAGTAAAAACTGAACTAAGTCACATTAGAGAAGTGAAAACGGAACTAAGCCACATTAGTGAAGTGACATGAAACCTGAATTAAATCACAGAGAAGTGATAATGAAAACTGAACTGAGCCACATTAGTGAAGTGACAGTGAAAACTAAACGAAGTCACACTAGAAAAGTGACAGTGAAAACTGAACTAAATTACATTAGTGAAGTGTCAGTAAAAACTGAACTAAGTCCCGTTAGAGAAGTGAAAACGGAACTAAGCCACATTAGTGAAGTGACATGAAACCTGAATTAAATCACAGAGAAGTGATAGTGAAAACTGAAGTGAGCCACATTAGTGAAGTGACAGTGAAAACTAAACGAAGTCACACTAGAAAAGTGACAATGACAATTACTTTAGTGAAGTGACATGAAAACTCAATTAAATCACATTAGAGAAGTAACAGTGAAAACTGAACTTAGTTGCATTAGTGAACTTGCAGTAAAAGCTGAATTAAGTCACATTAATGAAGTGATAGTGAACACTGAACTAAGTCACATTAGACAAGTGACAGTGAAAAGTGAACTGTCACACTGTAGTGACAGTAAACGCTGAGCAAAGTTATATATGTCAGGAGTAGGATTTAAGCATCACGATGTAGGAAATGCTCAAAAACGTATTAGCCAAAATGGAGAAAATGGAATTTGGGGTGGAGAAGATGGAGACCAATGAAATCTGGTATGTTGGAGATGGGAATTTAAATGAATAGTGCAAAAGAAGAGATGGAGAGCTCAAATATCAACTCTGTTTTGACATTGATCCTGTAAAATCCGATAAATGCTACGGCGAGAGGCTTGAAAGACAACATTGCAAAGAAGTCAGAAGAAATTAAAGGTCTAAATATTGATTCCTGCAGATGAGGCAAAATTCTGATTAATGGTGCTTATTCATTTATACTTCTAACGTAAATTTTAAACAGAACTTTTACCTAGAGAAATTCATATTCTCCCATTTCTGTGGAGCATGGACATAAGAAAGAATAAGCAAACTTGGAAACATTTCTGATAGGATTAGATACTAAAGTATGAACCAGTAGAATGTTTATAGTGATTTCAAACTAATTGACAATTTACATCAAACTAGGAAAAATTGACGCAGACAATTATCAACTGCTGGAGAAAGAGAGGTCCACATGCAGTTTTGATGGGACCAAGCAAAAGTTTACCCTCACTAATACGTATCAAACTGGCTTATAAAGAGTTTTGAAAACAACATTTAAAGGTTAAGGTTCAAATTCGTGAAATAAAAGCAGTTAGCCGTATTTGTTTAAAAGCACAGAAATTCTCAAAAACCAACTTCTCTATTTTTACAAAGAGAAGCTTGCATAGAATCATTAAAAGTGTTTCCGAGAGTTTTCTGTAAAACCACAATGTCAAAAAGTAACAAAAATCTTATCTAAGATATGATTACCCCATATATTCAGCTATTGCAGATACGTCACTCAAAGCATGGCTTTCTCTATTCACTTTTGTACAAACGATTCTTACAAAAAGATGTTTTTCTATCTACTTCATATTAATGAAAATAGACTTTCATGGCACATTGAACCATTTTGTTGTAGGTGTAATAAGGATACATAGACATAATGGCTTGGAATGGATTGTCTATGAAGGGAACTCGGCATTGACCCACATAGGGGATACTGTACCTATGCCCCAATACGGGGCGTCCCCGGGAGGAAGGATGAGGCGGCCGGCCGGAACTAGGAGTGACGGGACAGGAATGACAGGGTCCCTAAGTTTCCAGATAGAGATTCCCGGCAGACCGGGGACCCCATTCCGTACAGTAGCCAGTCCAAAGTCGAGGGATGGAGAGAGTCATAAAGAGCATCCTTTTCCCTGTACACTGCATCGAAACACCATTGCCGACACCTCCAACCCTTAAAGAGACCAACAGATGAAATATGAAATGAAATAAGAATGGACATGAAACGGATAACAGGAAATTCGGGGAATGTGAGAATCCTTCCCAGCATTCGCCTGGCGACCCGGGAAAACCCCCGAAAAACCACATGGGTCAGGAAGGTCGGCCACGGGAATTGAACCCACGACCTCCCGTAACCGGGCCACAGACGAAACCCTTGAGCTATCCCATTCTATGACATAATGGCTTAATATCTGATGTGTTACATTCACATGACTTTCTCTAACCTCCATCGCTTATTACACAAGTTATTTTTACGCAAGTTTATTTTCCTATTTACTTTACTTTAATCCAGATAAACCTCGAAATAATCTAGATTCCGGAAATAGCTGCATTACAGATTTCATTATAGATACAAAGGGAACAGCTATAGTCAAAAGTTTAAGAACTGGGCACTATATGCTGGCCTTAAAATTCCATTGTGTTTCCATGCAATCGCGAGAAACAACTGAAAATCTACAGGAATTTAAAAGAATGGCTAAGGATTGAACAATTCAAACCATTAATAAGGGGTATCTCGAAAATGGCTGATGCCAGAAAACAGTTATTTCATATAATTTTTTTAGAGATCTACAGTTTTTGTGTAGTACGTTTTCGTCTATCGCTTAATATTTACCAGTTATACAAGATTATACAAAATTCCTTCCGAATAAAGGGGAATTTAAGGCTATTCCCTGAAAATTCAAGATGTACAGTTTATTTTCCATGCAAATATCTTTAATAGATAGCATTTTAATTAAAATCGTTAGAGCCATTTTTTTAGAAAATAAAAAATTTCGAAACATTTTCCATGTAAAGGCTAGTTGAGGGTGAGGGGGTTTCCTTGAAAATCTTCGACTCGTATCTTTGAAAGGCTCTGAACGTTAACACCAAGTTTGGTACTTTGAGCTATGCTGTTCACAGAAACACACACGCGGCCTTTTTCTAAACATGCTTTATTTGGATTTAGGGGCCTCAAAACTAGTATTTCCGGTGAAATCACGATATCAAATTTTTTGGTGGAATAGAATACCTTCTTTACCTACTATGTGTGAAGTAGAGAAAGTAAAAAGTGGAAAGCTATGTGGTGGTTTTGACATTTTATGCTCCTTGCATGATCACGAGAAAAAAAATCTGATGTGTTATACTCACATGACTCTCTCTACTCTTGTACAAACTATTTTTACAAACTCTTATTCGCCATCTATTTCATATTAATCGAGATAAACATTTGCAGAAACGATCTTTTGACATGCAAAGAGAATTACATTTTACACATAGCGACCGGTTCTAAAAATATTTGACTATCGCTTAAGGCCTACTATGTTCCCCTTGCAAGCGCAATATAGAAATGCAGTAGCCTTTAAGCAGAGACATATATCTTAATAGCTGGTTGCTATGTGCAGCACCATTCTCTTTGCCACAGATTAATACTCTTTGTATATCCAAGACAAAAAAATGAATAACGAATTCCCATTTGAGAAAAAGTATAAGTATTGGAAAATTTAAGGGAACAACAAGCAATATCTCGAAAATGATCCACTCAATAAAACAAAGCAAAATTATATGACATAAATTGTGTATTTTAACGCGATCTACATTTTTTGTGTAGTAAAATTTTGTCCTTCTCTTATGGTTTACCAGTTATGCAAAAGTCGTTCACAATGAAGAATACTTTTGGAGAGATTCCCAGAAAATTAGAGATATACAATTCATTTGGTATAAAAATGTCTTAAACTTATGGTATTTTATTTAAAACCGTTAGAGCCATTTTTGAAAAAATTAAAATGTTCGAAAAATGTTCCATGTAAAGGGTAGTTGGTGGTGAGGGGATTTCCTTGAAAATCTTCGAGTGTATCTTTGAAAGTTTCTGAACGTAAATACCATGTTTGGTACTTATACGATATTTTGCTTTGAGCTATGCCGTTCACAGAAACACACACACAAATGGAACTTTTTTATAAAAATGCTTTATTTGGATTTAGGGGCCTCACAACTAATATTTCCGGTGAAATCTCGATATCGGACTTTTTGGTGGAATACAATGTATGAAGTAGAGAAAGTAAAAAGTCGAAAGCTATGTGTTGGTTTTGACATTTTATGCTTCTACATCTATGCATCTACAAGAAAATTAGCAAAAAGATTAACATCTCGATATCTCGATTAACATGAAGCATATGAGGAATAAGCGTTTGTAAAAATAGTTTTGTACAAGAGTAGAGAAAGTCATGTGAGTGTAACACATCAGATGTTTTTTTGCACTCGAGAATTCAATACCTGGAACTGAACGAATTTCTTGCCTGATGTTTTCTTTTAGTTCTTCCAAAGTATGGGGTTATGGCAGCTCACTTTATTCTTCACGTGGTCATCAGAGTCGGGTAGATTTCTGTAATTATATTTTGCTAAATGTCAATGATAAGAATAACTGACCCAACTTAATATTGTTCTCCGACTAAAACATGGTTACGTTTATATGAATGTTAAGTCGTAAAATAACACATACTGAAGCACAGAGAAACCCGATTTTACACACGACGCAAAACTGGTGTGTGGTGTGCTGTAAATGCTTACAGAATAATAGGGTATATACTTTCTAAACAAACAATAAATGCTGAGAGGTATATACGAATGATTTACTCCATTGTTTGGACAGTTGACCGACGTTAAATGTCATCTGGGTGTTTCTAACAAGATAGTTCACACAGCTGATGAGTCATTAACTTTATTTCAGGAATTTTTTGAAGATAGTGTAATTAGTAAAGGATTATAGCCTCTAGACCCCTGATTTAACTGTATGCGATTTTCATCTATGGAGCAACTTTAAAATAAGTGTATTCACTGGAAGAACCAAAGAAAACGTCGGACGAAAAATTCACTCGCTTCGGATATTCAGCTCCCGAATGTGAATAATAATTTCCTGAGAAGATGTGAGGACAACATTTCCAACATCTCTTACGATAAGGTACGTGATTATTACCATTGTAACTTAACTGTGACTATGAGAATGTGTGGTGTTTGTGTGAATATTATAATTGTTTCAGCGGGAGCCCGAGCTGGGGTGGCCGGCGCAGGAAAGCCGTGCATCTAGGCAACCTCTCTGACACACATGTACTACGTTACGTACTTCCCCTAGAGCTGACACCCGCTTTAAAAATCTGATGTATTGCACTCACATGACTTCCGCTACTCTTTTGCAAACTACTTTTACAAACACTTATCCTCCATCTACTTCATGTTAATTAATATAAAAATTTGCAGAAACTATCTTATTGCTAATTTTCTTGTAGCTGCAAGGGGAATATGGTAGACTTTAAGCGATAGTCAAATCTTTTAAGAGCTGCTTGCTATGTGGAGCATTCCATTCTCTTTGCATGTCCAGTCCATAAAAAGCTAATAATAAATTCCAATTTTAGACAAATAATTAGAAAATTCAAACAAAAAACAAGGAATATCTCGAAAATGGTTCACTGGACAAAACATGTATAGGACATAAATTTTGTGTTTTAATGAGATCTACATTTTTTGTGTAGTAAAACTTTATCTCTTACGGTTTACCAGTGATGCAAGGAATTTTGGAGACATTCCCAGAAAATTCAGATATACATTCCATTTGCCATGAAAATATCTTAAACGTATGATATTTTAATCAAAATCGTTTGAACCATTTTTGAGAAAATAAAAATTTACTAAAAATGTTTTATCTTAAGGGTAGTCTGTAGTGGGGGATTTTCTTGAAAAACTTCGTCTCGCGTTCTTGGAAGATATTAAACTCAAATACTAAATTTGGTATTTATCCAACTTTTCGTTTTTGAGTTATTCTGTTCACAGATGATAGACACACACGGACATATTTCCAAAAAAGCTTTATTTTGATTCAGGGCACCTCAAAACATGTATTTACGGTGAATGGTATGGAATTTTCGATTGAAATACAATACTTTCCCTACTTACTATACGTAGTAGAGAAAATGAAAATTTATTCAAAACACTGACGTCAAAACATGCTTTAAAATGAACGCTCAGTATACTGAAATGTTTTATTATACATGTAAACTGCCTCTAGCACTGTTGAAAACAAAACACACCGCAAACACGTGTGCAAAAAAATTGTTTTTCTTTCGAACACATAGGCTATATTAGAACCGCGCAACACATCCTGGTAGCTTTGTTTATGGTTCCCACAGGAAGGGAAAAGGGAAAGTAAGCAAGTAAAAAAGGAAGAAGATGTCGAGGTGTATTCCGCTTCCATAGGACAAATTTTAGACAAATAATTAGAAAATTCAAACAAAAAACAAGGAATATCTGGAAAATGGTTCACTGGACAAAAACTGTATAGGACATAAATTTTGTGTTTTAATGAGATCTACATTTTTTGTGTAGTAAAACTTTATCTCTTACGGTTTACCAGTGATGCAAGGAATTTTGGAGACATTCCCAGAAAATTCAGATATACATTCGATTTGCCATGAAAATATCTTAAACGTATGATATTTTAATCAAAATCGTTTGAACCATTTTTGAGAAAATAAAAATTTACTAAAAATGTTTTATCTCAAGGGTAGTCTGTGGTGGGGGATTTTCTTGAAAAACTTCGTCTCGCGTTCTTGGAAGATATTAAACTCAAATACTAAATTTGGTATTTATCCAACTTTTCGTTTTTGAGTTATTCTGTTCACAGATGATAGACACACACGGACATATTTCCAAAAAAGCTTTATTTTGATTCAGGGCACCTCAAAACATGTATTTACGGTGAATGGTATGGAATTTTCGATTGAAATACAATACTTTCCCTACTTACTATATGTAGTAGAGAAAATGAAAATGTATTCAAAACACTGACGTCAAAACATGCTTTAAAATGAACGCTCAGTATACTGAAATGTTTTATTATACATGTAAACTGCCTCTAGCACTGTTGAAAACAAAACACACCTCAAACACGTTGGCAAAAAAATTGTTTTTCTTTCGAACACATAGGCTATATTAGAACCGTGCAACACATCCTGGTAGCTTTGTTTATGGTTCCCACAGGAAGGGAAAAGGGAAAGTAAGCAAGTAAAAAAGGAAGAAGATGTCGAGGTGTATTCCGCTTCCATAGGAGCACCAGGAGAGCATATTGTGAGATATGGAGGGTGGAGATTGGAAAGGTCAGCTCGCAAACGTATTTTAAGGTAATAATCTCTCCGCCCTGCCTCTAGGAGTAGTAATTGGGAATTTTCCGATGTTTGGTGAAGGGGATCGGCTTCTGCACGCACTCCCTAGCCTCTCTTTCATCCATTTTCAGCATGTCGCTCCCTGGAGGGTCGCGAGTATTCAGAAGAAAACTTTGGGTTGTTACGTAAGTACTACACGCCGTGTAAAGATCTTTCACATTATTTTCTTGTTAGGCGCGTTTCCAATTTAGACCACTTTCCCAACTTCGAGCCTCCAGCTCCTTACTCAAATGGAACTAAAAAAAGTTTGAAGATTCGTAGCCACAAATCTGTCCATACCTTGTGTGTCTGTCAATAGGGGGGTGTGGTCTAATCTCTGATCGGAGAGGTTTCTCCCTGGTTTCATTTGCATTGCTTTGCAACTATGGTGTATTATTGTGGCACTTTTTAGATACAGATTCTGCTGCTGGATTTACAACTGATTTTTACTTTCTCTACTACGTATAGTAACTAGGGGAAGTATTACATTCCACCCAAAAATTGGATACGGAGATTTCACCGGAAATACATGTTTTGAGACCCCCTAAATCCAAAAAAAAGCATCTTTGGAAACATGTTAGTGTTTGTCTGTGTGTGTGTCTGTGAACAGCAAAACTCAGAAACGAACATTCGGATAAACACCAAACTTGGTATTTAGGTTCAGTAGCCTCCAGAGATGCGAGACGAAGGTTTTCAAGAATATTCCCCCACTCCAGATTACCCTTTACGTGAAATATATTTCGAAAGTTTTAATTTTCTCAAAAATGGCTCAAACGAGTTTGAATAAAATACCATAGTTTAAGACATAGAGACAGACAAAATTTTACTACACAAAAAATGTAGATCGCGTTAAAATACACAATTTATGTCATATACATTTGTTTTTTCGAGTGAACCATTTTCGAGATATTGCTTGTTATTCCCTTAAATTTTCCAATACTTATACTTTTTCTCAAATGGGAATTAGTTATTCATTTTTTTTGGAATACTCCACATAGCAACCAGCTCTTAACATAATTGACTATCGCTTAAAGCCTACCAATTCCCTTTGCATCTACAAGGAAATTAGCAATAAGATTAATATCTCGATATCTCGATTAACATGAAGCATATGAAAAATAAGCGTTAGTAAAAATAATTTGTACAAGAGTAGGAAAGTCATGTGAGTGTTATACATCAGATTTTTTTACTTTTCCTACCACGGAACTATTACGTAGGAAAAGTATTGTATCTCATCCAAAAATTAAATATCAAGTATTCAGGTCCACTAAATAAAAAACAATTCTGATATGTTACATTGAGATGACTTTCCCTACCCTCTAACGCTTATTAGTGGGTATACAAGTTTATTTTACTATCTACTTCATTTTAATCGAAACACACCTTTGCAGAAATAGCTATTATTACGCATTTCGTTAGTGTATTAAGGAAGCAGCGATGGCCAAACGTTTAAGAACTGTACGTTATATACCGGCCTTAGAATTCCATACTGCTTTCATGCAATCGTGAGAAACAACTGAATGTTGACAGGACTTAAGAGAATGACCAAGTATTGAACAATTCGAACCAATAATAACGGATATCTCGGAAAAAACGTTTGGCCAAAAAAGTTATTTGAAACAATTTGTGTGTTTTAAAGACATCTACATTTTCTATATATAGGGTAGTTAAATTATATTCGAACCCACTCGCGGGCTCTCTCTACTGCGTGAGACAGCCGGCAGAGACGGACTAAAATCCTTACCTTACCTGCCTTCTGCTCTCAAATAGCCAGCATATCTCCTGTAAATATTCTCGCTCACTCTCCGAAGCTCAGCAGCAGGAATTCTTGTGATGAAACGCCTCATTATGATCAGAAATTTTGAGTGTGGTTGCGATAAGTGCTAGAAGAATAGTAGGGTTCATATTCTTTGATGAAACAATAAATGCAGGGCGATATCAGAGGTTAATTCTGAGGCTATTTCGCAATCGCTTTAGAGATGAAGAGATATCGTATGGTTGGTTCCAGCAAGATTCTGCAACAGCACATACGGCTGCCGAATCATTACATGCAATAAGAGAGGTGTTTGATGACAGAATAATTAGTGTTGATTTGTGACCCCCTCGTTCTCCTGACCTAACGAGTTGTTAATTTTATTTATGGGGTTCTTTAAAAGACAAAGTGTATTGTTCCAATCCTCGCACACTACAGCAACTTAAAGAAAACATTGTGCAAGAAATCACAAGAATTCCTGCTGCTGAGTTTCGGAGAGTAAACGACAATATTTACACAAGATATGCTGCCTGTTTGAGAGCAGAAGGTCAACATTCCCGGCATCTATTATAAGTAAGGGCTTTAGTCCGCCTCTGCCGGCGTAATTTCCCCGGCGACTGCGGCTGTCTCGCGCAGTAGAGAGAGGCCGCGAGTGGGTTCGAATATGATTTAACTACCCTATAGTACATTTTCGTCTACCACTTAACGTTTATCAGTTATACAAGATTATACAAAATTCCTTCCGAATAAAGAGGGCTTCCTAGGCTATTCCCAGAAAATTAAAATATATATTTTATTTGTCATTTAATATCTTTAATATATATTATTTAAATCAAAATCGTTAGGGCCATTTTGGAGAAAATAAATATTTCAAAAAATGTACCATGTAAAGAGTATTTTGTAATGGGGGATATTATTATAAATCTTTGTGTCGCATCCTTGGAAGATACTGAGTTCAAGTACCAAGTTTGTGTTTATCCGACTTTTCGTTTTTGAGTTACCGGTATGCTGTTCGCAGTCACACACACTTACGGACCTTTTTCTAAAAATCTGTTGCGATACATTCAGATGAATTTCTCTATCCTTGAGGCAGTATTTTTAACACCTGAATATTTTTTATTAAATTATATAATATGTAAATTCAATATCAGCCCGCCTTGAAGCGATATGTATGTAATAAATTTTAAAACTGTATGTAACAGTCATTGCAGATGCTTATATTATTGTAAACATGTTTAAAATGTTATGTGAATACATTACGTAATCTAATAATGTAAGAGCTGTGAGAATAATAAGTTTAAAGTTGCTAACAATGAGGTAACAATCAGGTAACATTGAGGCAATAATGAGTTTGAGAGTTTGAATGTTACTAGTCATGATTAGAGCAACGATAATGTAAATTTTGTAACAGTTTAAAAATAGCCAATCAACAGCCAGAAAAAGCTTTAATTAAATGCAGGTATTCTATTGGACTAGGATTAGCCAATCAGAGACTTGAAATACAGAAGCTTACGGGCTTTGACGGTTGAAAAATGTTCAGTTGCTGGCAGACCTTGGTCGTGACCGGATGGAAGATGTGTTCTCTAAAGAAATATTCGTGTGAAACGAAAATTATGTATACGTGTTAAAACACAAGTTTTAAATTAAAGAATCTCACAGCTCTGAATATCAGTGTAGTGCTATTAAATTTGAGTCAAGGATTAATAAAAAAATTGAATTTAAACTTAAAATTTGTGTAAGCCTACATTCTTGTCGTACCACGCCCTGCCTAGGAGATACGTGGCTCTAAAACAATACTGGCGCAGCCGAGGGAAACATAAACATAAATACTACCTATAGAAGCAGTTTAATAACAAAGTTAACATACTGTTTTAACACTTCGAGCGTAACAACAAAAATACATCTTCAAAAATCGGCTTCTCATACGTAATAGCATATTACGTAATAAACAATCCACTTCAAAATTGACGTTCTTACATGGAGCAGAGTAAATAAATAAACAATAAACTCCAAGAACAATAACTTCTTAAAAATTGAAAAGTGCTGACCATGCTTTCTCTCGGGTTTTATTGCTTTAAAATCACGGCCATGCAGTGGAATAGAATTGATTGTTGTGCGAGAGGCAAAGTTTGTGTGTTCCTGGAGATATTCTTGCAAATAATAAACCTTTTAGGGTTGGCTCTGTCGGTTTACCTCAATGATACAGAAAACACTTAGATGCTCACATTTGTAGCGTCTTGACATCAAAAATCGTTCGGCAGACCCTTTCCAGGAATTAATGGAAGACAACAGGTAGGTCTAATCTGCGGTGTAGTTAAATTAACGAGTTGGTGTTTAGTGTGCACAGTTAGTCATCATAATTTAGGAACAATGTATATAGTTATATATTTAGTGTAATTTAGTGATAAAAAGAAGTGTTGGCTGCTTTCTTTGTGTGATGCAAGATGGAGGATTTGACTGCCTTGCATACTTGTATATGGCTACATGCACAGTAAGTAAATAAATAAATACAATGGCGGATTGTTAAATCCATGACTTTGACGAGAAATAGCGTTCTAATTCCAGATTTCTTGTTTGCACCCGAGTCTTACATCTATACTGGGTATAATCACAGAAATTCGTCATTTGTTTCTGAGAAAATTGTTGAGAGCCCTAAAATAAGTAAATGTTGCTGTTTTGTAGAAAATGGAGAAAAGTTAATTTCGTGTTCTCATAAAGCACTACTTTTTGCGTGGTAAGACGGTGAAGGAAAGGGAAGTAAAGCTGAACAAGTATTATGGGGACTCTGCTCCATCACATGACATGGTTCACAGAATTTCGATGTGGCCATTCGAGCACAAGAGATACCGTGCGTACAGGACGGCCGGTTGAGATTACAAAAGAAGAAATGTTGAAAAAAGTGCACGATATTGTATTGGAAGACTACCGAGTGAAAATCCGTGAGATAACCAAGATCGTAAACATCTCGAGTGAACGGTTGTATAACATTCTGCACGATTTTTGGGTATGAAAAAGCTGTCAGCAAGTGGGTGCCGCGACTGCTCACAGTTGAGAACAAGCGGAATCGTGTGAACATTTATCAAGGATGTTTGAACATGTTCCAGCGCAACCCAAATGAGTTTGTGCGGCGTTATATCACGGTTGATGAAACTTGGATCCATTACCATCAACCTAAAGCCAAACAACATTCAAAGCAGTGGATTTCCTTCGGCGAATCTGCTCCAAAGAAAGCAAAAACCATTCCGTCGGCAACAAAAGTCATGGCAGCTCTCTTTTGAGATTCACATGGGTATTAGATATTCACTACCTGGAAAAGCATAAAACGATCATAGGTTCACATTATGCTGCAATGCCGGATCAGTTTCACAAGGAATTCTTAAAGAAACAATCCCATTTGGTGAAGGAAAAGTTCTTTTTCACCAAGATAATTCATACGCACACGAATCAGCCATTGACAACGCAAAATTTGTGGAATTGGGCTACAAACTGCTACTTCACCCATTCTATTCTCCAGATTTGCTCCGAGTGACTTCATCCTCTTCGCAAACCTGAAAAACTGGCTCGCTGGGAAGAAATTCACGTCTAGTGAATACATCATGGCAGAAACAACCTCATATTTTGCAGACTTCGAAAAATCATATTTTTTGGAAGGGTTAAAAAATTGGAGAATTGAAAGAAGACTATGTTGAATTGTTTTCTAAAATTGTTGTTTTAGAAAACATTGTTAGTTTCTATAAAACGTCATTGACTTATTAATCCGCCATCGTAATTATAAGGCTGAAATTATGTTAGTAAAACCTTTTAAAACAAGAAGTCATCCAAATAAATAATTCTAAATACATATTACACTAACGAATGTGAAGCTGTACTTCGAAAAAAACTTTTTAGTGTGTTACACTCACATGACTTTCTCTACTCTTGTACAAACTATTTTTAAAAACTCTCATTCTCCATGTATTTCATATTAATCGAGATAAACATTTGCAGAAACGATCTTTTGACATGTAAAGAGAATTACATTTTACACATAGCGACCAGTTCTAAACATATTTGACTATCGCTTAAGGCGTACTATGTTTCCCTTGCTTTGTATTTGCAAGGGCAATATAGAAATACAGTAGCCTTCAAGCATAGACATATCTCTTAATAGCTGATTGCTATGTGCAGCACCATTCTCTTTGCCACAGATTAATACTCTTTCCATATCCAATGCAAAAAAAATGAATAACGAATTCCCGTTTGAGAAAATAAGTATTGAAAAATTTAAGGGAATAACAAGAAATATCTCGAAAATGGTACACTCAACAAAAAACTGTATATGACATAAATTGTGTATTTTAACGCGATCTACATTGTGTGTGTAGTAAAAGTTTGTCTATCTCTTATGATTTATCAGTTATGTAAAAGTCGTTCACAAAGAATAATACTTTTGGAGACATTCCCACAAAAATTCAAGATATATATTTTATTTGTCATGAAAATATCTTAAACATATGATATTTTAATCAAAATCGTTTGAGCCATTTTTGTGAAATTTAAAATTTTCGAAAAATGTTCCATGTAAAGGGTAATCTGAGGTAGGAGGATTTTCTTGAAAACCTTCGTGTCGCATCTGAAGATACTGAACCTAAATATCAAGTTTGGTGTTTATCCAACTGTTCGTTTCTGAGTTATGCTGTTCACAAACACACACAGACACACACACGGACATGTTTCCAAAAATTCTTTTTTGGATTCAGGGGGTCTCAAAATATATATTTCCGGTGAAATCTCGGTATCGAATTTTTGGATGGAGTACAATACTTCCCCTACTTACTATACGTAGTAGAGAAAGTAAATATGCCACAGACTTTGGACGTAGAAAAACTCTGTCACATGTTGTAAAGCTAAGCCCGCGACGAATATGTTAGGAGAAACCTTGTGGATCAGTGTGTGGTATTCTAGGTCTTATTCTTGTACCATGGCATCTTCGTCACATGTCCACAGAGGCATGTGTACCTCTGCTTGGTGACGGCCAGATGTAGCCTCGACACGTGTGCACAGAGCCACGTGTGCAACTGTATCTCTGCTTCCACACGTGCCGAGATATGGCTTTAGGGTGTCATCCATTCTACCTATTTTCATTATCTAGGGATAGAGGCAGAACATTCCTTTCATCATCTGTTTTTCATGCTTAACTGTTGTTTTATACTGAAGTTGGAAATGTAGGTCGTGCTGTTAAGTATCCAATTCGGTATTTACCTTGACGACTGAGGGAAAACCACACACACAAAAATGCCATTTAGATCGGTCAGCTTACGGGATTTAACTCCAGTGATGTATTTGCTGGTGTACTTGTAAGATACTAGCACGGCTCGTACTGAGCTACCCACCGACATGGCTGGGCTCGTAGTAAGTTTATTTTATGCACAAAGAGTATTCCTTTTGCCATTATATAATGCGTTTATGCAATCTTAGCGCTATAAACAGGTTTTTACGCTATTCATTATCATGCGTAATTGGACCATTATGACACGTATAACAATAATAGCAATGCTGTATTTCTCATAGCAATAACGTAATACGGTATTCAAAATTACCGTGGCTTAGACAGCAGATGAAATCATTTTGTGATATTTTTCTTGAGAAAATATAGTTATAAAATAATCCGTAACACCTTCTCACTTCTCTTCTAGAAAGGGAATGCATGAAAGTGCTTGTCTTGCTTATCGGTTCAACAAGCCAGGTAATAACAAATTAAACGCAGAGAGAGAAGCTAGCTCTCGCCATAATGTGAAGACGCTCTCACTTAGCTCAGTTATGGATGTCGAATTATTGCATGATTTATTTTCTACAATTTATAACGTTAAGATTGCATAAAATGTTGTATCTATTTCGTGCATAATCTTAATATGAGACTCGTGAAAATTGTTGCACTCACTTGTGCCACAAACATTCCGTCGTGCCATAATCATCAAGATTGTTCACTTGTTGCATAATATTATATTATGCAATAAGACCATAATGGTAGTAATTAAGACGTGATTATGTCTTAATGCTACTTTTCAAACGAGCGTCTTAGTTACGGTTGCATAATACTGTTTTTGGTTGACCACTTCGAGCTTTTATAAAAATATCTTACCTTGTTAATTGCGTGTACTTAAATGCTGATCGGATGGCAGCACTGATGGTAGAAACTTGAGTGTGTTTGCGAGTAGTGCAACAGATGGCAGAAATGTTGAGTCACGCCGTATTTATTGATTTTTTGCAGGTAACTTGAAAGCAACACGCATTTAAGCAAAGAAAGTGTCAATTAATTATAATACTAAAATTGCAATGAACAGAATTTATTTTATTTTAAATACACACATCGGAGGAATGTATTCCAGTAGACTGCTGCTTTGAAGATGTTAACATCTATGGGCGACAGGGAAGCTGTTTGCGCCGCCGAGTAAGATCACAATATGTCGGTGAAGTATTATAGATGCCACAACGCTTCAGTTACGTCACATGCCATCAGTGTATTTTAATGTAAAAATGCTATTATTTCTCAGATTATTATCTTCAACCTTCGTTGTATGTTCCGTTATAGATAATGCAGGTACCCGATCATACGATAAGACCTGTGAACATTGTAACGGAAACATGGGTGCCTTATCTGAATTAACATTATTTTTCGTTCAACAATACGCACGTAGTGAGGTGCCAACAAATAGAAGATAAGCAAAGAAACTTCGAAAATCTCATCGTCTGTGAAATGTAAATGAATCTCCATAACCCTGCAAAAAAAAAAAAAAAAATAAAAATCTAGGTGTTGCAACACATGACTTTTCTACCCACTCTTTTAACCAACTATTGTTGCAAACGAGTGTTGTTCTATTTTTTCTTGTTAATATCAACTTTAATTTCAAATAACGAATTTCATTGCAGGTAAGAAGGATTTCTTGGGGATCTGGTTGCAGATCCCCAAGCAAATTAAGAGACACTGACACCCTGGTAGAGAAGGTAAAGCCAAGAGCACTTTTGGCTCCCGTTGGTAATATTTTCATGGCACTAAATTACTTGAGATTTGCTTAATAAATGTGGTAAGGGAATGACACTTGCAGCGTGGATCGGATATACCATGATTCTGCAGATATTAAGGAGTTAGAACACAGCCCTTTTAAGAGCAAATAGAAATCAATAAAATTAATACATCGCTTTGCTTGTATCTTTAATAATTTTAGAATTATTAATAACGTTATATTACTTTGTAACGCCACACAACATTTATCCATTCCCTTGGAAGTATACATATTTGCAAGGGTGGGATCGAGCGAGGTGGCACCGCGGTAACGCGTGCAACTCGCTTTCGGGAGGTCCCGGGTTAGATGCCGCGGCTACCACTCACCTTCCTGTCCCTCCATTTCGTTTCATTAATCATTTCACTCCTCTTTCACCCCGTTAAGTCTGCTTCAGGAAGGAAGCATCCGATGGTGTTTCGGTATGGCGTGGCAGGGATAAAGGTTGCTAAGGTTGCTCTCTCTGGAATTTTCTCCATCCTTCGGCCTTTGGCTGGTTGACAGAGTGCCCGATCTGCCTGTCCGAATGCTAGGGCGTCTCAATCTGGAAACTATGGGGACCCTGTCATTGCTGTGCCGTCACTCCTGGTTCCGGCCGCCCGATGTCTCCTCTCGTCTCATGACTGCCTCACGGGGGCTCCCCCTCGAGGGGCATAGATACAATGTCTTCACTAGGAATCGGTACCAAGTCCCCTTCAATTAACATTTCATTTCATTCCATTCCATTCTATTCCATTCCATTCCAAGAGTAGAATTCAACTCTGTCCTAGTGTACTAAAATCACTCTACTTATTGACATTAATTTCTACAGAAACGAGAAGAGTAACGGTAAAACACAATAGAAGACATCTTTATATTTTCCCTACTACCTACACAAGTAGGCGAAGCATTGTATTTCACCCAAAACTTCTACTCGAGTATATGTTTTAAGGCTCCCTGAACCCAAAAAATCATTTTTAGAAAAAGGTCCGTACGCACATGTGTATGGTGAAACACCAAAAGTCGATTACATACCAAACTTCCAAGGGTGCCACATGAGTTTCAAGAAAATTTCCCAAACCCAAACTAACCCTTTCGAAAATTTGGTTTCCTCAAAAATGGCTGTAACGATTTTGATTAAAATATCATACGTTTAAGGTATTTTCATGAGAAATAAAATGCATATCCTTAATTTTCTGGGAATAGCCTTTGAAGTCCTGTTCATTCTGAATCGCTTTTGCATAACTGGTAAACCGTAAGAGTTAGACAAAGTTTTACTACACTAAAAATTAGATCTCGTTAAAACACACAATTTATATCATATACAGTTTTTTTGTGAAGCGAACCATTTCCGAGATATTCCTTGATACTTATTTGAATTTTCCAATACTTATACTTTTTCCCTCAAATGGGAATTTGTTATTCGTTTTTATTTTCTCTACTACGTATAGTATGTAGAGGAAGTATTGCATTCCAACCAAATATTTGGTACCGAGATTTCACAGGAAATAGATGTTTTTAGGTGCCCTGAATCCAAATAAAGCATTTCTTTTAAACATGTGTGTGTGTCTGTCAGTCTGTGAACAGCAAACTCAAAATAAACGAAAAGTCGGAGAAATACCAAGGTTGGTATTTGAGTTTAATGTCTTTCAAGAATGCGATACGAAGATTTAAAGAAAATAACCCCACCCGCAACTACCCTACATGGAAAAGTTTTCGAAAATTTTGATCTTCTAAAGGATTGCTCTAATGATTTTGATTAAAATACTATACATGAAAGATATTTATATGACAAATAAAATTTATATTTTGAATTTTCTGATAATAACCTATCATCCTCTTCATTTGGAAGGAATTTTGTTTAATCTTGTATAACTTGTAAACTTTAAGCGATAGACGAAAACATACTACACGAAAAATGCAGATCTCTTTAAAACACATAATTTATTTAAAATAAGTATTTTTTTTGTGGCGCAAGCCATGTCTAAGAGATCCGTTATTACAAGTTGGAATTTGTTTTTACTTCCATTATATATGCCTTTTATGCATTGGTCTTATCGGCGGCCTTTCATTTGGAACATATTGCATATTGGCAATGGTGTTAACTCGTGTAACTCTTGTCGTTGAGTTTCTTGTACTTTGGTTTTTAATCATTAGATCACACATACATTTACACTTCCAGACTCTGGGGAGCATAAGGAATAATCTTGGCTAGGAAAAAATTCCCACCCCCAGCCGGGAATCGAGCCTGGGACCTCTAGCACAACATGCAGGTGCTCTACCGACTGAGAAGTTGGAATTGTTAAATACTTGTCATTTTTATATGTCCCATCGATTTTCAGTTGTTTCTCGCGATTGCATGGAAACAGTACGGAATGTTAAGGCTAGTATATAGCGTCCAATTCTTAAACGTTTGACATCGCAGTTGTCATTGTATTTATGACGAAATGTCTAATGTATATATTTCTGCAAAGGTTTATTTGGATTAAATGTAGCAGACAGAAAAATCAGATTTTTTATTCATGCCAAAGAAATAATGAAAGGTAAACGAAGCTCTATATTTCTGATTTCAAAAAGGAGCTTCTCTCCCCGTACTCCGTGACGAAAAAGCAAGCAGGGCCAAACAGTAATGAATATTAAACCCTTTGTAGTCGCTTGTATGCAGATAAAGAAGCTTTATAACTGCATACAAACTTCAGATGTAATAGTGTGGAAATTATTCATGGCACCATGGATCCGAACATTCCACTGGTATTCTGAGATTCGTCGTGATTGACCAGGATGGAGTGACGCGCGGTCAGTGCGTAGTCCTGTCAGTTGTTGATTTACGTGACCTGACTGCCATTACACCCTCAACCCCTGTGGTGCTGTGAGATATCTTTCTCTGCACAGATTCTAGCCCTAGCAACCCCAATTAGTACACGGCTATACAAGCAGCCTTAGGTTATAACAAAGGGTCTTAAACTCCTGGCGAACATAACAAAGCTTAATGAATGAAATCAGATGTTATGTAAAGCCTGCTTCAGATAGATATATGGTATGGAAGGGTTAAAAATACGCTCTTTAACGATCCGAAATGAATATAAATACTTAAACCTATGTTGTTATGGGAAGATCTGTAAGGTCACAATTTAAAATCTTAATAACATCTACATTATGTGATGATTATTATTCGGTTTCACTCTAGATTAAATGGTAAAACTCTGGTGTGTTACATTCACATGATTATTCTTTCTACCTCATGTTAAACATTTGCTAAAACGGTTTTACTACATATTTCGTTGTGGGTACAATGAAAAATGCGGGAATACGATAAGCTTAGATAAGAGTCAAATCTTTTCAGAGCTGATCCTTACTGAAGGCATTGAAATTCCATTCAATTGTATCATCAAAAGAAAAAACAAATAATGACATATTTTTTTACTTTTTATGACCTCTAATACATATAATAAGTAGGAGAAGTATTGTATTCCATCCAAAAATTCGTATCGATATTTCATCGGAAACGCATGTTTTAAGGCGCCCTGAATACAAATAGAGCATTCCTGGACACATGTCCGTGTGTGTGTCTGTGAACAGCACAACTCAAAAACAAAATGAAGTTAGTATCTCTCAGGGATGTGACGAGAAGATGTTCAATAAAATGGTTCTAACGGTATTCATTAAAATATATGTTTAAGACATTTTCATGGCAAATGAAATGTATATCCTGAAATTTCTGGGAATGTCCTCAAAAGTGCACTTCATTCTGAAAGACTTCTGCATAAACGGTAAACCATAAGCGATAGACACAGCTTTACTACACAAAAAATCTCATGTGTTACAATCACATGACTTTCTCTACTCTTGTACAAACTATTTTTACAAACGCTTATTCTCCATATGCTTCATGTTAATCGAGATATCGAGATGTCAATCTTATTGGTAATTTTCTTGTAGATGCAAGGGGAATATGGTAGGTTTTAAGCGATAGTCAGATATTTTAACGCTGGTTGCTATGTGGCGCATTCCATTCTCTTTGCATGTCCAGGACATAAAAAATGAATAACGAATTGGAGAAAAAGTATAAGTATTAGAAAATTTAAGGGAATAACAAGCAATATCTCGAAAACGGTTCACTCAACAAAAGAAATGTATATGACATAAATTGTGTATTTTAACGCAATCTACATTTTTTGTGTAGTAAAAGTTTGTCCATCTCTTATGGTTTACCAGTTATGCAAAAGTCGTTCACAATGAAGAATATTTTTGGAGACATTTCCAGAAAATTCGAGATATACATTTCATTTCCCATGACAATAGCTTAAACATGTGATATTTTAATAAAAATCGTTGAGCCATTTTTGAGAAAATTAAAATTTTCGAAAAATGTTCCATGTAAAGGGTAGTCTGAGGTGGGGGGATTTTCTTGAAAACCTTCGTGTCGCATCTCTGGAAGATACTGAACCTAAATACCAAGTTCGTTTCTGAGTCCGACTGTTCGTTTCTGAGCTATGCTGTTCACAGACACACAGACACACACACACACACAGACACACACGCGGACAAGTTTGCAAAAATGCTTTTTTAGGATTCAGGGGGTCTCAAAATATGTATTTTCGGTAAAATCTCGGTATCGAATTTTTGGGTGGAATACAATACTTCCCCTACTTACTATACGTAGTAGAGAAAGTAAAAATGTAGGTTTCGTTTAAAAGCAAAAGTTCTGTAATTTAGAATTTTTTTGTGGAGTGTACCATTTTCGAGATATTCATTGTTATTTGTTTGAATACTTATGCTTTTACTCAAGTGCGAATTAGCTATTCTTTTTATGTCCTGGACATGTAAAGAGAATGGAATGCTCCACATAGCAACCAGCTCTTAAAATATTTGGCTATCGCTTAAAGCCTGCCATATTCCCCTTGCACCTACAAGAAAATTAACAATAAGTTGGTTTCTGAAAATGTTTATCTCGATTAACATGAGTAAGCGTTTGTAAAAATAGTTTGTAGAAAGGCGGAGAAAGTCATATGAGTGTAACACAAGGGATTTTTCGCGGTACATATGATAATAAGCATTTACATTACATGTATTCTGAAAATTCACAGCAAAAGGCGTGATTAGTGGACCACGAAATATTTCCTTATTCAGAAATTATATTAATTTGTTATTTTATAGTTTTATGTATGTTCATTTTACCATAATGTTAACACAATTGTAGCCAGTATTATCAAGCTTGAGGTATTTGTAATTTTGTGGAGTAGAGGTGGAGAAAACCTGCCATTAAACATTTCTCAAATATTTTAAGATTTTTATGAACTCACAACAAACATGTATTCTCAAATATCACACATGCGCTAAGTAAGAATTGCAATTTTAAAACTTTAAATACGAAGGATTCGGAAAGTAAGTTCTAGGCTCTGTGTAGTTTGGTTCAGTACTTTGCTGGAAGTGTCAGTGTGAGGCTACATTCGAATGTTTCTAACACCAAGACAGGCTTGTAAAATGTGTGCAGCATAAGAAGATCCCTCTAAGCGTGTGGTACGTGCAGTGAGACGGTTTCTGTGAGCAAAATCATACGGCAACTGCAGTTCATCGTGATATTACTGCGCTGTAAATGAATATTATGAATGGTAGTAAAAGGTAGAGGTACTGATGAATGGAGGGGCCCCCAGAACCGGGGCAGAGCACCACACACTGCCATTCGTGCCCTTGTGCTTCTACCGTGACCCCCAGTAAGAAGGGATGAGAGGAGAGACCATATCTGGATGCCTCCAACACCGCCCGAGCTCACCCATTGGGTCCCGAGCCTACGAGGTGTCCTCGAAGGAGCGCCTGTCACAGTAAAAATTATTTTATCAATTAATTCTACAAACAAAATTTTGTTCAATTTCCATATAACAGAGAAAAATAATAAAAACAATCTTATTAATTTCACATTACATCGAATTGCACGACAAATAATTCCAGAAAGCACCCGAGGCGGGTATCCAACCGAGCAATCCCTGGACGAAGTCAAGAAAAAACCTCCACAGATCGCATAGCTACCGTCCAGCCGCAACCCTCCGAACACCGTCACCTTGTTGTACAACCCTGAAACAGATTACAAGGAAAGTGATGGATACAAGAAATGAAGAGTTGGAGATTCATGATAGAAGATGAAACACTCCACAGTCGCCTGCCGACCCGAGGAAACTCATGGGTCAAAGTGGGCTGTCACCGAAGATTGATTCCAGGACGTCCCGAATGCGAGTCGCTCACGTTACCGCAGCGCCATCTCGATCGGTATGAGTGAGAGTCTTGTTCGACGCACTAATATCCATGATAAATAAAGTGGGCGACCGTCTGTAGTGAACGACAAACTTGTTCTAAATGTACATGATGTGCTCAAACAAAATTGCCATTTCAGAATCTCATGAGCATTTTCCGCAAATCGTTGGACTGTTCCGTAGGAAGTACTGAAATTGTCTCAAGTTTTGTGGGTGCTGAAACTTCTGTCTGAAACCCAAAAATCCACGAAGATGGGAGCAGCAGTCATTGTTTCAATGCTATGAGAGTGAAAATGAAAGTTTTCTCGACCAGGTTGTCACGGGTTAGGAGATGTGGGTACGGTATATGAAGGTCGAAACAAAACGACAGTCAATGACACTGGATCACACCAGCTCACTTACGAAACCACCAAAATGTTTTCAAAGATTTTCAACAAAGAAGTTCATTGCAACACTTTTTTTCTGAGCAAGGTGTATTATTGGTGGAGTTCATGGCGAGGCAGTATTTTTAACACTTGAATAATTTCAATTAAATTACACAAAATATAAATTCAATAACAGCACGCCTTGAAGCAATATGTATTTAATAATTGTAAAAATGTATGTAACAGTCCTTGCAAATGCTTATATTATTGTGCACATGTTCAATAATGTTATGTGAATGCATTGTGTAATTTAATAATGCAAGAACTGTGAGGAGAATAATAAGTTTAAAGTTGCTAACAAATGAGGTAACCTTGAGACAATATGAGTTTGAGAGTTTGAATACTACTAGTCATGATTAGGCCAGCAATAACGTAAATTGTGTGACAGTTTAAAATTAGCCAATCAATATCCAGAATAAACTTTAGTTAAATGCAGGTATTCTATTGGACTAGGATTAGCCAATCAGAGACTTGAAATACAGAAGTTTACGGGTTTTGACGATTGAAATATGTTCAGTTGTCTGCAAACCTTGGTAATGTCCAGATGGAAGATGTGTTCTCTAAAGAAGTATTACGTATTCGTGTGTAACGAAAATTAAGTATACGCGTTAACAAAGCGCAAGTTTTAAATTAAAGAATCTCACAGCTCTTAATATCAGTGGAGTGCTATATAATTTGTGTCAAGGATTAATAAAAAGAAGTGAATTTAAACTTAAAATCTGTGTAAGTCTACATTCTTGTCGCACCACGCCCTGTCTAAGAGATACGTGACTAAAACTATACTGACGCAGCCGAGGCTAAAACAAACACAAATACTATCTATAGAAGCAGTTTAATAACAAAGTTAAGTTAATATTTTTTAAAACTCGGAGCGTAACAACAAAATTACATCATCCAAAATCGGCTTCTTATACGTAGCAGCATATTACGTAACAAACAATCCACTTTAAAATTGACGTTCATACATGAAGCTGATTAAATAAATAAACTCCAAGACAATAACTACTTCAAGTTGTCTTCCCAAGCGTGTGGCTAACAACAACAGTTAAACTAAAACAACATCAACAGTTGAAGACAATTACTTCATCAATGGAAAGAGGCACAACACTAAACTCTACGTCTGCATTCAGACACTAACCAGCTTAGGAGAGCTTCAGAACAAACGGCGTGGCAAGTTGAGTTTTGGGATTCTTTCTTCCACGATGATGTCGGCCGCATAACTGCTGTACGCATTCAAAATCTGCTGCAGCAGTTCAAGTGGAACGTATTCGATAATCAATTGCATATCCCTGACTTGGCTCGAGTGACTATCACCTGGTCCTAAACATGAAGAAATGACTTGGGTAACGTCGGTTGAAACGGATGAGGAGCTCAAGGAGAGCATCACAGGGTGGCTACAATCATAGATGGCATTTACTACCCACAGGGGATTGCAAAGCTTGTGTAGTGGTACGACAAATGCACAAATGGAAATGGAAATCCTGTAGGTTCCCTTTTCCCGTATGTGTAATTAGAATTACAGAAAGAAAGTAGCATCCCTTAAACAAAATAACTTAACTAACTCCGAATTGCTGTCATACCTGAGCTGCAGTTTCTAACATAGGATATTTTATTAACTTTAAATTGTACTGAAATAAAGTGTTTATCTAAAATATCGAAAAAAACAATATCGAATTTACATAATTATTGTAATTGTATGTAACTCTAAAGGGGCGAAAGCAAAACTTTTCCAGGATATAAACTCTCAAGGAATTACAACTTGAACGAATAAATCCAAAGATATGCAGGGAAACGCTATTAATCATCAAAACTGGTTTTGGAAGATAACTCTATTACTAACATTAAGTCTTTCGAAAGCAATTTAAAGCAATTTATATTTTGTAATATTTAGAGTAGAAAACAAACAAACGTGTGAAGTTGTTGGCCAAACAATGAATTGTATCCATAGTGCATCATTCTTACAGTAAGTCTTTGATCAGCAATTTTCAGTCGCTGTTATGGAGTTTTCCCAATACCTTGTGGAGGAAATCTTTGTGATAGCAGGGTTGTTGTATAGATTCTAACGACCAGGAGCCGAGAAAGCAGCTCCGTCCTGAACCCAGGGAGGCAACCCCCCGAGGGTCTTGCATTTAGGACGGTATCTATTTTATAAACTGCCCTCCCCCTGATTTCACAAGGAGGGAAGTTGGATACCCCATTTACGCGCGCCAACCCCAAACCCAGAGGGGAAGACTACCGAACAACCTCGGTGAGGGCGACAGCGTCTAGGCACCGTCTACAAGCTGAGGACATTATGATTTTGCCCAATCACCCATGGGTATCGGAAAAAACTGCCCCGCCGAGTCCAACCCAATTCGAATGACTCCCTTCCGGATGGGACTCAGATATATGGCCGGCGTACGAGTGCTAGGGGTCCGCAGCGTCCTTACCAGGGCAGCTGAAGGGGTTGGAATCCCTCTACGGGGAGGGTTGTTGTTGTCTAATGTAACCCAATAACAGAAAGGCAGGTGGATTCATAGGTATAGACTAAGGAGTCAGATTGATGGATTGTGTGTGTTGATAACATAGTTCCAAATATTTTGCAAGTTGAGGTTTGCATGTGGAGCACGATTATTCTTTTGCAGTGCGAAATGGTGTAAATTTGGGAGCATTGAAATGCGTTCCTTTTGCTATATAGATTACTCCTAAAATTTAATGATATAAGTATGTCATGCGTTTCAAAAATACCTATATGCATATTATATTTAAATTAATAAGGTAACAATAACATGCAAAACAGGAATAAAATCCCCAGTTAATATTTCAAGACTATGGGATTTGCTCCAGCTGCGATATAATTACATGCAGTATATTTTAAACTTCCAGATGAATTATGAAACTGTCTATACTTTTGGTACTATTTCTAACTCCTTTCTCACATGTTTCCAATGCCTGATATTTAGATTTTGAAGAAAGAAAAGTTGTACAGTTGCTTAACCAATTTACCATCCAAATGGTTTTCATGAATCATTCTAATCAAAATCTTGCAACCATTGTAGGCAGTAAAGTGCACTGCAATCTGGAGGAGCTGAGTTTGAGTCTTTTCCTTGTAAGGATTTTTTCAGAGGTTTTATCTTATCCCTAAAAGACAAATACTTATTCTAGCCAGAACTTCCTTTGAGTGCCCATTAATCATCCCTTCATCATCGTTTCTGTCTATCTGCCGTTAAACACACACACACACACACACACACACACACACACACACACACACACACACACACACACTCCCTTCTCTATGTCTCTCTCCCCTTCTCTGTCTCTTTCAATTCACGTTATGCTACTCACAGTATAAATATATTTACAGCCTGTAAAAAGTTTCTGCCTCCTACCTCTACAGGGTTTATTTTCCAGTGCACAAGCTTGACGCTAACTTGTTTTATTTTTTTTTTTAAATTCCCATGTTTACCAGTTTAAGAGTACTGTGCTTTGCTGTTTATGTTACCGCTTATCATCGCAATTACACAAAAACACACACAAACGCCCATGCCCATGGTAGGACTGGAAGCCGCGACCTTCAGCTTGGCGGAGCGCCGAAGCTATACGCTCCAGCGATCACGGCTAGGAGGAAAAACAATGAGAAATAACCCATACAGTCAGTCCAATGGTCATCAGAAGATAGTTTTCTAGACTTAGGGAACTTTAGATAAGTAAATATCATGACCTAAATAACTTATTTAGGCAATATTACAATATTAGGATTAGGACCAGGCTACGGAGGGCACAGCACCTCAACCCACACAGGAATACTTTGTTCATGCACCCCCAGGAGGAACGAATGGGATGAAGGAACTGCAGGTGACGTATGCGACAGAGGGGTTCAAGATCCCAGACAGTTATCAGCTTGACCACCCAGCCGGAGAGCAGAGGGTGACTCCAGGGTGACACTCCAGCAGAGACCGGGGAAAGCGCGACCTAGCAACGGAGACTCGATTTATCCGTGCGATAAATTTCCAACAAAACCCCATCTAATTTAATCTAATGGTACATAAAAACAAGTTTAGTAACACTATAAAAACTCTGACAATGATGATTTTCATGTTTATAGTACTTGCATTATCAATTCTACAGCCAGGATTAGTACACGCATTTCCTATCTACTCAACTTCACTCTGAACTGCTGTAGCAGCAGCATACAATATTTTATTTTAGTTCCATTTATACCCCAACTTTAACTACATTGGTCTTATCGGCGGCCTTTCCTTTGGAACGTATTGCCTAATGGTGTTAACCCTTGTCTTTGGGTTTCTTGCACTTTGGTTTTTAATCATTGGACCATACACACATTCATACTCTGATTCATACTTCCAGACTCTGGGGAGGATAAGGAATAATCTTGGCTAGAGAAAAATTCCCACCCCTAGCCGGGAATCGAACCCTGGACCCCTAGCACAACGGGTAGGTGCTCTACCGACTAAACTACGAGGCCATCCACAAATTTACTGTTGTCATAGAGTTAAACATCTTCTCGGTGGCTTCGAAGTTTTTTCTTTCTGAAACTGGTATGACATAATGAATCCAATTTATTCCGAATTTTAGTTTTTATTAAACTCACTTCACTATATTGACTAAAAACAATAACAACTTTTTCAAAATAAACCAAGGGGTTCGATAAGAGTGTCCACTTTCACACGCATTATTTAATTTATATATTGACGATATTCTGAAAGAATGTAAGAAACTTCTAAATCATGAAGGAATACTAATAGATAATAAAAGTAAGTAAATATATTATTATTTGCAGACTATATGCTCTAGTCGTAATAGCAAAATCTGAAAGTGACTTGCAAGTGTTGGCATATAAGTTCCAATTGACAGCCAATAGAATGTTATGGAATGTTTTACCGTCAACACTGAATGTACCATTGTTGCATTATAAGCATGGCTGCAGCTCTCACCGTTTGCACCAAAGAACAGCGCGCGGTTATCCGTTTTTTGTCGTCTGAAGGTGTACCAGGAAACGAAATTCATCGAAGACTTTTCGCACAATATGGGACAATGTTTCACTCCGGTGAAATGTATACGAATGGATTGAAAAGTTAAAAAATAGTCGGACAATGTGAAGTACGAGAAAGAACAGGACGCCCATCCATATCCAATAGTGACGCCAACAATGAGCAAGCAATATCCTGATTCAGAGAACCGAAGATTGACTGTCGAAGAAGTGGTAAACCACACATTTTTGGTCTCTTTCAAAATGCCTCAAGGGGCCGTCGCTTTACCACAGACCAAGAAGTGAAGGAGGTGGTGCATGCATTGTTTGCTGCTCAAACAAAAAAAACTTTTTTCTGAGGGCCTCAGAAAGCTTGTGCAACGATGGACCATGTGCATTGAGAAGCAAGGGGCCTACCTTGAAAAATGAGATAATTTTAAGTTTGTATTACTGTTATAATAAATTTAAAAAAGTATGTATGGATACTTAATGACTGACCCTCGTAATTGTAAAATAACAGCAAGCAAATCGAAGGTAATAGCAAAGACAATATCCTTAAGATTCTAAAACTATCCTAGAAAGTAGAATAATAAAACAGGTATCACATTTTCAGTACTAGTTATCTATGGAGAAGATAAAGGCATAAATAAAATATCAAAGTTCCAGGCAATATGGAACCATCAAAAGAACCCTAGGCCGAAAAACCAGGTAAGACCCAAAGTTTAAATATATAAAGCAATGGACATCCCCTCGTTATTATATGGAAGCGAAAACTGGATAATTAAATCAAAAGATGAAAGTAAAATACAAGCAGCTGAGATGCTATTTTACGAAGTGTTAAAATATATACAAGAGAGGAGAAGATAAGTAATGAAACCATAAGAGAAGAATTAAATATTTATAAGATTGCAGATAAAATGAACACGTATAAATCAAAGTGGACGAAGCACCTAATAAGAATGATCAAAAAAGAGCCTACCTATATAGGGTGAAGCACCTAAAACTTGCACCACAAATATTTGGAAATGGAAAGTGCTATTGATGTGCAGTTTTTACAGCATTGATTGGTAGTCAGGGGCTCGAATATTTAGCCTATAAACAGATTTTAATAATGCTGAGAAAGTTTATTTTTTGAGCAAACATGAAATTTATTAAAAGGAACACTGCCTAGTTACATCAACAGAATAAAGGTAGGGTAAATTAGAATGTCAATTGTCTTTGTTGCAGGATTCTAGTGCAAGTCGTTTACGAGAAATTGTATTTTGAAAAGTTTTCACCCTGACAATTGTTTGTCCCATTCAACCTGCTTAGTTGCTAGGTACGATGTTGTTATGTTTGTCTGCATTGTGTTTTCTGTTTATTGATTGCATTGCGACTTTCTGGTCAGTTAGTTTGTGACAGTTCAAGCAGAAAGTCCTGAGTGGAAGATGGGGTTTACTAATGTAGAAAAAGCCGACATGCTCATGGTGTATGGAGAGTGTAGGAGGAATGCAGTTCGTTCCTCTACGACGTTGTATGCGGAAACGTATCTCGGCAATTATTTATCAACCTCTTCAACCAATTACGTGAAAGTGGTACTGTAACACCTAGAAAACGTATCAGAAACAAACAAGTGAAAACAAACAAGTGACTGGAGAAGAGGCTGCCGTTTTGGCTGCCGTTGCAGTAGCTCCGCAAATTAGTTCCCGCACAATCGCAAGTGCAATTGGCATAAGTCAGGCAAGCATTCTCCATCGACATAGGTTCCATCCCTATCACATCTCTCTCCATCAAGAGCTGTATGGAAACGATTTTGAGAATTGTGTTAACTTTTGTACATGGGCATTAAGACATGATACTCCAGATTCATCATGTATCTTGTTTAGTGATGAGGCAACTTTTACTAATCATGGCCAGGTAAACCGCAGAAGCATACAGTATTGGTCTGTTGACAATCCCCGTTGGTTTCGTCAGGTGGAACGTCAGCGTCCATGGAGTTTAAACGTGTGGTGTGGGATAGTGAACCATCAGCTCATAGGCCCGTATTTCATAGAAGGAACAATGAACTCGCACAAGTATCGCAGCCTCCTGACAAACCATCTGCCACAGATGCTAGAAGACGTTCCTTAGCAGACTAGGAGGAACCTGTGGTACCAACGTGATGGCTGTCCAGCACATAGTGCACGAAGTACTACAGTTTGTCTTAAAGGATTGTTTCCAATTCGTTGAATTGGACGAAGAGGACCTGTACCTTGGCCGGCCCCTTTAGACTTTTTTCTGTGGGGAAGGCTGAAAGACACTGTCTACAAGGATGTAACAACTACACCAGACGATATGAAACTATGTATTACTGCTGCCTGCTCTGAAATTTCCGCTGAAATGCTAGAACGTGTGCAGCAGTCTTTCCATAGCATACTGGAAGCGTGTATCGAAGCTGCCGGTGGTCATTTTGAACACAACCTTTGAAGGGATATGTTCTCTTTACTTGTAAGAATCCAGAGAAGTATTGTAATTCCCTTTTGTTTTTCTTTAGTCTGTGCTACCACAGGTTGTACAAGTGTCGGTGCGTAAAAGCTTCAAAATAAGATTTCTAGCAAGCCACTTGCACCAGAATCTTGCAACAAACGCCACTGACCTTTATTCTGTTGATGTAACTAGGTATTGTTTCATTTAAAAGTTGTATGTTTGCTCAAATAATACACCTTCTCAGTATTATTAAACTCTGTTTATAGGCTAAATATACGAGCCGCTGACTACCAATCAATACTGTGAAAACTGCACACCAATAGCACTTTCTATTTCCGAAATATTTGCTGTGCAAGTTTTAGGTGATTCACCCTGTATAATTCGAAAGGAACGAGAGATGTTGGCCGACTACGAAAAAGTTGGACTTCATAAACGACTTCGCCGGAATGGGCTGCATAGCCTAAACCCTGAGAAAGAAGAAGATTAAACTCACTCAGAAAAAATCTGGTTCACAAGAAACGTTGCTTCATATAAGGCAATGAAAATCCCTCTAGCACTTTAAAATCATTATTTTTACCAAAGTCGCACATGTATTTAATAGTATTCCAGAAACTGTCAGATTCAGAACATTCACATTTCTTTATTTCGCAGCGAACACTAGTTTTTTTCCGAGTTTTACTCAATGATCATCAATTTTCTAGATAGTACCCTGTTCACTGGAACTAAAAATTCTAGGCGCTCTGGCAATGAGAGAAAAGAGGAATGGAGTTTTTGTGGGATATGTGGTGAATGCTTTGGAGATAGAATATGAAGACAAAGCTTCAGATAGGAGTCAGGTTTAGTTGCGTCATTTAATAATACAATATCAGCATGAGGAAGAAGGTACTAGTCGGCCACGATATGAGTGCGCTTGGAGGAGGGCACCACTGTTTTGTTGACAGACTAGGGATCAGAGGGAAGTAAGGGGCAAGGCGATAGGGAAATGTACAGTGCGCAATAAAAACACTACTACATTTGCAGGCCTCAGCCTCGCTAGTAAATACAACTCGGAACTGCGAATGCTTGCTTTAACTAATTGTCCTTCCGAGCCCCGCCCATTTGTTCCTCTTCTCACTGCACGCACTCATATCGAGGTCGACTATTATGTCAGATTCGTTTCATTACTCTGTGGTGACAAACGCGATAGAGACATTAGCGTTTGTTTAGCCAGTATCGTGCAACGTACCGTCGTATATAGTACGGTTACATTATTAAATTAAAACCTATAATTGTTGGCAACCTGGTGCCAACATCATTCATAAATTTCGATATAGAAAACCAGTTTCTGCAGCAGAGGGTATAAGATCTGCAAACAAATAACAAAGAAGTAACTTGCACGAGTGAAGCTTTCTATTGAGCTGTTCTACGACCTTGTCATAAACGTAATGTAAACAGTGATCTTAAAGTTACTAACGTGTGCAATATCCCAATGTTAGGGATTTTAAACAATGAACAAAGTTCTTAACCTCTATTGCATCACGACCTAGAAATCATGTATAACATATTAGTGACAGATGAAGTGTGTTTTGGCCTCTTTAGCTTCCACAAAAATCCTATACAGACAGTTGATAATATGATAATATAATATTTCTTGTTTTATGTATGGTCTATATAGAATGTTCTGTAATGCTGCTTTTATAGCTGTTAATTCTCCATTATAGTGGTTTGACGTTTCATCTAGTGTTAGATACTGTGCAAAGTGTTTATAGTATACTCCTGCACCGGCATTTTTAGTTTCTCTACTACGTATAGTAAGTAGATAGATAGATAGATAAGGTATCTTTATTGGTTTCAAATTACTGAAGTTATTACACAAGTATTTAGTGCATGGGTCATTGACCGTACATGCATATTTAAGATACAATAGGGTGACAAAATAAACAACAGATAAAGAAAACACAACAAAAGGAACAAGAAAAAGGGAAATAGAAATAAATTACCTTTGTCTAACTGAACAAATTTGACCTAGCTTCGCGCACTTTAGCCAGAAAATTGCCCATGTTTTGCCAGTTCCTCTGGTCAGCCAGTAGATCCCAACATGCCAATCTCTTTCTTAAGGGACTTAAGAATTTTTCTTTGAGTTTAATCGTTCGCTGGTTCTCCCACTGTGCACATTCCGCCAAAATATGTACCCAGTCCTCATCCAATTCACAGAATGGGCAGATTCTCCTGCCAGAATCGTCGGTCATTTTCTGTGCTCTCCAGCCCCCCAGTCTAAACCATGCCATTCCTGATCTTTCCTTTCTTCCTAAATTAAGTATATATGCCTCTTTACCCCAGTTCAATTTTATTTCATTTGCTAGACTTAGAGAAGGTTTAATTTTACAGTCCGATTCTATTTCCTGTTGGTTGATGTCTCTTAGTCTTCTTTTAACACCTTTCCATATGTTTTTGTCATTTGTTTCAGCTCTTAGCCATACTGATCCCATTCCTATTCTCCTCAAACCCCTTTCCAAATCAGCTGCCCAGAACTTAGGAGACAGGTTTTCTCGCTGGTATTTATAACATTTGGATCGTAGTGTGGAGTTATCCCCATGCATCAGCCTTAGCCAGTACTTCACTGCTCTTATTTTGCAGTGTATTGTGTCTTCATAGCATCCTACCTCCCTCAATACCCCCGAATTTGATGTGCCTTGTGAAACTCCAAGAACTCTTTTCCAAAAGGCTACCTGTGTTTTATTTACATGCTCTGCTCTTTCCCATCCCCAGATTTCACTGCCGTGTAACAGAACAGGCCTTATCATGGAGTTATACATCTTTTCTAATGTATCTACAGGTACATCCGGTATCCGCGAGAGGGTACGTAATAATTCATTTAACTGCCCTCGTGCTTTGTAGTTAGTTACAGATAGATGTTTGTTCCATTTTCCTCTCATATTAAACATTACTCCTAAATAGGAGAAATGTTTAACGTTTTGTAGTTCTAGCCCCTTGTAATACCATTTCTCATCCCTGCCATACACATAGCCATTTTTGAAAGCCATTGTTTTTGTTTTGTTAATGTTTACCACCAGACCCCATTGTTTACAATATTGTTCCAACCTATTAATACCTTTCTGTAAGCCTTCTGTCGTCACTGACAAAATTGTCATGTCATCCGCGTATAAAAGTACAGGAATGCAGACATCGTCTACTTTTGGGCCATTCATTTCCTCTGCTATTAACACGTCTGTTATATCGTCTATGAATAAATTGAACAATAGGGGCGATAAAATACATCCTTGACGAACTCCTCTACTGGCCGATTTAGATTCAGTTGTTGTGTTTTGGTCTATTTTGATGCTGAAATTCACACTGTTGTAAATTTGCATTAGAGCTTTCATCATTTTACCAGAGAGTCCTTTGTGGTGAAGTTTCGCCCAAAGGGCATTCCTCTGCACACTATCAAAAGCCATTTTAAAATCAACAAAAGCACAATAGAGTTTCCCCCTCTTTCTATTCAAATTTGAATCAATTAATGTTTTTAATATGAAAATATTATCTGCAGTAGAGAACCCTTCCCTGAAACCCGCCTGAAATTTAGAAATCATATCGAACTCTTTTACCCAACCCCTTAACCGGTCATAGATAATTCTGCAATATACCTTACCCAGTATAGATAACAACGCAATTCCTCTATAATTTTCTGGTTGCTGACTGCTGCCCTTACCCTTAAATATTGGCTGAATAATTGCTGTTGTCCAAGCTTCAGGATACTTCTCTCCGTTAAATAATTTGTTAAATGCCACCCGCAGAAGGTATAATATTTTAGGGACTTCTATGGAGCATTTAACAAATTCACTCGGAATTCCTTCTATTCCCGGTGCTTTGTGATTCTTTAGGCTTTTTATTGCCCGAACAATTTCCCCGTCAGTTAATTCCCCATCTAGAATTGGTACTGTAGGATTTAAGCATAGTTCAGCGAAAGACATCCGGGGTCCCTCCCACTCATCCCCACCAACTTCAGTGTACACACTATTAAAATACGCTAACCATGTTCCTGGTTTGATGCTTACGTTATCCCGTCTTCGCACTTTAATTTTCTTAATTACCTTCCACATGTATATCGAATCTCTCCGTTCTGTCGCTATTCTTAAATCTGTCGCCATTTTGTTTTGCCATTCCGTCTTTACACTTACTAATACATCTTTATACTGCTTTCTAATTTGGGTATACGCAAGACGCTTTTCCTCGGAACCTTCTCTTCTATACACCTTAAGGGCTGTTTCAGCTTTTTTCTTCGCTTCTTTACATCTACCGTTGTACCAGCCTGTAGCTTTCGAGATTCTTTTGTTATTTCGTATTCTCATGCTTCTACCAGCTATTTGTAAATTATTTGTTATTGTTTTAATAACATATTCCCCGCTTCAGGGGAAGTATTGTATTCCACCCAAAAATTTGATACCGAGATTTCACCGGAAATACATGTTTTGAGACCCCCTGAATCCAAAAAAAGCATTTTTGGAAACATGTCCGTGTGTGTGTGTGTATGTGTGTCTGTGTGTGTATGTGTCTGTCTGTCTGTGAACAGCATAACTCAGAAACGAACAGTCGGATAAACACCAAACTTGGTATTTAGGTTCAGTATCTTTCAGAGATGCGACACGAAGCTTTTCAAGAAAATCCCCCTCGCCAGATTACATTTTACATGGAAGCTTTTTCGAAAATTATAAGTTTCTCAAAAATGGCTCTAACGATTTGTGATTAAAATATAATAGGTTTAAGGTATTTTGATGACAAATAAAATGTATATCTTGAATTTTCTGGGAATGTCTCCAAAAGTATAAGTATTCTTCATTGTGAACGACTTTTGCATAACTGGTAAACCATAAGAGATAGACAGAATTTTACTGCACAAAAAATGTAGATCGCGTTAAAATACACAATTTATGTCATATACATTTTTGTTGTTGAGTGAACCCTTTTCGAGATATTGCTTGTTATTCCCTTAAATTATTCAATACTAATTTTCTCAAATGGGAATTCGTTATTCATTTTTTTGTTTTGTATATGCAAAGAGTATTAATCTGTGGCAAAGGGAATGGTGCTGCACCTAGCAACCAGCTATTAAGAGATATGCATGTGCTTAAAGGCTACTGTGTTTCTATATTGCCCTTGTAAATATATATTCCCCTTACATCTACAAGAAACTTAGCAATAAGATAGAGTCTGCAAATGTTTATTTCGATTAATATGAAGCATATGGAGAATAATCGTTTGCAAAAATAGTTTGTACAAGAGTAGAGAAAGTCATGTGAGTGTAACATCAGATTTTTTTTATTAACGAGGGAGGCATTCGTTCTATGTATAACAGAACATTTCGCTGGAATGGGGTATGAAGGAGACTTCAAGGTTCTGGGTCCCTAAAGATCTTAAGATGCGTAAGGTAATAGCGGTCAGTTGACCTTTGAGCGTTATAGCGCTAAATTGCACATCTAGAAAAAAATTCCGATATGACACACTCGCATGACTTTCTCCACCCTCTAACGTCTATTAGAGGGCATGCAAACCAATCTTACTACAGCTTATTACTTTCTCTACCACGTACATACTAGGTAGAGTATTCTATACCAAGATTTCACCGGAAATACATGTTTTGAGGCTCCCTAAATAAAAACAAACATTTTTGGAAACATGTCCATATGTGTGTGTGTCTGTGAGCAGCATAACTCAAAAACGAAACGTCAGATAAATACCAAACTTACAGCGATGCTACTCCCAACTATCCTTTACATAGAACATTTTTCGAAAATTTTTATTTTCTAAAAGAAGACTAACGATTTTAATTAAAATACCATAGTATATGAAATATATTTAGATTACAAATAAAATGTATATCTTGAATTAATTGGAAATAGCCTTTTAAGCCCTCTTTATTCGGAAGGAATTCTGTATAAACGCGTACAAATGGTAAACGTTAAGCGACAGACAAAAATGTATATCTCTTTAAAACACAGAATTTACTTCAAATAAGATTTTATGCCGTTTCAGATATCCGTTATTAAATGTTCAGATTGTTTAATACTTGTTATTCATTAAAGTCCCATTGAGTTTCAGTTGTTTCTCGCGATTGCATGGAAACAGTATGAAATTTTAAGGCCAGCATATAGCGTCCAGTTCTTAAACATTTGACTATCGCTGTTCTCTTTGCATCTATAACGAAATGTGTAATGTAGCTATTTGTCTAAAGGTTTATTTGGATTAAAATGTGCTAGATAGAAAGAGTATCTTTTATACCCACTTATAAAGATAGAGGATAGAAAGAGTAATGTGAATGTATCACATCAGAGTTTTTTTTTCTATATACTTCACTTTATTCTTGAATCACCTTTGTAGAGATAGCTACATTATACATTTATTTATAGATACAAAGGAAATATGTTTTAGAAATCTTTTAGAACAGGACGCTATATGCTGGTCTTAAAATTCCATAGTGTTTCCATGCAATCGCGAGAAACAACTGAATGTTGACAGGACTTTAGAAGAATGTCCAAGTAATGAACAATTCGAAGCATTAATAACGGATATCCCAGAAATAGCTTATTTCACTGAAAGCTATTCCATATAAATTGTGCGTTTTAAAGACATCTATAGCTTTTGTGTAGCACGTTTTCGTCTATGGCTTGACGTTTAGCAGTTGTACAACATTATACAAAGCACCTTCGGAATGAAGAGGCATTCATAGGCTATTCCCAGAAATTCAAGATATACATTTTATTTTTCATGTAAATATCTTTAATATAAGGTATTTTAATCAAAATCGTTAAGCCCATTCTTTAAAAAATAAAAAGTTTCTAAAAAGCGTTCCATGTAGAGGGTAGTTTGGGGTGGAGATAATATTGAAAATCTTGGTGTCGCATATTTTGGAGGGTATTGAACCTAAATACAAAGTTTGGTATTTATTCAGGTTTTCGTTTTATGCTGTTCACATACACACACAAACACACAGACAGACACATACACGGACCCTTTTCTAAAAATCTGATTTGTTGCACTCACATGGCTCTTTCTGCTCTTGTACAAACTATTTTTACAAACTTTATTATACATATACTTCGTCTTAATCGAGATAAACATTTGCAGAAACTATCTTATTGCTAATTTTCTTGTAGATGCAAGGGGAATGTGGTAGGCTTTAAGCGACAGTCAAATCTTTTAAGAGCTGGTTGCTGTGTGAAGAATTCCATTCTATTTACATGTCCAATACATGAAAAAGTGAATAACGAATTCCCATTTGAGAAAAAGCCATAAAATAACATAAATTGTGTGTTTTAACGAGCTCTACATTTTATGTGTAGTAAAATTTTGTCTGTATCTTACGGTTTACCATTTATGCGAAGATCATTTAGAATGAAGGGACATTTCCAGAAAATTCAAGATATAAATTTCATTTGCCATGAAAGTTTATTAAACATATGATATTTTAATCAAAATCGTTAGAAGCATTTTTGAGGAAATCGAATTTTTCAAAACATTTTCATGTAAAGGGTAGCCTGGGATGGGGGAGATTTTCGTGGAAATCTTCGGTTGCATCTTTGAAAGGTACTTAACTCAAATACCAAGTTTGGTATTTATCTGACTTTTCGTTTTCGAGTTATGCTGTTCGCAGACACACACACACACACGGATATGTTTCCAATAATGCCTTATTTGGATTCAGAACACCTCAAAATATGTATTTACGGTGAAATATCGGTATAGAACTTTGGATGGGATGCAATACTTCCCCTATTTACTATACGTAGTAGGGAGAGTAAAAATCCTTTTTTTGTTTTGTTTCAGGGGCCTCAAAACACGTATTTCCGATGAAATCTCGGTTCCAAATTTTTGGATGCAATGCAATACCTTCTCTTCCTTATGTACGTGGGAGAGAAAGTAAAAGTGACCATATCGCCAACGTTAAATTAGGAAACTTATTACCCATTTTATTCTAACTAAACAAGACGTAACAATGAAATTTACTCTGGATGCTTTATGAATCCACTGATTTAGCTTCATTCGTGTATTTGTTTAGTAATTCAAATGTTTATTTTTAATAATTGTATAATAGTTACGCAAGTTTGCAAAAATTAAAGTGTTTATTGTATTAATATGAAGTCTATGTTACTGCATTCTCACCAGGATCGTCGTCCCTGACTGAGACTTTTCCAGGCTTCATAAACGATAAAAGCCAGGGAGGGCCTCTAGACTTAGGCTTGGAACACTTCCATCACAAATCTTCTTACAAATATCATTTAAGTTAATAGAACATTGTTTAGCGCCTGTCAGCCGTATATAGTAAGAACGGGCGTCAAACATTTAAAAAGGTCAGACTTTCCTTCTCTACTCACTTTTCTACAAACTATTTGTTTTAAAAAAAATTGAAAATCGGGATAAAATGTTTTATGTAAAGGGTAGTTTGACGTGGGGAGATTTTCTTGAAAACCTTTCTGTGGCTTCTTTTGAAGATACTGAACTTAAACACCAAGTTTGGCTTTTATCCCACTTACACACATAAGTGTACTTTCTTGTAAAAATATTTTATTTGGATTCAGGGGGCTTCAAAGCATTGCTTCCTGGTATCAGATTTTGAGGTATGTGATACAGAAAGTAAAAGAAAAGCAAGAATTCAAAAAAGAAAAGGAAAACGTTTTTCAGAATTTGTTACTTAAATAAACAATGCAGAAAGCTCATAAAAACTATAAACAAACTAAATAGGAAGAGAAGTATAAGTAGATATCTTTAAAAATGCTGTCATTATATTTAAACATTTATACTATAAATTTCCAAACAAATCGTAATTTTTAGAGCAAATAATTTCTGAAATATAAGCGTTTACTGAAACTAATCTGCAGCAAAATAATTAAAAAGATATTCAAATAAGTATAACCAACCAAAATTAATAAATTATACACCATATTTATAAATCATTTCCAAATATTAACATCATAAAGGAGGAAGAAAATGACTTTAAACATCTACGAGTCGTATTTTTAATAAATACTGTTTAAATATTTTGCCGCTGACGCGCTGCATCGCAATTTAAAATATGTGCGATCCTTCCTTCATTTATTAGGAAGCCAGACGCAGTTGTGAGCGATCCTCACTTTATGTTTTCCTGTTGTTAGAGAGTTTCGAAATGTTCAAAACAATCGAACGAACCACCGACTGTGAAGTCAGATCAGTGATCCGTTTTCTGAATGCGAGAAATGTTACGCTAGCAAACATTTATCGCAAATTGTGTGGGGTTTATGGGAAAACAATAATAAGTGACAATGCCCGGCCCCATACGTATGACCTGATCGCATCATTTGGTTGGGAACAATTCGATCACCCTCCACACAGTCCGGATTTGGTACCAAGCAATTTTCATCTGGAGAAATACCTTGGTGTAAAATATTTCAACGAAGATGATGTGACATAGCTGCAGACTTGGCTTTCATCACAAGCGGCATCATTCTTTGACGACGGCATGTAAAACTGATTTCCTGTTGCGACAAATGAGTGAATAACGGCGGTGACTATGTGGAGTAGTAGTGTTAGGTAAATGAATGATAATAAAGTATTTGGAAAACAAAGGTGTTATTACTTTCTCTACTACGTATAGTAAGTAGGGGAAGTATTGTATTCCACCCAAAAATTCGATACCGAGATTTCACCGGAAATACATGTTTTGAGACCCCTTGAATCCAAAAAAGCATTTTTGGAAACATGTCTGAGTGTGTGTGTGTGTGTGTGTGTGTGTGTGTGTGTCTGTCTGTGAACAGCATAACTCAGAAACGAACAGTCGGATAAACACCAAACTTGGTATTTAGGTTCAGTATCTTCCAAGGATGCGACACGAAGGTTTTCAAGAAAATCCCCCCACCCCAGAGTACTCTTTACATGGAAGATTTTTCGAAAATTTTTATTTTCTCAAAAACGGCTATAACGATTTTGATTAAACTATCATATGTTTAAGATATTTTTATGACAAATAAAATGTATATCTTGAATTTCCTGGGAATGTCTCCAAAAGTATTCTTTATTGTGAACGACTTTTGAATAACTGGTAAACCATAAGAGATAGACAAAATTTTACTACACAAAAAATGTAGATCCCGTTAAAATACACAGTTTATGTCATATATTTTTTTGTTGAGCGAACCATTTTCGAGCTATTACTTGTTATTCCCTTAAAGTTTTCATTAATTTTCTCAAATGGAAATTCGTTATTCATTTTTTTGTCTTGGATATGCAAAGAGTATTAATCTGTGGCAAAGGGAATGGTGCTGCACCTAGCAACCAGCTATTAAGAGATATGTATGTGCTTAAAGGCTACTGTATTTCTATATTGCCCTTGTAAATATATATTCCCCTTACATCTACAAGAAAATTAGCAATAAGATAGAGTCTGCAAATGTTTATCTCGATTAACATGAAGTAGATGGAGAATAAGCGTTTGTAAAACTAGTTTGTGCAAGAGTAGAGAAAGTCATGTGAGTGTAACACATCAGATATTTTTTAAATATTTACAGGTACACTTTAAAAATATGCCACGTATACTACAGTTTCATCTCCCTGCAAAAGAAAAGTAACCCTCTATTTGTTAAACGACTTGAAGACTTATGTTTTACTGTTTCCCCTGCTGGGGTGTAAACACAGTGCTTAGCTATTGTGTTATTCCCTAATACTGTATCAGCAGAGAGCGTATGAACACGTGAAGAATTGCTATTCACTCTTTACTAGTGACTTGCGCGTAAGTGCGCCTCTTGCTACTACTGACCTAATCCCTGACAAGAAGAGGAGGAAGAGTCGACTTGTCACTAGGAAGGTCATTGACCCCGATGTAGAAAAGGCAGCAGACCGCTTTACGTTACCTGTAAACCAAATACTTGTAAGCTTAATGAATACATAACCCCAGGTAGATGTCTGGACGCTGGATGAGCGATGCTGGTCTCTCTTTAACCCTTTACGGCCTGGAGCATTTCAGGCCAACGTTTTCGAAAAAGCTAGTCAGCGATGCAGAAATTAATCAATACAGGGGGGTGGCGCGCTCTGTCGTGCCTATCGCCGTCTCTGTTCCTCCCGCAGGCTCCTAGCGGAAACGGGAGATGGTAGGAATCCTTCGCCTCGTATCTGTGCCACTGAACTTGGAGTGAACATGCGCGTGAAATATGCCTCAGTATCGGTATTCTAGCTGCTTGTGTGTCTATATCTCCTATGCATCCTTTCTTTCTTTCCATACTCACTGAAACGACACGACGCTATCTGGACTCCAACCGCGAATGCGCGCTGTCGACGTTCACCGTCGTGGCGCTAGCGACGCCGCTGCAGGGACAAACCGGGTTGCACTCGCAATGCTACCGTCAGTTGTTCGACGGCTAAGCAGAAGTGACGTGCTTATCTAAAAGAGCTATCGAAACAAAAGCACAAAATTACTTGTAAATAAACATTAACCTGCATGCAGTGACGGACATCATGTGGTAAAGTATCGTGCGCGAAAGGTTACCTATTGTCTTTTCATCCTAACCGTGGTATGTTGTTAAATATAGCTCGTTCGGAATTTAATTTGTTGTAGTGGTATTGATATAAATATTTACCGTGTGATATGCATTATGTGGAACCTTGAAAGTCAGCCTCATACTGCAGCAATAGGTTGAACAGAAGATATTGTGGTGGGCTGATATTATTCTGAATCGAGGATATTCGTGAAACGCGAATGGTATGCCAAATTGTTTAAATTGTGAAGAGATTGATTTTGTAGTGTTTTGCACGTAGCTCATTATGGTGTACAGTGAGTCACAAATCACATGAATGAAAATACACAAGCTTAAGTGACAGCTGTAAATATAAGAGATAGCACATTTTTGTTTGAAAGGCTAGAGCCTGGTGACTGTAGATCCGGATTCATTTCTCTTTCCTTCCTTGCTTGTGTGGAGAAATTTCTTTTCTAACGGTAAGTAGCTATAGTGATTTAGTGTAGTCTTCTTTTGGTTAATAGAGTGTAACGTATTTGGCAGCACTAAGCAACAGATGAAAATGCACGAGCACTATAAATGCACTCCACTTACGTTATAGCTACTCTCATAGCACCACCATGCCTGCAGAAGAAACAAAACCTCGTGCCGATGAATTGTTGCTACTGCACCTCTTTTTGCACCATAAACTAAGTATTTCAGGAAAAAGTTGTCAACGACAATCACAGTAATTGCTTTTTTGAATAATATTATTATTTCGTTTGGAAGGTTTATTAACATTAAAGATAACCACTTATACCGGTTTAGATTTCAACTTGTCTAAATGCTCGTATAGATGCTATTTTCTAAACTCTGAATCACAGACTATAAATAGCTTTCATAAACCTCCCTATGTTTACAAAATACTTGAGCTTTCACTGTGCACAATCTTGACAAAATCCATATTTTATTAATTCCATGTATTTTCTTATGTTTGTTCTAGTATACTTATCCTTATCGAGGAGTGTATCTAAAATAGGATTAAAATGATGATTTAGGATGATGCATCATAAATTACTTATACTTTACATACATTAGTTTAAGTGGACTATAATGTAAGAGAATTAGTTAAATATCTAGGATAGTGTGTGAATAATCGTATTCATTTTTGAATATTCTTTAAATGTCTAAGATTTTTGGACTAAAATAAAGTGTTCCCTGTGTCTTAGGGGATGCTAAAATAACTTAGCCAGGTATATTACATTAAGTAAACATAAATAAGCCATGGTAGTAATAATGTAAAAGTAAAATAATTATTTTTTCATAGAGTCTATCTGATGCGTTGCACTCATATTGCTAATTTTCTTGTAGGTGCAAGGGGATAGTCAAATATTTTAAGAGCTGGTTGCTATGTGGAGCATTTAATTCTCTTTGCATGTCCAGGGCATAAAAATGAATAACGAATTCCCATTGAGAATTGAGCTGAGTTTTATTTATGGACGCTCTTTAACTACTATGGTCCTTAGCGTCCCATTCTATATTGGGCATGAAAGTTCGGTAATTTTGCTCAGAGGCCTCTTTATCAGGCTTGAGGTTCTTTTACTGTAAATCTACGACACGGGACCACCGGCTTTACTTCCCTTCCGAAGGAAGCCATGCTAAGGATTTTTACGCCGAAAAAATTCATCGCCCTCCGCCGGGTATGAGCCCGCGACCTTGGGAAGGAGGCTAGCACGGTACCATTATATAAAGTATAAGTATTGTAAAATTTAAAGAAATAACAAGGAATATCTCGGAAATGGTTCACTCGACAAAAAAAAATGTATATGACATAATTTGTGTGTTTTAACCTGATCTACCTTTTTGTGTAGTAAAATTTTGTCTATTTCTTACGGTTTATCAGTTATGAAAAGGTCATTCAAAATGAAGAGGAATTTTGTGGACGTTCCCAGAAAATTCAAGATATACCTTTCATTTACCATGAAAATATCTTAAAGATATATTTTTTTAATCAAAATCGTTAGAGCCATTTATGAGAAAATTAAAGTTTCCGAAAAAATGTAACATGTAAAGGATAGTCTGGGTGGAGGGATTTTATTGAAAATCTTCGCGTCGCATCTTTGAAAAATACTGAATCTAAATACTAAGTTTGGTATTTATCCGACTTTTGGTTTTTGAGTTTTGTTCGCAAGCGGACACGCACATTGACATGTTTCCAAAAATGCTTTATTTGGAGTCAGGGGCCTCAAAACATGTATTTACGGTGAAATAACAGTATCGAATTTTTGGGTGGAATGTAATACTTCCTCTACTTACCATACATAGTAGAGAAAGTAAAAGGAACCCCTAATATGCATCGTAGACGGTTTTGAAGGATTTTCAACTAAAGTGACATAAAGCCATAGAAAGTTATTTTGTTTTTACATCACTCGTTTTGGCGTTCATTGTTTGTGCGCATATTAGATATCGTTACTTCACATATACAGCGTGGACTATTTAAGTTGAGGCTGTGCAATATCTCCAAAACTAAGCGTTGTTGAAGGAAATTTCTTTAATAAAAGTTGCTTGATATTACGGGGGGAAGTAAATGCCATTAGCCATGTTTTGTTTGGAGGACGTTATGATAGTCATTTTAGGGTCTAAGATTGTATAATATTCTCTTAAAATGTCTGATGTATCCCGTTCACATAACTTTCTCTACTCATTCTTCTACAAACTATTCTTACAAAAGCTTATTCTTCTATCTACTTCTGGTTAATCGAGATAAACTTTCATTACATATTTATAAATTTTATTGTAGGTACAAGAAGGATAAACTAGATTTTAAAAAGCGTATCACCATGTCATGGCTTTGAAACACCATGCTTATTCATGACCACGAATGAAAACAAATAGCGACTTTCCACTTGAAAAAGTACAAGTATTTGAAAATTCAACAAATACAATCACATCCTGGAAATGGTTAATGTCACAGAAACCTATTTAACTCACATTCTGTGCTTTAAAAATATTTATATTTTTTGTATAGCAACATTTTGTGTATCGCTTACATTTACAAGTCATTCAGAATGAAGAGGCCATTTCCAGAAAATTGAAACATAAATTATGTTTTTATTTTCTCTGCTACGTAGAAACATAGTAGATAGAGAAGATATTGCATTTTTGTAAAGAGGTCCGTCTATGTGTGTGTGTGTGTGTGTGTCAACAGCATTACACAAAAACGAAAAGTTGGATAAATACCAAACATGGCATTTAGGTCCAATATCTTCCGAAGGTGCAACACAAAGAACTTCTATAGAATCCACCATCTTAAACTAGCCTTACATGGAATATGTTTTGAAATTTTTTGATTTTATAAACAATGGCTCCAAAGATTTTGATTAAAATACCATATATTAATGGTATTTACATGACAAATAAAAATGTATTCTTGAATTTTCTGTGAATAGCCTATGAAGTCCTCTTCATTCGGAGGGAGTTTTGTATAATCTTATAAATCTGGTAAATGTTAAGCGATAGAGAAAAACGTACTACATAAAATATGTGGCTTACTTTAAAGCACACAATATATTTAAAGTACGTTTTTGGTGGTATAAGCAATTTTTGAGATATACGTTATTAAATTTTCAAATCGTTCATTCTCTTAGTCATGTCAACATTCAATTTTTTCTCACGATTGCATGGAAACAGTATGGAATTTTAAGGCCAGCACATCGTATCCAGTTCTTAAATATTTGATTATTGCTGTTCCGTTTGTGTCTACAGCGAAATGTGTAATGTTCTATTTCTGCAAAGGATTATTTAGATTAAATGTAGTAGATAGAAAAATAGGCTTGTATAAGAATAATCTGTAAACCTACTAATAAACAATAGAGGGTAAAGAAAATAAAGTCACATCAGATTTTTTCATCCAAATATCTTAAATATATGATATTTTATTAAAATTCTTTAGAGGCAGTTTTTAGAAAATTAAAAATTTCGAAAAATGTTTCATGTAGAATAGTTATGCAGGGAGATTTTCTTTGAAATATTTCTGTCGTATCTTTGAAACATACTGAACTTAAATACCAAGTTTGGTATTCATTCGAATGTTTGTTCACGGACACTCAGATACATAACTGTTCCTAAAAATATATTTTGGGGGGGATTCAGGGGCCTCAAAACATACATTTAAGCTGAAATCTCGGTATAAAATTTTTGTGTGAATGCAATACCTTCTCTAACTATTATGCACGTGGTAGAGAAAGTAAAAAGCATCTAAGGCTTAGGAATATACCTAACGCTCCAGGCATACGTCTTTCAATCATTCCCTTAGTGTTTGTTTCATTCTGATATTTTGGTTTTATACCATATTACTGGTAATACCTTGCAGCACTACTTGTCTCGCTTTACAATGTTCTCTGTTGCCACCCCTTCTTGTAATTTAGAATTCCATTTTCCAAAAGGATTATAAACATCTGTCTTCACATTTCCCACGCGGGAAAGGCTTAGAAGAAAAAAAACGGTTTACTTCCTTCTTTGCGAATCTGGCAAAGATTTATATATTTCCTCTTTATTCACATAGTTTCCGGAGCTTCAGGGAAGGAAAAACTCAACTGTATAGGGAGTTATTAGATCTCTTGTAAATTACTTTATTAAATATAAATTATAATATTTCAGAAATTCTCCGGAATCTCACGGTAGCGATACACAGGGTGGACCATTTAAGTTGAGACTGTATAATATCTCCAAAAATAAGAACTAAGAAGTTTTAGAAAGAAATGTCTTGAATAAAACTTTATTGGTGTTATTGGGGGGGGGGGAAGTAAATGCCATTAGTCATGTTTTTTTTGGAGACCGCTATAATGATAATTTTAGGGTGAATTTAATTTTTACTTTCTCTACTACGTATAGTAAGCAAGGGAAGTACTGCATGCCACCGAAAAAAATCGATACCGAGGTTTCACCAGAAATACATGTTTTGAGGTCCCCTGAATCCAAAAAAAATACTTTGAGAAAAAGGTCTGTGTTTCCATAACTCAGAAACGAAAAGTCGGATAAATACCAAACTTAGTATTTAGGTTTACTATCTTTCAAAGGTGCAATACGAAGATTTTGAAGAAAATCCCCCAACACCAGACTACCCTTTACTTCGTTTCGAAAATTTTGATTTTATTACAATATCATATATTTAAGGTATTTTCATGAAAAATTAAATGTATATTTTGAATTTTCGGGAATGTACCCAAAAATCCTCTTCATTGTGAATGGCTTTTGCATAACCGGTAAACCGTAAGAGATAGATAAAATTTTTGTGCACAAAAAATGTTGATGTCGTTAAAACACACAATTTACGTCATATACATTTTTTGTCGAGTGAACTATTTCCGAGATCCTTCTTGTTATTTGTTTGAATTTTCCAAGCTTATACCTTTTCTCAAGTGGGAATTAGTTATTGGTTTTTTATTTCCTAGACCTGCAAAGAAAATGGAATGCTCCATATAGCAACCAGCTCTTTAAAGATTTTACTACCTCTTAAAGCTTACGATATTCCCCTTGCATCCAAAAGAAAATTAGCAATAAGGTTAACATCTCGATATCTCCATTAACATGAAGTATATGGAGAATAAGCGTTTATAAAAATAGTTTGTGCAGGAGTAGAGAAAGTCATGTGAGTGCAACAGATCATCAAAACACCCTCCAAACAAAACACGACTGATAGCATTTACTTTCCTCCATAATATCAAACAACTTTTATCAAAGACATTTGTTTCGACAACGCTTAGTTTTGGAGATATTGTACAGTCTCAAATTAAACAGTTTACCCTGTATATGACACACATGTTTATAGTATTTTCAAAATTTTCTCTTTTACGTTTCCAAGTTTCCAAATTTGAGCAACGCCCTTTGGTAATAACATATTTTTTTCAATTTCGAAATGCATTGATTTCCTATTTTGGCAGTCTCACAGAGCGCGTATCACATACTCCGTCTCACCAACCAAACAACCAACCATCTCACCGCTCCTTGAGGTCGTCCGTGGACTAGTGGTACCATGCTAGCCTCTACTGTCCATTCCCATCCAGAGTGCCTTTCACTGAAAACAAACTCTTTGTATTATCCGCGCGAAAGTAGTTCGCAATCCCAGCCCATAATGGCTGCTTGTTCCCCTCCCACGTGCTTGTTGAACACTATTTAATCTATAAAAATGCGCCCTGCGAGAGAATCATAGTTCAAAATGCAACCTGAGGTAACAATAAATTTTATAAGTATGCGGCAATGAACATTTTACTTACGTTAATCACAATCCTCGGGCAAAAGTGCAACACCCAAATCCGAATACTCCGATGATGACTCGGCTGCCATATCAGAATCAGAACTACTCTCCAAAATAATGACAAGCTTATCCACAATTCCACAGCACTGTCGCACAGAAAACAAGTTCCCACATTTTATCCTCTTCTATGTTCTGTTATGTCTGTTTATATCCCGTGCTCGCTTTGGTTACACTTCTCACTGAAACGCCTGTAAAATCCGATATTAGTTTCGTAATATGCAATAATGCAAGTGTCGGGTATTTTTGTAATAGTGAGTTGAATATATGAAGTATTGTTTGTTTTTAGCCACTTTTTAACTGTTTCCCGCTTCTGTGTTTGAACAGTTTATTCGCACTACACGCACCTTCCTCTGCCGTGTGAACTCAAATATCAACTGCCAAATCACAAGATTTGACCTGAGCTGAGCATATGTGTGTTAGTGTATTATGAATGACTGTTCGCTTATCATATTTCCTGTGTTACGCAAAGTGTTTATTCGGTACTCAGATAGCACCTCTGCGAATTCATTGCTACATTTCTTGTATATGTAAGAGAGTGACAGTCATACATACGGTTGGTATTAATAAGCAAGATGCTCTCGGCGTTAGCGCAATAGCAGGCGAAAATCATATTTTGTAATCTCTTAACAGCTAGTATATATCCATTACCTTTAACAATGAGTTCTTGTGATAACGGCAATAAAATGTGCAGTTCTATACCTTTCCTGCCCTAATATTTCATAATAAATTACATGTATTAAGGAACTATTTACGTTGGCGTAAGAGCTTATTCTTGGGTTCGTGACAAGCCGAAGCACGTGCTTCTGTTTACATCAGAGGGAACTCTGGTTTGGAATGGACAGTAGTTCCCAAGGGCGCGTGTTCAAATCCAGCGGAGGGCGATAGATATTTTTCGGGCGTAAACATCCTTACCATGGCTTCCTTCGGAAGGGAAGTAAAGCGTTCCGTGTCGTAGATTTACGACACGTAAAATAACCTCAAGCCTGATAAAGAGGCCTCTGAGCAAAATTACCGGTCATTCTCGCCCAATATAGAATGGGACACTAAAGACCATAGTAGTTAAAGAGCGTCCATAAATAAAAAAGAACCGCTCCTTGAGGACTTACTATACACACATGCAAGCAAGGTCACCTAAAAACTACAGTATGTCATACGCGCTTAAAGAAATTTGCTACACACCTTGTGCCGAGGCACAGAAGTTGCCGAAATAGAACCGCAGAGCCAGATAACATCAGATTTATTTTTGAAACTACTAGCAATAGCAAGGACCTTTCTTTTACTTTCTCTAAAGACAAGAAGTGATAAAATACAGTCTTGCCTAACACATTTGTTGCTCTCGAAGATCTCTGAAATTCCGTTCATATTGCACTTTCCGCAGAATTACACTCTATGATACACAGCCTGCAATGCTCTATTCATCTTCTCCACATTCCCTTTACCTTTAATTTTATACCACAATGCATAATGCATTGCAATTTATAGAACCAAAATCCGTCTTAAAATCAACAACGGCACAATGCAATCTTCCGCCTTTTTACTTTCTGTACTACGTATAGTAAATAGAGGAAGTATTGTATTCCTCCCAAAAATTCGATACCGAGATTTCATCGGAAATAAATGCTTTGAGGCTCCTTAATAAAAAAAATTGATGTGTTACACTCACATGACTTTCTCTACTCTTGTACAAACTATTTTTACAAACGCTTATTCTCCATATGCTTCATGTAACGATTTTTATTAAAATACAACATATTCACGATATTTACATGAACAATAAAATATATATCTTGAATTTTCTGGGAATAACTTTTAAAGACCTCTTCATTCGGAAGGAATGTTGTATAACGCTGTATAACTGGTAAACGTTAAGCGATAGACGAAAATGTGTTACACAGAAAATGTACGTCTCTCTAAAATACACAATTTATTTCAAATAAGCCATTTCTCAGATATCCGTTATTAAATTGTTCATTTCTTAATCATCCTTTAAATTCCTGTCAACATTCAGTTGTTTCTCGCGATTGCATGGAAACAGTATGGAATTTTAAGGCCAGCATTTAGCGTCCAGTTCTTAAACATTTGACTATCGCTGTTCTCTTTGTATCCTAACGAAATGTATAATCTAACTATTTCTACAAAGGTTTATTTGGATAAAAATGTAGTCTATAGAAAATCTGATGTGTTACACTCACATGACTTTTTCTACTCTTGTACAAACTATTTTTACAAACGCTTATTCTCCATATGCTTCATGTTAATCGAGATATCGAGATGTCAATCTTATTGCTAATTCTCTTGCAGATGCAAGGGGAATGTGGTAGGTTTTAAGCGATAGTCAAATATTTTAAGCGCTGGTTCCTATGTCGCGCATTCCATTCTCTTTGTATGTCCAGGACATAAAAAAACTCTGATGTGTTACACTCACACGACTTTCTCTACTCTTGTACAAACTATTTTTACAAACGCTTATTTTCCATCTACTTCATGTTAATCGATATAAACATTTGCAGACTCTGTCTTATTGCTAATTTTCTTGTAGATATATGGGGAATATATATTTACAAGGGCAATATAGAAATACAGTAGCCTTTAAGCACATACATATCTCTTAATAGCTGGTTGCTAGGTGCAGCACCATTCCCTTTGCCACAGATTAATACTCTTTGCATATACAAGACAAAAAATGAATAACGAATTCCCATTTGAGAAAATAAGTATTGAAAAATTTAAGGAAATAACAAGCAATATCTCTAAAATGGTTCACTCAACAACAAAAATGTATATGACATAAATTGTGTATTTTAACGCGATCTACATCTTTTGTGAAGTAAAATTTTGTCTATCTCTTATGGTTTACCAGTTATGCAAAAGTCGTTCACAATGAAGAATACTTTTGGAGACATTCCCAGAAAATTCAAGATATACATTTTATTTGTCATGAAAATATCTTAAACATATGATATTTTAATCAAAATCGTTCAGAGCCATTTTTGAGAAAATTAAAATTTTCGAAAAGTGTTCCATGTAAAGGGTAATCTGTGGTGGGGGATTTTCTTGAAAACCTTCGTGTCGTATCTCCGGAAGATGCTGAACCTAAATACCAAGTTTGGTGTTTATCCGACTGTTCGTTTCTGAGTTATGCTGTTCACAGACAGACACACACACAGACAGACACTCAGACGCACACACGGACATGGTTCCAAAAATGCTTTTTTTGGATTCAGGGGATATCAAAACATGTATTTCCGGTCAAATCTCGGTATCGAGTTTTTGGGTGGAATACAATACTTCCCCTACTTACTATACGTAGTAGAGAAAGTAAAAAATAAGCTTTGGTAAGAATAGTTTGTATGCTCACTAATAAACGGTAGAGGGTAGAGAAAGTCATGTGAATGCATCACATCAGATATTTTAGACATATGTTTTGCCCTTAGTGTATCCAAAATAAACAAAGTGTTGCATTCCAGCCAAAAATGCGTATCAATTGGAAAAATATTCCCATGTGAGTATGAATGCATTAACTCAAAAACAAAAAATCGAATAAACACCAGACTTAATGTCTTAAGATCAGCATCTTACACTGAGCGTTATAAACATTTTTAAGGAGATTCCCCCAACCAAACTATCGTTTGTATGGAATCGTTTTTCTTATTTTTTACTTTCTCGAAATTTATGTAACGATTTTAATTAAAATACCACATATTTAAACTATTTACCTGGCTATTAAAATATATATATTTAATTTTCTCCGAATGGCCTGCGAATTCCGCTTCATTCGGAAGGAATTTTATACAATATTCTATTAACTGGCAAAGCATAAGAGGGAGATAAGAACTTTATAGATGAGAATGTAGATCTCTTTGAAGAACACAATGTATTTCAATTAAGGAGCTCTAAATGCTTCTTATAGTAAGTTCTTGTTTATCTCTCAAGATTTACCAGCTATATAAAACAATACAAGGTTCATTCAGAATAAAAGCTCCACAGGCTATTCGTAGAAAACTCAAGATTTGTGTTTTACTATTTATGAAAATATTTGAAAATAAAATCGTTTGTCATTTTTTAGACGTTAACAGAATTATATACTAAGTTTACTATTTAATCTTACATTTCCTGCTCGAGTTAGCCTACAACCACACAAACAATTTTTACTTTCTCTACTACGTATAGTAAGTAGGGGAAGTATTCTATTCCACCCAAAAATTCGATACCGAGATTTCACCGGAAACACATGTTTTGAGGCCCCCTGAATCCAAAAAAACAATTTTTGGAAACATGTCCCTGTGTGTCTGTGAACAGCATAAGTCAGAAGCGAACAGTCGGATAAACACCAAACTTGGTATTTAGGTTCAGTATCTTCCAGAGATGCGACACGAAGGTTTTGAAGAAAATCCCCCCACCCCAGACTACCCTTTACATGGAACATTTTTCGAAAATTTTAATTTTCTCAAAAATGGCTCTAACGATTTTGATTAAAATATCATATGTTTAAGATATTGTCTTGAGAAATGAAATATATATCTCGAATTTTCTGGGAATGTCTCCAAAAAGTATTCATTGTGAACGACTTTTGGATAACTGGTAAACCATAAGAGAGAGACAAAATTTTACTACACAAAAAATGTAGATCGCGTTAAAATACACAATGTATGTCATATACATTTCTTTTGTTGAGTGAACCGTTTTCGAGATATTGCTTGTTATTCCCTTAAATTTTCCAATATTTATACATTTTCTCAAATTCGTTATTCAATTTTTATGTTCTGGACATGCAGTGTAACACATCAGATTTTTGAATTTATGCCACACACACTTATACCTTTTCGTACAAATGGTTTTGGTTTAAAGTGACCTCAAAACTGCATTTTCGGTGAATCTCGTTACGGAATGTTTGGGTGCAATACGGTACTAGAGTCAAGCGGTTGGTAATGCATCAACATTATACAATATTTTGAAACTACCTACAGCCTAAGGCATAGTAAATGAGCAGCAGCCAGAGAGGGAGTTCGATTAGGAAAACATCGAACATTCGCTGACGCTGCGTTCACAATGCACGATTTAATACCACCCTGCATTCATTTACCTATGCGATAAGTAGTAAGATGCCTTTCAGTCTGTGTGCATGGTAGCCGAGCGGTGAAACGCATATATCTCGTAATTTAATCATCCTGGGTTTGGATGTGTGTATTTTATTATTTAAATTTTAATTTGTTAAATATCTGGCAATGCTCTAGTTTTCTGCGCATACGCTACCTACAGTGCCTTCCTTTTATGCCAAGGCCGCGAATCGCGTGAATGCGTGCTCCGCACACAGATTACTACACTGCGGAATTTTCCGTTCCGTAACTTCCGCGTTACTTACGAGTGTTAGTAACATATATGAGCACTAACCTTGTTATAAGTGTTGTTGAAAGTGGTGTCCATCTGCACGAAAACATTTTTGACATCGTCGGATGAAATTGCCATTCACACGCATAAGTTCTTCTTGCGTAATGTTCATAATTTCTGCTTTTATATTGTCCTTATGTATGTCTATATTGTGAGGATTGTTCCTATAAACTTCATTTTCTAGCGTTTAGCGATCCTGTTGTTCTAAATTTATTGACCAAACATCTCACAGTTTTCTCTACCCGGAACTGAATAACCAAGAAATTACTGCTGAAATTCGTCTACACACCTATCTACATGATCCAGTTTTCACTCATGAATCGTACATAAAATGACGCTGTTCAAGCGTGAATTTGTTGACAGACATTTCCGTGGACTAATAAGAGAATACCATTCCTAAAGCAACCATACACAACACATGTACTGTCGCAACACTTCACAACATGAAGACAAAGCAACGATTGAGATAGCTCACAGCTGATAAACGTACCCCTGACACGTCCTGCACCGCTTCTGCGCTGTTGCGTAATACCAAGGTTACTGCCATCTCGGCCGGTACGCATATAAGGCGTTTGTGGCCTTGGCATAAAACGAAGACACTGTATTAATTTTAGGACATTCATGAATAAAAACAGAAACAAGCACCACTTTTCACTTTCAAAATAAGTGTCCTATTAGTAAGAATTCGAAAGTAAAAAACTAAACCAAATGTTTAATTGATGTAATCTTGGATGTGCAAACTCCCTGTCCCATTCTTCAGTTATTAATGGCGCTGGCGTGATCATGCGATAACCTTGGAGTTCTACAAGCTATATTAGCATTCATATTGAATTTTGCTATGGTTGAGCGGACACATAAACACGAAGCTACATGGATATTTCTTCTTATGTTAGTAAACGTCGTTGGATGCTCTATCTCAGGCTTAAGACCACTTGAAGTCCCTATATCCGCGGCTGCAAAGTGGATACGGTTATCCAGGGAAGGGATTATTCGTCGTCAACCTAGTTCGGGTCAAAAACGTTCGTCCACTCCTCAGCAGAACACTGTACTTCTAAAAGATGCAGACAGAAATCCCTTACAGCATGTATCTACAGCTGGAAGTAGTTCTAATTTCCCTTGGTCGAAACGCGCAGCCTTGCGTCATTTGACTACAGGAGGGCTCTGCTCAATCGGCAGGTAAGAAACAGCGTCCATAGCTGCAATAGGTTATACTCACAGACATGGTGACATTTTTATCTACAAATGGGGGAAAAGTAACTGCCTACGTCCCAGAGGAAAACGTTACGACGTTAAATGTGTGGTACAAATGGATAACCAAGATCACGTATCTGTGTCGTGCTGGGGTTGGATGTTACCCTAGTGTCACTCACTTCGAGATGGTCTAGAAGTGTTGTGGCAGCTTGACCAGCTAGGATTTTTAGAGCCTCATGAGAAATATCAATTTGTTGCGACGTGACATAATACTACTACGACATTCGTCAACAACACACTGAGGGCCGTACAAACATTGGACACAGCCCTAAGTAGCAGCGTGGCGTTGTGTGTAGACAGTGTTGCGGGTAAAAGCATGTTAGAGAAGGAATTAGCAAGAGGATATATTTTGGAATTAATTGTTCTTCCGCACCGTGTGTTGAACAGGGTTGTAAAGGTAGAATCAGACGACTGAAAAATACAATGCCATAGCCGGGATTTGAACCACAGATCTCCCGGTCTCCGTCCGGTTGCTCTAACCGCTGAGCTACCATAACAACTTGCCGGTAGGAGATTAAAATCCCCAACTGATTCGCATTTTCCCTGTAAACCACAGGGAGATCTCACATTATATTGAGATGACATATCCCAATGGCGACTTACAATATTGTAAGCACTTTAAGTCCCGGCCTCATAGTTTCAACCACTATTAGGTCAATTAATGAAATTAATTGTTCTTCCACACAAGCCGTGAGTTGGACAGGGTTGGAAAGGTAGAATCAGACGGCTGAAAAATACAATGCCATAACTGGGATTTGAACCACGGATCTCCCGGTCTTCATCCGGTTGTTCTAACCACTGAGCTACTATGGCAACTTGCCATCTAATCCGGCTATGGCATTGAATTTTTAAGTTGTCTTATTCTACCTTTACAGGATATATTTTCACACAGAACGGAGAAAAAATTCAATGCAAGGTATGCCATGTGGAAATCAAGGGCACTAAACGCAAATGATTGAGACACCACTGTAACACTAAAACACATAAAGCAAGGATTTTAACAAGAACAGAGGCCGAAGTACAAGCAAGGTCACGTTTAACTTCACCCTCTCAGTCCGTGTTCTTTCAGGACTATGTCAAATGATGGTACGTGCAAATATATCAATGTACAGAGTAGAAAATCCACATTTTGAACAGTTCAAACAAAAAATACACAAAAGCAGATACTGAAGATACTGATCCTAAATACCAAGTTTGGTGTTTATCCGACTGTTCGTTTCTGAGTTATGCTGTTCACAGAAAACTTGAAAACTTTAAGGGAATAACAAGTAATATCTCGAAAATGGTTCACTCAACAAAAAAATGTATATGACATAAAGTGTGTATTTTAACGGGATCTACATTTTTGTGCAGTAAAATTTTGTCTACCTCTTATGGTTTACCAGTTATGCAAAAGTCGTTCACAATAAAGAATACTTTTGGAGACATTCCCAGGAAATTCAAGATATACATTTTATTTGTCATAAAAATATCTTAAACATATGATATTTTAATCAAAATCGTTAGAGCCATTTTTGAGAAAATTAAAATTTTCGAAAAATGTTCCATGTAAAGGGTACTCTGTGGTGGGGGAATTTTCTTGAAAACCTTCGTGTCGCATCTCTGGAAGATACTGAACCTAAATACCAAGTTTGGTGTTGATCCGACTGTTCGTTTCTGAGTTATGCTGTTCACAGACAGACACACACACAGACACACACACGGACATGTTTCCAAAAATGCTTTTTTTGGATTCTGGGGTTCTCAAAACATGTATTTCCGGTGAAATCTCGGTATCGAATTTTTGGGTGGAATACAATACTTCCCCTACTTACTATACGTAGTAGAGAACGTAAAAATGTGTGTTTTACACCACTGTACCACCCACCGTTAACAACTACCACATAACACATTGTTTTTTTCATCCGATAGTAAGACATTAACCATATAAAACCCGGAAACGAGCAAGTTTGTGGATTAAGCTTCTCTACTACCCACCCACATATATTAGCATATACCTACATGTTTAATACAAAGGCATATTAGATACAATTAAAAATTTCAAGAAAAAATCAAGAAAATATTATACGAAATGCACAGATATAAAGGAAACAAAGAGTTTTATTTAAGAACAAGAGCATTCTTGAGAGAATATCTCCAAGCGCTGTATTATTTTACGCCTGGTTCTAATTTGTTTCTGCTGGATTCACAGATTTTGTCACCGGAGTAGGTAAATTACTTATTTCACAACTCAGTTAACGCTGCATGATACATGAATACCTGTACTCTTTCACCCATTGTTTTGCATGTTTTTATTTTAGACTCAAACGTCTGTTTAATGTTGAATTTTTCACCTACAGGAATCGTAAACGCAACAACCACCAATGCTGCAAAACTTAAAAAGTAAAAGGTATAGAAGTTTTATCTAACAGTTAGACATATTTCAATACCATCAAGTATCGAGAGTATCGAGGTATCGACGGTGACGAGGTCCCACTCCTGGTAATAAACACTGAAAGTTATGCTCGGGATACGAACACCTCGGTAGACTTCGTTGCTAAATACTTGCTCCGCCCGACTGTCAGGTATATCCAGTAACTGTGGCGTCGCCCTCCGTGGTGTAGTGGTTACTATGTTAGTCTCTAGTTCCCGAGGTCGCGGGTTCAAACCCGGCAGAGGCAATGGATTTTTTCGGGGGTAAAAGTCCATAGCATGGCTTCCGTCGAGAAGTAAAGCTGTTAGTTCCATGTCGTAAATTTACCGCACGTAAAAGAACCCTAAGCCTGATAAAGAGGGCTCTGATCAAAATTTCCGGTCTTTCACGCCCAAAATAGAATGGGACGCTAAGTACCATAGTAGTTAAAGAGCCTCCATAAATAAAACTCAATTTAATTTAGTAACTAGGAGGTTCAGTATGAAAGATGACAATAGAACGAAGCTAAAGTTACGCGTCTCGAGACACCATTAGGAACCGACCGCGGAAATGATTTGTACTTCGACAAATATACGCTTCGAGAGTCTGGTCAATTCTTACTTCTCTACTACGTATAGTAAGTAGGGGAAGTATTGTATTCCACCCAAAAATTCCATACCGAAATTTCACCGGAAATATATGTTTTGAGAACCCCTGAATCCAAAAAAAACATTTTTGGAAACATATTCGTGTGTGTGTGTGTCTGTGTGTCTGTGTATCTGTCTGTGAACAGCATAACTCAGAAACGAACAGTCGGTAAACACCAAACTTGGTATTTAGGTTCAGTATCTTCCAGAGATGTGACACAAAGGTTTTCAAGAAAATCCCCCCACACCAAATTACCCTTTACATGGAATATTTTTCGGAAATTTTAATTTTCTCAAAAATGGCTCTAACGATTTTGATTAAAATATCATATGTTTAAGATATTTTCATGACAAATAAAATGTATCGAATTTTCTGGGAATGTCTCCAAAAGTATTCTTCATTGTGGATGACTTTTGCATAACTGGTAAACCATAAGAGATAGACAAAATTTTACTAGACACAAAATGTAGATTGCGTTAAAATACACAATTTATGTCATATACATTTTTTTGTTGAGTGAACCATTTTCGAGATATTGCTTGTTATTCCCGTAAATTTTTCAATAGTTTTCTCAAATGGGAATTCGTTATTCATTTTTTTGTCTTGGATATTCAAAGAGTATTTATCTGTGGCAAAGGGAATGGTGCTGCACCTACCAACCAGCTATTAAGAGTTATGTATGTGCTTAAAGGCTGCTGTATTTCTATATTGCCCTTGTAAATATACATTCCCCTTACATCTACAAGAAAATTAGCAGTAAGATAGAGTCTGCAAATGTTTATCTCGATTAATATGAAATAGATGGAGAATAAGAGTTTGTAAAAATATTTTGTACAAGAGTAGAGAAAGTCATGAGAGTGTAACACATCAGATTTTTTTTATCTCAGGGTGTACATGGAATACCTACTTATGGAAATCCGGTGTTAGCTGTACCTTTATTTTATTTTTTATGATTTTAATTTAATTTTGTTTGAATAGCATAGCACATTAGTGGGTAATTATAGTGCTACTAGAACTAGATACATACAAATTAGTTTAAGGGATTCACTTTACTCCACTATCGAAACGATAACGAGAATTGCTCTTAATGACCGTAAAAACAAACCACCAGAGATTAAAGTTCGTGCTATTGTAAATAGATCTGCGTGACACTCACGCCAGAGGGTCTGTTGAGTAATTAGCATGAATTAATATGACCGATATGAAAGAGGAATACAAATGGTTTAAATTATGCATTAAACCACAGGATATGTACTATCCAGAAATAAATTTTCCCATTCAATCACTGATTCAGTTTTCATGTTGTTGCACACTGATTTATACTTCGTAATATAATTTTATCTGTACGTTGGTGTTCTTCACTTACTCTGTGTTCAGAATGTTTTATATAAATTAACAAAAATACAAAGATCTGATGTGTTATATTCATTTTCTACCTACTTCAAGTTAATCAGACAAGCCTTTGCAGAAATAACTTCATTACAGAGTTACAAGGAGGGATAGCGGAAACCAAATCGATAGTTGGGTGCTTAAAGACGGTCGCTATATGCTGGCCTTGAAATGGCATACTCTTCCTACGACATCTCAAGAATCAACAGAATAGCGACATGCTTTAAAAACTGATAACGTGTTGAAAAAAAATCTAATGTGTTACACTCACATGACTTTATCTACTCTTGTACAAACTATTTTTACAAACGCTTATTCTCCATCTACTTCATGTTAATCGAGAAAACATTTGCAGACTCTATCTTATTGCTAAGTTTCTTGTAGACGTAAGGGGAAAATATATTTACAAGGGCAATATAGAAATACAGTAGCCTTTAAGCATATACATATCTCTTAATAGCTGGTTGCTAGGTGCAGCACAATTCCCCTTGCCACAGATTATAACTCTTTGCATATCCAAGACCAAAAAATGAATAACGAATTCCCATTTTAGAAAATAAGTATTGGAAAATTTAAGGGAATAACAAGCAATATCTCGAAAATGGTTCACTCAACAAAAAATATGTATATGACATAAATTGTGTATTTTAACGCGATCTACATTTTTCGTGTAGTAAAATTTTGTCTAGCTCTTATGGTTTACAAGTTATGCAAAAGTCGTTCACAATGAAGAACACTTTTGAAGACATTCCCAGAAAATTCGAGATATACATTTCATTTGTCATGACAATATCTTAAACATATGTATGTAGTAGAGAAAGTAAAAATTGCAGAAATATAAATTAGTTTTACAAGTAACTCTTCTGGACGCTTCTTGCTCTACCTAAGTGTATGAAAAGGTTCTAAATTTTTGTCTTGAAGCACCAACATGGCTTCGATAAGTTTGAAATATTATAGTTCTGCTCCCGATTTGAATACCAATTCACCGCATTAAATTTAACGGTTTGCCAATATGAAACTACCATACAACTCGGAAACACGTTAGCAATTTCAATTAATCAATTTCAAGCGCCACATAACTCTGCTGAAAAAATTAAAGACTTCTACTGCTTCTGTGGTCAGGAGATTGGCATGTTAAACCAGAGGTGCTGAGTTCGATTCTCGGCTGGAGGGTGGGGAAGTTTGTTTAACAAGAATTATTCCCTATCCTTTCTAGACTCTGGAAGTATCAAAGAGAATGTAAATGTGTGTGTATGTGTGTGAATTTAAAAACAGCCCAAGTATTAACACAAACAGCAAACGAGTAAACACCGTTGCCATAGAAAATTGTTCCAAATAGATGTTAAAAGTCGCATATAAACGTATCCGACAACAGATTCAAGCTTTCGGCTCGACCAATCAAAGAAACGCCAGTAAAGAGCTCACACGAAAGCAAATGAACATCAAAATGTTAAAGAACACGATCAAAGGTATAATGGGCAAGCAAGTTACAATAAAGCCACCGAGCGAGATAACGTGTGAGGCTCGCACTCGGGAGGCCCTGGGTTCGATTCCCGACGACCACTCACTCAGACCTTGGGTTTTTCGTAGTTTTCCCTGATCGGTAGGCGGATTCTTATCTACTACGATTTTTGTTTTCATCATTTCCCTTTCATTATTTTTACTTATCACGTTCAGACGTGCTTCTAGGTTCTGTGGCGTAGAGCGGTGCCGGACAAATGGCGCGAATTCGAACCATTCGAATCATTAATAACGGATATCTCGGAAATGGCTGATTCCACAGAAAAGGTTAATTAAACTAAATTGTGTGGTTTAAAGAGATCTACATTTCTTGTGTATTACGTTTCCGTCAATTGCTTGCCGTTTACCAGTTATACAAGATTATACAAAATTCCTTCGGAATGAAGAGGACTTGCAGTAATTTCAAGATATGAATTTCATTTGTCATGTAAATATATTTAATATACCTATTATATTTTAATCAAAATCGTTAGAGCTATTTTTTAGAAAATAAATTTTCCATGCAAAGGGCAGTTTGAGGTGGGTAAATTTTCTTGAATATCTTTGTGTCGCATTTTTGAAGGTACTGGACTTAAATACAAAGTTTAGTGTTGATGCGACTTCTCCTTTTTGAGTTACACTGCTCATAGACACACACACACACACACACACACGCGCGCGCGCGTGTGCACGGACTCTTTATCTAAATTTTGTTTGTAATCAGGGGCCTCAAAACAAGAATTTCCAGTGAAATCTCTTTATCAAGGTTTTAGGTGGAATGCAATACCATCTCTACCTTCTAGGTACGTGGTAGAAAAATTAACAACATTTTAATTTTATAAATATATTAAAAGATAAGTAACTATCTCAATAACAGCTTCAATGTTACATTCTAATATAAAATATATTAATAAATAATAAACATAATTAAAAGCGAAATGTAAAGAGAAAATTGTTAGTCAACGGTTGGTCCAGCTTGGGCAACTCTTGCTGAAAGACGAGGAGGATAAACGGTTCACCCAATACGGTTAGTTTAAGGGATCGGCGTATGCTCCATCGTGTCGTACACACTTTTCTATGCGCCTCCACTTCCTTGGTAACTTTTTTCCCAAAACTGCAAGTGTGATCGAGCCGAATCCATTCGTACTTCTTGTTCGAATTCAAGTTCGCCGTAAAAATACCTCGCGAGTTTGTGGAATAAGTAACCCTAATATAGGGCAAAGATGCATTTAATTAATAATTCATAGTTTTGGAAGGATTGCTTTATTATATTTTAGCTTAAGTAAGCAATATAATCAAATGATTCAGTACAATCGATATCGTAATTATGACTGGGAAGGCATAAATAATTAAATAAGGAAATTATAGTAAAATAAAGAAATAATTGCTATAAATAATTTCCGTATATTAAATCAGTGTATAATCTAATAAGTCTGGATTGAAAGATTTTTCCGGGTAAAAAAGTCATTAGCAGGTCATGTTAAGCAAAATCATTAGTAACAGCCGACTTTTGAACGCTTTAGTTTAAAAGTTCCTGGAATGCAGTTAGAGATTGGGTTCAGTACGTTTGCAAAGTCACGTAGGCAAGAATTCTGTAAATTAGTATGGTAATTAAATTCTGGAAGTTGGGAAGGTTCAGATCGCATCTTAAGTTAAGAAAAGGGTGTGCATTCTAAATCACTTGTTTACTTAATTCCGTGACTTACTCGTGTGATGACCCTTGTGAATGTTTCATTTTAAGCAGTGTAGCGCCTAGTGACGCGCTTAAGTGAGTAAGATTTAGGGTCTATTCCGTGAGATCTTTCCGAGAGACATTTCTGCGACTTACGCCAACTGACGCTTCGCATTATTATTATTATTATTATTATTATTACTGAAACAATTTAATTCGTTAATTAAATAGTCGTTACTCTCTTCATACAGAGCATTTTAGTCAACATTAAAATTCTCAGCAAACTAAACAGGTGTTATCCTTTCACTTTACACTCGCGCATACCCTGAGATAAAGAACGCATAGCTGTACTATTGGAGCAGCTGGCGTACGAGACAGAACAGAACAAGCTCGAGATGACATCGTAAAGCGCATCAATAGAGCAGGTAACGTTAAATATTATAAACACTTGAAGCATAGCGTAGATAGCGTATATTCAGTATCAACATTTAAGTTTTTTTATACCAATCGTATACAGAGTGGACCATTTAAGTTGAGAATGTAGAATATCTCAAAACTAAGCGTTGTAGAAAGAAATGTCCTGAGGAAAAGTTGCTTGATATTATGGGGGAAAGTAAATGACATTAGTCATGTTTTGTTTGGAGGACGTTGTGATGGTCATTTTAGGGTCAATTTAATTTGATCCTCATTGTAGGCTCTCTTTAAAAAATTATCAAGCAATTTTTATTCGAGACATTTCTTTCTACAACGCTTATTTTTGGAGATTTTGTACAGTCTCAACTCAAATGGTCCACCCCGTATAACTGGAACAAAATACATAATTTAGGTCATATACATTTTTTTGAGTGAACCATTTTCGAGATATTGCTTGTTATTCCCTTAAATTTTTCAATACTTATTTTCTAAAATGGGAATTCGTTATTCATTTTTTTGTCTTGGGTATGCAAAGAGAATGGTACTGCACACAGCAACCAGCTATTAAGAGATGTGTCTATGCTTAAAGGCTACTGTATTTCTATATTGCCCTTGCAAATACAAAACAAGGGGAACATAGTACGCCTTAAGCGATAGTCAGATATTTTTAGGACTGGTCCCATGTGTAAAATATAATTCTCTTTACATGTCAAAAGATCATTTCTGCAAATGTTTATCTCGATTAATTTGAAGTAGATGGAGAATAAGAGTTTGTAAAAACAGTTTGTACAGGAGTAGAGCAAGTCACGTGAGTGTAACACATCAGAATTTTTATGTCTAGCAATAAACTAAAATTAGTTAAATATCTTCATGTTTATATAAATAAAAATATATTAAAGATGTTTTGTGATTCCTAAAATATTGACCTAAAATACTTTGTTATTCCACTAATTTTAGTCATGCAGGAATGAAAGATAAAGTATTCGCATCATAGGGTTGTATTATTTTGGATGTAGGAATGAGACAATCTGGGAGAAAGACTGGTCAAAGCTTGGTTATCTGGAGGTGGAAAAAACACTAATGCGATTTAGAGGAATGGGGCAGTTTTTATGCGTGTCAGTGTACATACATATTATATTTTCACAGGAAAAGAAATGTCATTTTTTGCTGAACAGTAGGATGAAATTACTTATTTACGAGTTACATACCGTCCAAACATTCAATTGCAGGCTTGTTATTATTTCACATTTGCAAAACGATAATGTTTAAAGTCAGAAGACAAGGCACACTTGCGGAAAAAGCTGGCAAGAAACAGAATTCTTGAGTCTCTTGTAAAACTGCATTGTAGTGGTAAGTAACGCTGAGGGAGGGGTCATCCACTTACGGCCCCTGTGGTATTGATTCTTATTTCATTGACTTTGTCATGCTCCATGCGGTTTCTCCAAACACGACACGTGTATACAAACACTAGCACGTGCAACAGTGCGGCAAGAGAGCGGGAAGGGTGCACAAGCAATTGCTTCATTATTCAGATAAGACCGCATATCTTTCTCCCATCGTAATTCAATTAAGTTCATCATGGACTAGTGAAAGGAAGAAAATCTTCACACATCTTCTTTACGAATAGCACTAAACAGTAGATGTCATTATGGGAGATTTATTCTTTTGAATTTCTCTGAAGGGATAATTGAAGGTTTAATGTTGCATGATTATGTGTGTAATTTTTTACTTTTTTTCTTTTTTACTTTTTGGAAACATGTCCGTGTGTGTGTGTGTTTGTGTGTGTGTGAGCCTGTGAATACCATAACACAGAAACGAACAGTCGGATAAACACCAAACTTGATATTTAGGTTCAGTATCTTCCAGAGATGCGACACGAAGGTTTTCAAGAAAATCCCCCCACCCCAGACTACCCTTTACATGGAAGATTTTTCGAAACTTTTAATTGTCTCAAAAATGGCTCTAACGATTTTCATTAAAATATCGTATGTTTAAGATATTCTCATGAGAAATGAAATGTATATCTCGAATTTTCTGGGAATGTCTCCAAAAGTATTCTTCACTGTGAACGACTTTTGTATAACTGGTAAACCATAAGAGATAGACAAACTTTTACTACACAAAAAATGTAGATCGTGTTAATATACACAATTTATGTTATATACATTTTTTTGTTGAGTGAACCATTTTCGAGATATTGCTTGTTATTCCCTTAAATTTTCCATTACTTATAATTTTTCTCAAATTCGTTATTGATTTTTTTTATCCTGGTAGTGCAAAGAAAATGGAATGCGCCACATAGCAACCTGCTTTTAAAATATTTGACTATGGCTTAAAGCCTACCAATTCCCCTTGCATCTACAAGAAAATTAGCAATAAGATTAACATCTGGATATCTAGATTAACATGAAGCATTTGGAGAATAAGCTTTTGTAAAAATAGTTTGTACAAGAGTAGAGAAAGTCATTTGAGTGTAACACATCAGATTTGTTTTGTTTATACTCATCCATTATCCGAGTTAATTAGGCAACTGAATTTGTTCTGTTGAAATTATTGTATAAATTATTTGTTTCTTTTTAGGGCAGACAAGCGTTAGAAACAGCTACAGTTGATGATGATGATGATGATGATGCATGCTGTATTACATACCTGTAGGTCGTCTTAATGCCCGTACTCTCGTGACGTATCTTGAATGGAATCCTATGATCGTATATCTGTATTCTTTTGTGTGTCTTAGTATGTTGTAATTATTATTTTATAATTGTGCCACGGCTGCTATATTTGTCTCGGAGAGCACTTATGTCTTGTCAGAGTTAGGTATGGAGGATGTTAAAATACTTTACACAACCGTATTCTGTTTATTATTTTACTTGTATTTTAGATAAACCACATATAATATTCACAATTCACTATTACATTTGTTATGTTAAAATATGTATAACTGGTAGACTTTAAATACGTAATTTTAGCGAGTTTATACACTACCTTCCTGCTCGAAGTCTGACAAGCTTCTGTTAGCGTTCCTTCCAACCGTTCTTCTTAACGTACGTATTTGAATTATAGGCATGTTATCAATGTACCTGATTGGTGCTACTCCATATGTATTTACAGACTTTCATCTTCGTAATTATGTATCCAAGGTTCGTTACATGCTTACGTTGATACTACTGCATTTCTCGTAATTTTATATTACTGGTTGTATAGCTAACAATGGCCTTTCCCCCTCATACTATATTTTATATATTATAACGTTATATACTTGATCTGTACCATGTGCACATTATGAATATATGTGTTTTAACATCCTCTTAATTGTTATAGGTGCAATATTAGCAAAGAAGGTACATAACACGTAAAACTTGGAACAAAGAATATTAAAGAAAGAAGTTATTAATGTGTTGACAGTGAGAAGCTGTGAATTAGATATCTTATTACATTAATGAGTTATTGTATTAGTTTGTCCGTGGCTAGTAATGTATAATGCTTCAAAGTAATCAAATAAATTAAGTATTATACAATAGCAATGAGGCTGTAAAACGCGAAGATCCTGTACCGAGTGAATTTTGGTAATAAACCTTAAATAAGTCGTGCAATATGTCTATTGACTACGACAAAGCCTTTCATCAGCATTATGGGTAGATTATGGCACTTTTTAGTTAAAGGTACAAGGTTTTATTTTACATGTGTAAGCATTGACAAAGAACGAAAGAAGGAAGGAAACAGTAATTTATACACCAAATATTTGCGTACCACTACCTGCAATAAGGTAATACTGATAAGGTAATTAGAAATTGAGAAGTATATTTAAGTTAACATTTTAAACTAAATGCGGTTGTTTTAAATGATTTTACGATAGATCATGCTATAATGGAAAGTTAAATTTCCAGCATTCAGTCCTGGTAACCTAATCTACCAGCGTGTTTGGCCTATTTTACTGTGTGTACGTATGCCACATATTGCACGAACTATAATAAATCCCTTAACCTTATACGATATAGAATATATGTATATATTGTTGCATACATGGAATATAATCATATTCGATAGTTGTGTTTTACCATTGAAATCTCTGAAATCTTATCTGGGTCTTTATTTTATTTTTATTTATTAATATTTACTTACGATTTAATTATTTTAAATAATTTTACGACTTGTAATGGTAGAAAGTCAAATTTCCAGCATTAGTCCTGATAACCTAATCTACCTGCGTGTTTTGCCTATTTTACTGTATATATGTACATATGTCTCGTATTGCATGAGCTGTATTAAATCCCCTAACCCTAAACGATATACAAAATATGTATATATTATTGCATACATGAAATGTAATCATATTCGATAGTTGTATTTTACCATTGAACTCTTTGAAATCTTAACTGGGTCTTTATTTCCTTTTTATTTGTTAATATTTACTTACGATTTAATTCAAGCACCAGCTTAGCGTGAGTTTGAAGAAACCTTACTGTAGTTAGGAAAAAAAAGGCAACTTATATTTTGGAAGGGTTTTAAGAATAAAACCGTTAAAATAGACAGTTATACAGACAGATAGGCTTATTTTTTCTTTTTTTTCGAGTGGAGGAGAAAATGATTTAATCACTGACCCCAGCCCCGATGGGAGTCGGGACTGAGAGTGTGGGACTCACCAATAGTCGGCATACCCGCTAAAAACTCCTCCACCGGATGGAAAAATGGAAAAAGGATAAAGTGGAATGGCGTGGCTTTGTGCGGTCCCGCATAGCACCCGCGTTAGTATGTGATAGATGGAAGCTGCCGCCCTATGGGCGGGAGCGGGTAAAGGTAGGTACTAGGTTGCAGCCATGAAACCTGACTGCAACGCTAGTGAAAAATGGCGAGGGTTTAGGTAAGGAATTTGAATGGTGATTGTATGGAAGGTATAGGCTGGCGTAGAACTTACTTCTTGTGGAGATGCATCCGGCTTATGTATTCTGAGAATGTTGCGCTGGACGGAGGCCTTCGACGGTTGCTTGGGACCTCCGCTTTGGCTGGCTGCTGGAGGTGGGCCCGAAGTTCGTGCTGCTGCGCTTCCAGAGACTTAATGGTCATGTCGATGGAGTCTAGGTGTTGAGCAATGGTGTCCGATGCTGTAGATGATGTCTGAATGGAGTGGTCGATGGTGCTGAATCTGGTAGTGATGATCTCGAACTAACCAGCTAGGAAAGCCTGCTGAGCAGCTAAGGTGTCTTGAAGGTCCCTGGTGAGTTCCTCCAGGGCTGTCAGCTTCGTCGTCATGTTCAGGAACTCCGCGTAGGCAGATAGAATAAGATAAGATATGGATGGACGGACAGAAGGATGGACCTCCAACATAACCACCATTCAACAGTATGATGTGAATTTTGGAATGGTTTCAATTTTATTGCTTACAACTTCCAATATGGGTAGAGGTTATCCAATGGAGGGGCACCTCGCCACTGCGACCAACTAGATCTACTGTGACTACACCCCCCGGGAGGCAGGGATGAAGTGAAGGAACCGCAAGAGGCCACAGGCAGACAATGAAGCACGGAAGTTCCTACCAAAGGATTTATATGTATGCATGTAAAAGATATAGGCTTGTGAATTCAGATGATTCTTTTCGAAACACCCTGTATAACTATTTTTCACACCTCTAAACTGCACTAGCGCAACAGAATCCGTTTCTCGTCAGCAGAGTACTCCTTGATTAGCTTTGCTTCATTATGGCAATAGTTAATATGCTATAAACTCAACCTACAAAAGAGAGAAGATGCGACTATGCTAGTATTTAAGCATTTACAACCAACGTTTAGTGTATGTCTCATTGCAATGCACATGAGAAGCAACGAAAAGAGTAAAGCTTGATTGTAGTCCAACCTTTGAAGTTGTTACATCAATAAAAATAATTTCATTTAGAGAGGCACTGGTCTTCCCTCCCCCTCCCTTATAGCAGGCGAGCATTGCTCTTTTTTTTAATTGTTTATTTTGAAATCGAAAACGTTTTGCGTTAATAAACGACATTTCATGACTGCTTAATAAACGTTTGCCCCTATGGCTTTCAATGATGAATTTGCAACAGCGTAATCGCTATTAAGTGGAATTTTTAAAATACATATCAACTCCAGTATAACGATTCATACTTTCAGAGTTTACATATATTTCTGCGGGAAGATGCAAAATACTGTTACGCTTTGAAAACGTTTTAATATGTATACTGCACTGTGATACCACTACGGACGCAGAAACTGAAAGTGGATATTACAAATTCTGTAGAAAAACTACGGTTTTCAGATTACATATCCATGCTGTAATACTAATTTATTTTACGTGTATTGAAGTAAAAGCTCTCTGTGTAAGCTAATTATCATAACCTTTCGAAGGTCTCTGGTCACTTGAATCCACAATTTATGGTCTCCGGTAGCTCATTACGAGTAATAATATAATTAATATTTATTTGGTTTGTTACCCAATCCTTTTTTCTATGAAAATACCTTCACAGCAGTGAAGGAGCCTGTATAATATGCAATAACCAAAACGCACAACACAGAATAATGTAACATCCCGCAGACGAAACAAGGTACACTTGCACCTGCGGCTGTCACCTCCTCCGTCCGTTGCTAAGCTTACCTTGTTGCATCTCCCATGTTAATTCCAGAAGTTCGCAGTGTGCTGGTTCTCTGCAATTTTATCCTCGGCTAGCTGCAGTAGTTTTCTTTAAACTATATGGGAACATGGACTTATCCTCGGTAAAGGAAGCGTAGATCTCGGGTGGTGATATAGGAAGACTTAGACGTGCTTTGGTTATGAACAGATGACACTGCCGTTTCTTTTTATTTTACTAACCCACGTAGTATACAAAACTGGTATTGCCGCTGTTAAAATACTGTCCCCCGCGTTAAAATGCGGCGCGGATATGACACTAAGTTTAAATATGCTTATTATCTCTTTACGAGTAGCAGTTCTTAGGTGTATTTCTAAAACTATCTTTATTCCCTTTTTTTTGGCGCGATATCTCACACATCTTGCAGTATCTCTCCCTGACCACACATGACAAATTGCCAAACTGAAATGAAATGCAAAACTGCAATGCCCAACTGCCAAACTGAAATGCTAAACTGCCATGACAAACTGCCAAAACTACCAAACTGCCATGCCCAACTGACAAAACTACCAAACTGCCCTGCCAAAACTGCCTCGAATTTGCTCCAAACAGATCCATTTATAGTCGCAGGCTACTGAGGCTGCTTCCTTTCCTATTGGTCCATTTTTAGCGCCACCCGACGCATCTCAATATTTCGTATAAACTTCCAGGGAACTCATTGGTCCAAGTTTAATATAAATCGCGGCTTTTCCCAAGTTTACTGTTAAGCTAACTGTCTCTCTCTCTCTCTTGGTCACGGCTAATTATCAAATAAATGAACAAAGGCGCTACACCCTCGCTGTAGGAATAATGGTCCTGCGACCAAAGAGACGTCATAAAACTAGATTTTCTGCCTTCGAAGGCACTATTCCTGTAGCTAAAACATTTCGTCGTGGACAGTATTTTAACACAGCGCTTAAATTATTTACATTTAACCATTCATAACTCTTCTAATATTAGTAACCTAGATACATATATAACGTTAAATCACCCTTCTTAAAATATACAAGCAGTATAAGAAAACGATATGTACATAGTATGATTTAACATCAATAAAAATTAATTAATAAATTATCTATAATTACAGTTCTCGGGCTCGGCCTAGAGTTGCCGTTTCACACCGCAGCGTGTTTAGTCTGATCTGTCAGTGTACTGTACAGCATGTAACAAATACAGAACTATTCCCTTACAGGCACTGTTCAAAATATCGAACATTATCAGGGCAGATGCACAGCGACGCACCAATGACTGTCTTACACGCTCAGGCATTCTAGAAGTTTGGCGTGCTATTTCTGCGGCTGCGATAATCCTGAAAACCAGGTCCATGGGGTATCGACCGGAGTCTCATAAACTAGTCTATTCACATACCCCCAAGCAAAGAAATCCATTGGTGTCATGCTGGTGTCCGAGCTGACTATGGAAAAGGATCACCGCGATCAATCCTTGTCGTCCAAACTGTACATCAACGTGGTTCCTAATATCGAGTGCAAAGTGTGCCGGCACCCCGTCTTGAAACCACATAAGTTGACGAATTCTCAGCGGCATATATTCTAGGAACTGTCGGAGGATATTTTTGTACACGACTCCGTTCAGGGTATCAGGAAGTACGTAAGGTTCCAATTACAAAATCGTTGACAACACATTCAGATTAAACTGCTGTTGATAGGATCTACACACCACTGCCTGTGGATTTTCGTAAAACCACACATGGCCCTTCCTACTGTAGAACATGCCTTCTCTTGATCTAGTCTGTAAACAACCCCAAAGCAGGAACATTATGGTTTTATGTACATTGCTGTAGGAATCAATTTGTAAACTCCACTCGAAATGGGAAGTCCGCTGGCTGCAATAACTGTACCTTCAGTGGATAATACCTGTGCAATTGTTGTTCGTGTACGACTCTTCAGAACTCGTGCAACGCGCCGATTACTAGCGGCAGGATTATCACCAATCGCGTGTAACACATTCTCTTCCAGATCGGGTGTTCTGGCATACCTCATAGGATCAGTTTCTCGTAAGCGTCTACGTACAGATGCAAACGTACTGTGATGTGGTTACCGTCGCTGCGGGAACAGCTCGTTGTGTTGCTCTTCCATTGCATTCAGTGAACCTATACACGATGTACATGTCGGCCAACTCTTCATCAGTAAACTTATCCAAACTGCTGTATATCACTGTTAACGCACAACTACCACTTCCAGAAAAACAAAACCCTAGAACAGAATTGAGCAGAAATGAATGAAAACTTGAGGGCAACGTATTAAAGAAGGCATTGCTGTTATCAAAAGCAGCTACTGTGACCGAATGGAAACAATTTGTTTTCAAAAAAGAGATACAGCGTATACCTTCGACATTTACACTTTTGTGCAGTATTTCCAATGTAATACAGATACAACGCTAATTGGGGCAAGAAACGAAACGAAATACAATTACTCTATAACGAACTGCCGGAGATCGTGGGGTCCCTTATATCAAAATATTCAGAAGGTATCCCTGAACAACTTCTGAAAGTTTGTCGGTGGAGTTCTGGATCATCCTGTATAATCAAATACACGCATTTTAAATTCGCTTTGAACTTAACACCATTTCCTAAAGCTATAGCTAATATATTTGAATTTTGTTCGTCACAGCTGGTTTCTGATGATGAATACTATGCTTCCTTACTTGACTATATAATTGAACTACACCTCATAGAGAAATACAGGTAACGTTTAGTAAGTTGCGGCTGACCAAGAAGACAATACTTTTGGCGCTACCGTTTATTATGGATTTCAATTGAAGTCAATTAATTACCGATAAATAGGGCTTAGTATTTAGAAGCGGAAGAGGGTTTCAGCATTACGGCCAAGGTTAGGTCTATTGTGCCTTACTACCAAACCTCGGGAGGCAGGGATGAGGTAAGACAGTACCAAGTCGGGCTAGATCTGATAGTGGCAGGCGCAGCGGGGTTCCTAAAATTTCCAGATTGTGCGTCCCGGACGGAAAGGTTGAGGCAGAAGCTTTCGTGTCAGAAGAGAAACAGTTCTCTTCTTAAAGCACATCCAGCGGATGTAAGACACCACCGATTATACCGACCAGGTCTTGCAATCCTGAAAGATGAAAGGAGATAAATGAAGGACAGCGAAGTTCGTGGTAGTATTAGCCAGCATTCGCCTACCGATTTGGGAAAACCACGAAATAAACCAAGGTCAGGATGACCATTCCAACGGGAATCGAACCGGGGCTTCCCGGATGCGATCATCAACCATGCTGCATCGTTACAGATGGGGTTACCGGTTGCAGAATAGGCAACTGTAGAGATACAAGTAACTGTAATGACGTTCAATCCAATGGGTTAACTTGCGAATAAATTATAGGTTTATGAATAACGGTTCTTTCGTCCATGTCCTTCTTTGAGCTTTAGCATTCGAAGTAGTACTACTGAAAAAGAAGCCGTGTTATGTATGTGTGCATTCCACATGATTATTACATTTAATAAACATCAAGAGGTACATAGTGCTGACAGACTCAAACTCTTAGTGAGTTGTAATCTAATTTCAAATGATATGATTTTGTAATTTTTCCCCACAGCTATTTCAAACAATACGCAATATTCTGTTTTGTGCTAAGCTACATTCTATGTAAGGAATTTAAACAATGTTTGGCTTTAGTGATACAGATTATACCTATATTTCCCATCCACGAGTTAAATTGGGTTGCAGTTATAATTATGACAAGACTTTATATTGCTGAAAGTTAAACAGAATTAATGTAGGAGGTAATGGTACTATTATATAAGATTGATTGTAATTTTTTACCAGTAAACAATGCATCTCTAAGACTATCTTTACTTTCTCTATCACAGTAGGAATGAATGAATGAGTGTATTTATTTACATAACGGTATACATGCAGGGATTCCTATTAATCTCACGTGTCCACATACCGAACGTGCTGTTATAATACAAAAAATAAAAAGCAAGATCAATGATAATAAAAACGACAATAAATAGGAAGTCAGGAAAAAGTACCACTACAACAAAACACTATTGCGCGAAGAAAAATAAAACATATTTACTTTCTCTACTACGTATAGTAAGTAGGGGAAGTATTGTATTCCACCCAAAAATTCGATACCGAGATTTCACAGGAAATACATGTTTTGAGACCCCTGAATCCAAAAAAAGCATTTTTGGAAACATGTCCGTCTGTGTGTCTGTCTGTGTGTGTGTCTATCTGTGAACAGCATAACACAGAAACGAACAGTCGGATAAACACTAAACTTGGTATTTAGGTTCAGTATCTTCCAGAGATGCGACACGAAGGTTTTCAAGAAAATCCCCCCACCCCAGATTACCCTTTACATGGAACATTTTTCAAAAATTTTAATTTTCTAAAAACTGGCTCTAACGATTGTGATTAAAATATTATATGTTTAATATATTTTCATGACAAATAACATGTATATCTTGAATTTTCTGGGAATGTCTTCAAAAGTATTCTTCATTGTGAACGACTTTTGCATAACTGGTAAACCATAAGAGATAGACAAAATTTTACTGCACAAAATACACTATTTATGTCATATACATTTTTTTTGTTGAGTGAACCATTTTCGAGATATTGCTTGTTATTCCCTTAAATTTTTCAATACTTTTCTCAAATGGGAATTCGTTATTCATTTTTTTGTCTTGGACATGCAAAGAGTATTAATCTGTGGGAAAGGGAATGGTGCTGCACCTAGCAACCAGCTATTAAGAGATATGTCTATGCTTAAAGGCTACTGTATTTCTATATTGCCCTTGTAAATATATATATTCCCCTTACATGTACAAGAAAATTAGCAATAAGATAGAGCCTGAAAATGTTTATCTCGATTAACATGAAGTAGATGGAGAATAAGCGTTTGTAAAAATAGTTTGAACAAGAGTAGAGAAAGTCATTGAGTGTAACACATCAGATTTTTAAATATAGCATTTTAAATATCCACAACCCTCAAAACAGCGGTAAACCGTATTCCCATGCATTATTATACCCTATTGTAGTAAACAAAGAACGGTTAAGAGAATATATACAGCGCAAAGACAATAGGTGAAAGACATAGAAATAAAGTACCAGCACCAACGATTAGCTATTTCTACACCCCCGCTTCCCTACTATCAGATTTCTCAGATCTCAGCTCTCACACCTTAAGTAGAAATTTACCTATCCCCTCCATGTCTTCCTTACCTGCCAGTAGCGTCCAACATGCCCTTAACTCGCCACTCTTGGTGGTAAAGGATCACGCTAAATATTTCCCCTCCATTCCTACGTATCTCTACATCTTGCCAGGATATGCACTCATGACTCTTCCTCCTTGCAAATTGGACAGATTCTCCTACCACTTTCATCAGTAATTTTTATCATTCGTCATGCTCCCAATCTAAGCCACGCGAGCCCTTGTATAATGAGTTTGGTGCCCGTTTTGATGTATTGCTCCACACACCATTCAGGTTTTAGCCCAGACTGTACTTCTAACGAAACCTTCTCCGTGCATTGCGCAATTGTTTGTTGCCTGTCAATATTACACAGGCGGTACTTAATTTTCCTCCATTCACTCCCCCTATTTGCCTGACCTGCCATCCAAATATTGTCCATTCCTATGGTTTCCAAATCCCTCCTTAATTTTGATGCCCATGTCAAATTCCCTTCTATTCTCAGCTGTTCACGGTAACAGGCCGCCCTAATTAGAGAACGATTTTCATGCTGTATTTAGCTTTTCTGATTTTGCACTCTATCGTCTGAATTATGCGCTCCAAATTCCCTCATAATGCCGCAGTTGGCCATACTCCTACTTTCCCTAGAATTCCTTTCAAAGTCTTCACTTAATCCAAAAGTAGGTTGAGAAGGTATTGCATTCCACCCAAAAATTCAATACAGAATTTTCACTGGAAATACATGTTTTAAGACCCTCTGAAATAAAAAAATCTGATGTGTTACACTCACATGACTTTCTCTACTCTTCTACAAATTATTTATACAAGCGCTTATTCTCCATCTACTTCATGTTAATCTAGGAAAACATTTGCAGACTCTATCTTATTGCTAATTTTCTTGTAGATGTAAGGGGAATATATATTTACAAGGGCAATTTGGAAATACAGTAGCCTTTAAGCACATACATATCTCTTAATAGTTGGTGGCTAGGTGCAGCACCATTCCCTTTGCCACGGATTAATACTCTTTGCATATCCAAGACAAAAAAATGAATAACGAATTACCATTTGAGAAAATAAGTATTGAAAAATTTAGGGGAATAACAAGTAATATCTCTAAAATGGTTCACTCAACAAAAAAAATATACATGACATAAATTGTGTATTTTAACGCGATCTACATTTTTTGTGTAGTAAAATTTTGTCTATCTCTTATGGATCACCAGTTATGCAAAAGTCGTTCACAATGAAGAATACTTTTGGAGACATTCCCAGGAAATTCAAGATATACATTTTATTTTTTATGAAAATATCTTAAACATATGATATTTTAATTAAAATCGTTAGAGCTATTTTTGAGAAAATTAAAATTTTCGAAAAATGTTTCATGTAAAGGGTAATTTGAGGTGGGGGGATTTTCTTGAAAACCTTCGTGTCGCATCTCGGGAAGATACTGAACCTAAATACCAAGTTTGGTGTTTATCCGACTGTACATTTCTGAGTTATGCTGTTCACAGATAGACACACACATGGACATGTTTCCAAAAATGCTTTTTTTGGATTCAGGGGGTCTCAAAACATATATTTTTCGGTGAAATCTCGGTATCGAATTTTTGGGTGGAATACAATACTTCCCCTACTTACTATACGTAGTAGAGAAAGTAAAAATAGCACATGCGTGTACGAGTGTGTGTATATGTGTGTCTGTGAACAGCATAACTCAAAAACAAAAGACGGATAAATACCAAACTTGGTATTCTTGTTCAGTATACCTTCCAAAGATGTGACATACGATTTTCAAGAATATCCTCTACTCCAAACTACGCTTTACATGAAGCATTTTTCGAAATTTTTGATTTTATAAAGATGGCTCTAACGATTTTGATTAAAATATAATATATTAAAGATATTTGCATTACATATAAAAAGTATATGTTGAATTTTCTGGGAGTAGCCTTTTGAAGTCCTCTTTGTTGGGAAAGAATTTTGTATCATTAGACATAACTGGTACACGTTAAGCTATAGACCAAAACATACTGCACAAAAGATGTAAATCTCTTTAAACACATAATTTATTTGAAACAAGCTTTAGTAGCATCAGTAATTTTAGAGATATCCGTTATTAATGCTACGAATTATTTAATAATTAGGCATTCTTTTGAAGTCCTGTCGATTTTAAGTTATTTCTGGCAATGTCATGGAAACAGTATGGAATATTAAAGCTAGTGTTTAGTATGCAGTTCTAAAACATTTTTGTCGCTATTCTCTCTGAATCTGTACGAAATGTATAATGCAGCTATTTTCGGAAAGGTTTATCTCAATTGAAATGAAGTAAATAGGAAAATAAACTTTCTTAAGATTCAGTTGTATAACTGTAATACAGAGTAGGGGGTAGAGAAAGTCATGTGAATGTAACACATCAGACTTTTATAGCTAAGTTCACCAACCTACCCTATTTAAATCCTTTATAGGTTAGAGGTTCAAGATAACGTGGATCATTATAATGGGAAAATGAGCCATGCCACCCAATTAATGCTTAAGGTTCAAGATAACATAAATCACTCTCAAGAGAATATGAGCTTTACGAACAGATGGCTAAGCAAATATTTTGCCTTATAAAGGGAAGTCTGCAAAACTTCGCGATATTTTATTCATTAAAATTAGGGATAGGACTTCGATATCTCGATACTCGGTGGTTTTGAAGTATGTCTAATACTTTGAGATACACCTTCGATGCTTTTTCGATACATTTTTACTTTCTCTACTACGTATAGTAAGTAGGGGAAGTATTGTATTCAACCCAAAAATTCGATACCGAAATTTCACCGGAAATACATGTTTTGAGACCCCCTGAATCCAAAAAAAAAAAAATTTTTGGAAACATGTCCGTGTGTGTCTGTGTGTCTGTCTGTGAACAGCATAACTCAGAAACGAACAGTCGGATAAACACCAAACTTGGTATTTAGGTTCAGTATCTTCCAGAGATGCGATACGAAGGTTTTCAAGAAAATCCCCACACCCCTGAGTACCCTTTACATGGAAGATTTTTCGAAAATTTTAATTTTCTCAAAAATGGCTCTAACGATTTTGATTAATATATCATATGTTTAAGATGTTTTCATGACAAATGAAATGTATATCTTGAATTTTCTGAGAATGTCTCCAAAAGTTTTATTCATTGTGAACGACTTTTGGTAAACTGGTAAACCATAAGAGATAGACAAAATTTTACTACACAAAAAATGTAGATCGCGTTAAAATACACAATTTATGTCATATACATTTTTGTTGTTGAGTGAACTATTTTCGAGATATTGCTTGTTATTCCCTTAAATTTTTCAATAATTTTCTCAAATGGGAATTCGTTATTCATTTTTTTGTCTTGCATATGCAAAGAGTATTAATCTGTGGCAAAGGGAATGGTGCTGCAGCTAGCAATCAGCTATTAAGAGATATGTATGTGCTTAAAGGCTACTGTATTTCTATATTGCCCTTGTAAATATATATTCCCCTTACATCTACAAGAAAATTAGCAATAAGATAGACTCTGCAAATGTTTATCTCGAGAATAAGCGTTTGTAAAATTAGTTTGTACAAGAGTAGAGAAAGTCATGTGAGCGTAACACATCAGATTTTTAAATTTTGCAGTATTGAAAGATGTTGCGTTTAACTTTATGCTAGATAAAGAATGAGAGACTTCACGTTAATACCTTGCACGCTTCCCCAAAGAGTTGCGGGACTATAGTTCTTGATAGACCTTGACTGCATTTCCTATAGGTGAATGCAACATCCCATGTACTTTTGTGCCTAAATTAAAACGTAAAAAAAATGGGAGAACGACTACTCCTTCTGGTATGTTCCTCTCAGAAGAATGTGTCTGTAAGGAATGTGTTGAAACCAACAATTCCAACGCTATCTGAGAAAGATCACGGCTCTACTTTCAACACATATGCCTCTTATAAAACATACGCTCTTACGCTTGTAATGCTGAATGACCAGTTGACTTTTATGCTTTCCGAGTCAAGGTTTTAACAAGTTGGCAACTATTTCTCGGGCTTGGCTGAAAACACACACATCTCCAAGTAAAACATGCTGGAATACTAATGTTGCGCGATGTTTTAACTGTAGATAGTAGATCTACAACATCGTTAGCTGTCACACGGTACTAGTCCCCCTCGCTCATCTGGAGAGCGGAACACCCCGTAAATGTTTTCTCGTCAGAGATCTATAGTACTCATGTAACATGCAGCGTTAACTGAGTTGTGAATGTAGTTGATTTAGCTGACGCACTTAATCACGCTTCCTAGCTTAGTGACTCACTCTCAGTCATTACATTAGCCTACTCCGGTGATCATAATCTGTGAATCCGGTAGAAACAAATCAGAACTCAGGGCATGAGATAATACAGTGCGGGGAAATATTTGTTACTTTTAGTTGTTTGAGTTTCGTGTAAAATATGTATTAGTTTATTTTTTCAAGGTTGCAGAATAAAGAAGAATTGCTAGCATTTGTTTTTCTATGGGTAGAAAATTGTTTAAAAGATGGGTTTCAGCACAAAATAGTTACATAAAAATCTGATGTGTTACACTTACATGACTTTATCTACTCTTGTACAAACTATTTTTACAAACACTTATTCTCCATATGCTTCATGTTAATCGAGATGTTAATCTTATTCTTAATTTTCTTGTAGATGCAAGGGGAATATGGTAGGTTTTAAGCGATAGTCAAATATTTTAAGAGCTGGTTGCTATGTGGCGCATTCCATTCTCTTTGCATTACCAGGACAAAAAAAGTGAATAACGAATTTGAGAAAAAGTATAAGTATTGGAAAATTTAAGGGAATAACAAGCAATATCTCGAAAATGGTTCACTCAACAACAAAAAATGTGTATCACATAAATTGTGTATTTTAACGTGATCTGCATTTTGTGTAGTAAACCTTTGTCTATCTATATGATATTTTAATCAAAATCGTTAGAGCCATTTTTGAGAAAATTAAAATTTTCGAAAAATCTTCCATGTAAAGGGTAATCTGAGGTGGGGGGATTTTCTCGAAAACCTTCGTGTCGCATCTCTGGAACATACTGAACCTAAATACCAAGTTTGGTGTTTATCCGACTGTTCGTTTCTGAGTTATGCTGTTTACAGACAGACACATACACACATGGACATGTTTCCAAAAATGCTTTTTTTGGATTCAGGGGGTCTCAAAACATGTATTTCCGGTGAAATCTCGGTATCGAATTTTTGGGTGGAATACAATACTTCCCCTACTTTCTGCCAGTTGAAGAATGTCAAACAGGAACAATTTCGGAATTAGCATACAATACAAAATTTGTTACCTGCATTTAGTATAAAGAAAACTACTAATAGGGACATATACAGTGAACAAGTTATCGCCTTTACAGATTTTTATAAAGTGAGTATATCACTAATTAAAATGTTAAGAAATACGATCAGGCGGTTTTATGATTTTTCTTGATTAACAATGAGTGCAATCTAAAGCTGTCCTCGGTAAATAAATGAACGACGTTCTTCCTAGTTTTAGGCTGAGCGTAGCTTTGCATTACAGCCCCCAAATCAGGCTTGGAATGCTAAATTCTCATTTAGCTGACATCCTCAGACAATTGCATTACGCCGTTTGTGACTGGAATATTTGCCCAAGTTCATCTGCCAGGTTTAAATGTTGCGTTGAAGTTCCTCGCAGTGATTATAATGCGGCAGTGCGTTTGACTGCAGAGTTTCAAGAAGTTAGTCGGAGTTGTGGGTGCGTTCGCGTACTGCCTGTCCATTTGTGTTAGCCATGAAACAAGTTAGAACTTTGGATGTTCACGGTTGAAATATAATATAAATTTAAGTTTCCATTTATCCGCAGAATATACACGATGGGTTAAGAGTGTAACGTATGGAGTCGAAACGTTGGAGTTGAGTTAAAAATAATTATAAAAGAAATATGATGTGTTGCATTCCCATGACTTTCTCTACTCACTCTTTTAAAAACTGTTCTTACAAAAGCTTATTATTCCATCTAATTACGAGGGCTGATAAATAGAGACTGAGACTGATTTTTTTTCAGAGATATTTATTACTCCATTTCAATGTTGATATGATTTTTTCAAATTAGTCCCCTCCTAACTTAATGCACTTTTTCTAGCGTCTCTGCCGGTCCTTGAACACATGGTGCAGGCCATTTTTGTCAGGTCTTTGAGAATAGCCTCACCTTTCTTTAGCACTGCTTCAGTGCTCTCAAATCGAATGCCCCGGAGCTTTGCCTTTAGTGATGGGAATAAAAAGAAATCACAGGGGGTAAGACCGGGGCTTTAAGGCGGATGCGGCACACAGGTAATGTTGAATTTAGCCAAAAATAACTGGACTTGATTTGCGACGTGAGGCCACACGTTGTCGTGATGAAGTCGCCACCCATTCCGATGATGTTCTGGATGTTTCCTTGTAATGTGCTTCCTCAGTGTAGCCAATACTGACGTGTAGTACCTGCTGTAACAGTAGTGTGAGGGGGGAACTGCATGCTGGTAAATCATTCCATTCCGAAACACCAGGCCCACCTTGCTTAGCACAGAGGACTCGGCCTTCTTTGAAGTCCTTGAACACTGTTGCACGAGGTAGTGCATCTTCATCGCATGCTTGCTTCAGCTTTTCGAAAGTTTCAAGGCTATATGATTTAAACGAAAATACAATGTTATTGCTCTGTATTGCTCCTCTCGTGTCACCTCCATTTTGTGGTATGCGAAATTCAAGTAGGGTCAACAATATACAGCATTACTACCAACCTACCGTTACGAGAGTGCTGTCGCTTATGAAAATTATACATGAAATCCTGCTCTTTTCAAGTATTCGTAGTAGAGACATAAAACTGTCAAGGAAACTACAGAAAAAAATCAGTCTCAGTCTTTATTGATCAGCCCACGTAGATATCGAGATTTCACCGACAATATATGTTTTGAGTCCTCCTGAATAAAAAAAGGCATTTTCAGAAAAAGTTCCGTATGACTATCTATCTATCTGTCTGTGTGTGACTTTGAACAACATAACTCAAAAACAAAAAGTCGGATAAGTATCAAACATGATATTTAAATTCAGTATCTTCCAAGAATGCTACACGAAGATTGTGAAGAAAATCCCCAACCCCAAACTACCGTTTACAGCGAAAATTTTTAGAATTTTGTTGTTTTCTAAAAAATTGTTCAAAAGATTTTATTAGAATACCATACATTAAAGACATTTTCAAGACAAATAAAGCGTATATGCAGAATTTTCTGGGAATAGACTGTGAAGTTCTTTTCATTTGCAAGTAACTTTTTATAATCTTGTATAACTGGTAACGGTTAAATGATATACGAATACGTACTACACAAAAATTGTAGATCTCTTTAAAACACACAATTTATTTCAAATAATTTTTGTAGCATAAGCCATTTCTAAGACATCCGCTATTAAAGATTTGAACTTCCATTTCTTGGCCATCCTCTTAAAGTCCTGTCAACATTCAGTTGTTTCTGACGATTACATGGAAATAGTATGGAATTTTAAGGCCAGCATATCGCTGCTACCTTTGTATCTATAACAAAATGTGTAATGTAGCTATTTTTGCAAAGATTTATTTGGATTAAAATATAGTAGATAGAAAAATAAGTTTAGTAAGAATAGCTTGTATACCCATTAATAAACGATAGTGTAGAGAAATTCGTGTGAATGTAGTACATCAGATTTTTAAAGAGAGTGTCGTTATCTTTTGCTTTTCCAATTCCATGCCCTTTGCATGACCATGGGAAAATAAGGAATAGCGAATTTCCATTTAGAAAAGTGTAAGTATTTGAAAATGCAAACCAATGACAAGGAATAATTCGAAAATTGTTAATTCCACAAAAATTTATTTGACATAAATTGCGTATTTTAACGGTATCTGTATTTTTTGTGCAGTAAGGCTGTCGTGCTCTTACGGTTTGCCAATTATACCTATAATTGTTATTCACTATGAAGCGGAATTTACAAGATAATGCCAGAAAATTGAGTATAAATATGTAATTTGTCCTGAAAATATCTTAAACGATTTGTATTTTTCATTTAAAAGGAAGTTTGAGGTGGGGGAGTTTCTTTAAAATATTCATGTCGCATCCTTGGAAGATTTTGAAACACCAAGTTTGGTAATTAATCGACCGTGCTGTTCATGGAAAAAACACATAGGCGCGCTCGCGGATCATTTTCTAAATATGCTTTTCTTGGATTCAGGAAGTCTTTGAACGTGTATTTCTGTCGAAATTTGGGTATCTAACTTTTGGTTAGAGTGCAATACTTCCTCTACTTACTATATGTAAGTTGTAGAGAAAGTAAAAAATATTGATTGCCAAATCAAATGTGCCTGTATCGACTTTTCCAATGGATGAACGAACAACAGACAGTAACGTACGTATTCGTATTTCCTTTCACAATCCGAGGCAGTGAAAAGTTATTTCACATTGTAATTAAGTCAGTAAACTATGGAGGAATTGTGTAGAAGGGTCTCATAAAAGTTAGCGATATTTAATTTCCACAAATATTTATTTGTCAGATTACGTTTTATTTTGGCAAACTTCTCCTACTGAGGCGTCTGACCAGGAAACCTGTAAGCTTGTTGCAGTACTCTCTAGGGAATTTATTATGTTAAAGTAGGCAATGAAAATAATCAGGTATGATAGGACTACAAAGACTTTAGCAGGTAAATGTTATGTGGAAAAAAAGAAAACATTAAACTATACATAACACATGAATACCAGAAGAAAGTAAACCGTATAGGTACTTACACCATTTAAACTTTACATTTTCTGCCTGTGACACATTTATTGTGTACGAAAACATCTTTCATCTCACTTTACTAGAGACTATTTAGTGCATGTGTAGGATACGAAATATGTAGGTATAGACCACACATAATTATTATTCCAATCTGCTAATAATTCTATGGCCTTTTGGTTTATATAAGAGATATAAATGACAAATGTTCTTTATTGTGTTCTGATTTTAGGTTACCTTAATTTTGAGGTTTACTGTTTTTCTTTCCCAGTGTTGGTAGCATTGTTGGTATTCCACTGCCCATTTAGCATTCCCATTTAGTATGTCGTCAGTTATACAATAGTGATCTGATATTTTTATTTAATAGAATTAAGAAATTAATCATTATTTATATAATGTTGTTTTTATTCATGAAATAGTGTTAATAAATGCCATTCGCGGTTATGAGGTTATGTAAACATATCGATAAACTCTTAACCTCTCGTGGGATTATCTATGACAATTTAACAACCCTGGAGATAAGTATGTATGGACACAGCAAATTCACAGGGAATTAACTGCAAAATTGAATAACACCGGGTTTATCTTAAATGACGCGACTGACAGCCCGCTGCTCCCAGACCTAAATAATACTTATCATACTAAGCATAATGAGTATGTTACGCTAACCTTTCATTACAAGCGATTTTCAGAATATTTATACAGAGTGGACCATTGTATTGTAGAAAGAAATGTCTTGGATAAAAGTTGCTTGATATTATGGAGAATGAATATGCCATTAGTCGTGTTTTGTTTGGAGGAGGTTATGATGTCCATTTTAGTAGCAATTTAGTTTTTTTAATGGAAACCTACAATAAGAATCAATTTAACTTATTTAAATTATTTTAAATTTGCTTAGTTTACGAGATATTGTACAGTTTCAACTTAAATGGTCCAGCCTGAATAGTACAGTCGAGTGCAAAAAAAGTGCCATGCATTTGGTCACTTTTAGTGTTCTCCATTCTTGAATGTTGGCAGAATCTCCTCATAATTTGTGCTCCGCGCCTGCCTTGGGTGAACTATGTTTTAATTGGTTTTAGCTAGTTCGATACGCTAGCATTAATCTATAAAGAAATGTCAGGCCTAGCTGGGTGATGAAAGGGTGGAGAATCGGTATATGTCACCTGAATGGTTGAAACAACATGCCTCGTAAGGACCATCCATATTAGCCCCTGAATGAGTCCGGCTCTTATTGGTTCGGCATTCAAGCATTAACCTCTATAACTGAATGAAGGATGGAGGAATTGGTATATGTCACCTGAATGGCTGAAACAATATGCCTCGCGAAGACTGACCATACTTGCTCCTGAATGAGTCCAGCTCTTGTTGGTTCGGCATTCAAGCATTCACCTCTACAACTGAATGAAGGATGGAGGAATTGGTATATGTCACCTGAATGGCTGAAACAATATGCCTCGCGAAGACTGACCATACTTGCTCCTGAATGAGTCCAGCTCTTGTTGGTTCGGCACTGAAGCATTAACCTCTATAACTGAATGAAGGATGGAGGAATTGGTATATGTCACCTGAATGGCTGAAACAATATGCCTCGCGAAGACTGACCATACTTCCTCCTGAATGAGTCCAGCTCTTGTTTGTTCGGCATTCAAGCATTAACCTCTATAACTGAATGAAGGATGGAGGAATTGGTATATGTCACCTGAATGGCTGAAACAATATGCCTCGCGAAGACTGACCATACTTGCTCCTGAATGAGTCCAGCTCTTGTTGGTTCGGCATTCAAGCATTAACCTCTATAACTGAATGAAGGATGGAGGAATTGGTATATGTCACCTGAATGGCTGAAACAATATGCCTCGCGAAGACTGACCATACTTGCTCCTGAATGAGTCCAGCTCTTGTTGGTTCGGCACTGAAGCATTAACCTCTATAACTGAATGAAGGATGGAGGAATTGGTATATGTCACCTGAATGGCTGAAACAATATGCCTCGCGAAGACTGACCATACTTGCTCCTGAATGAGTCCAGCTCTTGTTGGTTCGGCATTCAAGCATTAACCTCTATAACTGAATGAAGGATGGAGGAATTGGTATATGTCACCTGAATGGCTGAAACAATATGCCTCGCGAAGACTGACCATACTTGCTCCTGAATGAGTCCAGCTCTTGTTGGTTCGGCACTGAAGCATTAACCTCTATAACTGAATGAAGGATGGAGGAATTGGTATATGTCACCTGAATGGCTGAAACAATATGCCTCGCGAAGACTGACCATACTTGCTCCTGAATGAGTCCAGCTCTTGTTGGTTCGGCACTGAAGCATTAACCTCTATAACTGAATGAAGGATGGAGGAATTGGTATATGTCACCTGAATGGCTGAAACAATATGCCTCGCGAAGACTGACCATACTTGCTCCTGAATGAGTCCAGCTCTTGTTGGTTCGGCACTGAAGCATTAACCTCTATAACTGAATGAAGGATGGAGGAATTGGTATATGTCACCTGAATGGCTGAAACAATATGCCTCGCGAAGACTGACCATACTTGCTCCTGAATGAGTCCAGCTCTTGTTGGTTCGGCACTGAAGCATTAACCTCTATAACTGAATGAAGGATGGAGGAATTGGTATATGTCACCTGAATGGCTGAAACAATATGCCCCCAAAGACTGACCATACTAGCTCCTGAATGAGCCCGGCTCTTATTGGATCGGCATTCAAGCATTAACCTCTATAACTGAATGAAGGATGGAGGAATTGGTATATGTCACCTGAACGGCTTAATCAATATGCCCCCAAAGACTGACCATACTAGCTCCTGAATGAGCCCGGCTCTTATTGGATCGGCATTCAAGCATTCACCTCTATAACTGAATGAAGGATGGAGGAATTGGTATGTGTCACCTGAATGGCTGAAACAATATGCCTCCTAAAGACTGACCATACTAGCTACTGAATGAGTCCGGTTCTTATTGGTTCGGCATTCAAGCATTAACCTCTGTAACCGAACGAGGGAAAGAAGACGTGGCTTGTTAATTATTGATTGCTAACTTAAACAGCGGTTCCTCATATCGGCACGTTGGTTTGCGCCCGACTGTACAAGCCTCTCAACCGTTGAAAACATTATTGAATTCACCACAAATTTCTGCAACTATAATATTTAGAATTACACCCCAGATACGTTTTCTAATTCGTAGAGCACATGCAGATTTGTTGCATAAACTTCATATTTTAAGCATTCCCCATAGATAATCACAGGGATTTATATCTGGAGAACAAACGGCCAGTCAATTATTCTGTCATTAAAAGCATGTTGTAAGCAAGTCACTGATCTTTTTGGACTTCTTTTCACCTTAACCATTATTTCTCTAATCTGTAACTGTTGCTTGTTTACGTCTCATTTTTATAAGTGTTCCTAAGAACCTGTAAATTGTAGATTTATTACGAGCGGTAATGCCTGGTAATTTTATTTATACGAGACTGAATCACAAAGCATTTGCACCTATTTTTATTACCAAAAGTAAGATTCATACAGTAAATACAAATATGCGTACTATTATAAGTATCTCACACTATTTTTCCACATAGTCCCCACACCGATTCACACATTTGTCCCATCGCAGTATAAATTTCAAATGCCCCTGTGGTAGAATTCGTCCAACTGACTGTTGAACCACCGTCGGACTGCTGTCTTGGCTGTCCTGCCAGGAACTTTTTCAGCGGTCCGAAAACGTGGAAATCACTAGGGGGCGAACTCTCGACTGCACGGTGGGTGGTCGAGATTCTCCCAGTAAAATGCCCGGAGCCTGTCGGCGGTTCTGATTGCCACATGTGGCCTCGCATTGACATGGAGGAGAATCACTTTGTCCATATCGAGAATTCCTCGGCGCTTTCGCCGGATGGCAGCCCGCAGGCGTATGGCACAATAACTGTCGGCATGATGGTTGCACCTTGTGGCATGAACTGTAGCAGGAGCGGTTCACGGCGTTAACATCTCTTTCCCAACAGATGGCACTGAAGGGAGTTTATTGCGACAGGCAAACCCGGATGTTTCCACACCATGCTCTGCTGTTTCAATTCCGGCATGAAATGCACTATCCACGTTTCATCGCCAGTAAAATGCGATCCAGGAAACCTCCAGCCTCCTCGATGTATTGTTGCAGATGATTCAGTGAAGCAATCATTCGCCTGCCTTTTATCATGCCATCCAACTGCTTAGGCACCCACGGCATGAAATCTTCCAGTACCCTAATGACCCGTGAATAATGCCATAAACACTCCTATACGAAATGCCAAGCTCCCGGGAAATGATCTTGAGGTGCACACGCCGATCCGCTTTTACAATTGAATCGTCGTCCGTCAGCGACGAATGCGGCCTCCCGGACGCTCATCGTCATGCAAGACTTCACGGCCTTTTACGAACTCACAACACCACCACCTCACACTTCTCAAAGCGAGACAGTTTTCCCCATATGTGAACTGCATATCCCTGTGGATATCGATGAACGTTCGTCTCTTGCTCCATAGAAAGCGAATCACACTTCGTTGCTACGCCGTGACGTGTGTAGCACAACCGCCATCTTCAAGAACTGACAGAGTGCCATGCAACGGAGCTACCGGCAGATAAGGCCGGGCCGGTCCAAGAAAGGTCCACAGCTGGGAATGGATATGTTGACTTCGCATTTATAATCGTAATTTGGTTAAAAAAAAGGGTGGGCAAATACTTTCTGATTCGCCTTCGTACTTGAAAGCTGACAGTTCACACGTGACTCCTTTCGATCAAAATTTATGCAAAAATTCACTTGATAATAAGCACAACTGTTCTGTACTATACACACAAAAACGCAACAAAAGATGGCTTCATTTAACGTTATTCCAACTACACAATACCAAACAACGTTATATGCACTAAAGAAGCCGTTATCCTCCGAAGGTGTGTAACTCAAACTACCAGAGAGCGAGGTAATTCAAACCGATACGTGCTATGTTTCGGACCCAGTGACTTATAGTTGCGTCATTCAAGATAAACCTTGTATAGTAGCCCAAAATGCTTTGTGTATGCGGCTCATTCTACTGTTTATAATCCTTGAGCACATGGCGCTGTTAGAGATTGTTACCCACCTATAAATTTCATACAACGATTGTGAAATCGCTTATCAAAAATAGGTTTATGAAAAGGAAAGCTAGCACCATGACAAATGTAGAAACAACAGAACTGAAAACTATGTGTTGTGGAGCAGTCAATATTGTTATGTGAAGAGCCACTGCCAAATCTAAATAGGTCACATTATTCATAATTTTCCCCATCGTTTTCGCTCGTTTTATTTACCAACGCTGCTGCCAATCATGAAGGTCCATTGAATTGAGCGATCTTAAATAAATACATTTAAAAAGTTATGAAGCTCGACTCCTGCGTTCATAAGCGTCGGTGGTTTATTTTCACTGCAGATTTCGTAGTAAAGACAACGTTATGTAAATTTAAATAAAGTAAATTAAGAGAGAATGAATATGTAAAGGTCCAGAAGGATGGAATGCATAAATGTGAGTGTGTTCAGGTGCTGTCTCAAACAGATTTTGTCGGCACTCAAATAATATATGATTAATCACCCCAGTAATATATATGATTAATCCCTTAATATGAACTTATTATCCCTTGGAGTATCCTGTCCAGGCTATCTGGAATACATCCCTAAAGGACGTCACGATATCGCCTTTGTAGTAATACGACGTTTATAATGAAAAATAAAGATGAATTGTGTCGTACTCGTATTTGACAGTCTTCATTCACTACTGCCTGCCGTCCATACATGTGCTCAACAAGATACGACGTTCAAACCCGGCGATGGATTTTTTTCGGGCGTAAAAATGCTTAGCATGACTTCCTTCGGGAGGGAAGTAAAGCCGGTGGTCCCGTGTCGTAGATTTACGCAGGTAAAGGAACGTCAAGCTTATAAAGAGGCCTCTAAGCAAAAATTTCCAATCTTCCACATCCAGTATAGAATGGGATGCTAAAACCCTACTAGTTAAAGAGCGTTCAAAAATAAAATTAAATTTAATTTAACTTTACAACATATTGCAGTCGGCCAGATCAGTCAAAATTGGCAAGTGAATTAGGAATATGTTTATTCATGTTTTAATCAACATTTTTATTCACAAAGAGGATGGGGTGTCCTTCATGTACAAAGTATACATCAAAATTTCGGTTAGAGGAGAATTGTCCCAAAAAGATAAAAAAATAGCTTTATTTGTAACTGCAGGAATACAACACTGCATGCAATCAAATATGGACTGGGCGGCCCCTGACTGCATAAGTATAGGTGATTCAACGGAAGGGAACACCTCGCGGGCTTAGATCTATTGCGGCTACCACCCCCTGGAGGAAGGGATGAAATGAAGGAACCACAGGAGGCTACAAGCCGCAGGGAGACATGTCACAGAGACGCGCGGAGGTCCCTAATAACACTTCCAGGCTCGAAGACCCGTTCCACTGCTGGAACCGCCGAGAGAGGGCGATGAACGACCCGCCAACCAAACAGCCCTCTAGTGTCCACGGGGATTACTCTGCTTTTGAGCATGCATTCGCGCCATCTGTCTGGCACCGCCATACGCTACGAAACCTAGAGGCACAAATAAATAAATAAAAATCTGTAATACAACCTTGGTACCTAACTTCTTAAACCAGGGCTTATATTCCAGATCCTTATAATTTATTCCCTTTTCTAAATAATTTTACAACACAATGTTTTACATGTGTATATATATGTGTGTGCGTGCGTGTGCTTGTATATAATACTAATAATTATTTTAAATTAAGTAGCTAAAGTAAATAAGTATAAAAATGTATAAAAGTATAAGATAAAATTCATTAAAATTAATTTAACAAACGAAATAAATAAAAAATAAAATATAAAAAATAACAAACATAATAATATAAAATAAAAAACAAAATACAAATACAATATTAATAAAAATAAATAAAACATAAACCATAATTGACACTACAATACCATAATATTAATCATTAAACTTAAATACAAAAATAACATGAAGCACACCTATAAGGTTTAAGTTGTAATGTTACTTTTCGAAAGTTCGGCCATAGTTTGGGGGAGGTAAAGTACGCTGCCAATCTAGTGGCTAGAATTATGCTCGAAAAACAGAGGTGGCCTCTTTGGAAGGGGGTAGGGTTAGATTTTGTCAGTATAAACATAAACAGCTCCGCTAAAACATTTTATGCACGCCAGTAAACGCAAGAGAGGAGGAAAATTCACGCATATGGTCCACTACTAAGATAACTCGGGTGAAAGAGATTTAAAACGTCCAAATCATCCTTGTGATGAGCGTACTTTGACACAAACTCGTGCCGACTCTAAGGCACGCTTGAGGTTTTTTCCTTATCACAGCTTGACCTGCGTTAACAACAGCTCATCCAGAAAATCCACGCCTCTCTCTCATAAATTTGCTTCCTATAAAATTCGGTTTTTCGAAGTTGCGTGATGTATACCCAACAGTCGTTTTCTGGTCCTGTGTTTGGAAATTATCACATAAATAAATATTGAAGTACGCATTTTAAGAATTATTTATTGATTTTATTTATTACTTTTCCTACTACGCACTTACAGTGAGTAGAGTAAGTATTGTACTTCACCCAAAAATTCGATGTTGAGATTTTACTGGAAAAATATGCTTGAGCCTGGCTGAATCGAAAAAAAGAAGAAAAGGTCCATGTGTGTTTGTCTGCGTGTGTATGAACAGCGTAACTCTATACTGAAAAGTCGGATCAACACCAAGCTTGCGATTTAAGTTAAGTACCTTCCAAAGGCGTGACACGAAGATAGATTTTCAAGAATATCCCCCACCACATACTACCCTTTACATTGAACATTTTTCGAAAATTTTGATTTTCTAAAAATGACTAACGATTTTGATTAAAATACCATACATTAAAAATATTTACATGACAAATAAAACGTATATCTTGAATTTTCTGGGAATAGCCTGTGAAGTACACTTCATTTGGAAAAAACGATGTTGTACCTTGTGTAGTTGGTAAACGTTAAGCAACGTACGAAAGTGTACTACACAAACATCGGAAATCTTTTTAAACACACAATTTATTTAAACTACGCTCTTTGTGGTATAAGTCGTTTCTGAGGTATCCGTTTTTATTTTCTCTACTACGTATAGTAAGTAGGGGAAGTATTGTATTCCACCCAAAAATTCGATACCGAGATTTCACCGGAAATACATGTTTTGAGACCCCCTGAATCCAAAAAAAGCATTTTTGGAAACATGGCCGTGTGTGTGTCTGTGTGTTTGCCTGTGTGTCTGTGTCTGTCTGTCTGTCTGTCTGTGAACAGCATAACTCAGAAACGAACAGTCGGATAAACACCAAACTTGGTATTTAGGTTCGGTATCTTCCAGAGCTGCGACACGATGGTTTTCAAGAAAATCCCCCCACCCCAGATTACCCTTTACATGGACGATTTTTCAAAAATTTTAAGTTTCTCAAAAATGGCTCTAACGATTTTGATTAAAATATCATATGTTTAAGATATTTTCATGACAAATGAAATGTATATCTCGAATTTTCTGAGAAGGTCTCAAAAAGTATTCTTAATTGTGAACGACTTTTGCATAACTGGTAAACGATAAGAAATAGACAAAATGTTACTACACAAAAAATGTAATTCGCGTTAAAATACACAATTTATGTCATATAATTTTTTTTTGTTGAGTGAATCGTTTTTGAGATATTGCTTGTTATTCCCTTAAGTTTTTCAATACTTATTTTCTCAAATAGGAATTCGTTATTAATTTTTTGTCTTGGATATGCAAAGAGTATTAATCTGTGGCAAAGGGAATGGTGCTGAACCTAGCAACCAGCTATTAAGAGATATGTATGTGCTTAAAGGCTACTGTATTCCTATATTGCCCTTGTAAATATATATTCCCCTTACATCTACAAGAAAATTAGCAATAAGATAGAGTCTGCAAATGTTTATCTCGATTAACATGAAGTAGATGGAGAATAAGCGTTTGTAAAAATAGTTTGTACAAGAGTAGAAAAAGTCATGTGAGTGTAACACATCAGATTTTTATAGGTTCGAATTGTTCATTTTTTGGTCATTCTCTTAAATATTCAGTTATTCCTCGCGATGCATGGAAACAGTATGGAGTTTTAAGGCAAGAATATAGCATCCAGTTCTTAAACATTTGACTATCGCTGCTCTCTTTGTATCTATAACGGAATGCGTAATGTAGCTATTTCTGCGAAGGTTTATTTGGATTAGCATGTAGTAGATAGAAAATAAACTTGAGTAAGAATAATTTGCATACTCTCTATTAAACGATAGAGAGCAGAGAAAGTCATGTGAATGTAACACGTCAGATTTTTATGGTACGATCGCTATTCAGTTGCTCCTCAAAAAAAATGAGTTTTATTTATGAATGCTCTTTAACTATTATGGTTCTTGGTGTCCCATACTATATTGGGCGTAAAAGACCGGAAATTTTAGCTCAGAGGCCTCTTTATCGGGCTTGAGGTTCTCTTACATGTCATAAATCTACGACACTGGATCACCGCTTTACTTCTCTTTCGAAGGAAGGCATGCGAAGGATTTTGAAGCCGCGGCCTTAGAAACTAGAGTTTAGCATGGTAATGGCTACACCACAGAGAACAACTTGGAAGGAATATGTAATTTTTAGACCAGTATATATTCAATCTGTTTTTAAACATCTGATTATCAATTCGGTTTCATCTATCTCCCTTGTACCTTCCAAAAATTTAAGTGTTTTTGCAAATATACATTAAGCTATTACGAGCGGTGTTAACAGAATAAAATTTATTATTAAAATTCTTAAAACAAACCAGGCTTTTAGGCCGTGGTCTAAACGATAAAACATCGGCTGGCGGGGGGCAACTTCAGACACACTGAGCAGCTTCTGTCACCAAACTGTTGAGGGACAGAAGAGTTTGGTAACAAGCCGTTCAGTGTACGAGGGGCCTATTTATATTTTGAGCCTAATAATTAAAACAAAGTAATTTCTGATTTAAAACTGCTATATTGTTTTTCAAAACTTCTCGTTTATAATCAGTACACTTTTGCATCCGTTTGAACCATTTGTCAAATCATTTATTCCAGTCTTCTTGAGACACCTCCAAAACATGGTTTTTGAAGGCATCGACGGCTTCTTCTGACAACGAAAATCGTTATCCACGCAATTTATTCCTGATGTTCGGGAACAAAAAGAAGTCATTGGGTGCCAAATCAGGACTGTATGGCGGATGACCCATCAATTCGATTTTTTGAGCCTTCAAATACTCTTGTTAGACGTGATGTGTGTGCGCTCGCATTGTCTTGATGAAGAACGATCCTAAGGTTCTTGTTGGTTTTCCTTACTTCACCGAAGACTTCCGGCAAACAAATGGTTATGTTCCATTCGGCATTGACAGTTTTACGTTCCTCCAGAGGCACTTGCCACATGGCCAGTTTTGCTGAAAAAGCAGGCGACCATTTGCTTCGAAGTGCTTCGAGTGCGAACAACTTTTGTTGGATTTGCTTCATCTTGAAACACCCATACAGTCGACTGCTGTTTACGTTCCGGCTCATACGCATAGCTCCATGATTCGTCACCTGTTAAAATCTTATATACGTCTTTTGAGGCACCGCCATTGTATTTCTTGAGCATTTTTGTACACCAATCGACACGAGCATCTGTTTGAGATTGCGTCAGATTATGTGGGATCCAACGAGAGCAAACCTTTTTCACGGCTAAATAATCATGCAATATTTTATATATGCTGGTGGAACTAATGCCTAGGGTTGCCTCAATCTTACAATATGTCGCATGACGATCTTTCATTATTAGTTTTTGCACAGCATCAATGTTTTCTGGCACTGATTTTGGACGAACACGAATTTCATCATTGAGCGAACGATTAAATTCGTTATACCAGCGTTTCACAGTGGCAACGGATGGAGCTTCGTCGCCACATCTTGTCTTCATAATCCACGTCGTAATAAATCATTGCACGAACATTTTCACGAGTTAATTCCATGTTTTTCTTGACACACAACTTTAAGTTAGTGTAAACAAAACAAATGACGCTCTATTGGCAAAATGTTTGAAATAGATTATGGTAAAAAATATCAAAACTTTCCATTGGAAACGTCGTATGGCAGCTACAGCATTCAGGGTTGCCAAGGCTCAAAACATAAATAGTGCCCCTCGTATCCTCCAAAGATGCCCGCCTGAATGTCGGGTGAACCGTCAGGGGATGTTTTATCGTTTAGACCACCGCCAAAAAGCCGGGTTTGTTTTAAGAATTTTGATAATACTTTTGCAAAGGCTTAATGAAATGAAATAAATAGAGAAGTAAGCTTTCGTAAGAATAGTTTGTCAAAGCTATATAATAATAAACGATGCTGGGTAGAGAAAATCACCAGATATTTTTAGCATCAGATACCATCATGAATAATTTCCACGGATGCATGCTTTTGCATTACATTATCGTAAACGTTTGATGTAACAATTTTGCCTTTAATGCATAAAATGGAGATTTGCTTTTCGAAGACAAAAGAGGTGGGTGCTTTATGACTTTCCTATTTGAATCTGGTAGATGGAACCACGATAGGTGTGCGTACATAGTGAATATATTGGGACCTGCACTTATGCGCTCCCCACCCTTTCTTTCCTTTGTCTTGACGATTAATTTTAAATTTGTATGCCTCGCGTCGCTTCACAGATGGAGAGTTCAGCTTTGCTTGCTTTGTGCCAGACGCGGCAAATTAGTTATTGATTGCAGAACGGCGCAGCATGTGTGTTCTAGACGTAGCAACAGGCTTTACTTTATATACCTAACATACTAACTGGCTGTAAAGCAAGTGTTGACGCCATTAGGAACCAAAAGAGTAGCAGCAGGGTGCACGCTAATGTATTGGCGAGCATTAGCAAGAAGAACGCTCCGTAAACTCTCGGTAAGGAGCAGGTAATATGAATAAAGTTGACGGCCACGACAAAGACATGCTCATGATGATAACGACGACCAAGGACAGGAAATTTAGCCAAGAAATGTTGTTTACGGGCTACCGACGAACAGAGTCAGGCAGTATGTTTAAAACTTAAATAATTTCAGTCTAATTATATAATATATAAATTCAATAACAGCCCGCCTTAAAGCAATGTGTGTATGTAACAATATATAAAACTGTATATAACAGTCATTGCATATGCTTGTATTATTGTTTACATGTTCAATAATGTTATATGAATATATTACGTAATTTAATAATGTAGGAGCTGTGAGAAATAGGTCAAAAGTTGGTAACAATGAGGTAACCTTGAGGCAATAATGAATTAGAAAGTTTAAATGTTACTTGTGATTCTTGGAGTAGCAATAATGTAATTTTAGTGACAGTTTATAAAATAGCCAATCAACAACCAGTAAAAGCTTTAGTTAAATAAAGGTATTCTATTGGATTAGGAATAGCCAATCAGAGACTTGAAATACAGTAATTTACAGGTTTAGGCGGTTGAAATCAATTCAGTTGCCTGCAAACAGTGTTCCTAACCGGACGTGAGACACATCCTCGACGTATTCGTGTGAGACGAAAAATAGTTTACGTGTTTAAATATGCAAGTAATTCATAAAAAAATCTCACAGCTCTATATCAGTGAAGTGTTATTTAAATCGTATCAAGTATTAATAAAAGCAGTGAAGCAAAATTATAATCTGTGTAAGCCTACATTCTTCAGTCGCACCACAACCCTGCTAAGAGAAACGTGTCTCTAACAATAATACTGACGCAGACGAGGCAAACATAAATATATAATATTTAAAGAAATAGTCAAATTACAAAGTTAATATTTTTAAACTTAGAGTGAAGGCTACCGGAAAGCGGGTTGTATACGTGTGGTTGCAACGAATTTCAAGTTCGGTTCCCCAACATAAGAACTATAATACAACTCCTTCAATACGACGTACTTCAAATTGACGCCCAAAGCGTGTTGCAAACAAGTTACAATACAAACCACCTTTCTCAAGAGTTTAAGTGTAGCCTTCCCATAAACCTAGCAGAAGGAAGTCCGATGTGCATATACCTGGAAACCCATCTTTCAAATCAAAATAAAATTCATTTGCAATTTCACCGAGCGATATGGCTCCACGGTAACGTGTGAGGTTCGCACTCGGGAGGTCGCGGATTCGATTCCCGTCAACCGCTCCCTCTGACCTTGGGTTTTTCTGGTTATCCCTGGTCGGTAGGCGAATGCGGCGGTGATTTTTCTTCTAGCACATTTCCTTCGCATCATTTTCCGTTCATTCCGTTTTCTTCCCATCTTTCAGGTGCGCTTCTAGGTTATGTGGCGTAGGCGGTGCTGGATAGATTGCGTGGATGCATGCTCAAAGGAAAGAGTACTCCCCTGGAAACCAGGGTGCTTCTTGGTCGAAGGGTCGTTCATCGCCCTCTCTAGGGAGCTACAGCATTGGAACGGATCCTTGAGCCGGGAACTAGCGCGTCTCTCTGGCCTGTAGCCTCCTGTGGTTCCTTCAATTCATTCCTTCCTTCCTAGGGAGTTAGCCACAATAGACCTATGTAGACCGCAGTATGACATTCCAAAACATATTCAACACTAACGGCTCAAAGGAAAACAATGCTTTCTGAATCCAGAAGGAATTAATCCCTACTTAAATCAAATCCAGCAGCCAGAATAACAGACAGGACATTCTCATTTTTAATATGCAGAAAGCACAACGCATATTACAGTTTAAGTGTTTTGGAGTCTTTCCGACTTTTTCATTTTAGTGGTATTATAACTACTGAAAACAATGCCGAGATTTCAACTTTCTCAGTGTGATGCTTGCATAACCGTTTCATATATATTTGGAAAAGCAATTCCTTGATATACAGGGTGGACCATTTAAGTTGAGACTGTATAATATCTCCAAAACTAAATGTTGTACAAAGAAATGCCTTGAATAAAAGTTGCTTGGTATTATGGGGGAAAGTATTAATCGTTTTTTGTTTAGAGGATGTTATGAATTTCATTTTAGGGCCAAATTAATTTTTTTAAATGGTAACCAATAATTAAGATCAATTTAAATTGACCCTAATATCGCTTAGTTTTGGAGATATTATACAGTCTCAACTTAAATGGTTCACCCTGTATACCCTGTCAGTTTCACCCCAAAACAAATTTATGAAGTCATAAAAACAGAGGTGTTATTGAGCTCGGTCAGTAAAAATGCTGGGAATTCCTGACTTTCACATTTTTCCTTCGTCAATATCAAAGAATATTTTGACTGCGATTTAGAGTGTAATACCAAAACCTTTTACCTATTAAAGATATTTATAACAATTCTGTAATACCACACACGAAAAAGCTTAAAATAACCTATGTCAAAACATGAAGCTAATAAGATTAAAAATCTTAAAGAACGAGAAACTGCGTAAACTGCAATATCGTTTGTTGTATTTACATATTAAAACTTATACTTCTCTCCCTCTCTCTCTGTGTGTCTCCCATTAATATACTTTTCTCGGATATAGACACATTATTTGTGCAAATGTTTTTGGCCTAAAAGGTTTACCTATAGCATTTTGTATATATTTAAGTATAGCATGTTTTAATACAAATAATTACAATGGAGATGGTTAAACCTTCAAATGAACTTCTATATTCCTTAAATTGTGCTTGCAGCTATACGATTATTTTTATGTCGCATAATATCATGATAGCAAACTTATACATTCATAATAATTCATTCATTCTCCCTAAATTATTTAACCTATTCCGAAGTTTGCAGCGTTTCTAGAAAGGATAATCGGCGATGACCGCCACTTAGCATCGATCATAGTGGAAATTCATTCCTATGCTAATGCACTGCAAAGCTGCTTTTCGATTTTACTTTATCTACTACGTGTAATAAATATACTAAGGCGCCCTTAATCCAAATAAAGCATGTATGTGTGTGTCTGTATGTGAACAGATGACTCAAAAATGAAAAGTCGGATAAATGCCTAACTTGGTATTTGAGTTCAGTATCTACCAAGAAAGCGACACAAAGATTTTCAAGAAAATCCCCTCATCACAGACTATCCTTTACATGGAACATTTTTCGAAAATTTTGATTTTCTCAAAAATGGCTATAACGATTTTGATTAAAATATCATGTGTTTAAGATATTTTCATGACAAATTGAATGTATATCTTGAATTTTCTGGGAATGTCTCCAAAAGTCCTCTTCCTTCTGAATGACGTTTGCATAATAGGTAAACCATAAGAGATAGTCAAAATGTCATTATACAAAAAAGGTAGATCTCATTATAGCACAAAATTTATTTTATCTACATTTTTTTTTGTCGAGTGAACCATTACCGTTTTCTCAAATGGGAACTCCTTATTCCTTTTTTACTTTCTCTACTACGTAGAGTAAGTAGGGGAAGTATTGTATTCCACCCAAAAATTCGATACCGAGATTTCACGGAAATACATGTTTTGAGACCCCCTGAGTCCAACAAAAGCATTTCAGGAAACATGGCCGTGTGTGTGTTTGTGTCTCTGTGAAGAGCATAACTCTGAAACGAAACTCGAATAAACACCAAACCTGTTATTTAGGTTCAGTATCTTCCAGGGATGCGACACAAAGGTTTTTAAGAAAATCCTCCCACCCCAGACTACCCTTTACATGGAAGATTTTTCGAAAATTTTAATTTTCTCAAAAATGGCTCTAACGATTTTGATTAAAATATCATCTGTTTAAGATATTTTTATAACAAATAAAATGTATATCTTGAATTTTCTGGGAATGTCTCCAAAAGTATTCTTCATTGTAAACGAATTTTGCATAACTGGCAAACCATAAGAGATAGACAAAAGTTTACTACACAAAAAATGTAGATCGCTTTAAAATACACAATTTATGTTATATACATTTCTTTTGTTGAGTGAACCGTTTTCGTGATATTTCTTGTTATTCCCTTAAATTTTCCAATACTTATACTTTTTCTCAATTTTGTTATTCATTTTTTTATGTCCTGGACATGCAAAGAGAATGGAATGCGCCACATAGCAACCAGCGTTAAAATATTTGACTATCGCTTAAAACCTACCATATTCCCCTTGCATCTACAAGAAAATTAGCAATAAGATTAACATCTCGATATCTCGATTAAAATGAAGCATATGGAGAATAAGCGTTTGTAAAAATAGTTTGTACAAGAGTAGAGAAAGTCATGTGAATGTAACATATCATATTTTATTCTTATTTCCACATTAGGTTGTATCCATCTACAGGAGCCTACTCCGTACTACTCAGAATACTTTCCTCTCAGAGGAAACAATACTCAGGGCCATATTATGGTAAAACGGTATTTGTTGCGACAGCTTTTAGCTAACATTTGTTATGCATATTTACGCCACTATTTCAATGACCTGCACGTGATGAATTCCCATACCATTCAATCTAACCTCCCATGAGACTTGATCACTCTGCAGTGGTCGGTGTTTACAGCTACAGTATATTCCAGGTCTGTCAAATTCAGTGCCATGATTAACCTCTGGTGACTTTCAGCTTTGTGCTGAATTTTATAGGATATTAATTATTATTGAGTTGTCACTAATGTAACAGGTGCGGGAACAAATGAAATTCAATTTTTAACCAGACTGTACGTCGGATAGGATAGAACTACGTACGGAGGGGGGACTTTGCATCTCTACCTACACAGATCGGGGTGTCCCCTGGTGGGAGGGATAAGGTGAGAGGAGCCGGTCCTCTCCCATGGGAAATCCGGGACCCGGAGTTCGCTCTCCAGTCCGGAGGACTTAGGTTTCCGTGTGCCATGCACACGCCGATACCTCCCGACGACACTGGAAACCCTGAAAGAGACAAAGCAGATGAAGTGAAATGAGAATGGAGATGAATTGGAGGGACAGAAATTAAGGGGATGTAGGATGCTTCCCAGCATCCCCTGAAAAAAACACATGCATCAGGAAGGTTGGTCACGCGAATCGAACCCACGACCTCCCGAATGCGGGCGATAGACGTAACTGCCTGAGCCATCCCGCTGGTAGACTGTACTTAGTAGAGGAACTGAATTTGTTCTAGCTTGCTACCGCGCTACAGCCACCAATATGCAACCTTGACGTGCCTTGCCTATAGTTTGTGCACTCAGGCTATTAACGTTTCTCTAAATTTTCGGACATTAGGGATGACGTATAATCATATTAGCTAGTTATTTGATAAATTCTCTGAAATGCGATTTAAAATCCAGGGTAATGATATTTCACAGTGATGAACCACAGTTCCACCGACGTACGATCACATTAATATTTACCGAATGAATTTAAATTAATATTTTTTAATATTGTTAGCTGGAGATATGAAACTGAATAATTGTTTCGGATTAATAGGATTAAGAGCTAGCCAAAATCTTACAGATATTGATATTCTAAGTCAATAAATAGCTTATATAGATTCAAGGAAAGAAAATAAGAATTAAAACTGCATATTACTTAAAATATGTTAACTTTTTAATACTTTCTCAACTACGTATAGTAATTAGGGGAAGTAATGTATTCCAGCCAAAGATTCGATTTGGAGATTATATGTTTTGAGACCCCCTGAATGAAAAAAAAAGCATTTTTAGAAAAAGATCCGCGTGAGTGTGTGTGTCTGTGAACAGCATAAATCAAAAATTAAAGTTTCATAAGTACCAAACTTAGGATGCAACGCGAAGATTTTAAGAAAATCCCCCCATCCTCAACTACCCCTTACATGGAACATTTTTCCGAAAGTTTGATTTTCTAAAAAATGGCTCTAACGATTTTGATTAAAATACCATATATTAAAGATATTTAAATGATGATAAAATATATATTTTGAATTTCTTGGGAGTAGCCTTTAAAATCCTTTTCATTTGGAAGGGATTTTGTATAAAGTTATATAACTGGTAAACGTTAAGCGATAGACGAAAACTTACTACACAAGAAATGCATATCTCTTTAAAACACACAATTTGTTTCCAATAATTTTTTGTGACGTAAGTCATTTCTGAAATATTGGTTATGAATGGTTTGAATTGTTCATTTCTTGGTCATTCTTTAATGTCCTTTCAACAGTCGGTTATTTCACGCGATTGCATGGAAACTGTGGAATTTTAATGCCAGCATACAGCGTTCAGTTCTCAAACATTTAACTATCTTTGTTCCCATTGTATCTATAACGAAATGTGTAATGTAGCTATTTCTGCAAAGTTTTATTTGGATTAAAATGTAGTAGGCAGAAAAATAAGCAAATAGTAACAATAGTTTACTCACTAATAAACGATATAGGGTAGAGAAAGTCATGTGTGCATCAAATCATATTTTTTTACTTATTTGGATATGCCACATTATTAAAATATCTTGCGTGTCCTTTGTGTCCTTTTATATTCGTAAGAATTTCAAATTTATTCATATATCCAGGTATAAAGGTTATGTTTCTACTCACGTTAACGGGGGTAATATCGCTAAATTTTTGGATAGAAATTATTTCATACAGTGCATATGGTGATACGCCTTTTAAATTTCCTTTCAACCAAAGTATAATACTGGCTCAAATTCAGTCAACGGCTTGCAATATTTTTCGATGCCCATTCGCGCATAAAAAATCTGATGTGTTACACTCACATGAGTTTCTCTACTCTTGTAAAAACTATTTTTACAAACGCTTATTCTCCATCTACTTCATGTTAATCGAGATAAACATTTGCAGACTCTATCTTATTGCTAATTTTCTTGTAGATGTAAGGGGAATATATATTTACAAGGGCAATATAGAAATACAGTAGCCTTTAAGCACATACGTATCTCTTAATAACTGGTTGCTAGGTGCAGCACCATTCCCTTTGCCACAGATTAATACTCTTTGCATATCCAAGACATAAAAAATGAATAACGAATTCCCATTTGAGAAAATGATTATTAAAAAAATTAAGGGTTTAACAAGCAATATCTCGAAAATGGTTCACTCAACAAAACTTTAATCAAAACCGTTACAGCCATTTTTGAGAAAATTTAAATCTTCGAAAGATCTTCCATGTAAAGGGTAATCTGGCGTGGGTGCATTTTCTTGAAAACCTTCGTGTCGCATCTCTGGGAGATACTGAACCTAAATACCAAGTTTGGTGTTTATCCGACTGTTCGTTTCTGAGTGCTGTTCACAGACAGACACACAGACACACACACGGACATGTTTCCAAAAATGCTTTGTTTGGATTCACATGTATTTCCGGTGAAATCTCGGTATCGAATTTTTGGGTGCAATACAATACTTCCCCTACTTACTATGCGTAGTAGAGAAAGTAAAAATTAATATTAACTCATTTTGGAGCATAAACAAAATACGAGAGAATTTTACGTGTATTACTTCAGATGTACAAGTAGCAGTATCTCATAATTTACTTCATATGTGAATTCTTATCTTTACAGCATCATGTTTTTGTAATATCTGCGATAATTTATGCCTGCTGCGTCGCTAATTACCTCGCTTTCAATAAAAATAATCATTATTAACATTTTATCTTAATGGCAAAAATGTTGTATTGAAAAATTATGTCAAGGTATTGTTCATAGTTTAGGAATAGGATTAGAATTCAAGGCGGAGGCGGACTTAGCATGTCGACCTACATAGATCTTTAGTGTCTATGCCCCGGACGGGGCGCCCCCAGGAGGGAGGGAGGGATGAGATGAGATAGAGGGCGGCCGAACCAGGGGGCACAAAGGCAAACGGCAGGGTCTCTATACTAGTGCAACCGGTTCCCACACCCCCTCCCTGTGGGCTTACACATTTCCTGGAAGGCCCGAAATCCGGAGACCGTCACATTCCGAGGGACGAAGGTTTCCACAGAGCATCCTTTTCCCCTGCCATGCACGTGCCGAGACCTCCAGCCGACACGTACAACTCTGAAAGAGACCAAACGGATAAAGCTGAAGTGAAATAAGAATGGAGGTCAAATGAAGGGACAGGAAATTCGAGGGATTAATGATCCTTCCCAGTATTCGACTAGCGATCCGGGGAAACCCCCGAAAAACTCATATCAGGTAGCTTGTGGGCTCCAAACGTTACCGCTTGGGTTTTTCATAGTCTACATCCATCAACTGAAATTCAACCTTTCAGAATAGTGTTTCTGCCCGTCTTGAATATCTATCCCGCATGCTGAGGGAAGCAATTGCAGAGAATTATTGAAGTCCAGAGGTTAGAGAGAATTGGTTTATTTGTATTGTTCTGTCTAACTCTCACCCTGTCTCTCTCTCTTTCGCACGCTCGCTCTCTAAGCTTCATTGAAGCTAATATTTCGAAAGTCTCTGTTGGTTCGGAGATTCGATACTTTTGAATCACAAGCTTAAAATGAAACAGCATTTTAAAGCACCACAATAATAGAAGCAAAAACCAGAAAAAGCTACATACGGGATAGAAAAAATGTGATGTGTTACACTCACATGACTTTCTCTACTCTTGTACAAACTATTTTTACAAACTCTTATTCTCCATCTATTTCATATTAATCGAGATAAACGTTTGCAGAAACGATCTTTTGACATGCAAAGAAAATTACATTTTACACATAGCGACCAGTTCTAAAAATATTTGACTATCGCTTAAGGCGTACTATGTTCCCCTTGTTTTGTATTTGCAATGGCAATATAGAAATGCAGTAGCCTTTAAGCATAGACATATCTCTTAATAACTGGTTGCTAGGTGCAGCTCTATTCTCTTTGCCACAGATTAATACTCTTTGCATATCCAAGACAAAAAAAATGAATAACGAATTCTCATTTGAGAAAATAAGTATTGAAAAATTTAAGGGAATAACAAGCAATATCTCAAAAAGAGTTCACTCAACAACAAAAAATGTATATGATATAAATTGTGTATTTTAACGCGATCTACATTTTTTGTGTAGTAAAATTTTGTCTATCTCTTATAGTTTACCAGTTATGCAAATGTCGTTCACAATGAAGAATATTTTTGTAGACATTCCCAGAAAATTTAAGATATATTTTATTTGTCATGAAAATATCTTAAACATATGGTATTTTAATCAAAACCGTTAGAGCCATTTTTGAGAAAATTAAAATTTTCGAAAAATGTTCCATGTAAAGGGTAATCTGCGGTGGGGGATTTTCTTGAAAACCTTCGTGTCGCATCTCTGGAAGATCCTGACTGTTCGTTTCTGAGTTATACTGTTCACAGATACACACACACACACGGACATGTTTCCAAAAATGCTTTTCTTGGATTCAGGTTGTCTCAAAACATATATTTCCGGTGAAATCTCGGTATCGAATTTTTGGGTGGAATACAATACTTCCCCTACTTACTATACGTAGTAGAGAAGTAAAAATGCTGCTGCAGTTACGAGAATAAACACAAAGGAATGGCTTAACATAGAGCGAATGATTTTATACCCAGATGAAGAGGAAAGGTATTTAGAGCATGTAAACATAAGAGAGATGGTAATATAAAGAGTACAAATAACCGTGTGAAGTGGCGCCGCGGTAACGCGTGCAACTCGCATTCTACCGGTCCCAGGTTTCATCCTCGGCGATTGCCCACTTTGACCCATGGATTTTTCGTGGTTTTCCCGGGTCGGCAGGCATATGCTGGGGTGGTTCTACCACGACTTTTCTGATCCTCATTTCCTGTACCCATCATCTCCTCCATTGCCATTAGAGCTGACGGTTTTAGGCGGGTTGCGGCTAGGGGGTGGCTATGCATCCTGTAGAGGTTTCTTCTCCGGGATGTTGTGGGACCGCTCAGTTAGGACCCGCCTCCGAATGGGCCATACTAGGGGAGAACACCGGGGGTTAGGAAGCTTGAGGTGGGCCCGCGTGTTATCGGTTGCGTTCGATCTGGAAACGTTAGGGACCCCGTCCATGCTTCCGGCTTCGTCATCCGGATTTGTTCACCCTTCGGATCTCTCCCGTCATCCCTCCCTCCCAGGCTCACGGTAGAAGCAAAAATGGCTATTGCGGCCTACTTGCCGTGCTCTGTCCCGGTTGCGGGAGTGGGGGTCCTCCACAATCTTCAGGGGTGATTTTGACATTATATCCGTGTGATAGGTATTTTTCTTATCATGTGATTTCGGATGTGAGTGTTAAAGTATATTAAAACGTTATAAAGAAACAGTTTGAAAACCGATTTCTAGAGATAGTCTACACACTAGAGTAGCGCGTATTCCTTAAACCGTTTTTAGATTAAACGCGTGGACTTTGTGTATCTAAATACGAATTAGTTGTAAATCATGCGGTGCCGGCAGACCTAAGGCACATTGTAGTTTGCTTAAATTAAAAATAATATTAGGAGCAGGTGATACAACTGTTATATAATGACAAAAACCAGTTTTTGTCCTGTTGTGCTGAATTTTATACGACCTTAGTTTGTGTTCCTTCTTGGTAATGGCTTTAAAAAGGGTAATTAAATTAATACCAGGTTTTTAATGAAGTTTATACCATCATTATAGTACCGTTTTAGCCATGCTATGCGGTAAAAAGCACACACAGAGAAAGAAGCACGCACTTCCATTTCATAAGCATGCCGCCAAACATTTTGTAGTTATTTTTTAATGCATCTTTAACGTGAGTTACTTAAAGTGCATGCTGAAGCACGTACAACCTTTTAAGTTATGGAGATTTAATTGATGACTTACGGAGAGTCACGACCCAATTCCAGGGTAGGGAGGAGCAAACGGTTAGGTAGGGTGAACCAAAAATAACCAAAAACGGATGTTTTATAAAGCAGCTAGAGCAATGAATTTATTCGATCACAGAAACTACTGTATTAGTAGCAAAATTTCCTAAAAGAGCTGAATTATACGTATATATATATATATATATATATATATATATATATATATATATATATATTAGGAACGGGAGCTAGATGCCTCGATCATATCCAAGTATGTCTAATACTTTGAGATAAACCTTCGATACTTTTTCGATACTTTAAAATTTTAAGCTTTGCATTATTGAAACTTGTGACGTTTAACTTTAAGCAAGTCACACTGATGTCACGAGCGTAGCTTACATGTATACCGTAGAGCGTAGACCAAGGGTGGCGAAAACGACTTCCTTCCGCGAGTCACCAAATATGCAGCACGCACTGCATCACTCAGCAGCATGTGAAAAACAAAGGGACGGTTGCGGAGAGGGAGTCACCTCGCGAGTCACGTTTTCGCGATCTCTGCTGTAGACTAATTTCCATAATATTGACAGAAAATCCTTTAAAATGTAGTTTTCAGCACAAAATATAATTACATATAAAGGGGAGTAATTAAATTATTATTATTGTTGATTAAAATAGGGAATCACCATCTCTGTGGCATCATCGATAAACAAAAATTGCTGCCAATTGGAGAATGTAAAATGGGAACAATTTTCGAATTACCACACAATCAAAAATTGGTTACATGCATTTATGCACATGAAACTACTAATAAGAACATAACTCAATGAACAAGCTATCGCCTTTAAGCTTTTCATAAAACGAGTACCAGTATCGAGTATCGGTACTCAAAAATCAGTATCGAGTATCGAGAAATAGTGGTATCGTCCCATATATATTAAAAAGCAATACCTTAAACAGAAAGTTCCTGTTTAAGACACACTATATATGCTGTTTAATTATTTTCTGGCATTTATTTATTCTCTTTGTATACCGTCTTTACCATCTAAAGTCATATCGGCGGCTTTGTCTTTGGAGGAATTGCTGATCGGTGATGATTTCCATTCGTATACATTAGAAAGTCATGTGAATGTAACACATCTTTTTACTTTCTCTACTACGTATAGTAAGTAGGGGAAGTATTGTATTCCACCCAAAAATTCGATACCGAGATTTCACCGGAAATACATGTTTTGAATCCAAAAAAAACATTTTTGGAAACATGTCCGTGTGTGTGTGTGTGTCTGTCTGTGAACAGCATAACTCAGAAACGAACAGTCGGATAAACACCAAACTTGTTATTTAGGTTCAGTAACTTCCAGAGATGCGACACGAAGGTTTTCAAGAAAATCCCCCCACCCCAGACTACCCTTTACATGGAACATTTTTCGAAAATTTTAATTTTCTCAAAAACGGCTCTAACGATTTTGATTAAAATATCATAGGTTTAAGATATTTTCATGGCAAATAAAACGTATATCTTAAATTTTCTGGGAATGTCTCCAAAAGTGTTCTTCATTGTGAACGACTTTTGCATAACTGGTAAACCATAAGAGATAGAGAAAATTTTACTACACAAAATATGTAGATCGCGTTAAAATACACAATTTATGTCATATACATTTTTTTTTGTTGAGTGAACCATTTTCGAGGAGTTGCTTGTTATTCTCTTAAATTTTTCAATACTTATTTTCTTAAATGGGAATTCGTTATTCATTTTTTTGTCTTGGATATGCAAAGAGTATTAATCTGTGGCAAAGGGAATGGTGCTGCACTTAGCAACCAGTTATTAAGAGATATGTATGTGCTTAAAGGCTACTGTATTTCTATATTGCCCTTGTAAATATATATTCCCCTTACATCTACAAGAAAATTAACAATAAGATAGAGTCTGCAAATGTTTACCTCGCTTAAAATGAAGCATATGGAGAATAAGCGCTTGTAAAAATAGTTTGTACAAGAGTAGAGAAAGTCATGTGAGTGTAACACATCAGATTATTTTTTACTTTCTCTACTACGTATAGTAAGTGGGAGAAGTATTGCATTCCACCCATAAATTCGATACAGATTTCACCGTAAATACATGTTTTGAGGGTGTGTGTCTGTGAACAGCATAGCTCAAAACGAAAAGTCGGATAAATACCAAACTTCGTATTTAGGTTCAGTATCTTAAGATACGATACAAAGAACATTTTTCGAAATTTTTCATTTTATAGAAATGGCTCTAACGATTTTGATTGAAATACCAAATATTTAAGATATTTTCATGACAAATAAAATGTATATCCTAAATTTTCTGGGAATGTCCCCAAAAGTCCTATTCATTCTGAATGGCTTTTGAATAACTGGTAAACCGTAAGAGATGACAAAATGTTTCTACACAAAAAATGTACGTCCCATTAAAATACACAATTTATGTCATATACATTTTTTGGTCGAGTAAACCATTTCCAAGATATTCCTTGTTATTTTTTTTAATTTTCCAATACTTATACTTTTTCTTAAATGGGAATACGTTATTCATTTTTCTTTATGTCCTGGGCATGTAAAGAGAATGGAATGCTCCACATAGTATTCAACTCCTAAAGGATTTGAATATCGCTTAAAGCCTACCATATTCCCCGTTCATCTAAAGAAAATTAGCATTAAGTTTCTGAAAATGCTTATCTGGATTGGCATGAATTTGATGGAGAATGATCGTTTGTAAAAATAGTTTTACAAGGGTAGAGAATGTCATGGAGTTTAACACATCAGATTTTTACTTTCTCTACTACGTACAGTAAGTAGGGGAAGTATTGTATTCCACCCAAAAATTCGATACCGAGATTTCACCGGAAATACATGTTTTGAGACACCCTGAATCCAAAAAAAGCATTTTTGGAAATATTTCCGTGTGTGTCTGTCTGTGAACAGCATAACTCAGAAACGAACAGTCGGATAAACACCAAACTTGGTATTTAGGTTCAGTATCTTCTAGAGATGCGACACGAAGGTTTTCAAGAAAATCCCCCTACCCCAGATTACCCTTTACATGGAAGATTTTTCGAAAAGTTTAATTTTCTCAAAAATGGCACTAACGATTTTGATTAAAATATCATAGGTTTAAGATATTTTCATGACAAATAAAATGTATAACTTGAATTTTCTGGGAATGTCTCCAAAAGTATTCTCCATTGTGAACGACTTTTGCATAACTGGTAAACCATAAGAGATAGAAAAAATTTACTGCACAAAAATGTAGATCGCGTTAAAATACACAATTTATGTCATATACATTTTTTTTGTTGAGTGAACCATTTACGAGATATTGCTTGTTATTCTCTTAAATTTTTCAATACTTATTTTCTAAAATGGGAATTCGTTATTCATTTTTTTGTCTTGGATATGCAAAGAGTATTAATGTGTGGCAAAGGGAATGGTGCTGCACCTAGCAACCAGCTATTAAGAGATATGTATGTGCTTAAAGGCTACTGTATTTCTATATTGTCCTTTTAAATATATATTCCCCTTACATCTACAAGAAAATTAGCAATAAGATAGAGTCTGCAAATGTTTATCTCGATTAACATGAAGCATATGGAGAATAAGGGTTTGTAAAAATAGTTTGTACAAGAGTAGAGAAAGTCATGGATTTTAACACATCAGATTTTTTCATTATTGTACTTTGTGGTCCATCAAAGCTTGTTAACCTTCTTGCTGCTTTCTTGAATTTCTGCACTATGTCAACCTTAGAAGCGATTGTAAGCTGGTGTCCATGCTTCACAAGCCCACAGAAAATCTGTTTATTTATGAAAGCACTGGAGCCTCTCTAGCTCTGAAATTTCAAGTGTACCTCGCAGCTCCAACGACTTTAGCGAGAAGAAGCGGCTCTTCTGCTTCAACCAGGCATCAAATTCGCTGCTTTATATGATTAAAAAGTTCAGAATAATGGAGGAGGCATTCTACACCAGTTTCAATCCCGGTTGGGGTAAAATTTCTCTTTTCTAAAGATAAATAACGCGGCAAAATTTCGTAAATTTATCCATATAATTAAACGATGTACTTTTCATTAACACTGCTGTTCTTCTCATGCAAAAAATAAGATAACTACAACAAAAAGGGAACAAAGAAACTTGTGGAGAATCACTAATCTTGAGTGCATGTAAACAAATGTTGCTTTCTTTGGAAGTTCAAGGAGGTTAAGCAGCAATTGAGAATGAATAATTTGAATTGTATGCATTTTATATTGTTATTTATTTCCTTATTGCTTTGTAAACACAAAACTACATTTTATGAAAATAGTAATGTTTACAAACGTTTTTAACGTACCTGAAAAGACGTAACACGTAAATTTATGTAGCTACTTAAAATAGATTGTTTTTCTTTAATTTAATTCACTTATTTATATTTGCAGTTCCAAAAACACAGTCTCTGGCTTGCCACCATATTAAGGCACTTTTAAACAGGAAATACTAAATACTAGAAGACATGATTTTATTATAATTGTTTTGAAAAATGTTTACATGGTTTTAAATTATAAATTGAGGTTTTAATATTCCTTCTACGGGATATTAATCTGACCGCTCCCAAAGGGCTTCGCGTTTAGGTATCAGGACATGCCACAGCCAGCCATGCCAGCACTCTGTCTTTGATTCATAAATATACGGTCCAGTAAACCTGAAATATAACAAAATTTACTCTCACCTCATAACAAAAGCTGGAAGTATCGAACGTTTAAGATTGTCGCCAATTTCGCCAATTTCTGTTAATGCTGTACGTCTTTGCCTGTGTTTCTTGTTTTGCACTGAACCAGTGGTCTCAAGTTTATTCCCAACAACGTAAATTGAAGTTCTGAAAGGAGGTAATTGTGCAGGAAACTTCAGGATGAATTCTAAGTTTCTGAAGGACAGAAAGCCTGTCGTGAGTGCGTGCTGTGGGGAGTGGGTGAGCTAGTCAGCATTGACTCTGTGCGAGCGGCCTGGTTTTATACCGTATATACACGCACTTGAATGACTTCTATTTCCCGTTGCTAGCGCCGCCAATCGCCGTACCTCTCAACACCAAACTGTGCTGCGTGTACGATTTGAGGGGATTCTATAGAAAAATTGAACATGAATTAATGTTAAAAATAAAATTAAAGGTGGTTAAATTGAAAAACATTTTTGAAGTGAACAAATCAAAGTATTGGCAGAAGTTAATCTCCCTGTGGTCTGACTCAAGGAAATTTAAGAAACCTGAAACACATTTTGTACCTTCAGTACCTAGCTGTTACTCTTTAGCTCAGTGTATAGAAGAGGGTCATTTTCTGTTGTAGATGAAATAACAATAAATTATGCCTCTTGTGTAGGTCATCTTATATTTCTTGTAAACGTTTTAGTTTGTGTAACGTTTGTCTAGACGAGTAACACATCTCTCATCCATATCCTTACAAGATTTTGCCACTCGGCTACAAAGCATGCACTTCTAGATTCGTCTTATTTATAAGAAACCGCAGCAAACTAATCACTTTACCTCTATGTTGGCGTCTGGTAACTTTCATTCTTCATTATTTACCTCAGATAACACATAAGGAATCCTAAGTGTCGGGTGAGATAAATGTTAGTAAGCCAATAATAGAATTTATGGAGAAAAAATCCTGATCTGGGGAAATATAAAGGCTCTTTGCAAATATGTATGTACATTTGAAAAGTCTAAAAATGAATCTCGATTGTCAGTTAAAGGGTAGGGTAGTGTAGGATTGACAACGGAGGGGACTCGGTACCAATTCAGAGTGGATATTGATCCTATGCCCCAAGATGAGGTGTTCCCAGGAGGAAGGATGAGGCGAAAGGAGACACCGGGCGGCCAGAACCAGGAGCGACGGCGCAGGAATGTCCCTATGTTTCCAGATAGAGACACCCCGGCGACGGACAGACAGACCGGGAACCCCACCCCACACAAAAGAGTTCCAATAACCCTCAAGGGGGTTCAGATACCCCGACAGCCAGCCGAAAGCCCAGAGAAGGAGAGAGTTACAAAGAGCATACTTTTCCCCCGCCACGCTGCACCGATGCACCATCGCCGACACATCCAACCCTGAAAGAGACGAACGGGATGAAAGATGAATGGTACGAAATGGAGGGAACAGGAAATTCGAGGGATAAAAGAAACCACTCCAGCATTCGCCTGACGACCCGGGAATGCCCCGAAAAATCCCATGGGTCAAGGTGGACGGTCACCGGGGATCGAACCCGGGACCCCCCGAATGCAGTAGTCAAAGGAAAAATTGTCTTGAGAAAATTTATGTACACATAAAATATTCTGGTAGGCGGAGAAAAGGGTGGAGAGCAAGTCACGTGAAAAACTTCATTGCAGCCTTCTTTGGAAAGCAACTAGAAGACGTGCAGAGATCTTTCAAATTTCTTAATTTTTGAGAAAATAGGGAATGGGTCTATTGATATAGCACCGTCTCTAACGCTCACCGCATATGGCCTATGACCTTCCGTGTTACCTCATTTCTGAGGTGGAGGCACCCGTAGGGCTGAGCCCGTTTCCTTCGATGGTAAGGTGATTATAGAAAGGCGGTGGAATGGGAGGACCTATAGCTTTTACTGTGGATTCCGAACACGTTGGGCCTTGGAGTTACTCCACATGAGAAAATCAGAGGCGAAGACGTGTATAAACCCTCACCCTAGGGCCGTCAGAACGAGAGCCGGAAACAAAACCATTGCAATACCCTTGGTACCTCCAATGGTATAGTAGAAATACAGTACGTGATCAAAAGTATCCGGACAGATGCCTGAAAATGACGTACAAGTGCGTGTTGCCCTCCATCGGTAATGCTGGAAATGAATATGATGTTGGCCCACCCTTAGCCTTGATGACAGCGTTCACTCTTGCAGGCATACTTTCAATCAGGTGCTGGAAGGTTTCTTGGGGAATTGCAACCCATTCTTCACGGAGTGCGGAACTGAGGACAGGTATCGATGTAGGTCGGTGAGGCCTGGCACGAAGTCGGTGTTCCAAAAGGTATTCTATAGGATTCAAGTCAGGACACTGTGCAGGCCAGTCCATTACAGGGATGTTATTGTCGTGCAACCACTCCGCCGCAGGCCATGCAGTATGAACAGGTGCTCGATCGTGTTGAAAGATGCAGTCGCCATCCCCGAATTGCTCTTCAACAGTGGGAAGCAAGAAGGTGCTTAAAATATCAATGTAGGTCTGCGCTGTGATCGTGCCACGTAAAACAACAAGAGGTGCAAGCCCACTCCAGGAAAAACACGACCACACCATAACACCATCACCTCCGAATTTCACTGTTGGCACTACACACGCTGGCAGATGACGTTCAACGGGCATTCGCCATACACAAACCCTGCCATCGGATCGCCACATTGTGTACCATGATTCGTCACTCCATAGAACGTTTCTCCACTGTTAAATCGTGTAATGTTGACGCTCCTTACACCAAGCGAGGCGCCGTTTGGCTTTTTCCTGCGCGATGTGTGGCTTATGAGCAGCCGCTCGACCATGGAATCCAAGGTTTCTCACCTCACGCCTAACTGTCATAGTACTTGAAGTGGATCCTGATGCAGTTTGGAATTCCTGTGTAATGGTCTGGATAGATGTCTGCCTATTACTCTTTACGACCCTCTTCAAGTGTCGGCGGTCTCTGTCAGTCAACAGACGAGGTCGGCCTGCACGCTTTTGTGCTGTACATGTCCCTTCATGTTTCCACTTCACTATCACATCAGAAACAGTGGACCTAGGGATGTTTAGGAGTGTGAAAATCTCGCATACAGACTTCTGACACAAGTGACACTCAATCACCTGACCACGTTAGAAGTCCGTGAGTTCCACGGAGCGTCCCATTCACGAGCTGTTTCACGATGTCTAATGACTACTGAGGTCGCGGATAATGAGTAGCAGGCAGTAGCTGGCAGCACAATGCATCTAAGATGAAAAACGTATGTTTGTGGGGGTGACCGGATACTTTTGATCACATAGTGTATGTTTTTCTCTGTCATCTATGGATTTGGGGACGTTCAGGAGTAAAATTCTGGAAAGGCGAATTTGTACCCGACTTTGATTATTTTGGGGAAGAAGAGTAGGATAATGTACAAGGACAGACCTTAATGATACTCATGTGTGAAAGAAGGCCAAAAATTGCCAACGTTCCTAAATAGGATTTTAATGTTATTAAACACTGCAATCCTTACACTTTAGTTCTATGTTGTTTTTATAGCTATACGACCTTTTAAAGCACGTCATGTAACGATTTAAGTGACCCCTGTAAGCCTAGCTTCCAATAAAACTGTAGTAAAAGACGATAACTTTTGCAAATATAAAAGTGAACTCAAGAAAGGTTTCCGGAATCGTTAAATACTAAATTAGATGTAGACCAGCAGAAAATGACGAAGAAAGGCCTGTATATCCATTAATGCATTAGAAAAGCGTTATTTTATATGTTAGTTTTTAACTCTCTCTTCTCTGGTTTTCATTTGTCAGCACATTCCCATTTTCAAATTGTTCCACATTAGTATTTTTTGGTATAAACAAATGAAATTATGTATTAGTAAAATAAAAAAATGATGTGTTGCACTAAAATGACTTTCTCTACTCTTTTACGAACTACTTTTACAAACGCTTGTTCTCAATTTACTTCATGTTAATCGAGATGTTAATCTTATTGCTAATTTTCTTGTAGGTGGTAGGGGAATTGGTAGGCTTTAATCGATGGTCAAATATTTTAAGAGACGGTTGCTATGTGGAGCATTTCATTCTCTTGGCATATCCAGGACATAGAAAAACGAATAACAAATTCCCATTTGAGAAAAGTAAAGGAAAATCCAAACAAATAAAGAATATCTCGGTAATGCCTCACACACAAAAAAAATAATGTACATGATAAATTATTTTTAAGGAGATCTTAATTTTTTTGTGCAGTAAATTTTGTGTCTCTTACAGTTTACCAGTTATGCAGAAGCCATTCTGAAAGAAGAGGGCTTTTGGGCACATCCCCAGAAAATACAAGATATACATTTCGTTTGCCATGAAAGTATCTTAAATATATATATTTTAATAAAAATCGTTAAAGCCATTTTTGAGAAAATAAAAATTTTCGAAAAATGTTCCATGTAAAGAGTAGTCTGGTGGTCGGGGTATTTAATTGAAAACCTTCATGTCGCATCTTTGAAAGATACTGAACCTAAATACTAAGTTTGGTATTTATCCGACTTTTCATTTTTGGGTTATGCTGTTCAGAGGCACATGCACGACAGACAGACACACACACGGACCTTTTTCTATAAATGATTTTTTTTAGTTATTCAAGGGTCTTGAAACATGTATTTCAGGTGAATAAATATAGAATTATTGGGTGGAATGCAATACATACTTCCCCTACTTATTATACCTAGTAGAGAAAGTAAGAATATGACATGAAGTTTTGTAAATCTGTTTTGTTTTAATGTTATTTATGAATAATACTCATATTTCATAAATTTTAAGCACAAAATTGAAGTCTCATACTTAAAATTTACGAGGACAGTCCCAGAAGTATCCGACCTGATGTATAGATAGTGGTTGTTTCAAACAGATGACCGTGGTAGAAAGTAGCAACCTTATAAAGATTAAGTCTGAAGTTTGATGATGCTACGTCGTTTAGTAATTGTTTGGCAGCCATCAATATTAAACGCTCTCAGTTAATTTGTAAACATGGATAAAACTGGCAATCGTTATGTGATACAATACTTTCATTTGAAAGGTCTTAGTCCTACTTAATATTAGAGCTGAGGTAAATTCTACACTGGAGGAGTGTGCTCCTTCGTTTACAACAGTAAAATATTGGGTGGCAGAGTTTAAGCGAGGCGGTACGAGCTGCCAAAGCAAACATCGCAGTGATCGACCAAATGAGGTGACCACGCCAGAAATTGTGAGAAAAATCCACAAATGGTATTGGATGACCGTCGACTGACTGCGCGAGCTATCAGACGTTGCAGGCATTTCAAAAAGTGCTGTACATCTAATACTGACTGAAAATTTAGACATGAGAAAGCTATGCGCAAGATGGGTGCCGCGTTTGCTCACAATGGAACAAAACCAGCATCGACGATGTTTCAATCGAGTGTTTGGCGATGTTTTGCTGCAATAAAGCCGAGTTTTGTGTCGATTCCTAACCATGGATGAAACATGGGTCCATCACTTCACACCTAAGACGAAGGAACAGTCAAAACAGTGGATTGAAAGGGGAGAATCGGCTCCAAAGATGGTGAGACTGTTCCATTTGCAGCAAAGTCATTGCATCAGTCTTTTGGAATATGGAATAATTTTCATTGATTAGCTCAAAATAGGAAAAGCAATCAATGGCGAGTACTATGCAAAGTTATTGCAGCATTTGAATGATGAAATCAAGCTAGAGCGACCGCATTTAGTGGAAAAGAAAGTTTTGTTTCATCAAGACAATGCACCAGTTCACACATCCATTATCGCCATGGCCAAAATTAATGAGTTAAAGTTCGAATTGCTTCCTTGTGCACCCTATTCGCTAGACTTAGCCCCCTCTGGTTATTTTTTTGTTTCCAAAGTGGAAGAAATGGTTTGGTGGTAAACGATTTGACAACAATGAGGAGGTGGAGTTTGCAGTTGATGGCTATTTTGCAGAGCTCGACGGTTCTCACTATAAACAGGGTATCGAAGCTATTTAACATCGCTGGGAAAAATGTATCGAGCTGAAAGAAGACTATGTAGAGAAACAAAGATGTTTTTTTTCAAAAATGTTTGTGTTTTCTTTGTTAGGTCGGGTGCTTCTGGGACGGCTCTCGCATTTTCTCCCAAACTAGTGTGATAATTAAAATACAGGTCTATAATATATTGATACATGGTATTAAAGAGTTTAATCATAAAATTACACTTTACAAAAAATAATTGCATCTTGTGAAGTAAATTTTCAAAGCAGTAAAAATTAGCAACAAAAAGTAATACATCTGTAACTAATTTTAAAATATGCATGAAATTTCGTCTACATATTACACATTAAACCCTGATTATTCTATTAAAATTTCAAAAGAATTGACCTTAAATTACGCATTTTTTTAAATTTCACAGTGGGTATCCTTAAACTCAAGAGAACTAATCTAACCAGGCCATGAAACTAACAGAACTAACCTAACCAGGCATTATAACGATGTGTGGAAAATAACGATATGACGTAGCCTGCAATGACATTTAGGATGTAATGTGGTAGGTTGGATTCACGTATAATTTTAGTGTAAATAAAATAAGCCCATGGTGCGCATTTTCAGATAAAACGGCTTACAATCTCCACGTGTGGCATCTCTACGCTTCTACAAATTAATAACACATTTGGTGCTATTTCCCCCTTTCCAATACTAGTCGCAGCTATACCTCCCCCCCCTTTCCTGAAACCCCACGTGGGTTCTGGCTTTGGTTTGTCAGTCGGAAGACATCGGCATTTTCAAACGAAACCTTCCCTTCACTAGCAGCATGAAATCTCCACCCTCTTGGAACCCGAACCACCCTTTTTAGTCTCGCATTGCTAACTGCACCCCTTTTCCATTTGGTAATGCGCCACCCTCTCTCCCCCTAGAAATCCCTCCCCCAGTTCACTTGCACATGTTGGAATATGTACAGTTAACGTAACAAAAAATAAACTGCCTTTATCTGACAGATATGATTTTTTTTGCTAAAGAAATCCCAAGGCAAATCATTGAGAGTGAATATACATTGCAAGAGTATGTTTTAACTCGCACCCGTATTTTAATATTGCTATCGAGTGCAGCCTTATTTACACTAAAGTTTCTCTTGGGGACTCATTGACATTTTCCAACCGTTGTTAAACATTTGTTTAACAGGCGCAAATGAGTAGAGGGGATTTCGTTTATTACTTTCTCTATCTCGTACATAGCAGTTAGAGAAGGTATTGTAGTCTAATGAAAAATTCGATACCGAGATTTCAGTGGAAGTGCATGTTTTGAGGCCCCTTGAACCCAAAAAGTAATTTTTAGAAAAAGGTCCTTATATATACCAGGTGAGTATTCGTATTTATGCAACCCGCAGTTTATAGTCTAAATATGAAAACTTTGACCCTTTTAGCAAACAAACTGTTATTGTAGCTCTGCCCTTCTATTTGGTACTATACGCAATCTTCATTAATGATTAAAGCCCTGAATGAGAACCAAAGAGCTGCGAAAGCCTTAAAAAGACGGCGTTTCATGGATATAATGCTTGCAAGGAGATAGAGGAATGTTTTCCCGAAGAGCGGGATAGAGTACGTGGGTTCTGGTCGAGTGGTTTAGCTGCCTGAGTGTGGTAAAGCAAAGCTTAGCTTCGGAGGTTCGAATCTGATACAAACATAAGGTTGTTTTGGTTTTTTCCCCTTTGTGTTTATTTTCTGTATTTTAGTGTACTAATTTATTTATTTTTGTTGCTGGTTCTCCTGTGAGCCAAAGACATAAGAATTACAATCAGATAATTGTGTATCATGTTTACTCTAATAATCTGTACCGTATCTGGTGTCGAAAACCGTGGTACGTAGTTAGCTTTCATTCTTTTGGGCGCATATCGACGATATTAAATCTAACAGTTTTTGTTTCATTTTTAAGTCCTGTGTTTCAATTCTTCTATTGATAAAGGAGCTGTAAATGTGCTAAGTTCACGGGTAAACAGAATAATAAATTGTTAAAGAGCGTGGATTTCATCAAGGAAGTAAATTTTGAAAATAACGTCCTCCATCAACGCACATTTGTGTACGTTGCCGGGGAGACCTCTTTGATTTGGGCTTTGTGGTTCTTCTACTTTGCGGTGGAAAACATGGCGAGTATTCTATTTTGTACACACTTATAATGTTATCAAAAATGTTATTTGTATCATAATATAAAATTATATTCCAAAAGAGATCAAACAAAAAGCAGAGTTTGAACTTGAACTTCGGATTTTGAATCAGAATTAAAATGGCACGGTGTTAAAGCAACCATGATAATACCATTCGGCCAATGTTACCTTGCAAACTGAGACTTCTATGTGTTAGTAATCGCAGAACTAGACCCCACCTCGAATCTTTACACGCTTTTTGCAGCATCATACAGTGTTTTGAGCTCGGTTTGGTAGTTTTAATTCAAACAAATAAACTGTATCATTATTACAATTACTGTATGATCTGAAATACGCCATAGTTTGTGAAATAAGAGAAATTATCCACCTAATACATAGAATTTTTTGACAAGGCTGTAAATTGACTACGGCTTAAATACAATTGGTCACACTGCTTAGATATGCCATTTTGTTTTCAAATGTTTTTGTCAACCGATGCATGTGATAGGTTGTTCCTTCAGGGGCGTTTTCGAGGGGTGCATGGATGTATGCTAAAGAATAAAAGTTGGTAAAATTGGCTAAATGTGCTACTTCAGCTGTCAGTTTCAAGGTGGGATGTTTTTACATCGACATACATAACGATTGCATTCTGTCCAGTAAAATACTTATGCACTGAGTTATATATCCCTCCTCTATAAAGTGCAAATCGCCATTAGAAGGCATTCAAGAAAGGCGTAAGTCACATATGTCGCTTAGCACGTTGCATTCATTAAAAATAAATAGGCGCAGCTGACTCACCTGGTATATATACACACACTGTTGTTTGTAAAAATTACAACACTAAGTAGGAAACGCATGAATTCAATGAATTTAATACCCCAGGTTAGGTACATGACAAGTAACAAATGAAACTTTTCAAATTTATACATGACTTTTGAGCCCTATCAGTATTTGGTGTGGCCTCCATGCGCTGCAATTAGAGCTGCTATACGCGTGGCATTGAATCAAAAAGGTTCTGAATAAGTTCCCTAGGAATTTCCCTCCACGCAGTTTGTATTCGAGCCCACAAATCCGTAACACTGGTTACTGGAGGACCGTGACGCAACACGTGACGCCCAAATATATCCCAGACATGTTCGATGAGCGACATGTCAGGCGAACGTGCAGGCCAGGGAAGCAATGGTACCCGTCGCTCTTCAAAGAAGGCTTATACATTCCTCGCAATATGTGGCCGGGCATTGTCATGTTGAAATGTGGCACATGGAGATGCCTGAAGCAGGGGGAGTACCTCAAGCCCTACAATAACCGTTAGGTACCGTTGTTGTTCAAAGTGCCCTCAATCGTAGGAGCCGAGATCGGTTGTTGTAGCCAATGGCGCACCAAACCATCACACCTGGTGTTTATCCGCTATGCCGCTCAACAATGCAGCCCTCCAGATTGCGCTCACCATGGTACCGCTGGACACGTATGCGGCCATCACTGTAGGACACGTTGAAGCGGCATTCGTCCGAAAAGACTATATTTTGACACTCAGCACCCCAGTGACGGTGTTCACGTGCCCATTGCAGTCGGAGGAGCTTGTGGAATCCGACGTAATGGCATGCATGCAACCAGTCCAACCTGCACCAAACGGCGACGAACCGTTGATACAGACAAGTTCACGCCTGTTGCAGTACTCCAGCGTCGAGCGAACACTGTTGATGAAGCTGTACTGTCCGTTATGGTCATGCGGACAAGATGACGGTCTCCCGTGCTGTGGTCGTGTTCCGCGGTCCAGTACCCGCTCTTTGCTGCGTATGACATTCATCTATCCACTGCTTCCACACACGCATCACTGTCGTAGCATCATGCCCTGTACGAGTCAAGATGTCACGGTATGACAAACCCACTTCTCGGAAACCGATCATTCTGTCCCGTTCGAACTCACTCATATGCTGATATGGCTCCCTTTGACGTCAACGAGGCATACTGGCACTCACTTTATTGTTTCCACCTTGTTTGACAGCTCTGTATTGGCTACACTGAGCGCAACACTGACCTTGTCGGACCGACACGAGAGGGCTCTGCTGTGCCTACGTGTACCCCATCTCTCTGCAAACCTAATCACGTATTGCTTGCACACTCTTCTACACTTCCACCAAGTTTGGAGTTATTCGGAAAATTCTTTCTTGGTGTGGCAATTTTCACAAACGACAGTGTGTGTCTACGAACAGCACAACTCAAAATTGAAAAGCGGAACAAATACCAAACTTGGTATTTAGGTTCAGTACCTTCCAAATATGTGACACAAAGATGGTCAAGAAAATCGCTCTACCCGATATTGTCCTTTACATGGAACACTTTTGAAACTTTTGCTTTTCTAAAAACTACTACAACGATTTTGATTAATATATAATATAATAAAATTTATAAATAACAAATAAAATGTTTATCTTGAATTTTCTGGGAATAGCCTGTAAAGCCCTCTCCATTCGGAAGGAAATTTGTATAATCTTGTTTAGCTAGTAAACGTTAAGCGATAGATGAAAGCGTACTACACAAAAAATGTAGATCTTTTTAAAATACACAATTTATTTCCATTAACGTTTTTGCGGCATCAGCCATTTCCGAAATATCCGATATTAATGGTTCGAATTGTTCAATACTTAGCCATTTTTAATGTCCTGTAGATTTGCCATTGCTTCTCCTGATGTCATGGAAAGAGTATGGAATTTTTAAGCCAGCGTATAGCGTTTAATTCTAAAACATTTGACTGTACTATTCCCATTGTATCTATAACATGTGTAATGGGGCTATTTCGGAAAGGCTTATCTCAATTAACATGAAGTAGATAGGAAAATAAACCTTCGTAAGAATACTTTAATACTCACTAATAAGCAATAGAGGGTAGCGAAAGTCATGTGAATGTAACACAGAATTGTTTTAGTCGTGTTTAACTCCTATTTGTAGTGCAAATAGCACCACGGGCTGTGAACACTGGTAATACATTAAATGTAATGACAATTGAAAATTAACGTTCAATGCCTAAGTTTAGGGTACCTCTCCGTCATTTGCCGGTTTTGAGGACTGAAGAAAACCTGAAAAAAGAAATTGACTCGAGAAGATCGTTCTGGCGGGACTTGAACCACAGATCTCTCCTTCATAAGTCTGAATAATCGTGCCAGTAGGCCTATAAAAATTACTTATAAAATATTTAACCTCTTTCTACGTATTTTGTTTTGCGAAAAAATATCAAACGAACGTAGAAGTGTCGTCAACATTCACCTTTTTATAAAATTAAAATTCGTTGTGCTCTTGAATATCTGCATAGGCTCCATGAATCCTTTTTCTTTAGTTCCATTTATACACCGCCTTTAACTACATTGGTATTATCGGCGACCTCTCCTTTGGAGCTTATTGCCTAGGGCATAGGTATCCAAACTACGGCCCCGGACCAAGTCCGGCCCGCCAGTGTCATCATTCCAGCCCGTAACAGCTAATGACCACTGTGATCAATGCGGCCCGCAACAGCTAATGGATTATTGTAGTTATTGTTACTGTGATAAGTTGGATAACAAAATACAGGTGTATTTTTATTGGTGTCATATATTTGGGACAGATGTTCCTGACATCAAAACAGTCAAAAAAAGTTCATCTGTACATGGGTCTGAAAATCAACCGTTTCGTTGTTATAGGTCAAAGAAGATGTATTCCATGAGTGAACAGACGAATATAGACTACACGTATGGCCGTGTAGACGCAATGCAGCACGAGCACGTGAACTTTATGCAGAAAGGTACCCTGACAGGCCGTTACCGTGTGCAAGAACATTCGCACGAATTCACCAACGCTTGAGAGAGAATGGCGCATTTGAGAGGAGTACTAGGGATGTTGGGAGACCAAGAGCGGTACGAGGCATTGAGCTTGAAGAACGAGTTGAAAAGCCTAATGAAATACGACAGGACAACAATCAACAGAGGTTCCTTCTCGACGTTTGGGGTGGAATCATTCAGGATCACCTTATTGGTCCCTACTGCTTCTTTGCGGTCTGAATGGACAAACTTATCTCCAGTTTCACAGAAATGAGTTGCATCACTTAACTGATAATATGCATCTGGACATCATCCAAGAATGTGGTTTCTACACGATGGTGCTCCAGCTCATTTCGTAGGTTTTTGAATGATCGATTTCCGCAAAGATGGATTTGTCGAGGGGGGCCCATTGCATGGCCTGCTCGATCGCCTGATTTGAATCCAATGGATTTCTTCGTCTGGGGACACATGAAGTTCTTGGTTTATACGACTCCTGTACCCGATGTTGACATTTTCAGAGGACGTATCCAAACTGGATTTGACCAAATACGAAACACATTAGGAATTTTTAACAGAGTACGCCAGAGCATGGATCGCAGGCTTAATGCATGCATCGAAGCAAGAGGAAGCTACTTCGAGCAATTTTTGTAACTTTCGATTTTGTATTGTAACTCTGAAATAAATGATTTTCAGACCCATGTTCATATGAACTAATTTTACTGTTTTGATGTCAGGTACACGTCCCCCAAATATGTGACATCAATAAAGATACATCCTGTATAGTACCTGGGTTTTATTTAGTTGCTAGGTAAAGCTTAATGACAAGTATAATTCGCAGAAAATTTAACTTAAGCATAATAACTAACAATTTTTTGAAATGAATCCCACTATTATTTGAACATCCCGCGGTTTTACCCTCGATAGTTATGTTGGGGTGAAGAGTATCGTATATGTATGTATACGATGTACCAAATGTATATATCCTAAATCACACCTATGATTTTTATCCTGAAAATCCCTCAGAAACAGAAAATCAAATGAAACCGCGGGATATCCACCTGCAAAAAACACTAATGAGATTTATGTAATTGTGATTTTCCACAGACAATAGTTTGTATTTGTGGACCAATTTTACATTACCAATTAATTAAAAGAGATTTAGGATACTCATTGGTTAACTTAGATCTGTGCACATTCTTTGTGTACTTCATTTTGGAGAATGTTTTCTCACACAAATAAGTAGTACCAAAAACAGAAAACAGCCCACGAACAAATTTATGCAAATTATCAAATTGTAGCAGTGGAAGACATAAAATTCCAACAAAGATGCGTTTTACTTTCTCTACTACGTACAGTAAGTAGGAAAGTATTGTATTCCACCCAATTGTATTCCGAGATTTCATCGGAAATACATGTTTTGAGACCCCCTGAATCCAAAAAAGCATTTTTGGAAACATGTCCGTGTGTGTATGTGTGTCTTTCTGTGTGTCTGTGAACAGCATAACTCAGAAACGAACAGTCTTTATCTACAAGAGAAAACGACAGAACTAGGCATCTATCCAATGTTGAGTATTTAACTAAGATGTTTACTTATTACCCATGTGCCGTATATGTAATACTTTCCATAAAATATATGTCATTCCCTCGTTTTATCAAGTTTTTCCTAATGCGCAAATTCAGAAAGCATCATAAATTCAAAATATACCTTAACAAACAGTATTTGATTTTAAATTTGCGAACTTAAGTAACTAGAAAGTCTCTAAAAATCGAGTAGCACTGATTGTTATTATCTCCAAAGATTATGGTAATATTGCAATAAGCATTACCAAGAATCCCACATGTAATATCATCAACTTATTTTCCAGGTAAACTGTTAGTTTGGAAATCCAAATTCAAATGTTCGTAAAAGCTTAACTTCATAAGAAGCCATTCAGATGTCACTATAAACTCTGGTTTGTTATCGCCAAACGGTAGCTTACTCTTGCGTCTGACCATTTCGGGCTTTCGAAATTCTGTAAACAACTTTTGTTACTGCTTGCTTACTGTTTATATTATAAGTACCGTGTACTGTAAATTATATATTGGTGTTAATGCACTATTTCGTTATGTTAGCTGCATTCATAGATAATCCAAAGACTTTCGATGGATCGACAACAGAGTTAAGTCCTTTCTTATTTGCAAACCACAGGGTCTACATTATTATTTGCTGTAAAAGGGCAGAATAAAAATATACATTGTTAAAGAAAATACAGAAATAAATGGGTTTAATAAATCGTATCAGGTGATTTTCGAAGTTATATGATCAAACAAACTGATTCTTCATGAAATGAAAGTTACAAAAAAATAAGTTACACTGCCACCTCCACAAATCGTCATCCATAGATCCTACAGCGTTGGTGGCGAAAACTCGACTCGCGAGGCAGTGTGACTCGCATGCCCCACTCTTTTTCTAGCTGTCTATTCATTTGTATTCCATATGCTGCTGAGTGGTGTAGTGCGTGTTGCATATTTGAGGACTCGAAGAAGAAAGGATTTTGCCACCCTTGTTCTACAAATACTCAGGAAGCTTCACCATTCCTAACTACTTTCTGTTCATAAGCATTTGAAACAAATGTTTTCAATAAATTTTAGTTCTGAGCTTAGTATAAACCAAAAAAGTGACACGGTCATTTCCAAATTGAAATTTGGATCATTTGTTACATGATGTTTGTATCTGGTTTGCTAGTGTTAGGGCTCTATAGTTTTTAATGTCTTCAGCATTTTTTGCGTGGTTTTAAAACTGTAATGACAATGTTTTTCCCAAGCTGTTGGGACAAAAGATCTTCTGATATGATTACGGAAATTTAATAAATATTCCTTAGGTCTTAAGCCATAACGTTTCAGGTGAATTTTATCTGGTTCAAGAGTTCATTTTGTTTTAGAATCTTTGCGTGGTGTAGGATTTCTGTTACACTGAAGTATTTTGAGTAGAATTTTCAGTTGAGGTAAATGAGGATTTTTCAGTTTGTAATTCAATTAAATAATACTGAATTTACTTGCTGTTTACTTTCTCTACTATGTATAGTAAGTAGAGGAAGTATTGCATTCCACCCAAGAATTCGATTCCGAGATTTCACCAGAAATACATGTTTTGAGGTGCTCTGAATCTAAATAAAGCATTTTTTGAAGCATGTCTATGTGTGTGTGTCTATATCTGTCTGTGAACAGCATACCTCAAGAACTAAAAGTCGGATAAGTATTAAAATTGGTATTTGAGTTTACCATCTTCCAAGGATGCGATAGGAAGATCTTTAAGAAAATCCCCCTATCCCAGACTACCTTTTATACGGAAAATTTTTCGAAATTTTTGATTTTCTAAAAATGGCTCTAACGATTTTGATTAAAATGCCATATGTGAAAGATATTTGCATGATAAATAAAATGTATAATCTTATATAACTTGTAAACTTTAAGCGATAGATGAAAACGAGAGATGGTAGAGAACGTCATGTGAATGTATCACATAGAATTTTTTTCTATCTACTACATTTTAATACTAAACTTAAATACAAGCTTGATGTTTATCCGAGTTTTCCTTTTTGAGTTATGCTGTTCATAGATACATAAACACACACACGGACATGATTATGGAAATGCTTTATTTGTATAATCTCGGTATAAATTTTTGGGTAGAATGCAATAACTTCTCCACTACTATGTACCGGATGGAGAAAGTAATAAGCTTGGCAAAAAGTATTTGTAAAGCTATATAAATTAAACGATGAGGTCTAAATAAAATCACGTCAATGTAATACATAAGATTTTTAAATGTCTTCTCCTGGTTTTAATAATACATATTTAAGATAGCGTAAGGGAAATTAATCTAAAATATGCACTAAGGTACATCATATCCAATAATAGTCATTTTCTGACATATATTTTTATTAAAGAATGAGTTAAAGTTAACGCACGCTGGCACAACATTACTTAGTTACAGTTAGCTTAAATACTAATGTACTAGAAACAGCATTTGTTGCGCTTTCATAACCTATCTCATATCTGCCTGAATATTTGTGAGACAATGGTACCAACAACCCTTCCAATCTCGTTTTAAACTGTGATAACGTGCGCTGATGCTTTCCCCTCTGAAAGAAACAATGAAAAAAATTGATGTGTTACACTCACATGACTTTCTCTACTCTTGTACAAACTATTTTTTACAAACACTTATTCTCCATATGCTTCATGTCAATCGAAATGTTAATCTTATAGTTAATTTTCTTGTAGGTGCAAGGGGAATATGGTAGGCTTTAAGCGACAGTCACATCTTTTAAGAGCTGGTTGCTATGTGGCGCATTCCATTCTCTTTGTATGTCCAGGACATAAAAAAATGAATAACGAATTTCCATTTGAGAAAAACTATAATTATTGGAAAATTTAAGGGAATAACAAGCAATATCTCGAAAATGATTCACTCAACAAAAAAAGTGTATATGTCATAAATTGTGTATTTTAACGCGATCTACATTTTTTGTGTAGTAAAATTTTGTCTATCTGTTATGGTTTACCAGTTATGCAAAAGTCGTTCAAAATGAAGTATGCTTTTGGAGACATTCCCAGAAAACTCGAGATATACATTTCATTTGTCATGAAAATATCTTTAACATATGATATTTTAATCAAAATCGTTAGAGCCAATTTTCAGAAAATTAAAATTTTCGAAAAATGTTCCATGTAAAGGGTAATCTGGGGTGGGGATTTTCTTGAAAACCTTCGTGTCGCATCTCTGGAAGATACTGCACCTAAATACCAAGTTTGGTGTTTATCCGACTGTTCGTTTCTGAGTTATGCTGTTCACAGACACACACACGACATGTTTCAAAAATGGTTTTTTGTGTTCAGGGGGTCTCAAGACATAAATTTCCGGTGAAATCTCGGTATCGAATTTTTGGGTGGAATACAATACTTCCCCTACTTACTTTACGTTGTAGAGAAAGTAAAAAGCACTAAGGGATATCATCAAGAGACACGTTCAGGACTGCGAGATAGTCATCATGGTGTCGATGAACCACCACCAATAAACATATCCCAAATGTCTGTCTGGTGTACTTCGCCAGCTTAAGGGATGTCGTTATTACCAGCTGCAACTCAGTGTTATATCTTCCTCAATTTGTGGTTCCACCGCATTGTTTTAGTTCATTTCGGTAAGTATTAGTAACTTCTGGTCCAGACTCTGTACCTTGTTTTATGTGTCTTAGACAAACGTGCTTGTACAGGCTCAGCGCGAATTGGCGCATTGGATCGCATTCTTAGAGCGCAACAGAGATAAGAATTTTGAATGTTTTCCTCAGAGTTTAAAAGTCTTCATGTTATAAACTAAAGCGTGAGTCAATCAGAAAGCACCACCACATCAACACCCTGGAGCATACGCAGAGTGCAATTAGGGAGGATGCTGAAATAGGAATATCCGAAACACACAATGTCAGTCATACCTTCATTCCGTGGTCACTTTTAGAGATTTATCCATGTTAGAGAGATATCAACTACATCACTGAACAGGATAAATTGACTAAATAGGGGAGTTGATAGATTAGCATGACCAATAATCAATTTTTAAGTATTTATAACAGCATGTGGACTAAACCTCCCAGTAAGGTGTGGTAACCATTATACAGGTGCTCCATATAAACCTGAACCACTTTAATGGGTCATAACTCTTGAACCAATAATAGGACACATGTGAAACTTTGGGAGAATATACTACACAATTAGGAGATGCATTGTTTATTGTTCCTCAGAGCAAATGTTGGAAGTGTATCCATCTATTTCGTCATATTCTGTGACGTTCCACAAAGAGTATCCTCGCCAGTGTTGCTTATTTAGTTACTAATGGATTCACTGAGTTCAGTAATTGTGCGAGGTCTATTCTTATATACGCTATTTTTCAGATAACCCCACAGGAAAAAGTCCGGTGGTGTTAGGTCATGTGATCTGGAGGGCCACAGACCTTTTGAGATTATTCGATTATCAAAGAATCTGGCTGCAAGTTGCATGGAGGAGTTAGACGTATGACACGTTGCTCCATCTTGCTGGAAATAATCTACTTGATATCATTCAGCTCCTCCACGAATGTGTTCAATATGCCCGTATAAACTGCAATGCCTACAGACGTATCAAAGATAATGGGACCAACAATCCTGGATGCTGACACCGCGCACCATACTCCAAACTTTTCACCATGCAGCGGTGTTTCGTGGATGATATGTGGGTTTACAACAACCCAGTATCTGCTGTTTTTTGTGTTGATGTAGCCTGACAGATGAAACCATGTTATGGAGAGCATGTCTGGTGTGGAATAAGTAAACCCTGAAACCATCGACAATAATGCATTCGTTTTTCATGATCAGCTTCTTTCAATTGCTGCACCATATGCGCTCTGTATAGTCGCCATCCTGGTTTCTCCGCATCTCTTTGACATGTGCCATATAATAGCCTGTCTCCTGGCTTAATCGACGCAACGATTTCTTTGGAGAGTTCACTAAGCGTCTTCGAGCATTATCAACAGGCTCTGCACTCAATGATGGTGTATGTTTTCCACTCTCACTTGACGAGTACACCATTGTCTCCAGCTTTCTTACTAGCGATACAATTGTTGCCTTTGTTGCAACATCCGTACATTGAATTTTATTCGAAATTCCCGTTGTGTTGCTAACAATGAATTTTTATTTTAATATGTTTTTCACAGTAAAAACACGCTCTCAAAGTGAGTACTGCATGTTCCCATTACGACTGCAAACTGAACACTGGCAACTATGTCAACAATGCTCGTAATTGCCAATAAAATTAACAATAGTCAACAAATAGCAGTGTACTGATTCTCCCAGAGCCACTTAATCAACAAAACAAATTTCACATTTCTACGAGCTTTCAGGGGGAAATTATGGCGCATTAAAATAGTTCAAGCTTATATGGATAGCACTATGGAAGACCCACTCAGAACATCCAGTTCACCACAGCTTCATGAGGCAGAACGAGAAATTTAAACAACGTTGTCAACTAACGTAAAAACATGAAAAACCAAAAGTCAGACGGGCGATCAACAGACATTGAACCCGGGAGCTCCCAAATGTGAGCCTCACACGTTACTGTAGCCCATTGCAATGTCTAGCTGCAAATTACAAAAACTGGACTTGTCAACCTTTGGCGCTCACTGCTTCATTTTGTGCTCCGGATTGTTCCTTCGCACCGGTTGGAAAGCTGAACTACTGCTCTGGCTTCAGTTTAAATTCCATTCAGAAGAAACATTAGTTTATTCTTGTATTTAGACAGGCGAGGAGAGACATTATTTACGCGCTGACTACACAATAGAACGCCATCCGTAAGATGTAGAGATGTAACTTGCTTTAAGCGAAGGATAAGCTTGCAGTGACAGCTACAGAGGTGTCTTCAAGCTCTTCCCTTTTAGATAGCTGTCTTTCTCTTAAATGAGCTGCCAACAAAGGCTAACGTGTCTCATCTGCTTCCCACATAAACCTTTGGATGAAGCCAATCCAAGTGATGCACCCTAAGGCTCACAAAGGACTTAACCGCTGCTGGAATGTAATCTTATTACTTTCTCTACCACGTACATAGTAAGTAGAGAAGATATTGCATTGTACCCAAAAATTCCACACCGAGATGTCAACGGAAATACATGTTTTGAGGCACCTGAATCCAGAAAAAGTATTTATAGAAAAAGGCCTGTGTGTTTTAGTGTCTGTGAAAACATATCTCATAAACGAAATGTCGGATAAACACCAAAACTTGGTATTTAAGCCCAGTACCTTCCAAAGATGCGACACGAAGATTTTAAAGAAAACACCCCCACCCCAAACTACCCACTAAATGGAAATTTTTTCTAATAGCTTGATTTTCTGAATAATGGCTGTAACCATTTTGATGAAAATACTATATATTAAGTATATTTACATGTTAAACAAACTTTATATCTAGAATTTTCTGGGAATAGTTTGTGAAGTCCTCTTAATTCGGAAGGAAATTTATATAATGTTGCATAGCCTAAACGTTAAGCAACAGACAAAAATGAACTATACAAAATAATTGTATATCTCTTTAAAACACAGTTTATTTCAAATAACTCTTCTGTGCATTAGCCATTTCGGAAGTATCCGTTATTAATGGTTCAAATTCTTTAATATGTTTGTCGTTTTTTTCTAAAGTACGGTCAATTTTCAACTATTTCTTGCAATGTCATGGAAAGAGTATAGAATTTAAGGCCAGCATATAGCGTCTAGTTGTTAAACATTTGCTATCACTGTTCCCTTTATATCTGTAACAAAATGTGTACTGCAGCTATTGCCGGAAAGCTTTGTCTGGATTAAAATGAATTAGATGGGAGAAATAAACTTTCGTAAGAATAACTTGTATACACACCAATAAGCGTCAGAGAGTAACAAATTGACAGTATTGAAACAGAATGAAAATTATGACCGAAGTCATGACTGAGATTGATTTTTTAGGGAGATATCCGCAAAAAAAAAAATCCGATGTGTTACACCGACATGATTTTCTCTACTCTTGCTTTACAAACACTTGTTCCCCATCTACTTCATGTTAATTGAGATAAACATTTGCAGAAGTGTGGAGAATTCCATTGTCTTTGCATGTCCAGGACATAAAAAAAACGAATAACAAATTCCCATTTGAAAAAAGTATGTGTTGGAAAATTCAAACAAATCACAAGGAATATCTCGGAAATGGTTCACTCGACAAAAAATGTATAGGGCATAAATTATGTGTTTAAACGAGATCTAAATTTTTTATGTAGTAAAATGTGCATCTCTTAGGTCTACCAGTTATGCGAAAGCCATTCAAAATGAAGAGGACTTTGGGGGGGGCATTCCCAGAAAATTCATGATATACAGTTCACATGCTATGAAAGTATCTTAAACATATGATATTTTAATCAAAATCTCAGAACCATTTTTGAGAAAATTAATTTTGAAAGATACTAAACTCAAATGACAAGTTTGGTATTTATCCGAATTTTCGTTATGCAGTTCATAGTCACACAGACACACACGCGGACCTTTTTCTAAAAAGGCTCTTTTTGGATTCAGGGCACCTCAAAACATGTATTTCTGGTGAACTCTGGTATCGAATTTTTGGGTGGAATGCAATACTTCCTCTACCTACTATATGTAGTAGGGAAAGTACTTCCAGGTGATTTATCACAGCCAGATCGAAACTTGAGTCTTTTAGGCAGGCACGCTATCCGTTGTGCCGGGGATGAGGATGTTGGTGACGCTATTCGTGAGTGACTATTAATATCATCAGCTAAAAACAGAAAATAGGAGTTGGTGTTAAACTCAACGGTGTTTCCACTGATTCAATGTTTCACATCGTTTAAGAACCTTCATTCATTCATTCATTATCTGTTTACCCTCCTTATATGTAGGACTTACACCCTCCAGGACTTACAGGCGTGTGCCTGGGGTCAGAGGCCCGTCGAGGACACTCATGGATCAGACAGAGCATCCAGGATGGGTGATCAGCCAGATGCCTGGTATGGGATGAAGGAAATAGATGAAACGAAATGGTGGTGAAAGGGATGAAAGGAAAGGTGATGATGGAGCAGACCCGCCCAGACGCCGCTTCGTCCACCACAAATCCCACATGCAGGTCCTTGGGATTGAACCCGGGCCGCCTCGGTGGGAGGCGAGCGGTCTAACCACTCGGCCACGGCGCCGCCATCTTTTAAGAACCAACTCTAAAAATGTAGTGAAACAACTGTAACAAGTGAACGCCGATAGAACAAGCCATTGAGTGACAAAATACCTTAATTTAACTTTGCTTCTTCATTTAAAACATTCTTCTATATAAAATTGGTCTCATATTTGGTCGCAATTTCGCACTTGCTGACTTTTGGGTGCTTTTGGCTGTATGTTTTAACATATGTATACAATCCTGTAACAGGTTGGCATTCTCCAAAAATATAAAAAATATAAATAATGACGATTAATGTTTATGCGTGTTGTAAATTTCAAATTATTAAGCATGCCATCTAATACAATGGGTTAGTATGTTTCCTCTAAAATTTTAACTATAAGCAAATTAGGCATTTTGTGATTTTCTTCTTCAGAAAAATATAAAATGTATCTCTGTGTTGCGCAGTAAGGTTGCATATTAGGTTCAGGAAACACCACATTAATACATTTTTCTGGAAAATTGAATTTGATTATTACCTTAGTGAACCAACGGAAAAACATTTTAAGATCTGTTGCTGGATACTGGATTTGGATCACAAATACAGCCAGAAAATAAGAGATGAATTAAAATATTTCAACTCATAGAAAGAATCAACCAAAATAAGGAAAACTGGTGACACCATGTTCAAAGGATGAATGAGAGAAGATTACCAAAAATATTAACAGAATACAAACCTTAGAGAAACGGAATATAGGAGGACAAGGACATGGAGAGACGAATTTTATTAATGGGGACGGAACGGGTCTTGAACAAGGTACAAACCTCGAAGATAATTATGACCTTAGCTTTGAAACGTGGACTTTAACCCTAGAGGAGATGAATTAAATCAATAATACTGCAGATTGTTATTTGAAAAGATATTCCACAAAATAATTAAAAAGCCGTATTTGTTTCTTTTAATGAACTGACACTTCAATAACATAAACCATTACAATTAAAAAACCCTTCTTCGTTCACCATTCTTTACATGCTTTACGGCTTAAATGCTTTACATTTAATTACAATAGTTACAAATTACTTCCTGCTCTCACATTTACCGATATGTTTCAGACCAACCACAATAAGTCTATAGATCCGACCCTCAATCCTTTCCCGGTGAAGTTATTATTAAAAGGAAGTTCGAATATATTAAGCCGAAAGTGAATTTAGAATTACCATGCTGAATGCTTTCTATCTAACTGTTGTCCTGTTGTTTTTCTCACAATCTCGCTTGTCGTCGAAGACAGACTGGCCAGTCTGTAGACAGCACCCTTGTAGAAAGCTGAGCGTGATCCAGTGCCTGCGCAGACGACCACAATCGCCTGACGTACTGCTCGAGACAAACCGACTTCTCCCATTCTTGTTGTTGTAGTCGACTCGTTAAGAAGTACTACGGTAGTCGTTTCCCTTCTGTTGCCGTACATGACCGCTTTCCTTTACTACAGCCCCGTCGCCTACTGTATATTTCTCCGGGGTGGGTCAATTTGGCATAGCTTCAAAGATATGAAAGTTTAGTGTCTACTACTAAATTGCAATATAAAAGAAAGCAGATCAGAGCAAAAGGTACGTACTAGCATTTACTAATATTGTAAGGCAATGTTCAAGCGTTGGACGGAATACAAAGACTTCGGTCCTGCTCTATATGCAGCTAGCAACGCATGAAATTGGGGCGTGTTATCTAAAATTCCCGAATTTTCTGAAGCTTGCTTAATAGGGCATACCTGAAGAGAAGCTAGCTTTGGGGTCAACATCCCTCTATCTCATGCAGGGTGATAGAGAAGAGGGGCTGCAAACACTGCAACTAATATCTTGTATACAGAGCGTCCCCGAACAGCCATTCACTTTATTTGATTAGGGAAATCAAATAATAACTTCAGGAATGCTAAAATGTCTTTGTTGGTTTTTTCCGCCACTAGACTATGTTATTAAAAGTATCCGGACACCCAACAAACATACATTTTCATCTTAGGTGCATTGTGCTGCTACCTACTGCCTGGTACTCATTATCCGCGACCTCAGTAGTCATTTAGACATCGTAAAACAGCAGAATGGGTCGCTCCGTGGAACTCACGGACTTCCAACGTGGTCAGGTGATTGGGTGTCACTTGTGTCAGAAGCCTGTACGCGAGATTTCCACACTCCTAAACATTCCTAGCTCAACTGTTTCTGATGTGAAGGAACATGTACAGCACAAAAGCATACAGGCCGACCTCGTCTGTTGACTGACAGAGACCGCCGACATTTGAAGATGGTCATAAAGAGTAATAAGCAGACATCTATCCAGACCATCACACAGAAATTCCAAACTGCATCAGGATCCACTCCAAGTACTATGACAGGCGAGGTGAGAAATCTTGGATTCCATGGTCGAGCGGCTGCTCATACGCCACACATCACGCAGGAAAATGCCAAACGACGCCTCGCTTGGTGTAAGGATCGTCAACATTACACGATTGAACAGTGGCAAAACGTTGTGTGGAGTGACAAATCACGGTACACAATGTGACGATCCGATAGCAGGGAGTGTATGGCGAATTCCCGGTGAACGTCATCTGCCAACGTGTGTAGTGCCAACAGTGAAATTCGGAGGTGGTGGTGTTATGGTGTGGTCGTGTTTTTCCTGGAGGGGGCTTGCGCCCCTTGTTGTTTTGCGTGGCACGATCACAGCGCAGACCTACATTGATATTTTAAGCACCTTCTTGCTTCCCACTGTTGAAGAGCAATTCGGGGATGTGATTGCATCTTTCAACACGATCGAGCACCTGTTCATACTGCACGGGCTGTAGCGGAGTGGTTGCACGACAATAACATCCCTGTAATGGACTGGCCTACACAGAGCCCTGACTTGAATCCTATAGAACATCTTTGGGATGTTTTGGAACGCCGACTTCGTGCCAGGCCCCACCGACCTATATCGATACCTCTCCTCAGTTGCGCACTCCGTGCAGAATGGGCTGCCATTTCCCAAGAAACCTTCCAGCACCTGATTGAAAGTATGCCTGCGAGATTGAACGCTGTCATCAAGGCTAAGGGTGGGCCAACACCATATTGACTTCCAGCATTACCGATGGAGGGCGCCACGAACTTGTACGTCATTTTCAGCCGGGTGTCCGGATACACGTAGTGTATATTACGTAGAATTGCTTGCTTTAGTTTCAATTATTACTTTGTCTACCCGTACCTAATAAGTAGAGCAGGTTCTGCATTCTATTCAATAATTCGATACCGAGATTTCACGGAAATAAATGTTTTGAGGTCCCTTTAATGCCAAAAAATGCAGTTTTAGAAAAAAGTCCGTGTGTGTCTGCGAACAGCATAATTCAAAAACGAAAAGTCAGATTAACACGAAACTTGGTATTTAAGTTCAGTACTTATCTTCTAAAGATGCGAAATGAAGATTTTCAAGAATACTACAATACTACACTAATGTTTTATTTTATAAAGAGTGACTAACAATTTGATTAAAATACAATATATTAAAGCTATTTATATTACAAATAAAATGTATATTGGAGAACGAATATTACTTTAACTTTAAATAAAACTTTGTTAAACATTTTAACTTGAAAATGATAACCAATTTATTTTCAGTTTTTCACCCTTCATCAAATTTTATAAATTTATCAGTTAACTGATTAAGAACTTTAATTCGATTATTATTAATTCCAACATAATTTTCTTGGAACAGCCTTTAAGTACTCTTCATTCGGAAGGAATTTTATGTAATTTTGTATAACTGCTATACGTTAAGCGATAGAAGAAAATGTACTACACAATAAATGTAAATATCCTTAAAACACACAATTTGTTTCAAATACCTTTTTCTGTGGCATCAGCCATTTCAGACACATCCGTTATTAAAGGTTTGAATTGTTTATATTTAGTTATTCTTTTAAAGTCCTAGTCTTCCTCCGTGCTGTAGTGGTTACCATGCTAACCTCTAGTTCCTGAGGTTGTGGGTTCAAACCTGGCGGAGGACAATGGATTTTATTCGGGCTTAAAATCCTTAGTATGGCTTCCTTGGGAAGGAAAGTAAAGCCTATGGTCCCGTGTCGTAGATTTACGGCACGTAAAAGAATCTCAAATCTGATAAAGAGGCATCTGAGCAAAACTTCCAAGTCTTTCACGCCCAATATAGAATGGGACACTAAGGACCACAGTTGTTAAAGAGCATCTATAAATAAAAGTCAATTCAATTTATTTTAAAGTTCTATCAGCATTCAGTTGCTTCTTGCGTTTCCATTGGAACCGTATGAAAGTTTTAGACCACGTGTAACGTCCAGTTCCTAAACATTTAACTATCGCTGTTCTCTTTGTATCTATAACGAAATGTATAATGTAGCTATTTATGCAAACGTTTATTTGGATTAAAATGAAGTTGACATAAAAAAAAATCTGATGTGTGACACTCACATGACTTTCTCTACTCTTGTACAAACTATTTTTACAAACGCTCATTCTCCATATGCTTCATGTTAATCGAGATATCGAGATGTCAATCTTATTGCTAATTTTCTTGTAGATGCAAGGGGAATATGGTAGGTTTTAAGCGATAGTAAAATATTTTAAGCGCTGGTTGCTATGTAGCGCATTCCATTCTCTTTGTATGTCCAGGACATAAAAAAAATGAATAACGAATTTGAGAAGAAGTATAAGTATTGGAAAATTTATTGGAATAACAAGCAATATCTCGAAAACGGTTCACTCAACAAAAACTTTGTATGACATAAATTGTGTATTTTAACGCGATCTACATTTTTTGTGTAGTAAACGTTTGTCTATCTCTTATGGGTTACCAGTTATGCAAAAGTCGTTCACAATAAAGAATACTTTTGGAGACATTCCCAGCAAATTCGAGATATACATTTCATTTCTCATGGGAATATCTTAAACATATGATATTTTAATCAAAATCGTCAGAGCCATTTTTGATAAAATTAAAATTTTCGAAAAATGTTCCTTGTAAAGGGTAGTCTGGGGTGGGGGGATTTTCTTGAAAACCTTCTTGTCGTATCTCTGGAAGATACTGAACCTAAATACCAAGTTTGGTGATTATCCGACTGTTCGTTTCTGAGTTATGCTGTTCACAGACACAAACACGCACACAGACACACACGCGGACATGTTTCCAAAAATGTTTTTTGGATTCAGGAGGTCTCAAAACATGTATTTCCGGTAAAATCTCGGTATCGAATTTTTGGGTGGAATACAATACTTCCCCTACTTACTATACGTAGTAGAGAAAGTAATAATCTTTAGTAAGAATAGTTTGTATACCCTCTAATACCTAAACAACAGAGGGTAGAGAAAGTTATGTGAATGTGTTAATGGTAATGCTAACACTATCACCGTGTATGGGTAAGTGCATTTCATGTACTAAAATTTAGCGTTGGCTGTTATGTCGATCTAATCCAAAAGCTGTAATCTAATCCAAAAATTGTAAAATTCGTATGGTGTTGTAATGTTTAAAACATTAATGTAATATTATGTAACATAATAATAATGATAATACGTCCCATTAGTCATGAATCAGACATCTGAAAAAATCCTATTAATGTGGTTGTTTTAATCTACATAGCCCCAGCTGTGATTTGTGTACAAGAGGGTAGGGCGACGGGTTTCTAACGAAGAGGTGCCGAGTCGCGCTCCCGTCTGCAGAGTCTGTATTTTGAGGCAGTATTTTTAACACTTAAATAATTTCAGTCAAATTATACAATATGTAAATTCAATAACAGCCCTCCTTGAAGCAATATGTGTATGTAATAATTTGCAAAATGTATGAAACGGTCATTGCATATGCTTATATTATTGTATCCATGTGTAATAATGTTATGTGAATATATTACGTAATTTAATAATGTAGGAGCTGTGAGAAACATAGGTTTAAATTTGCTAACAATGAGGTAACCTTGAGGCAATAATGAGTAAGGAAGTTTAAATGCCACTAGTCATTATTAAAGCAGCAATAATATAAAATTTTGAGATAGTTTAAAAAAATTGCCAATCAAAGACCAGAAAAAATCTTTAGTTAAATGAAGGTATTCTATTGGACTAGGATTAGCCAATCAGAGACTTGAAATATAGAAGTCTACAAATTTAGGCGGTGAAAGACAGTTCAGTTGCTTGCAGACAGTGCTCATAACTGGGTGCGTTTCTTGTGCGTCCTCGAGAGATTTAATACGTATTCGTGTGAGACGAAAATTAAGTTTGCGTGTTAAAAAGTGTAATTAATTAACAAAAAGAATCTCACAGCTCTATATCAGTGAAGTGCTATTTAATTTGTGTCAAGGATTAATAAAAGGAGTGAAGTAAAACTATAATCTGTGTAAGCCTACATTTTTAGTCATACCACAACCTTGCTAAAGGAAACGTGTCTCTAAAATAATACTGACGCAGCCGAGGCAAACATAAATATAAAATATTTAAAGAAACAGTTTAGTTACAAAGTTAATTTTTTAAACCTGGGGCAAAGGCCACAGTTGCAATATAATACAATTCCTTCAATGCTCCTACTTCAAATCGGCTTTTCATACTTAGCAACAAACAACGTAAACAACAATTCTACCTTAAATTGGCGTCCAGACGTGGAGCTAAATAAATGAAAACAACTCCAACAAAACACCATCTTCAAATACATGCTGCACTTTAATCGTCATCCGGGTCTAGGAGTACCATGTTAACCTCTAGGTCCCGAGGTCGCCGATTCAGACCCTGCAGAGGGTGTAAACATCATTAGATAGCCTTCCTTCGGAAGGGAAGTAAAACCAGTGGTCCCTTGCCGTAGGTTTAGGGCAATAACAGAACGTCAAGCCTTATAAGGGAGACCTCTGAGCAAAATTTGCGGTCTTTCACGCGCAATATAGAATGGGCCGCTAAGAACCATAAGAGTTAAAGAGCGTTCATAAATAAATCTCAGTGTGGTTTTTTGTTCATGTAAATACAGAGCCACGACTCCTAAACGATTAAACTTCATGCTATACAACACACAACCAGCATACCGGCGCATAAATACGAGATATAACTTCAAGAAGTGAACGGGAATTCGGGAACATCGATGTTTTGGTGCAGTAAGTTCACAGAGAATTTAAGGAATGGAATAATTAGGTGAATAGAAAGTTTTAAATATTTAGATTGTGTAACGTACAGATAGTCCTGCGCCATGGCGCTGTGGCCTAGAGCCTGGAGCTCTATTCCCGGTCACGGAATGTTTCGTGTTAGATTACACCCATGAGGGTGGGGATTTTAAATCCGGGGTATAGGACCGGTGCCCACTCAGCATCTTGAGGAAAATGAGGAGTTGCGATAGGCTGCGATTTCGGACATGAGGACCAACATTTTGGCTGGGGAATGTGTGATGAGGCCAGCAGTCGTGTTGGCATGCCTAGGCCCTTTATGGGGTCTAGTGCCATAGGATTACTATTATTATTATTATTATTATTATTATTATTATTATTATTATTATTATTATTATTAATGTATGGATACGCAGAAGTGAGGACAAGAGAACTGATAACTCGTAATGATATCGAGGAGTTAAATGGAGTGTTTGGATTCTTCATATCATCCAAAGCACTGAAATTATGACACTAAAATCATGGCATACAGCGAAGAAAGCTGGACATTAACATGCAACAGAAAGTGTAGAAAAGGAGGGATTCGATGCAGCCTTGTCAAAGTCAGGCATGTTATATTGTAAGTACCATATTTAAAGAAGAATATCATCGATTGTCTACAGAATCAACAACAGTGGATCGGAAATGCACAAGGGATTCCCAAGAGAAGACTGTCAAAGAAAGATTTGCACTGCTCTCTTTCAGAAAGGGGGAATGGAAGGGCCCAGAAAGGAGGTGAAATGCAGACAATACCAGCCAGAGATTTAGAAGATATTCTAAAGATTGTATAAACTGAAAAAGGGGAATAAAACGTAATCATTTATAAAGAGCTCTCTCTCTCTCTCTCTCTCTCTCTCTCTATATATATATATATATATATATATATATATAGAGTACGTCGAAAATGCTTTATTTGTATCGCAAAAATAACATTTGGCCATTTGCAACTTAATTTTAAAGACTTTTCTACTTCCTAATAGTTGCCTTGTAATTCTGCCTCCAATTGCAATGCCTTCCTATGATCCCTGTTATTCATTCCCTTCTGTTCGCTAATGACCAAGTAACAATTTATGAAGATCAGGATGATGCTGACTTTATGATGAAAAAATAATTATTAGATTATGTAATATGGGGAGGTCTAAAGGTCTGTCCTAATTATCATCGTTTCCAAACACAACACATTTTATATACGCAGCAAATTCTAAACCGGCTTACGGATTATAAAAAGACCAATACCTAATTTATGACCGAAGCTAAAAGACAGCACCCTGTAATGAAAAATTTTTTAAACCTAAAGGAAGTTTCAACAAGAACCAAATAATAGCTTCAACATCTCAACCAAATATGTACCTGTATCCGGAGCCACAATTACACAGAATAAAAAACCAAAACACCCTGGCTACCTCGTCGCACGATTCGAACTAACTAGCTATCTCTCGCTGGACGTCCGAGGCAACCAAAACTAAAAGGCATCACTGAAAACCGAAACTATAGATGCCGAAAATTTCCCTTTATCGAACGTCCGAAGGGGGCACAAACCGGCACAAACCTTATCAATAGAAAGCACACCTTTTTACTTTCTCTACTACGTATAGTAAGTAGGGGAAGTATGTATTCCACCCAAAAATTTGATACCGAGATTTCACCGGAAATACATGTTTTGAGACCCCCTGAATCCAAAGAAAAGCCTTTTTAGAAACATGTCCGTGTGTGTCTCTGTGAGACTGTGAACAGCATAACTCAGAAACGAACAGTCGGATAAACACTAAACTTGGTATTTAGGTTCAGTATCTTCCAGAGATGCGACACAAAGGTTTTCAAGAAAATCCCCCTCACCCCAGACTACCCTTTAAATGGAATATTTTTCGAAAATATTAATTTTCTCAAAAATGGCTCTAACGATTTTGATTAAAGTATCATATGTTTAAGATATTGTCATGAGAAATGAAATGCATATCTCGAATGTCTTGGGAATGTCTCCAAAAGTATTCTTCATTATGAACGACTTTTGCATAAGTGGTAAACTATAAGAGATAAACAAAATTTTACTACACAAAAAATGTAGATCGCGTTAAAATACACAATTTATGTCATATACATTTGTTTTGTTGAGTGAACCATTTTCAAGATATTGCTAGTTGTTCCCTTAAATTTTCCAATACTTATACTTTTCCTCAAATTCGCTATTCCTTTTTACTTTCTCTACTACTTATAGTAAGTAGGGGAAGTATTGTATTCCATCCAAAAATTCGATACCGAGATTTCACCGGAAATACATGTTTTGAGATCCCCTGAATAAAAAAACCATTTTTGGAAACATGTCCGTGTGTGTGTGTGTGTGTGTGTGTGTGTGTGTGTGTGTGTGTGTGTGTGTCTGGCTGTGTGTCTGTGAACAGCATAACTTATCAACGAACAATCGGATAAACACCAAACTTGGTATTTAGGTTCAGTATCTTCCAGAGATGCGACACGAAGGTTTTCAAGAAAATCCCCCCACACCAGACTACCCTTTACGTGGAACATTTTTCGAAAATTTTAATTTTCTCAAAAATGACTCTAACGATTTTGATTAAAATATCATTTGTTTAAGATATTGGCATGAGAAATGAAATGTATATCTCGAATTTTCTGGGAATGTCTCCAAAAGTATTCTTCATTGTGAACGACTTTTGCATAACTGGTAAACCATAAGAGATAGACAAAAGTTTACTACACAAAAAATGTAGATCATGTTAAAATACACAATTTATGTCATGCACGTTTCTTTTGTTGAGTGAACCGTTTTGGAGATATTGCTTGTTATTCCCTTAAACTTTCCAATACTTATACTTTTTCTCAAATTCGTTATTCATTTTTACTTTCTCTACTACGTATAGTAAGTAGGGGAAGTATTGCATTCCACCCAAAAATTCGATACCGAGATTTCACCGGAAATACATGTTTTGAGACCTCCTGAATCCAAAAAAAGCATTTTTGGAAACATGTCCGTGTGTGTGTCTGTCTGTGTGTCTGTGTGTCTGTGTGTCTGTCTGTGTGTCTGTCTGTGTGTCTGTGTGTCTGTGAACAGCATAACTCAAAAACGAACAGTCGGATAAACACCAAACTTGGTATTTAGGTTCAGTATCTTCCAGAGATGCGACACGAAGGTTTTCAAGAAAATCCCCCCACCCCAGACTACCCATTACATGGAACATTTTTCGAAAATTTTAATTTTCTCAAAAATGGCTCTAACGATTTTGAAGAAAATATCATATGTTTAAGATAAAGTCATGAGAAATGAAATGTATATCTCGAATTTTCTGGGAATGTCTCCAAAAGTATTCTTCATTGTGAACGACTTTTGCATAACTGGTAAACCATAAGAGATAGACAAACTTTTACTACACAAAAAATGTAGATCGCGTTAAAATACACAATTTATGTCATATACATTTCTTTTGTTGAGTGAACCGTTTGCGAGATATTGCTTGTTATTCCCTTAAATTTTCCAATACTTATACTTTTTCTCAAATTCGTTATTCATTTTTTTATGTCCTGGACTTGCAAAGAGAATGGAATGCGCCGCATAGCAACCAGCGTTAAAATATTTGACCATCGCTTAAAATCTACCATATTCCCCTTGCATCTACAAGAAAATTAGCAATAAGATTGACATCTCGATATCTCCATTAACATGAAGCATATGGAGAATAAGCGTTTGTAAAAATAGTTTGTACAAGAGTAGAGAAAGTCATGTGAGTGTAACACATCAGATTTTTACTTTCTCTACTACGTATAGTAAGTAGGGGAAGTATTGCATTCCACCCAAAATTTCGATACCGAGATTTCACCGGAAATACATGTTTTGACACCTCCTGAATCCAAAAAAAGCATTTTTGGAAACATGTCCGTGTGTGTGTCTGTGTGTGTGTGTGTCTGTGTGTGTGTCTGTGTGTGTGTGTGTGTGTCTGTGAACAGCATAACTCAAAACCGAACAGTCGGATAAACACCAAACTTGGTATTTAGATTCAGTATCTTCCAGAGATGCGACACGAAGGTTTTCAAGAAAATCCCCTCACCCCAGACTACCCTTTACATGGAAGATTTTTCGAAAATTTTAATTTTCTCAAAAATGGCTCTAACGATTTTGATTAAAATATCATATGTTTAAGATAAAGTCATGAGAAATGAAATGTATATCTAGAATTTTCTGGGAATGTCTCCAAAAGTATTCTTCATTGTGAACGACTTTTGCATAACTGGTAAACCATAACAGATAGACAAACTTTTACTACACAAAAATGTAGATCGCGTTAAAATACACAATTTATGTCATATACATTTCTTTTGTTGAGTGAACCGTTTGCGAGATATTGCTTGTTATTCCCTTAAATTTTCCAATACTTACACTTTTTCTCAAATTCGTTATTCATTTTTTTATGTCCTGGACTTGCAAAGAGAATGGAATGCGCCGCATAGCAACCAGCGTTAAAATATTTGACCATCGCTTAAAAGCTACCATATTCCCCTTGCATCTACAAGAAAATTAGCAATAAGATTGACATCTCGATATCTCCATTAACATGAAGCATATGGAGAATAAGCGTTGGTAAAAATAGTTTGTACAAGAGTAGAGAAAGTCATGTGAGTGTAACACATCAGATTTTTTTTACTTTCTCTACTACGTATAGTAAGTAGGGGAAGTATTGCATTCCAACCAAAAATTCGATACCGAGATTTCACCGGAAATACATGTTTTGAGACCCACTGAATCCAAAAAAAGCATTTTTGGAAACATGTCCGTGTGTGTGTCTGTGTGTGTGTGTGTGTGTGTCTGTGTGTGTCTGTGTGTGTGTGTCTGTGAACAGCATAACTCAAAAACGAACAGTCGGATAAACACCAAACTTGGTATTTAGGTTCAGTATCTTCCAGAGATGCGACACGAAGGTTTTCAAGAAAATCCCCCCACCCCAGACTACCCTTTACATGGAACATTTTTCGAAAATTTTAATTTTCTCAAAAATGGCTCTAACGATTTTGATGAAAATATCATATGTTTAAGATAATGTCATGAGAAATGAAATGTATATCTCGAATTTTCTGGGAATGTCTCCAAAAGTATTCTTCATTGTGAACGACTTTTGCATAACTGGTAAACCATAAGAGATAGACAGAATTTTACTACACAAAAAATGTAGATCGCGTTAAAATACACAACTTATGTCATATACATTTCTTTTGTTGAGTGAACCGTTTTCGAGATATTGCTTGTTATTTCCTTAAATATTTCAATACTTATACTTTTTCTCAAATTCGTTATTCATTTTTACTTTCTCTACTACGTATAGTAAGTAGGGGAAGTATTGCATTCCACCCAAAAATTCGATACCGAGATTTCACCGGAAATACATGTTTTGAGACCTCCTGAATCCAAAAAAAGCATTTTTGGAAACATGTCCGTGTGTGTGTCTGTGTGTGTGTGTGTGTCTGTGTGTGTGTGTGTCTGTGAACAGCATAACTCAAAAACGAACAGTCGGATAAGCACCAAACTTAGTATTTAGGTTCAGTATCTTCCAGAGATGCGACACGAAGGTTTTCAAGAAAATCCCCCCACCCCAGACTACCCTTTACATGGAAGATTTTTCGAAAATTTTAATTTTCTCAAAAACGGCTCTAACGATTTTGATTAAAATATCATATGTTTAAGATATTGTCATGACAAAAAAAGTGTATATCTCGAATTTTCTGGGAATGTCTCCAAAAGTCTTCTTCGTTATGAACGACTTTTGCATAACTGGTAAACCATAAGAGATAGACAAAATTTTACTACACAAAAAATGTAGATCGCGTTAAAATACACAACTTATGTCATATACATTTTTTTAGTTGAGTGAACCATTTGCGAGATATTGCTTGTTATTTCCTTAAATTTTCCAATACTTATACTTTTTCTCAAATGCGTTATTCATTTTTTTTTGTCCTGGACATGCAAAGAGAATGGAATGCGCCACATAGCAACCAGCGTTAAAATATTTGACTATCGCTTAAAACCTACCATATTCCCCTTGCATCTACAAGAAAATTACAAATAAGATTGACATCTCGATATCTCGATTAACAGGAAGCATATGGAGAATAGGCGTTTGTAAAATTAGATTGTACAAGAGTAGAGAAAGACATGTGAGTGTAACACATCAGATTTTTTTATGTCCTGGACATGCAAAGAGAATGAAATGCGCCACGTAGCAACCAGCGTTAAAATATTTGACTGTCGCTTATAACCTATCATATTCCCCTTGCATCTACAAGAAAATTACCAATAAGATTGACATCTCGATATCTCGATTAACATGAAGCATATGGAGAATAGGCGTTTGTAAAAATAGATTGTACAAGAGTAGAGAAAGTCATGTGAGTGTAACACATCAGATTTTTGGAAACATGTCCGTGTGTGTGTCTGTGTGTGTGTGTATGTGTGTGTCTGTCTGTGTGTGTCTGTGTGTGTGTGTCTGTGAACAGCATAACTCAAAAACGAACAGTCGGATAAACACCAAACTTGGTATTTAGGTTCAATATCTTCCAGGGATGCGACACGAAGGTTTTCAACAAAATCCCCCCAACCCAGGATACCCTTTACATGGAAGATTTTTCGAAAATTTTAATTTTCTCAAAAATGGCTCTAACGATTTTGATTAAAATTTCACAGGTTTAATATATTGTCATGACAAATAAAACGTATATATTGAATTTTCTGGGAATGTCTCCAAAAGTGTTCTTCATTGTGAACGACATTTGCATAACCGGTAAACCATAAGAGATAGAGAAAATTTTACTGCACAAAAAATATAGATCGCGTTAAAATACACAATTCATGTCATATACATTTTTTTTGTTAAGTGAACCATTTTCGAGATATTGCTTGTTATTCTCTTATATTTTTCAATACTTATTTTCTTAAATGGGAATTCGTTATTCATTTTTTTGTCTTTGATATGCAGAGTATTAATCTGTGGCAAAGGGAGTGGTGCTGCACCTAGCAACCAGCTGTTAGGAGATATGTATGTGCTTAAAGGCTACTGTATTTCCAAATTGCCCTTTAAATATATTATCCCCTTACATCTACGAGAAAATTAGCAATAAGATAGAGTCTGCAAATGTTTATCTCGATTAACATGAAGTAGATGGAGAATAAGCGTTTGTAAAAATAGTTTGTACAAGAGTAGAGAAAGTCATGTGAGTGTAACACATCAGATTTTTTTATGTCGTGGACATACAAAGAGAATGGAATGCGCCACATAGCAACCAGCGTTAAAATATTTGACTATCGCTTAAAACCTAGCATATTCCCCTTGCATCTACATGAAAATTACCAATAAGATTGACATCTCGATATCTCGATTAACATGAAGCATATGGAGAATAAGCGTTTGTAAAAATAGTTTGTACAAGAGGAGAGAAAGTCATGTGTGTGTAACACATCAGATTTTTGGAAACATGTCCGTGTGTGTGTCTGTGTGTCTGTCTGTGTGTCTGTGTGTCTGTGAACAGCATAACTCAGAAACGAACAGTCGGATAAACACCAAACTTGGTATTTAGGTTCAATATCTTCCAGGGATGCGACACGAAGGTTTTCAACAAAATCCCCCCAACCCAGGATACCCTTTACATGGAAGATTTTTCGAAAATTTTAATTTTCTCAAAAATGGCTCTAACGATTTTGATTAAAATTTCACAGGTTTAATATATTGTCATGACAAATAAAACGTATATATTGAATTTTCTGGGAATGTCTCCAAAAGTGTTCTTCATTGTGAACGACATTTGCATAACCGGTAAACCATAAGAGATAGAGAAAATTTTACTACACAAAAAATATAGATCGCGTTAAAATACACAATTCATGTCATATACATTTTTTTTGTTAAGTGAACCATTTTCGAGATATTGCTTGTTATTCTCTTATATTTTTCAATACTTATTTTCTTAAATGGGAATTCGTTATTCATTTTTTTGTCTTTGATATGCAGAGTATTAATCTGTGGCAAAGGGAGTGGTGCTGCACCTGGCAACCAGCTGTTAAGAGATATGTATGTGCTTAAAGGCTACTGTATTTCCAAATTGCCCTTTAAATATATTATCCCCTTACATCTACGAGAAAATTAGCAATAAGATAGAGTCTGCAAATGTTTATCTCGATTAACATGAAGTAGATGGAGAATAAGCGTTTGTAAAAATAGTTTGTACAAGAGTAGAGAAAGTCATGTGAGTGTAACACATCAGATTTTTTTATGTCCTGGACATACAAAGAGAATGGAATGCGCCACATAGCAACCAGCGTTAAAATATTTGACTATCGCTTAAAACCTAGCATATTCCCCTTGCATCTACATGAAAATTACCAATAAGATTGACATCTCGATATCTCGATTAACATGAAGCATATGGAGAATAAGCGTTTGTAAAAATAGTTTGTACAAGAGGAGAGAAAGTCATGTGTGTGTAACACATAAGATTTTTTATTCCTAGTCGTGATGCCTATAGCTCTGTACAGTAACTTCCATCCTATGACCATTAGCTGTTTCAAATGGCATTGCTGCAGCCTGAGTCAGGATTATGCGTGCCTATTCCTATGTATAAGCAAGCAGAATTTTTTTAAACTGGCCTGCAATGCATAGGTATATATTGTCATTCTATTATAACGAGGGTTAACACGCCAAAAATGGTTACTGAATATTAATTAGCTTAAAAGGAATACCTGAAACTTGTAATACATTTGCTCATTGGAAGACAACACTATCATTCATATTCATATATTCTCCCGTCTCACACGTCTTTGTCCTTTTTAAACCAACGTTCTCCTGTGTTTGTAACAAAAACAGATTTGGAAAGCTTTGGGCTTTAAGGCCAAATCACAGAGTTACTATGGTCTCATGACCGAAAGAACTGACAAGATTTGGAACGTTGCAGTCGAAGAAGAATGTCGCTTTTACTTTACTGGACATGTTAGTATTAGTTTAAAGAATTTTAGATGCAAAATATTGGCCTAAAAGATGCATAAAATGTTCCTAATTTAGTTTAAAAAATCTGTAAATTTATAGCGTAAATATTCATTACAAAATGTACAAAATCAATTGCATCACAAATGATGACACAAAATTTGCTCATGTACAGTGCGGACGTTTTAAGGTAAGGCTACGGATCGCGTGTATGCCGGTTACTGAGATCACTGCGGTACAGCGTGCTATGTATACAGAGTGAATCACCTAAAGCTTGCACCGCAAATATTTCGGAAATGGAAAGTACTATTGATGTGCAGTTTTCACAGCATTGATTGGTAGTCAGGGGCTCGTACATTTAGCCTATAAACAGATTTTAATAATACTGAGAAAGTGTGTTTTTTGAGCAAACATACAATTTTTAAATGGAACAATGCATAGTTACATCAACAGAATAAAGGTAGCATAAATTAGAATTCTGGTTCTGCAGATACTCAATGGATCAATTTAGAGAATTGGGTTTATTGTATGAGGGAAAAAATCAATAAAAATAAATATTTGATGGCTTTAAACCATTGGAGGTTTTTATTATTTTATAAACTTCCTGTCAATGGGCTTTGTTGCAGGATTCTAGTGCAAGTGGTTTACGAGAAATCGTATTTTGAAAAGTTTCCACCCCGACAATTCTTTGTCCCATTCAACCTGCTTAGTTGCTAGGTACGATGTTGTTATGTTTGTTTGCAATGTGTTTTCTGTTCATTGCGACTTTCTGGTCAGTTAGCTTGTGATAGTTCAAGCAGTAGGTCGTGAGTGGAAGATGGGGTGTACTATTGCAGAAAAAGCCGACATGCGTATGGTGTATGGAGAGTGTAGGAAGAATGCAGTTCGATCCTGTACGGTGTATGCGGAAACGTATCCCAATAGTCGTCAACCATCTCAGCAATTATTTATCAACCTCTTCAAACAATTACGTGAAAGTGCTGCTGTAACACCTAGAAAACGTAACAGAAACAAACAAGTGACTGGAGAAGAAGTAGAAATCAAAGTTTTGGCTGCCCGCAAATTAGTTCCAGCACAATCGCACGTGGAAGTGACATAAGTCAGACGAGTGTACTGCGCATTCTCCATTGACCTAGCTTCCATCCCTATCACATCTCTCTCCATCAAGAGCTGCATGGAAACGATTTTGAGAATCGTGTTAACTTTTGCACATGGGTATTAAGACATGATACTCCAGATTCATCATGTATCTTGTTTAGTGATGAGGCAACATTTACTAATCATGGCCAGGTAAACCACAGTAACATGCACTATTGGTGTGTTGACAATCCCCGTTGGCTTGATCACGTGGAACGTCAGCGTCCATGGAGTTTAAACGTGTGGTGTAGGATAGTGAACCATCAGCTCATAGGCCCTTTGTTCATAGAAGGAACAATGAACTCGCACAAGTATCGCAGCCTCCTGACAGATCATCTGCCACAGATGCTAGAAGACGTTCCTTTGCAGATAGGAGGAACCTGTGGTACCAACAGATGGTTGTTCAGCCCATGGTGCACGAAGTACTACAGCTTGTCTTAACGGATTGTCTCCAAATCGTTGGATTGGACGAAGAGGACCTGAACCTTGGCCGGCTCATTCACCGGATCTGACCCCTTTAGACTTTTTTCTGTGGGAAGGCTGAAAGACACTGCTTACAAGGATGTACCAGCTACACCAGACGATATGAAACGACGTGTTACTGCTGCCTGCTCTGAAATTTCCGCTGAAATGCCAGAACGTATGCAGCGGTTTTTCCATAGCAGGCTGGAGGCGTGTATTGAAGCTGCCGGTGGTCATTTTGAACACAACCTTTGAAGGGCTATGTTCTCTTTACTTGTAAGAATTCACAGAAGTATTGTAATTGCCTTTTGTTTTTCTTTAGTTTGTGCTTCCATAGGTTGCACAAGTGTCGGTACTCAAAGCTTCAAAATAAGATTTCTCGTATGCCACTTGCACTAGAATCTGCAACAAACGCCACTGACATTCTAATTTACCCTACCTTTATTCTGTTGATGTAACTAGGCATTGTTCCATTAAAAAAATTGTATGTTTGCTCAAAAGTTACACTTTCTCAGTATTATTAAAATCTGTTTATGTGCTACATGTACGACCCTGACTACCAATCAACGTTATGAAAACTGCACACGGACATGTTTTTTCTAAAATTGCTTTTTTTGGATTCAGGGGGTCTCAAAACATGTATTTCCGGTGAAATCTCGGTATCGAATAGTTATTAAGGCTTTCCGCTTTTTCCCGAAATGATAATTGAAGTGTTTTCAATTATTTGCATTTGCAATATTCACATATTAAGGGATACCAAAATAGACATAATTTGTGAACTTAGGATTGAAGTTGATCATGTTAATGAAACAAATGTATTAGCAGCTATGGGGACATAAGGTATTCAATGGCTTTTTGCGCCTTAACCGGTTTCTTTTGGCTGCACCTGTAAAACCAACAGCATACAGCTATCTACAGATATCTCTTGACTCTTCTATTAAACTCAGGAAAACAAATGGTGGCTTTAGTGTTTCTTACTTCAAATCCATCATTGGACTCGATGAACTTCTGACTCCCTAGCACTCCCTCTGTGCAGACGGTTACTGAAATATTTCTGGCATCTTTTAAAGAACTCTTGTAGTTGTTTTAGAAATTTATCTTCTAAGAGTAGAGAGAGAGAAAGAGGGGGAAGGGAGAGATGGGGATTTCCAAATATCGTAATTTGAAAGGAATGATTTGTTGGAGTAGTGTTTATTCCCAATATGTGTTGCTGCTTCTCTGTTAATAAGACAAATGTTGGAGAATGAACCGTTTTACAAATATATACAAATGATGTTTTTATTCAAAGAATCTGAGATATTGGAAAAAATGTAAATTAAGTTTCAAGAAGTAGCAAAGAACAAGATGACATAACAGCAGAGTAGCTCTTTAGTAGAATGTCAAATAGAGAAAAATCTGATGCGTTACACTCACATGACTTTCTCTACTCTTGTAAAACTATTTTTACAAACGCTTATTCTCCATCTACTTCATGTTAATCGAGATAAACATTTTCAGAGTCTATCTTATTGCTAACTTTCTTGTAGATGTAAGCGGAATATATATTTACAAGGGCAATTTAGAAAAACAGTAGCCTTTAAGCATATACATATCTCTTAATAGCTGGTTGCTAGGTGCAGCACCATTCCCTTTGCCACAGATTATAACTCTTTGCATATCCAAGACAAAAAAATGAATAACAAATTCCCATTTTAGAAAACAAGTATTGAAAAATTTAAGAGAATAACAAGCAATATCTCGAAAATGGTTCACCCAACAAAAAAATGTATATGACATAAATTGTGTATTTTAACGCGATCTACATTTTTTGTGCAGTAAAATTTTGTCTATCTCTTATGGTTTACCAGTTATGCAACAGTCGTTCACAATGAAGAACACTTTTAGAGCCATTGCCAGAAAATTCCTCCTATACATTTCATTTGTCATGAAAATATCTTAAACATATGATATTTTAGTCAAAATCGTTAGAGCCATTTTTGAGAAAATTAAACTTTTCGAAAAATGTTCTATGTAAAGGGTAATCTGGGGTGAGGGGTTTTTGCATGAAAACCTTGTGTCGCATCTCTAGAAGATACTGAACCTAAATACCAAGTTTGGTGTTTATCCGACTGTTCGTTTCTGAGTTATGCTGTTCACAGACACACAGACACACACACACACACACACACACACAAACACACACACGGACATGTTTCCAAAAATGCTTTTTTGGATTCAGGGTGTCTCAAAACATGTATTTCCGGTGAAATCTCGGTATCAAATTTTTGGGTGGAATACAATACTTCCCCTACTTACTGTACGTAGTAGAGAAAGTAAAAAAGAGAAACGCTGGGCACTTTTATAAATTACAAAACGTAAATCATTATATAAAGTATTAACCTCCGTGCTTCATAGCCGAACTTGTTGAGAATATACAAGTCACGTGACTTGACTTGATCTATGTAAAGATGCAGATGGGTTACGATGCCCTTAACACTGAAACCTATAAGATTTATTGTGTTATCTCCTATCTCTATCATTTATTTAAATAGCCTTGTCTCTATTATAAGGGACAGTAGATTATTAAGTAAATTTGCCTTAGGAAAATGATCATCTAGATTTATCAGCACCAGTGATTCATATCTTTTTCTATACAGCGCTTCGCATTTGAAGATTATATAATAGGCATTTTCTCCTCTTCATTACATAACCTGCATGATGGTTCTTCTTTGATGATTCCCGTTGTACACTATGTGATCAAAAATATCCGGACACCCCCACAAACATACGTTTTTCATCTTAGGTGCATTGTGCTGCCACCTACTGCCTGATACTCATTATCCGCGACCTCAGTAGTCATTAGACATCGTGAAACAGCAGAATGGGCCGCTCCGTGGAACTCACGCACTTCGAACGTGGTCAGATGATTCGGTGTCACTTGTGTCAGAAGTCTGTACGCGAGATTTTCACACTCCTAAACATCCCTAGGTCCAATGTTTCTGCTGTGATAGCGAAGTGTAAACGTGAAGGGACATGTACAGAAGCGTACAACCCGACCTCGTCTGTTGACTGATAGAGACCGCCGACATTTGAAGAGGGTCGTAAAGAGTAATAGGCAGACATCTATCCAGACCATCACACAGGAATGCCAAACTGCATCAGGATCCACTCCAAGTACAATGACAGTTAGGCGTGAGGTGAGAAACCTTGGATTCCATGGTGGAGCGGCTGCTCATAAGCCACACATCACGCAGGAAAATGCCAAACGACATTACACGATTGAACAGTGGCAAAACGTTGTGTGGAGTGACGAATCACGGTACACAATGTGGCGATCCGATGGCAGGGTGTGGGTATGGCGAATGCCCGGTGAACGTCATCTGCCAGCGTGTGTAGTGCCAACAGTGAAATTCGGAGGTGGTCGTGTTTTTCCTAGAGAGGGCTTGCACCCCTTGTTGTTTTGCGTGGCACGATCACAGTGCAGACCTACATTGATATTTTAAGCACTTTGTTGCTTCCCACTGTTGAAGAGCAATTCGGGGATGGCGATTGCATCTTTTAACACGATTGAACACCTGTTTATACTGCACGGGCTGTGGCGGAGTGGGTACACGACAATAACATCCTTGTAATGGACTGGCCTGCACAGAGCCCTGACTTGAATCCTATAGAACACCTTTGGGCTGTTTTGGAATGCCGACTTCGTGCCAGGCCTCACCGACCTACATCGATACCTCTCCTCAGTTCTGCACTCCGTGAAGAATGGGCTGTCATTCCCCAAGAAACCTTCCAGCACCTGATTGAAAGTATGCCTGCGAGAGCGAAGGCTGTCATCAAGGCTAAGGGTGGGCCAACACCATATTGACTTCCAGCATTACCGATGGATGGCGCCACGAACTTGTACGTTATTTTCAGCCAGGTGTCCGGGGACTTTTGATCACGTAGTGTACGTAGGTGATTCCGTAATCCGTAGTGTCCATCAAAAGCCTGATTATCAGATTTATTTGGGATCAATTAAGATAAGGTACATCTTCAGTGAGTGAGAAGTATGTTTTACTCATCATTCTCTTACTGTGCTTGCTTCCCTCTGTTTTAACCCTCGCAATTGGTGGTGATAATTTTCCTTTCGGCAATGGTTCCTCAAACAGAATGTAAAGGAGTGTCACATACTGGTTAAGGCCCAGTAAAACTTTCAGCATATCCTTTCCTTGCCAGGTTATGTGCTTTTTCATTGCCTAAAATTCCTTTATGTCCAGGCACCCATCCAAGAGTATGGTGATAATACAATAGGCAATGGTTCTTCGAACGTAATTTAAATGAATACCAAGTACTGGTTCAGGTGCAATAAAACTTAGAGCACACCTTTCCTTACCAGGGTATCTGCTTTTTCATTGCCTAAAATTCCTTTATGTCTAGGCATCCAACCAAAGTAACCTTGTTGTGTTTCTAATTTTTCTACCACGTATAGTAAATATGGAAAGTATTGTAATTCACCCAAACATTCGATACCGTGGTTTCACTGGAAATGCATGTTTTCAAGTCACCTTAATCCAAGAAAAGGTCTATGTTTGTGTGCCTGTGAACAGCATAACTCAAAAACGAAAAGTCGAATAAATACTAAACTTGGGGTATTTAGTTTCAATACCTTCCAAGTACGCGACACGAATATTTTCAAAAAATTCCCTCACCCCAAGCTACCCTTTACAAGGAACATTTTCGAATTTTTTTGTTTTCTAAAAAACAGCTCTAACGTTTTTAATGAAAATACAATATACATAAAAATTTTACATAACAAATACATTGTACTCGTATATCTTGATTTTCTCGGAATAGACTGTGAAGTCCACTTCAGTTGGAATAAATTTTGTATAATCTTGTACAACTGCTAAATTTTAAGGGATGGACGATGTATATCTGTTTAAAACACACAATTTTCTTGAAATAAGTTTTTTGTGCCATAAGCTATTTCTGAGATATACATTATTCAGGGTTTAGATTTTGCCTTACTTGGTCAGCATTCAGCAGAAATTTTAATTTCAGTGAATAGCGTCCAGTTCTTAAACATTCGACTATCGCTGTTCCCTTTGTACCTGTAATGAAATGTGTAATGTAGCTATTTATGCGAAGGTTTATTTGGATTAAAATGTAGCGATTAGAAAACTAAGCTTTAGTAAAAATAGTTTGTATACCCACTAATAAATGATAGAGGATAGAGAAATTCTCTTGAATGTATTACATTAGATTTTTTCAGTTGAATAACGTTTATTAGACAATCCCAGAAACTCAGATGTTATTTGATGGCTTGAAATTGCTTTCATAGCAGCCTGGCTGTCAGGCTACCTTTGTAGCCTCTGTTAAAATTCTCCCTGACACAGGTTTCAATTGCATGGAACTTAGACTGGAATACAGTGGCATTGCTACCCAGAGGAACATAAATTTCACACCTTGGTGCCTCCCCATGCATTCCAGCTCCAGATCCATGTTAGAATGGAGTCAGAACAAGATGCATTGTCCTGAGGGCAGTCTGACGTGTATGCAGATGGATCTAAAACAGATAAATAACGTACACAGACTCGTCCTCAAATCCTTACATTTGTTAAGGAAATTGTTACTCTTAGGTCCATTTTCACTAACAGATGTTAAATTGATTTAACACTGAAGTTAACACATTCTGTTTTTCAAACAATGTTAACTTTAACAATATGTTAAATCGGTGTTAAGTACAGCCTGTATTAAGGCGTTTAACAGATGTTTGAAGTTGGAAAATGGCTGCCGCAAACCAAGCTGTTGATGCAAGTTTGCTAGAATTGGAATTTTTGAATGCCATTCCTAATAGAAGATGTTATAATAAATTTGAAACCCTGCAAAAGGAGGAAGTTTTAAAGCAACATAGACTATCCAACGGGTCATGAACATGGTGTTATTGGAAATACGAGAGGTTAGAATACTAACAACCGAAGCATGCTTCTTTCTCGTATGCTACAAGTGTTAATTAGTTACTTAGATTTTATGCTACTAACATTTCTCATTAACTTGGTGGGTGATACTGATGGTATTTCCAAAAGTACTGTTTGTGGGTTTATCCGGAAGGTTTCCAAAGCAATTGCTTCAAGAAGCAAATTATATTTTTCTCGGGTGTGCTTGATTAATCAGCGATAACACATTTTCGTCCACTTTAGTTTCAATACACTGTCTACCAACAGTTTTAAACCGTCTTAAGCCATCTTTGCACCTAATTTTTGGGGATTGCACTTTATGTTAGCATAAAACTGTCGCAGTTACTTACTGGACTTAAGAGAAACGCGTTCATTCGAATTAAATACTCGCAGATTTTGTCCTAGTCTGCAATCTTATCCTTTAATTCAAGACCATTAGCTTTTTCGCACTTGAAAATACGTCTATATTTATTAACCAGATGTTAATTAACACGTTTCAAACGGCGAAACATTTATTTCAGTTAACATCGCGATTCTAACCTCAAACAATCGTTAACAACACAAGGCAACTGCCATGAATGTAAATAGTTGTCTGCTACTAACAGAGAGAGAGTGCAACGATACATAGACAAAGGTGCATCGGAGCACGTTTAGAAGCAGTGTACGTAGTTGGCTACCGCCTTCTCGAAAGCTAGCGTTCACAGTTGTCTTTGACACACAGTTGCATTTTGTTAGCTAACAAAATGTTAGCTAGCAATTTGCTGTGAAGTTTGATGAAACGCAAAAGTTTTAACATAATGTTAAACTTTGAACACCATGTTAACAAACAAGATGTTGGAGTATTTTTAACATAGGTTGGTGAAACCGCCCCCTAGACAAGCAATTATTATTCGTAGGAAACCAATGGGCAAACTGAGTAGAATAATTTGAAATAATATAATATACAACTTTACAGCGTTGTTAGGGGCCAATGCATTAAATATGCATGGAGAAAAACGAGCAAATGTTCCATACTGCACCACATTCTCGAGTTCGTATTCAGTTCACGGCTCTTTTTTCGTAAACAGCGAGATTTCAAATGGTACCACGGACTTAATGCGTAAAAAAAATGATAATTCAAAGAACAGTCAGTATACTCCAGAGGGCAAAACTTTCATCACAAGGGTATGAGATATCAAACTGATTCTCAAATGCCGACCACAAAACAAGACAGTGCACAGATTGAACGTATTCGTTGAAGGTTTAAAATTTGTTAACATATAAACTTAGTATTTTCACTCAATAAATATAAAGTTTGATTCTATACTTTCTGGGTACATCTTCCACTCTTTATATGGGGTGGGAATCAAAACAATGAAGATAGTGATTTGATATGGGAAATCAGTTTTCAGTTTTCCCCTAAATCTTACAAGTAATAAGAGGTGAAGGTAAATCAGAATACAATATTAAACCATTTTATTTTTGTTTACTGGTTGTTTCTTACAGGACTGATTCATTATAATATCAACACCTTTAGTTACTTTCCACGACAGACATGTGAGTAAACTAAGCTCCCATAAATTTGATATTCATATTGTCGTAACCTCACATATTAGTAACACAATTTAGATGGTAGAGTAGAAAGGTACCTGGGAATTTACTTTACTTCTCACATTAACATGAGGCCGACGGAAGCGAGCCTAAAATGAATTTAAAATATGCTTAAAAGGTGCTTAAATTACAGGATTAAGGAATAAGATTACCTTTTAAAATAATCACACCAACTCAACTTTGGATGGCCACTATATTCCACCGAAAATCACAGATTACATTTTGTATTTGCTTCCACGAGGACCTCCATGCCTACCACGTGCTATCTCTTCCGTTGCCAGACACAAAGAGGGAGAGAGACTTCCTGACCTTGCCGCAAGTAGCACGTTATCCCCTCCCTTTTACAATACGTAACATCCTGTCCGGGTTGCCAACACTAGCATTCCCAGTGCTACCAACACGCCACAATATCGTGATTCTCATTTGTTACAAACTTGTAGTGAGTCATGACTCACGATAATGAAACAAAAGAATTAATAAACATTACAATATTAGTAGTTTATATAAAATAAACAAGAAACGTGTTGCCTTTTGGCTATTTATTGACATTTATCGCGAAAATCAATAGGGGAGGGTGTATGTGAAAAAAATGATTTTACAAGTTAAATCCCCATGTCCAGTGAATTGTGTATATGTATTACAGGTCCTGCGCCATGGCGCTGTGGGCTAGACCGTGGAGCTCTGATTTTTGGTTATGGTATGCGCCCATGTGGTTGCGAATTCTAATATAGGACCGGTGCGCAGTCAGCATCGGGAGAAAAGTGAGGAGCTGCGGTAGGCAGCGGTCGTGGCCTCTTTCTGGGGGGATGCGTGAAACTGACCACATCACTCCCCGTATCGGTTGGATGATCGCCTGTCTCTGCCGTGCGTAAGTGAGCTTGAGGCCGACAGTCAGGTTGTTCAGAGCCTTCGATGGCTGTAGCTTTACAAGATGTACGAGGGGGCACTATTTATATTTTGAGCCTTGGCAACCCTGAATGTTGTAGGTGCCATCTGACGTTTCCAATGGAAAGTTTGACATTTTTTACCATAATCTTCAAACATTTTGTCAATAGACAGTCATTTGTTTTGTTTACACTAACTTGAAAATTGAGTGTCAACAAAAACATGGAATTAACTCGTGAAAATGTTTTCGTGCAATGATTTATTACGACTTTCGACTGGATTATCAAGACAAGAGTGCATCGATCAACTAACTTCCACATTTGGCGACGAAGCTCCATCCTTTGCCACTGTGAAACGCTGGTATAACGAATTTAATCGTGGCCGCCGTTCGCTCAATGATGAAGTTCGTGAAGGTCGTCCAAAATCAGTTGTTGTGCCAGAAAACATTGATGCTGTGCAAAAACTAATAATGAAAGATCGTCATGCGACATATTGTGAGATTGCGGCAACCCTATTTATTAGTTCCACCAGCACATATACAATATTTCATGATTATTTAGCCGTGAAAAAGGTTTGCTCTCGTTGGATCCCACATAATTTGACGAAATCTCAAAAAGATGCTCGTTTCGATTGGTGTACAAAAATGCTCAAGAAATACAATGGCGGTGCCTCAAAAGACGTATATAAGATTGTAACAGGCGACGAATCATGCATCTATGCGTATGAGCCGGAACGTAAACAGCAGTCGGCTGTATGGGTGTTTCAAGATGAAGCAAATCCAACAAAAGTTGTTCGCACTGGAAGCACTTCGAAGCAAATGTTCGCCTGCTTTTTCAGCAAAACTGGCCATGTGGCAAAAGTGACTCTGGAGGAACGCAAAACGGTCAATGCCGAATGCTACACAACTATTTGTTTGCCGGAAGTCTTCGGTGAAGTAAGGAAAACCAACAAGAGCCGTAGGATCGTTCTTCATCAAGACAATGCGAGCGCACAGACATCTCGTATAACAACAGAGTATTTGAAGGCTCAAAAATCGAATCGATGAGTCATCCGCCATACAGTCCTGATTTGGCACCAATGACTTACTTTTGTTCCCGAACATCAAGAATAAATTGCGTGGACAACGATTTTCGTAGGCAGAAGAAGCCGTTGATGCTTTCAAAAACCATGTTTTGGAGGTGTCTCAAGAAGACTGGAATAAATGCTTTGACAAATGGTTCAAACGGATGCAAAAGTGTATTGATCATAAAGAAAATTATTTTGAAAAACAATAAAGCAGTTTTCAATCAGAAGTTACTTTGCTTTAATTATTAGGCTCAAAATATAAATAGTGCCCCTCGTATTTATAGATACTACATGTTACTCTGTACACTTAGACTTAGTTATATTCTGGTGTAAATGCCCTGAATCACTACATCTATCTGCAATATTAAAATAAAGACTATTAGAAACTTGAATGCACCTATCGCAAGTGGAATAAATGCCACTTTAAAAACAGCATATGACGTATGACAAGAATTTGCATTTCATCCTCCAATTGTTTAGGCATCTTTTGTTTTACTATAACCATCTACAAGGCTGGTATAATATATAGGCGGCTTTGGTTTTATTACTTTCTCTACCATGTGCGTAGTAGGTAGAAAAGCTATTGCATTCTACCCAAAAATTGATACCGAGATTTTACCGGAAATACGTGTTTTGAGGCTTCTGAATAAAAAAAAATCTGATGTGTTACACTCACATGACTTTCTCTACTCTTGTACAATCTAATTTTACAAACGCCTATTCTCCATATGCTTCATGTTAATCGAGATATCGAGATGTCAATCTTACTGGTAATTTTCTTGTAGATGCAGGGAGAATATGGTAAGTTTTAAGCGATAGTCAAATATTTTAACGCTGGTTGCTATGTGGTGCATTCCATTCTCTTTGCATGTCCAGGACATAAAAAAAATGAATAACGAATTTGAGAAAAAGTACAAGTATTGGAAAATTTAAGGAAATAACAAGCAATATCTCGAAAACGGTTCACTCAACAAAAGAAATGTATATGATATAAGTTGTGTACTTCAACGCGATCTACATTTTATGTGTAGTGAAATTTTGTCTATCTCTTATGGTTTACCAGTTATGCAAAAGTCGTTCACAATGAAGAATACTTTTGGAGACATTCCCAGAAAATTCAAGATATACGTTTTATTTGTTATCAAAATATTTTAAACCTATGATATTTAAATCAAAATCGTTAGAGCCATTTTTGAGAAAATTAAAATTTTCGAAAAATGTTCCATGTAAAGGGTAGTCTGGGGTGGGGGGATTTTGTTGAAAACCTTCGTGTTGCATCTCTGGAAGATACTGTACCTAAATACCAAGTTTGGTGTTTATCCGACTGTTCGTTTTTGAGTTATGCTGTTCACAGACACACAGACACACACATAGACACACACACACACACACACACACACACACACACACACAGACACACACACGGACATGTTTCCAAAAATGCTTTTTTTGGATTCAGGAGGTCTCAAAACGTGTATTTCCGGTGAAATCTCGGTATCGAATTTTTGGGTGGAATGCAATACTTCCCCTACTTACTGTACGTAGTAGAGAAAGTAAAAAAATCTGATGTGTTACACTCACATGACTTTCTCTACTCTTGTACAATCTATTTTTACTACGCCTATTCTCCATATGCTCCATATTAATCGAGATATCAAGATGTCAATCTTATTTGTAATTTTCTTGTAGATGCAAGGGGAATATGGTAGCTTTTAAGCGATAGTCAAATATTTTATCGCTGGTTGCTATGTGGGGCATTCCATTCTCTTTGCATGTCCAGAACATAAAAAAATGAATAACGAATTTGAGAAAAAGTATAAGTATTGGAAAATTTAAGGGAATAACAAGCAATATCTCGCAAACGGTTCACTCAACAAAAGAAATGTATATGACATAACTTGTGTATTTTAACGCGATCTACATTTTTCGTGTAGTAAAATTTTGTCTATCTCTTATGGTTTACCAGTTATGAAAAAGTCGTTCATAATGAAGAACACTTTTGGAGACATTCCCAGAAAATTCGAGATATACATTTTATTTGTCATGACAATATCTTAAACATATGATATTTTAATCAAAATCGTTAGAGCCGTTTTTGAGAAAATTAAAATTTTCGAAAAATGTTCCATGTAAAGGGTAGTCTGGGTTGGGGGATTTTCTTGAAAACCTTCGTTTCGCATCTCTGAAAGATACTGAACCTAAATACCAAGTTTGGTGCTTATCCGATTGTTCGTTTTTGAGTTATGCTGTTCACAGACACACACACAGACACACACACAGACACACAGACACACACACAGACACACACACGGACATGTTTCTAAAAATGCTTTTTTTGGATTCAGGAGGTCTCAAAACGTGTATTTCCGGTGAAATCTCGGTATCGAATTTTTGGGTGGAATGCAATACTTCCCCTACTTACTATACGTAGTAGAGAAAGTAAAAATCTGATGTGTTACACTCACATGACTTTCTCTACTCTTGTACAATCTAATTTTACAAACGCCTATTCTCCATATGCTTCAAGTTAATCGAGATATCGAGATGTCAATCTTATTGGTAATTTTCTTGTAGATGCAAGGGAAATATCGTAGCTTTTAAGCGATAGTCAAATATTTTAACGCTGGTTGCTATGTGGCGCATTCCATTCTCTTTGCATGTCCAGGACATAAAAAAAATGAATAACGAATTTGAGAAAAAGTATAAGTATTGGAAAATTTAAGGAAATAACAAGCAATATCTCGAAAACGGTTCACTCAACAAAAGAAATGTATATGACATAAGTTGTGTATTTTAACGCGATCTACATTTTTTGTGTAGTAAAATTTTGTCTATCTCTTATGGTTTACCAGTTATGCAAAAGTCGTTCACAATGAAGAATACTTTTGGAGACATTCCCAGAAAATTCGAGATATACATTTCATTTCTCATGACATTATCTTAAACATATGATATTTTAATCAAAATCGTTAGAGCCATTTTTGAGAAAATTAAAATTTTCGAAAAATCTTCCATGTAAAGGGTAGTCTGGGGTGGGGGGATTTTCTTGAAAACCTTCGTGTCGCATCTCTGGAAGATACTGAACCTCAATACCAAGTTTGGTGCTTATCCGACTGTTCGTTTTTGAGTTATGCTGTTCACAGACACACACACAGACACACACACAGACACACACACACACACACAGACACACACACACACACACAGACACACACACGGACATGTTTCCAAAAATGCTTTTTTTGGATTCAGGAGGTCTCAAAACATGTATTTCCGGTGAAATCTCGGTATCGAATTTTTGGGTGGAATGCAATACTTCCCCTACTTACTATACGTAGTAGAGAAAGTAAAAACATTTTTAGGAAAAAGTCCCTGTGTATGTGACTGTGAACAGCATAACTCATAACGAAAAGCCTGACAAATGCCATACTTAGTATTTAGGTTCAGTACCTTCTAAAGATGCGAGATGAAGATTTTCAAAAAAATCCCCCCACGCCATGCTACCCTTTACGTGGAACATTTTGTAAAAGTTTAATTTTTTAATAAATGGCTTTAACGATTTTTATTAAAATATCATATATTACAGATATTTACATGACAAATAAAACGCATATCTTGAATTTTCTAGGAATAGACTGTAAAGTCCTCTTCATTTGGAGGAAGTTTTGTATAACCTTACATAACTGGTAAACGTTAAGCGATAGACCAAAACGTACCTTACAGAAATGTAAGTTTCTTTAAAACACACCATGTGCTTAAAATAAGTGTTTCTGGGTCCCGAGTTCGATTCCTGGCTGTGAGTGAGAATTTTTCTCTAGCCAAGATTATTTCCTATCCTCCCCAGAGTTTGCAAGTATGAATGAGAGTGTGAAGGTGAGTGTGATCTAATGATAAAAACCTAAAAGAAAATGCAAAAACCCAACGACAAGAGAATAAACGTTAACACCATTGTCAATAGGTAATAAGTTCCAAAGGAAAAGGGCGCCGATAAAACCAATGTAGTTAAAGGCACTTAAAGGACAAAAGAAGTTTTTTCTGTGGCATAAGCAATATCTGAGATATCACTTATTAAAATTTAGAATTGTATAACACTTATCATTCTTAAGTCTCATCCATTTTCAGTTGTTTCTCGCGATGGCATGGAGACAGTATGGAATTTAAGGTCTGCATATGCGTCCAGTTCTTAAACATTTGACTATCGCTAAGATTGACACCGCTATTGAACTTGGATCCTCTTGACCACCTTTAGGAATTATTCCTTTTAATGTTCTTCAAGTTCCCCTTCTTAATACAATTGAACTGTTGGCTCCGAGAATTACTATTCTATTTGTATCTGTAACGAAAAGTGTAGTGTAGCTATTTTCGTAAAGCTTTATTTGGATTAAAATGTAGCACATAGAAAAATAATCTTTAGTAAGAATAGGTTGTATACACACTAATAAAGATAGAGGGTAGAGATAGTCATGTGAATTTATCAAAGAATTTTTTACATAAGTTCGTAATGAAAAATCAAAGCCATTCTCATAGCCGTCATCAAAGTATTTACATTCGTTTTAAGTATTTTTACTTTCTCTACTACGTATAGTAAGTAGGGGAAGTATTGCATTCCACCCAAAAATTCGATACCGAGATTTCACCGGAAATACACGTTTTGAGACCTCCTGAATCCAAAAAAAGCATTTTTAGAAACATGTCCGTGTGTGTGTCTGTGTGTGTGCGTGTCTGTGTGTGTGTCTGTGTGTGTGTGTGTGTGTCTGTGTGTCTGTGAACAGCATAACTCAAAAACGAACAATCGGATAAGCACCAAACTTGGTATTTAGGTTCAGTATCTTCCAGAGATGCGACACGAAGGTTTTAAAGAAAATTCCCACACCCCAGACTACACTTTACATGGAACATTTTTCGAAATTTTTAATTTTCTCAAAAACGGCTCTAACGATTTTGATTAAAATATCATATGTTTAAGATATTGTCATGACAAATAAAATGTATATCTCGAATTTTCTGGGAATGTCTCCAAAAGTATTCTTCATTGTGAACGACTTTTGCATAACTGGTAAACCATAAGAGATACACAAAATTTTACTACACGAAAAATGTAGATCGCGTTAAAATACACAATTTATGACATATACATTTCTTTTGTTTGCGAGATATTGCTTGTTATTCCCTTAAATTTTCCAATACTTATACTTTTTCTCAAATTCGTTATTCATTTTTTTATGTTCTGGACATGCAAAGAGAATGGAATGCGCCACATAGCAACCAGCGATAAAATATTTGACTATCGCGTAAAAGCTACCATATTCCCCTTGCATCTACAAGAAAATTATCAATAAGATTGACATCTCGATATCTCGATTAACATGAAGCATATGGAGAATAGGCGTTTGTAAAATTAGGTTGTACAAGAGTAGAGAAAGTTATGTGAGTGTAACACATCAGATTTTTAGTAGTTATGTTACTTAGAAATTAAACTTTAATTAAAATATATGAAGTTCACCACCATGTTCCTCGTTAAAAGTATATATGTTTCCAATTTTAAACGCATGAGTTCAATGTGTACAGCAAATCGATATACGAGCACGAGCTACCAATTCTAAATGCAGAAGCTAAGCTAAAGCCTTCGTTGATACCAGATTTCTGTAGTTGGCAGACATTAATTTTGCATCTGAATGCAAAGCAACAATTTGGGTTAGTTGCTGACTGTACTGCATATCTGTAGTTGGCAGGACATCAGTGTGCTGTGTGCGGTTTCCACAGCGCCTAACACCCCCCTGCAGTGTTTGCGGCGCGCAAAGCCCTATACACATGTTGGGCTTGATGAGATCACACCGGCAGCCACTCTAATTCCAGCTGAACAATAGCCTAGGGTACCAGTGTTGCACCTTCCTCACCAATTACATGCATTCCCTGGCAAGGCAAGAGCTGCGCTGTCTCTGACAAGAAGGCGCGTATCTCAGACCAGCTGCTGGCATTGTGCTCTGATTAACTGTAATGGACTCAGAACATGGCGCTGAGCTGTGTTCTAAAAGGTTTGGAAATTCTGGGATACTCTGTATCTTGCTAGAGTTTGTGGATTTCGATGTTTTAAACAAGAGTAATGTTTCATTAGCTGAGGACAGATGTTAATTGGTTGTAGGAGTTGTATTGTAGTTCAACTGTTGGGTAGCCGAAATTGAAGTAGTTGCAACCGCACGTATAGTAAACATTTTCCGGTAGCCTTCGTCCCAAATGTACTTTCCGGTGGCCTTTGCCCCCAAGTGTAGTTTCCGGTGGCCTTTGCCCCCAAGTGTAGTTTCCGGTGGCCTTTGCGTCCCAAAAAAGGTGTTTAAAAATATTAACTTTGTAATTTTTGCCTCGGCTGCGTCAGTATTTATATATATATATATATATATATATATATATATATATTTTTTAGAGATATGAATGTCTTAGCAGGGAGCGGTGCAACTGAAGAATGTAGGCTTACACAGATTTTAAGTTTTTATTCACTCCGTTTATTAATGCTTGACACGATTTAAATAACACTTCACTGATATAGAAATCTGTGAGATTCTTTTATTAATTACTTGCGCTTTTTAACACGTAAACTAATTTCGTCTCACACAAATACGTATTAAATTTCTCGAGGACACATCTCGCGTCCGATTAGGAACGCTGTCAACAACCAACACGTCCAGTTATGAGCGCTGTCTACAAGCAACTGACTTGATTTCAACCGCCTAAATTTGTAAATTTCTGTATTTCAAGTCTCTGATTGGTTATTCCTTATATACTTTTATTTAACTTAAGTTTTTTCTGGTTGTTGATTGGCTAGTTTATAAACTGTCACAAAAATTACATTATTGTTTCCAAAAATTACAAGTAGTATTGTTAAACTTTCAAATTCATTATCGCCTCAAGGTTACCTCATTGTTACCTCATTATTAGCAACCTTTAACCTATTATTCTCACAGCTCCTACATTATTAAATTACGTAATACATTCACATAACATTATTGAACATGTATACAATAATATAAACATATACAATGACTGTAATATACACTTTATATATTTTTACATACACTATTGCTTTAAGGCGGGCTGTTATTGAATTTATATATTATATAATTTGACTGAATTAATTTAGGTGTTAAAATACTGCCTCAGGACTTGGTATAATCCTTAGGAATATTTATCAACTAGATTTTTTAGACACTTTCAGAAGTACTATAAAGTGGATTTGAAGAAGTGCAAAACCATTGTTTCAAATTATGCTTATACAAAAGGAGGTTATTACTTCTCTTCTGGCAGAAAACGTTTTATATGATGTATGAGTATATGTTTTATTTTATGGAAGACCAAGATGTGTAGAGTCTTCATTCAGTTCTTGTTAATAAATAACATCACAGCATCATGAAGAGTAAAGCGGCTGATAGGCTTTGTAACCCAAAGAGCTGTCAAATATACAACATACTGCCATGGATAGGTCTTTAAACATACATATGAGGGATATGCACTTTTTACAATAAATTAAATTATCATTCTGTTAGAAAGGTAGAATCAGATGACTGAAAAATTCAATGCCATTGGCCGGGATTTGAGCCACGGATCTCCCGGTCTCCGTCCGGTTGCTCTAACCACTGTGCTACCATAACAACATGCCAGCACGACACTAAATTCTCCAACTGATCCGCATTTTTCCCAGTAAACCACAAGGAGATCTCAAATCGTATTGAGATGTCATACCCCAATGGCGACTTACATTCTTTGTAAGTACTTTAGGTCCCAGGCTTTATAGTTACAACCACTATTAGGTCAATTAATGGCATTGGCTATGGCTATGGCATTGAATTTTTCAGTCATCTGATTCTACCTTTCCAACCCTGTACAACACACGGCTTGTCTGAAAGAACAATTAATTCTATCATTCTGTTGTGGAATAAACTTTAGTGGCACCTCGTAATAGAAGTACGCCGACAGGCCATGAAACAGTGATGAAGTTTCTGATATGCATTTTTTATATGTCTAAGATTCCATGCTAGAAGAAATGGTGTTATTGATATCACGGGATGAGTATTGAAACTAGTGGTCCAGAAGTAAGATATTTATCACAGAGTAGCTGAAAGGAAACAATTGTGAATCTGCAAGTTAATGTATGTTGAATGAATGAGTGTATTTATTTACATAACGGTATACATTCATCGATCTGACGAGTCCGCAGATTATACGTGCTGTTATATACACAGAATAATAAGCAAGATTGATAATAATAAAAACGACAACAAATAAACAGAAACGAGGAGAAAGAACTACCACTATAAGAAAACATCATTGCACAAAAAAAGTAAAATATATTCAAATATAGCATCTTAAATATAAACAACCCCACAACAGCGTTAAAGCGTATTCCGATGCAGTATTATACCCTGTTATAGTAAACAAGCAACGCTTAAGAGAATAAATATACACACCACACTAACAATAAGTGAAACAATGACATGAATAAAGCACCAACACCAACGTTTAGATCTTCCTATACCCCCGTTTCCCACTATAAGCTTCCTCAGATCTCAGCTGTCTTGTCTTAAGTTGATATTTACCTATCCCCTCAGTGTCTTTCCTGCCTGTCAGTAGCGTCCAACATGCCCTTAACTCTCCATTTGAGGTGTTAAAGGATCGTGGAAAATATTTTTATCCCCGTTCCTCCGTACCCCTACAGCTTGCGAAGATATGCACCCTTCTCGAAAATGGGACAGATTCTCCTACCATTTTCATTAGTAAGTTTTAGCTACCGCCGTGCTCCTAGTCTAAGCCACGCGAGCACATATCTAATGAATTTGGTGCCCGTTTTGATGTAATGCTCCACATTCCACTCAGATTTTGGCCAAAATAGACGACGACTCCTTATGTATGTCCTTCAAGAAGCTTTCGAACATGCCGCATATGCTCTCTAAGAAATTATTGCAGCTCACTTTCAATACAGAAAAATTTATCTACGAAACAGCTATACGTTTCCCAGATGAACTGTTGGCAGAAGTCTGCGACGAGGGTTTAAAAAACTGATGTGTTACTCTCACATGGCTTTCTCTACTCTTGTACAAACTATTCATAAAAACGCTTATTCTCCATCTACTTCATGTTAATCGAGATAAACATTTGCAGACTTATCTTATTGCTAATTTTCTTGTAGATGTAAGGGGAATATATATTTACAAGGGCAATTTGGAAATACAGTAGCCCTTAAGCACATACATATCTCTTAATAGCTGGTTGCTAGGTGCAGCACCATTCCCTTTCCCACAGATTAATACTCTTTGCATATCCAAGACAAAAAAAGTGAATAACGAATTCCCATTTGAGAAAATAAGTATTGAAAAATTTAAGGGATGGCAAGGAATATCTCGAAAATGGTTCACTCAACAAAAAAAATGTATATGACATAAATTGTGTATTTTAACGCGATCTACACTTTTTTATAGTAAAACTTTTGTCTATCTCTTATGGCTTACCAGTTATGCAAACGTCGTTCATAATGAAGAATACTGTTGGAGACATTCCCAGGAAATTCAAGATATACATTTTATTTGTCATAAAAATATCTTAAACATATGATATTTTAATCAAAATCGTTAGAGCCATTTTTGAGACAATTAAAAGTTTCGAAAAATCTTCCATGTAAAGGGTAATCTGGGGTGGGGGGATTTTCTTGAAAACCTTCGTGTCGCATCCTTGGAAGATAAGGAACCTAAATACCAAGTTTGGTGTTTATCCGACTGTTCGTTTCTGAGTTATGCTGTTCATAGACAGACAGACAGACACACACACACGCATACACACACACCCACACACAGACACACACACGGAAATGTTTCCAAAAATGCTTTTTTTTGGATTCAGGGGGTCTCAAAACATGTATTTCCGGTGAAATCTCGGTATAAAATTTTTGGGTGAAATACAATACTTCCCCTACTTACTATACGTAGTAGAGAAAGTAAAAAACTTAGTTACACTAAGACAAATGTTCGAAATATTGATAAGTAGAAAAGTAGTGTAAGATTGTAGACTTGAGCAAAAAAAAAAAAAATCCTGATGTGTTGAAATCACATGACTTTCCCTACTCTTGCAGGAACTAGTTTAACAAACGCTTATTCTCCATTTACTTCATGTTATTCGACATATCGAGATGTTAATCTTATTGCTAATTTTCTTGTAGGCGCAAGGGAAATATGGTAGGCTTTAAGCGATAGTCAAATCTTTTAAGAGCTGGTTGCTATGTGGAGCATTCCATTCTCTTTGCGTGTCAGGACATAAAAAAAGAATAACGAATTCCCATTGGAGAAAAAGTATAAGTATTGGAAAGTTAAAAAAAATAACAAGAAAAATATCCGAAATGATTCACTAGACCAAAAAAAATGTATATGACATAAAACATGTGTTTTAACGAGATCTAAATTTTTTGTGTAGAAAGAAGTTGTCTATCTCTTATGGTTTACCAGTTATAGAAAGCCATTCAGTAAGAAGAGGACTTGTGGAGACATTCCCAGAAAATTCAAGATATACGTTTTGTCATGAAAATATCTTAAATATATAATGTTTTAATCAAATCCTTAAAGCGATTTTTGAGAAAATCAAAATTTTCGAAAAATGTTCTATGTAAAGTGTAGTCTGGGGTTGTAGTTTCTTGAAAATCTTCGTGTCGCATTTTTGAGAGATACTGAACTTAAATACCAAGTTTAGTATTTATCCGGCTTTTCGTTTTTGAGTTATGCTGTTCACAGACACACACAGACCTTTTTCTAAAAATGCGTTATAGGATTCAAGAGGTCTCATAACATGTATTTCCGGTGAAATCTCGGTATCGAATTTTTGGGTGGAATAAATACTTCCCCTACTTTCTATAGGTAGTAACTATCGGAAAATATTTAGTAGTTCGTACTGTATTGCAAAACGGCATTTGCTTTTAAATTACCCCTCGTAAAAGATTTCCAGAATGGCATATGAACTAAGCGTTAATCTGAGAGTATATTAATAAATGTGCATTTGGGCTATGGAGCTTCGGCAGAGCCGAAATGATGTTCCGAAAGGTAGGATTTCGTATGTTTGCTGATGACATTGAAATTCTGAAAGCAAAGCCAACAGCATAATGGAAGCTTAAATTTCTACCTAATGATGTAGGATATAAAGTAGGCAGTGTGTTAGTAACTCAAGTCTTTCTATAACAAGGTATCTCTCTTTATCTATATGAAATGCCGCTTTTTCCGATCTTGTAGGCCGTGGTCTAGAAGTAGCCATTCTACCTGATGCTTCAATCAATTCTGGGTTGAGAATCCCCACAGGACTCCTCTAAGAGTCATCTCTCTCTTGCAAGAACATTATTGTATGACAATGATTGAAATGTTTGTTATTTATAAGCATTGTTAGGAAATAAGTTTACACGACCTCACTGAAACTGACAATAGGAGCGGGTAACAATGAGCGAGGGGGTGAGTTGTTTATCAATTATAAGAGACAAACAAATGACGTCAGAGTAGCGCGCTTTTCTTTAGAAATGGAGGGAATATCTTCCCTAGAGCATATGTGTTCATAATTTTGATTGGATATAAAAATAGACGCTAATGTTGTCGCGCTTTATTAACCAATAGCAGCTCGATTATAATCTTTAGGCATATCGGGGTGAGGGAGTATAAATTCCGTGCTTAAGACGGGTAACGCTCAGTCCAACAGAATCATTCGCGGGTTACACGTCACACAGTTCTACAGAATCATTCACAAGGCAAACGTCGCGCAGTTTAATAGAATCATTCACCGGTTACACGTCGCGCAATTCTACAGAATCTCTCGCGGCGTAAAGCTAGTTATAAAATGTGAAATACGCGAATTAATAATGTGCGGCAAATAAGTAATTATAGTTACATTCGAAAATATAACAGTTTCAGTCGGGCGTGTATCAAGAGTAACATATATGAAATTAATAAATTGTGACGGCAATAAAAGTGTAAAAACAAATTCTTTTATTAGTGTTATCTTTTAGTAAAAACTCCTTTCCGTTTACACACCCTGTTCAAGAGATTTGCTCGACTGGGTAATAATAGCTAGCCGGAGGACAAAGAACTCAAAATTAAAAATAGTAAAACAATAACAGGCGCTCAGCAAAAAATCTGATGTGTTACACTCACATGACTTTCTCTACTCTTGTACAATCTATTTTTACAAACGCTTATTCTCCATATGCTTCATGTTAATCGAGATATCGAGATGTCAAACTTATTGCTAATTTTCTTGTAGATGCAAGGGAAATATGGTAGCTTTTAAGCGATAATCAAATATTTTAACGCTGGTTGCTATGTGGCGCATTCCATTCTCTTTGCATGTCCAGGACATAAAAAAATCTGATGTGTTACACTCACATAACTTTCTCTACTCTTGTACAATTTAATTTTACAAACGCCTATTCTCCATATGCTTCATGTTAATCGAGATATCGAGATGTCAATCTTATTGGTAATTTTCTTGTAGATGCAAGGGGAATATGGTAGCTTTTAAGCGATAGTCAAATATTTTAACGCTGGTTGCTATGTGGCGAATTCCATTCTCTTTGCATGTTCAGGACATAAAAAAATGAATAACGAATTTGAGAAAAAGTATAAGTATTGGAAAATTTAAGGAAATAACAAGCAATATCTCGAAAACGGTTCACTCAACAAAAGAAACGTATATGACATAAGTTGTGTATTTTAACGCGATCTACATTTTTTGTGTAGTAAAAGTTTGTCTATCTCTTATGGTTTACCAGTTATGCAAAAGTCGTTCACAATGAAGAATATTTTTGGAGACATTCCCAGAAAATTGGAGATATACATTTTATTTGTCATGACAATATCTTAAACATATGATATTTTAATCAAAATCGTTAGAGCCGTTTTTGAGAAAATTAAAATTTTCGAAAAATGTTCCATGTAAAGGGTAGTCTGGGGTGGGGGGATTTTGTTGAAAACCTTCGTGTCGCATCTCTGGAAGATACTGAACCTAAATACCAAGTTTGGTGTTTATCCGACTGTTCGTTTTTGAGTTATGCTGTTCACAGACACACAGACAGACACACAGACAGACACACAGACACACAGACAGACACACACACGGACATGTTTCCAAAAATGCTTTTTTTGGATTCAGTGATTCTCAAAACATGTATTTCCGGTGAAATCTCGGTATCGAATTTTTGGGTGGAATGCAATACTTCCCCTACTTACTATACGTAGTAGAGAAAGTAAAAAGATAACATGAACGAGACCGCGACAATGCATGTTTTCAAAGCCATTAATTAAACCCTTTAGAGTCTTTCATAAACATTTATAGTTACATTTATACCCCACCTTTAACTACGTCTTATCAGCGGCCTTTAGTTTGGAACTTATCGCCGAATGGCAATGGTGACAACTCGTATCCTCCTGTTGTTGGATTTCTTGCAGTTTTTTTGGTTTTTAATCATTAGATCTTACACACATTCATACTACCAGACTGAGGAGGACAGAAAATAATCTTAGCTAGAGAAAAATTCCCACGCCCAGCCGGGAATCGAACCCGGGACCCGTTGCAGGCAGGTGCCCCACCGACTGAGCTACGGGGCCACCTCATAATCATTAATGCATGAAAGAGGATTAATATTACGCAAACTTTACTTTTGGTATAATATTAAAGAAGACGCTGAATGAAATGCGTAAAGTTGATATTCTGATGAGCCCAGGATTCGTGAAACTGAAAGCTGCTAAAAAAATTTGATGTGTTACACTCACATGACTTTCTCTACTCTTGTACAAACTATTTTTACAAACGCTTATTATCCATCTACTTCATGTTAAGCGAGATAAACGTTTGCAGAGTCTATCTTATTGCTAATTTTCTTGTAGATGTAAGGGGAATGTACATTTACAAGGGCAATATAGAAATACAGTAGCCTTTAAGCACATACATATCTCTTAATAGCGGGTTGCTAGGTGCAGCACCATTCCCTTTGCCACAGATTAATACTCTTTGCATATCCAAGACAAAAAAAAATGAATAACGAAATCCCATTTGAGAAAATATTGAAAAATTTAAGGGAATAACAAGCAATATCTCGAAAATGGTTAACTCAACAAAAAACTGTATATGACATAAATTGTGTATTTTAACGCAATTCTACAGATTTTGTGTAGTAAAAGTTTGTCTATCTCTTATGGTTTACCAGTTATGCAAAAATCATTCACAATGGAGAATGCTTTTGGAGACATTCCCAGAAAATTCAAGATATACATTTCATTTGTCATGAAAATATCTTAAACATATGATATTTTAATCAAAATCGTTAGTCATTTTTGAGAAAATTAAACTTTTCGAAAAATCTTCCATGTAAAGGGTAGTCTGGGGTGGGGAGATTTTCTTGAAAACCTTCGTGTCGTATCTCTGTAAGATACTGAACCTAAATACCAAGTTTGGTGTTTATCCGACTGTTCGTTTCTGAGTTATACTGTTCACAGACAGACAGTCAGACAGACACACACACACACGGACATGTTTCCAAAAATGCTTTTTTTTGGATTCAGGGTGTCCCAAAACATGTATTTCCGGCGAAATCTCGGTATCGAATTTTTGGGTGGAATACAATACTTCCCCTACTTACTATACGTAGTAGAGAAAGTAAAAATTAACGTAAACACGACTGATGTCATTTACTTACCTCCATAATATCAAACAACTTTTATTCAAGACATTTATTTCTACAAGAAATTGTGCAGTCTCAACTTAATGGTCCCTCCTGTATATATAAATTCTTCCGATAATTTTCCATTGGTTGTTGATCTATTCGCCGTTTTACAATATAACCGTTTTATAACTTGTATCATATTTATTCATTATTTTCCAAAGTGTGTTCCGGTGCACTCTATTGAAGGCCCCCTCACAATGAATGAATCCAACGTGCCATTCTAAATTGAATTCTGTCCTCTTCTGTATGATCATATTAATTATGAAAGTGACATCTATAAATGATCTCCCATGTCTAAAACTGTTTTGTTAATTATTTTAAAAGTCATAAAAATAACTTGCTTGTCCAGATTTTTTATTCGCCAAGCTTTTACGGATCCTAGTCCTGCGCCATGTGCAATGAATTGGAACGCGGTGAAACGATCCCTTGCCATGGAATGCGACCGCATTCGAGTCCATCTTTTGAGGTGTAGATTTTGGGCTCTATGAGTACGAATGGTACCTGCTTATGATCGTGAGGAATATGCAGACCTTTGATTGGCAGCGATCTGTGGGTTACGGATTAATATTGTGCTGACAACAGTATACAGGGGTATTCAAAAAGAAGGAACAGACTTTAAGTATTTATTTCTAATGAACGACAACAGATGGCGACACATGCAATACATCCCTGAATAGAGAAAAGCTCAAACTTTTATTTTATGTGTTCAAAATGAGCACCATTTATTTATGCGAGGACGACCAGTCCACCACGCAACCATCTTCTACGGATTTAATGTATGAGTTGTACATTGTGTATAACGAGGCGGCTCGTTGTTGAACTTACAACGAAATGCACGCTATCTATTTTCGTTCATTAAAAATGAATATTTAAAATATATTCCTTCTTTTTGAATAACCCTGTATAATTACGTATTTTTTGGAAGTTGGTCTGCATCTGCTATTTGTATGTGGGCGCGAGGCTTTGTCCCTTTCTGGGATGTCGTGCCACCGATTACTACATTCACCATCACTGATCTCGGATATAATATGAGGTAAAGGATACTGTTATAAGTAGGTTGCAAGGTCATGTGTCCTTGAAGACATCTGTTTGCTGGTTATTTGTCTCTACTAATTTTGACAGTTCCCGTTACCGCTCTTCGTCTGGTATTTTGCGGAGGAGTTTTGTGACTTAATGGGTCACGGTTGGAAACATGCCCGGGGATGGATATTTGCCTCATGCGTTGGCATGATGCCCTAGGATGCGTGTGTGTATGATTGCAGTGCATAACAGTGGGGTTAGGAAACGAGACGTCTCGATAGTTTCGGTCGATTTACAAACTCGGACAAGTAACTTAGCGCATCTAAACCGGTTCGCTGTTATCAGCTTTTGAAAACACGTGCACAATTTCATTCATGAGAAGTAGAGGAGAAATTGAACTAAGATGTTCAAATATTGTACAGATCACTAGCGCATTGTTACCGAGCGAGGTGGCGGGTGTTGGATTCGATCCTCGGCGATCGCCCACTCTAAACCCATAGCTTGTTCGTGGTTTCCCCAGGTCGACAGGCCAAAGCTTGAATGATTAATCTCCTACCACTGTCCTGCACCTCATTTCCTGTACCATCATCTTCCTTGTCATCTGTTTCAGGGATGTAGGAGCAGGCGACGGCCTTCGGCGGGTTGCGGTTGGGCGGTGGCTGGGCGCTGTGTAGAGCTTCCTTCCCTGGCTCGTTACGAGACTGCTCAGTTAGGTCTCGCATCCGAATGGGCGCTCGGGGTTCCACCCAAAATTTCGATACCGAGATTTCACCGGAAATACATGGTTTGAGGCTCCCTGAATTAAAAAAAAACATTTTTAGAGAAAGGTCCGCGCGCGCGGGTGTTTGTGTGTGTGTGTGTGTGTGTGTGTCTGTGAACAGAATATCTGAAGAACGAAAAGTCAGTACCTTGCAAAGATGCGTGACGAAGATCTTTTAAAACAAATCCCCCACTCCAAACTATTCTATACATAGAACATTTTTCGAACCTTTTGATTTTTTCAAGTTGTCTCTAGCGATATTTATTATAACACCGCATATTAAATATATTTACAGAACAAATAAAGTGTAGATACATCTTCAATTTTATGGAAATAGACTACGAAGTCCTCATCATTCGGAAGGAATTTTATATGATCTTGAATAACCGGTAAATGTTAAGCGATACACGAAAACATACTACACACAAAATATATGTACTACGAGGCAGTATTTTATATCACAACACTGTGAATGCCAGAGTGATTGTAGTGTAAATTAATATTATTGTATAACAATGATTTTAGATGTTTGTTAGCTATAAGCATTGTTAGGAAATAAGTTTACACGGCCTCACTGAAACTGACAATAGGAGTGGGTAACAATGAAGCGATGGGGTGAGTGGTTTATCAATTAGATGAGACAAACAAATGACGTCAGGGTAGCGCGCCTTTCTTTAGAAATGGAGGGAATATCTTCCCTAGAGCATATGTGTTTGTAATTTTGATTGGCTTATAAAACAGACGCTAATTTTGGCGCGATTTAGTAACCAATAGCAGCTCTATTATAATGTTTAGGCATATCGGGGCGAGGGAGTATAAATTCTTGAGCCATAGGCAAGTATCGCGCAGTTCTACAGAATCATTCACGAAGTAAACGTCGCGCAGTTCTAAGAAATTTCTCTCGCGAGTTACACGTCAGACAGTTCTAAGGAAGCATTCACGAGGTACACATTACGCAATTCTACAGAATCTCTCGTGTCGTAAACTTGGTTACAAAATGTGAAATACGCGAATTAATAGTGCGTGGCAAATAATAAGTGATTGTAGTTACATTCGGAAATATAACAGTTTCAGTCAGGCGTGCATCAAGATTAAATATGTGAAATTAATTAAGTGTGACGGCAATAAAAGTGTAAAAACAAATTCTTTTATCAGTGTTATCTTTTAGTAACAACTCCATTCCGTGTACACGCCTTGTTCAAGAGATATTTGCTCGACTGAGTAATAATAGCTAGCCGGAGGACAAGGAACCCAAAATTCAAAATAGTAAAACCATAACAGGCGCCAAATAGCAAATAAGATAACACGAACAGATTACTGCGACAACTACACAATTTATTTCAAATAGCTTTTTGTGACGTAAGCCATTTCTGAGATATCCGCTATTAATGGTTTGAATTGTTCATTACTAGGTCATTCTTTTGAAGTCTTGTCAACATTCAGGTGTTCCTCGTGATGTCATGGTAACAGCATGGAATTTTAAGGCCAGCATATAGCGTCCAGTTCTGAAACATTTGATTATCGCTGTTCCCTTTGTGTCTGTAAAGAAATGTGTAATGTATCCATTTATGTAAAGGTTTATTTGAATTAAAATAAAGAAAAATAAGCTTTAGTAAGAATAGCCAGTATACTCACTAATGAAATGGAAGGCAGAGAATGTCATGCGGATGTATCAAATCAAAGTTTTGGGTTAAGGAGGTCTCAACACTTATATTCCGGTGGGGAAGTATTTTTGGCTTCCAACAGACGGAGGACAGCATGCTGGGACATGATTCTAAACAGCCAAAACTGGCCAAGCTTGGGCACATACTTAATGGAAGTACGTGTACTAAGAGATAAAGTGTTTATGTAATTTTTCTTTAAACATATTTGGTGCTTGAGTACTTGTGCGCGACTGTGTGTGTGTGTGTGTGTGTGTGTGTGTGTGTGTGTGTTTGAGCGTGTGATTCAGAGTTTTTTTTTCAATTTTATATGTATGTATATAGTGCGGTGATTATATAAAAAAATAGTTGTTTTCTGGTTGATACTGCAAGTCACGTATACAGACCAGGTATTTTTCTAGAGAGCATGTACGGTCTTTGACCCATGTGACTGTGTTATGCAATGAATCTAATACTAAATGCTTAATAAATACCACCACCACTACTACTACTACTACTACTACTACTACTACTACTACTACTACTACTACTACTACTACTACTACTACTACTACTATATTCCGGTGAAATCTCGACATCGAATTTTTGGATGGAATACAATACTTTCCCTACTTACTATAGGTTTCAAAAAAGTGTGCATTAAGTGCCTCTTTCGCTACTGTTAATAAGACTACCTGAAAAGAGAACATTTTTGCGACACCTAGAAAGGCACAGATCTCCTGCAGCAACTCCCAGTGAAGCACCCTGTGATCTAGTATAGCCAAAGGATTTGTTAGCAGCGAAACGTTAAGGAAACCTTTAGCATATAAACCGCAGCAAACGTAGCCGTACAAGAACGCTGTCTGGCTCATTCCTTTCTCCCTACTAATAGTATTTGCGAGAAAGACAGACAAAAAGTCGGTAAATCGGATGTAAACCTCAACTAATGGCGCGGGTGGAGAGAAGATAAGACCTTGCTCCACTCCCCTTGGAAAACACTTTTGGGGTTCCCTGCTGTTTTCTTCGCTGCGGAAGACATCGATTTTTCATCCTGTTTTCAAAGGCGTTGACCATTTCACGTTACTGCGAGTAAATAATACAGACTTTTCTATCCGCAAAGCCAGCAGGCACATTTAGCGGTGTAGATCAGAAGCAGGAGTGGATCCATAAGAAGTTCATCTTATTGCTTTCTCTACCACGAACCTAGTAGTTAGAGAAGGTATGTCATTTCACCCAAAAATGTGATAAGAGATTTCAGCGGAAATACATGTTTTGGGCCCTCTGAATACAAAGAACGAATGTTTAGAAAAAGGTTCTTGTGTGTGTGTGTGTGTGTGTGTGTGTGTGTGCGTACCTGTAAACAGTGAAACTCAAAAACGAAAAGTCGGATAAATACCAAAGTTGATATCTAAATTCAAAATTTTAGCTTACTTTTCTACATTTTAGTGTAGGATGTACAAAATTTTTTGATGTTTTAAGATACAGTTTAATTCTATTAAATGTAAAATAATTCACTAAAAGTAAGAAGATTTTCAAGAAACTCCCAATTACCCTCTCAACGGAATATTTTTAGAAAATTTTAATTCTAAAACTGGCTCTAACGATTTTTGTTAAAGTACCATAGATATATTAACGATATTTGCATGACAAATAAAATTACATCTTCAATTTTCTGGGAATAGCCTGCGAAGTCCACATTCGGAGGGAATTTTGCATTATATTGTGCAATAATATATATTTTTTAAATTATTATGTATATAATTAATTGAAAGTACTTAACTTTTTAGAGATCTTAAGCTGGTCTTGGCAAGTTTTTACTTTCTCTACTACGTATACTAAGTAGGGGAAGTATTGTATTCCATCCAAAAATTTGATACCGAGATTTCACCGGAAATACATGTTTTAAGACCTCCTGAATCCAAAAAAAGCATTTTTGGAAACATGTCCGTGTGTGTCTGTGTGTCTGTGAACAGCATAACTCAGAAACGAACAGTCGGATAAACACCAAACTTAGTATTTAGCTTCAGTATCTTCCAGAGATACGACACGAAGGTTTTCAAGACCACCCTTTACATGGAAAATTTTTCGAGAATTTTAATTTTCTCAAAAATGGCTCTAACGATTTTGATTAAAATATCATATGTTTAAGATATTGTCATGAGAAATGAAATGTATATCTCGAATTTTCTGGGAATGTCTCCAAAAGTATTCTTCATTGTGAACGACTTTTGCATAACTGGTAAACCATAAGAGATAGACAAAATTTTACCACACAAAAAATGTAGTTCGCGTTAAAATAAACAATTTGTGTCATATACATTTTTTTGTTGAGTGAACCATTTTCGAGATATTGCTTGTTATTCCCTTAAATTTTCCTATACTTATACCAGCGCTTAAAAGATTTAACTATCGCTTAAAGCCTACCAATTCTCCTTGCATCTACAAGAAATTAGCAATAAGATTGACATCTCGATATCTCGATTAACATGAAGCATATGGAGAATAAGCGTTTGTAAAAATAGTTTGTACAAAAGTAGGGAACGTCATGTGAGTGTAACACATCAGATTTTTATTATACAGTCAACTGAAAAATTCAATGCCACAGCCAGTATTTGAACAGTTCTCCCGCTCTCCGTGCGGGTTGTTCTAACCATTGAGATACTGTATGCCGCTGGGACATTGAATTCCCCAATTGAATTATTTTGTTTCCCAGAAAGCTTCCACTGGGGACTTAACTTTCTTAAGGTTTTTCTTTTTGATTATTATGTATATGATTAAAATTTAATTTTAATAATATAACGGTGAATTATATTTATACATAATTTATTGTATTACATTTAGTTATATAACACGTATCAAAGTACTTGCGATGGCAGGTCACCATTGACATTGTCTAGTGAGATGCCTTAGTGGTCTATCTGGGAAACAAGTCTACTGGGCAATGTAATGTCCCACCGGCATGTTGCCACAGTAGATCAATGGTTAGAGAAACCGCTCGGAGAGCGGTAGAAACGTGTTCAAATTCTGGTCAGGCATTGAATTTTTTAATTTACTCTATAATAAAAACAAAGAGTTAAAGGATATGATCTTAGTCTTTAATTTAAAGTCCTGTCGATTTTCAGCTGTTTCTCGCGATGTCATGAGAACAGTATGGAACCTTAAAGACCAGCATCTAGCGTCCAGTTCTAAAACATTTGACTGTCTCTGTTCCCTTTGTATCTATAACGAAATGTGCAATGTAGCTATTTCCGGAAATGTTTATTTGGATTAAAATGAAGTTGAAAAGTAAGCATTTATAAGAATCCTAATAAACTAAAGACAGTAGAGAAAGTTATATGAATGTTGAGGCAGTATTTTATATCACAACACTGTGAATGCCAGAGTGATTGTAGTGTAAATTAACATTATTGTATGACATTGATTTGAGATGTTTGTTAATTATAAGCATTGTTAGGAAATAAGTTTACACGGCCTCACTGAAACTGACAATAGGAGCAGGTAACAATGTAGCGAGGGGGTGAGGGGTTTATCAATTAGAAGAGACAAGCAAATGACGTCAGAGTAGCGTACCTTTCTTTAGAAATGGAGGGAATATCTTCCCTTGAGCATATGTGTTCGTAATTTTGATTGGATATGAAAATAGACGCTAATGTTGGCGCGCTTTATTAACCAATAGCAGCTCGATTATAATGTTTAGGCATATCGGGGTGAGGGAGTATAAATTTTGAAGCCAGAGACGGGTAACGCACAGTTCAACAGAATCATTCTCGAGTTACACGTCGCGCAGTTCTACAGAATAATTCACAAGGCAAACGTCGCGCAGTTCAACAGAATCATTCACGGGTTACACGTCGCTCAGTTCTACAGTGTCATTCACGAAGTACACGTCGTGCAGTTCTACAGAATCTCTCGCGTCGTAAAGCTAGTTATAAAATGTGAAATACCCGAATTAATAATGTGCGGCAAATAAGTGATTATAGTTACATTTGAAAATATAACAGTTTCAGTCTGGCGTGTATCAAGAGTAAATATGTGAAATTAATAATGTGTGATGGCAATAAAAGTGTAAAAACAAATTCTTTTATCAGTGTTATGTTTTAGTAACAACTCCGTTCCGTTTACACACCCTGTTTAAGAGATTTGCTCGACGGGGTAATAATAGCTAGCCGGAGGACAAAGAACTCAAAATTAAAAATAGTAAAACAATAACAGGCGCTCAGCAAACAAGATGACACGAACGATACCGCGACAATGTAGCACATAAGATATTATATTAATGAAGTGAGCTCCCATACTGCTCAGATTTGGGCTCTAGTTTCATTCATGTAGCAAATCAGATGTTTCTTTATTACATCAGTAACTGCATACATTTGGCATAATGCCGAATTATACAACATTCTTCCATCCTTTATGTATGTATTTACAGTCCTATCTTGGCTATTTAAGTGCTATTAGTGGAGCGGAATTGATCTATGTAACTTGTTCTAAGGCAAAGGATTCTTCCGGCCTCAGGGATTTGATAAAGCAACAAGCAAATATATGTTATACTTTCCTCCAAACATGAGTGCAATTCCATTGTGTGAATCTCATGACTACATATATTGAACATCAAGCCCTATTTCCTAGTATTCACCACAGAATAGCCTCGTGAAGCATCTAAAGCAATGGCAAACACAGAAGTTAAGGATATTATTATCCGCAAATATCATCGACGAGTTTATGATCACAATATGCAGAGTTTTAAAGGCCTGTATGATTGAATAATGATTCATAGTTTTCAGTGTAGTATTTCAAGTAGTTTAGAAAATAGTTACTTTCTCTGCTGGATAGACCAACTATTGCATTTCAATCAACAATTCAATTGGATGTTTTACTGGAAACTAAGCATGTGACCCCGATACCGTCGATACTTCGATATTCTCGATATCGGTATCAGAGTATGTCTAATACTTTGAAGTAAACCTTCGATACTTTTAAATTTTTACCTTTTGCATTATTGAAAGTTGTTTGTTTAACTTTATGGTGGATAAGGAATGAGACACTTCACCTTATTGCCTCGCACGTGTCCCCAAAGAGATGCGGGACTATAGTTCTTGATAAACCTTGACTGCGTTTTCTGTAGGTGAATGCAACATCACATAGACCCTTGTGTCTAAATAAAACATGCAAAACAATGGGAGAAGGAGTAGAGGTACTGTGTTCCTCTCACGAGAATGTGACTGTAAGGATTATGTTAAAAGCAGCAATTCCAGCGCTATCTGAAAAAAGATCACGGCTCTACTTTCAACATATCTACAAGGCTTGAGACCTCTAGAAAACATACCCTCTTACGCTAGCGATGCTGAGTGACCAATTACGTTTGTTTGCTTTCCTCGTCACAGATTTTAACAATGTTAGCAACTATCTCTTGGACTTGACTGAATAGAGTTCTTCCTTTCTTACTGGGCATTGTAAATAGCTTTATAATTCACTAGAAATCACCCACTGCTCCAAGTAAAACACGCTGGAATACTAACGTTACGCGACGTTTTTAATATAGATAGTAGATCTACTTATGCCAGCATCTTGATCTGCCACATGGTACTGTCATCTCTCATTATTCTGGAGAGCAGAACACCCCGCAAACGTTTTCTCGTCAGAGGTCTGCATTACTCGTGTAATATGCAGCGATAACCAAGTTGTGTACGAAATCGATTTAGCTGACGCACTTAATCACGTTTCTTAGCTTGCTGACTCACTCTCAGGCATTACATTTACCTACTCCGATGACCAAAATCTGTGAATCCAGCAGAAACAAATCAGAACTCAGGATTAAGATAATGCAGCGCATGGAAATATTTGTTACTTTTAGTTGTTTGAGTTTCATGTAAAATAATCTATTAGTTTATATTTACAAGATTGCAGAATAAGGAAGAATTGCTAGGATTTATTTTTCTATGTATAGGAAATCCTTTAAAATACGGTTTCCAGCGCAAAGTACAGTTACATAAATGGGAAGCAAATAAATTATTCTTATTATTAATATTATTAGTTTTATTTTTATTTTTAGCCTTAACTAACAAGAGGGGATATTTAACCTGTGGCATTATTAAGATAAAAAGTTTGCTGTCAGTTGAAGGATGTCAAACAGGAACAATTTTGAATTTAGCACACAGTACAAAATTGGTTACGTGCGTTTTATAAAGAAAAATACTAATAAGAACATAGGTCAGTGAACAAGCTATCGCCTTTACAGATTTTTATAAAGTAAGTATTGAAGCCGAAATTATGAAGTCAATAATTATCGTAATAATCTGAGAAGGATAGTGATATAAAATAAATAATACAATATTTAATTTCAGTGTATGTATAAAAAGGAGAAGCATTGTGAAAATTGTTGACTGTTAAAAGCGACAGAAACACCAGACAGGCACAGTTTAGCTAATTAGGGACCAGCCCCAGGTATAAAGTGTAAATACCATTGAAGCAAGTTTTTCCTGGAAACCATGGGCACAGTTGCACTGGCCGGGATGTGAAGGCTTCATGGCGCTAAGTTTGAGGAGAGTTTTGAGGGGAGAGAGGGAAAGTTAGGAGTTTTTCCTCTTTGTAGCGCGGTGGCGAAATCCAGTCTGTCCTGAGCGATAGGTGAAAGTGGGACGACATTCTCGTCGAGTTGTGAACATTGGCGGCGAACATGCAAGAGGGGATAGAACGTTCAGCTGTAGTTAATAATCTTGGTCTTGGTAAAGACACAGTAGCATCCTATGCATTTAAAGGTGATCGGCAAACCTTTTATTTTAAATGGTGAAATTAAAAGTGTTCCAAGAAAGTGTTCGTGTTTCTCTGTACACATCCACGCATACCCATTGATTAAGATCTCATGCTCGAGCAGCCGTAGCAAAGTATAAAAAACAACTAGGAGGAGAAACGCAGCAATCGTGAGGCAAAGGTAGTGCTTCATTTTTGGAGGACGTAGCGTGGCTGCGTCAGTATCGAGTATCGATAAATAGTGGTATCGTCACATCACTACTGGAAACCACCCCTGAATCCGAAAAAAAACAACTGCGTCAGTATCGAGTATCGATATATAGTGGTATCGTCACATCACTACTGGAAACCACACCTGAATCCGAAAAAAACAACTAAATACGCCCTAGCCTGTTTGTGTCTGCCAATGAACAACCAGCACCCAACAAAGAAGAAGAAACAACCAGTAAAATACCTGACTTCATACTTGAGTATTGTTCTGTTTAAGGAAGAGAAGTGAAGATTTTCAAGTATTCTCCCCACTTCACTTATATGGTAAAATTTCCATTTTTAATATTTTCTGAAAAGTGCCTTATAGGATTTTAATTAAAGCCTGTGCTTGAAATAATGACATGAACAAAATTGGTAGCTTTAACTTTCTCTTAATAGTTGTGAAGTTCTCATTATTCCCAGTGAATTTTCTACAACCATGAAACCAGAAAATACCCACGAAAAATTAATACAGGACACATTTAGAGCCCAATAAAATACTCAACTTAGTTTAATCAGTTTGTGGCAGGAACCATTTTAAAAATATTATCTGCCATTCGTAAGAGTGCCTCTTATCTTGACAATACTCTGTGAAGTACTAAGTGGTCGTTAAGTTTGTTTCTCGTGACCGTATACAGTGGATGTAGAATAACAAGTATTTATCAAACTTTCATTTAAACGGTTGGCTGCTGTCTCAGCTTCCTGTGCGCTCTTGTGCTTAGAAACAATTTTTGGTCAATAGTGAATTATTATTAATAAAAGATGTATAGAAAACAATATATGTTTCTGTTTGACTAAATTAAAACATAGGCATGATAAAAGCAAGTGGTACAGAACACCAGTTATTAATGTTTTCCAGGTTATTTATTAAACATTTTTTCCTCACTATTTCCTAAAAGGTTCTACTATGTCAATTTTACAAATGTTTAAGTAGTGGTAGTTTTCCATTGCAGAATGACTTTATGTTCAAAAATCTGATGTGTTACACTCACATGACTTTCTCTACTCTTGTACAAACTATTTTTACAAACACTTATTCTCCATCTACTTCATGTTAATCGAGATAAACATTTGCAGACTCTATCTTATTGCTAAGTTTCTTGTAGATGTAAGGGGAATATATATTTACAAGGCAATACAGAAATACAGTAGCCTTTAAGCACATACATATCTCTTAATAGCTGGTTGATATGTGCAGCACCATTCCCTTTGCCACAGATTAATACTCTTTGCATATACAAGATAAAAAAAATTCTGATGTGTTACACTCACATGACTTTCTCTACTCTAGTACAAACTATTTTTACAAACGCTTATTCTCCATCTACTTCACGTTAATTGAGATAAACATTTGCATACTCTATCTTATTGCTAATTTTCTTATAGATGTAAAGGGAAAATATATTTACAAGGGCAATATAGAAATACAGTAGCCTTTAACCACATACATATCTCTTAATAGCTGGTTGATAGGTGCAGCACCATTCCCTTTGCCACAGATTATAACTCTTTGCATATCCTAGACAAAAAATGAATAACGAATTCCCATTTGAGAAAATAAGTATTGAAAAATTTAAGGGAATAACAAGTAATATCTCGAAAATGGTTCACTCAACAAATAAAATGTATATGACATAACTTATGTATTTTAACGCGATCTACATTTTTTGTGCAGCAAATTTTTTGTCTATCTCTTATGGTTTACCAATTATGCAAAAGTCGTTCACAATGAAGAATACTTTTGGAGACATTCCCAGAAAATTCAAGATATACATTTTATTTGCCATGAAAATATCTTAAACATATGATATTTTAATCATAATCGTTAGAGCCATTTTTGAGAAAATTAAAATTTCCGAAAAATCTTCCATGTAAAGGGTAATCTGGGGGATTTTCTTGAAAACCTTCGTGTCGCATCCTTGGAAGATACTGAACCTAAATTCCAAGTTTGGCGTTTATCCGACTGTTCGTTTCTGAGTTATGCTGTTCACAGACAGACACACAGACAGACACACACACAGACACACACACAGACACACAGACAGACACAGAGACACACACACGGACATGTTTCCAAAAATGCTTTTTTTGGAGTCAGGGGGTCTCAAAACATGTATTTCCGGTGAAATCTCGGTATCGAATTTTTGGGTGGAATACAATACTTCCCCTGCTTACTATACGTAGTAGAGAAAGTAAAAATGATTAACGAATTCCCATTTGAGAAAATAAGTATTGAAAAATTTAAGGGAATAACAAGCAATATCTCGAAAACGGTTCGCTCAACAAAAAAAAATGTATATGACATAAATTGTGTACTTTAACGCGATCTACATTTTTATGTAGTAAAATTTTGTCTATCTCTTATGGTTATGCTGAGTTATGCTGTTCACAGGCAGACACACACACACACACACAGACAGACACACGGACACACAGACACACAGACAGACAGACACACACACGGACATGTTTCCAAAAATGCTTTTTTTTAATTCAGGGGGTCTCAAAAATATATTTCCGGTGAAATCTCGGTATCGAATTTTTGGGTGGAATACAATACTTCCCCTACTTCCCCTATACGTAATAGAGAAAGTAGAAAAAGTTGTTATTCAGCTGATATATAAATTTTCTTACATAAAAATAGTTGTAGTTTAGTTCCAAATTGGAGTATATTTTGGAAAAATTAGAATAAAAATTTTATATATAGTTATTAAAACATTAAAATCTAGAACTACTAATGTTATAACTAAATATTTAACAAATTTTTCTGAATATATTAATTAAAATCAATCAAATACGCATGTAAAGAATGTTAATTTCTGGAGTGGAGAAATTTGACTTTGAATTTTCATTATAATTAAAATTATTCCACACTTGAGTACTAAATATTTACATGACGATTTCAATTGGTAAAGTTGTATAAATGAACTGTACCATAAGGTGAATTACGAAGGATAAATAAGCATATGAGTTTACAAAAGCAAAATGCATTTGCTTCGTTGTTGATAAACATTTCATGCATTCTTTAGCTGATGTTCTTAACTTCAAAGATTTCTTTCAGCTAATCCTGTATTTTAGTGTTAATAGAGTCCAGCCAAAAATTCGATATTGAGATTTCACCGGAAATACATTTTTGAACCCCTAAATAAAAATAATCTAAAAAATAAATCTGTGTGTGTGAGCAGCACAACTCAAAAACGAAATGTCGGATAAGTACCACAATTGGTATTTATTTCATTACCTTCCAAATATGCAACACGAAATTTTTCAAGAAAATCCCCCTACACCAAACTACCCTTTAAATGGAATATTTTCGAGGTTTTTAAGTTTTCTCTAAAATGGCACTAACGATTTTGATTAAAATATCATACATTCAAGATAATTGTATGAAAAATAAAACTTCTATCTTGAAATTTCTGCGAATTACTCGTGAAGTCTTCTTAATTCAGAAGGAAATTGATATGATCTTGTATAACTGGTAAATGTAGATATTTTTAAAACGCATAATTTATTTAAAATAATTTTTGTGGCATCAGCCATTTCTGATATATCCGTTATTAATGGTTCGAGTTGTTCAAAGTTGTACTTTTCATGTCCTGTCGATTTTCGCCTGTTTCTCGCGATGTCACGTAAATAGTAGGATTTTAGGGCCAGCGTATAACGTCCAGTTCTAAAACATTGAACTGTCGCTATTCCCTTTTTGTCTGTAACGAAATGTAATGCAGCTATTTCCGGAAAGATTTATCTCCATTAAAATGAAGTAGATGGAAAAAATAGCTTTCATAAGAATAGTTTGTATACCCACTATAAACAATAGAGGGCAGAGAAAGTTCATGTGAATGTAACACATCAGAAATTTTATTTCAGCTGCCTAGCCGTAACGAGCAACTTTATTGAAAATAAGGGCCACCCTGCCTCTGTGCTTCATTAAGCCTAGTGAAAGCGACATTAAGGTACAATAGTGAGAGTTTTAAGAGCTTTAGATTCAACAACACCGTGAAACAAGAAAGAAAAAGGTGCAATCAAGCAGTTATTCAATGAACCTTAATAGTCCCTAGTCATTCTTTTGTATCTACCCCCTTCAGCAGAAGCACTAGTACCTCCATTAGGTTCCATTATGGGTTAAACAGCGTGCCTAAGTGTGCCGGAAATGACATGTCCCAAACTGCAGTATTTGGAATTTCATGATGCAGAAGATTTAGTATTTGAATTACTTTCATGTTGCTAATATTCCATGAACATAAATATGTATATAAACATAGCTTAGTTTTTAAATTATACTCAAACAGGAAACAAGCAACTTAGGTAATCAGAGCATGTGTGAAAAAATTATCAAAAATGCATATTGCGTGGCTAGAAAGGATATATAGCACAGTGGTGGAAGCAAGGGTGTTATACGCAGCAGAGTTATGGAAACTGGAAAAGGATGGGAAAATATGGATGCTATGCATGAGATTTTTTGCAAAATAAGCCTGGGATTACCAAGAATGGAGTAGCACAAGCAGAACTAGGAAGGATGGGAGCTGAAGGCAAAATGGTAAAAAGAGAAATCAAATACTGGTTCAGAATAAATTTACCAGAGAGGAAAATGATATACTAAAGCAATGCTTGGTTGTACAGGAGAAAATAGGGGAAAAGAAACTTGGATGCACAAGATACAGATAGGAAATGGGGGAAACATGGGCAGAAAGAAACAACAAAAGTAAGGATTCCTGGAAAGAAATTAGAACAAGAGTGAAGGATACTGAAAAGAAAGAAATTATAAGTAGCTTCAAGGAAAACAGACCATTAATAGATTATAAATATTTTGAAACGGAATGTGGAAAAGAAAGATAAATCGAAGATTGCCACAAAGAGACCAGAATGGGGTATGCATGGGCGAGGCCAGGTGTAATGAATTCAAGTGATCTAACAGGGAGAAGAAGGGGGGGGGTTGCACGTAATGTTATAGATCACATGACAATTGGCGTTATATTCTGAAATGCGAGGACACGGTTAAACGAAGTGAGAATTTAATACTAGAGAAATGGACAAATTTACAAATAGAGCTATAAGTTAAGAAGGTTTTAATGCAGGATCAAATGAACATATGGAGAAAGCAGGAAAATATTTAGGAACAATTAAGTGGTTAAAAGAGACGTGAAGCAAGTTGGAGAGATGAGATACGGAAAAAGGGTAACAAAGCAACGAATTAAATAGTGGGAAACTATACTTCTCCATTAATTATACAACATAATGTGAAATATAAGGCGAAGAGAAATAATAAGCAACTCCATTGTATAAATTGTAGGTAAGTTCAAAGTGGACAATAAATGATTCATTCATTCATTCATTCAAATTATACTCTACTCAACAGCAAATGGAACTGATTATCTAATACATTCCAATAATTAGTCGACTTCGTCATTTAGTGCGAAAAGTAGAAAATCAAAACGAATCTTTGTATTTATAAAACTTTTCGTTTCGTTTATATTGACGCAGTATTTTATATCACAACACTGTGAATGCCAGAGTGATTGTAGTGTAAATTAGCATTATTGTATGACAATGATTTGAGATGTTTGTTAATTATAAGCATTGTTAGGAAATAAGTCCACACGGCCTCACTGAAACTGACAATAGCAGGGATTAACAATGAGCGAGGGGGTGAGTTGTTTATCAATTAGAAGAGACAAACAAATGACGTCAGATTAGCGCGCTTTTCTTTAGAAATGGAGGGAATATCTTCCCTAGAACATATGTGTTCGTAATTTTGATTGGATATAAAAATAGACGCTAATGTTGGCGCGTTTTATTAACCAATAGCAGCTCTGTTATAATGTTTAGGCATATCGGGGTGAGGGAGTATATATTCCGTGCCAGAGACGGGTAACACACAGTCCAACAGAATCGTCCACGCGTTACACGTGGCACAGTTTAAGAGAATCATTCGCGGGTTACACGTCACGCAGTTCTACAGAATAATTCACAAGGCAAACGTCGCGCAGTTCAACAGAATCATTCACAGGTTACACGTCGCGCAGTTCTACAGAATCTCTCGCGTCGTAAAGTTAGCTACAAAATGTGAAATACTCGAATTAATAATGTGCGGAAAATAAGTGATAATAGTTACATTCGGAAATACAACAGTTTCAGTCGGGTGTGTATCAAGAGTAATTATGTGAAATGAATAAAGTGTGACGGCAATAAAAGTGTAAAAACAAATTCTTTATCAGTGTTATATTTTAGTAACAACTCCTTTCCGTTTACACACCCTGTGTAAGAGAGATTTGCTCGACTTGTAGCTAGCCGGAGGACAAAGAACCCAAAATTCAAACTAGTAATACAATAACAGGCGCTCAGCAAATAAGATAACACGAACGATACCGCGACAATATATATCTTGTAAATAACAAAAACTTTTGTTTGTTTGTGTGTGTGCTTCTAAAATCTAATAAACTGATTTTGATTACTCTTTCACCATTGAAAACATCCTTTACACGTAGGCACCTTCTAATTTCAATTCTTAAATGGCTAAAAGACTAGAAGTATTGACAAAGCCGGAATACTAGAATATGAAAACGTAGGAATCATAAAAGAAGATGTTTGCTAAGAAGGACTGAACAGGATGGTTCAGGTGGTATAACATCTGTGACCCTTATTCAGGATGTCCCGAGTTAAAATCCCTGGGCCGACCAATCTGACCGAAGGCTTTTTGCGGTTTTCCTCAGCGGCTAAGCGAATGCAGCGATGGTTACTTTGATCCGCGAAGTTTCCTATCATTCCTTTCATCACTGCATGCAAGGTAATGGGCTCTCACCCACCCGGAATATGCTATGATCCAGAATTTACTTGCACCTTGACAAGCTACTGACCTAAGGCATTGCGTTGAAGTCTGGAGTGTGTAAGTCCTCCAAAGAGGATGATAATTTGAGGAGGAAGAAGAAGAAGAATAAGAAGAAAAAAGGAGTTTGCGAGGAACGCCAGACTTTTCGTTGAGAATGCCATGTAGTTATTCTTTTTGTCACTGAGGAGAAAATAATTATGGTTAAGCCAAAGGAAGTGCATGTGAAAATATGCCAAAATCTCGAATATTTCATTCCAAGCAATATAAAGTTACATAGAGGTCACGATTTAACAAGTAAGCTAACAAAAGGCACAGAAAAGCAAAAGAAAATCGATATATTTAGAATGGTAGTATGCGTTACTTATGTCAAAATCTTATGTATGAAAGTCTTCTGTGCGTTGTAATCGACTTCAATACCAGCTTATACTAAATAACCATATAATGACAGAAAACTGCACACAGTGTAAATTCTAAATTAGTCAAACGATATATAATAGTTAAAAACTAAGGGTTTTCTTTTTCTCTATGGTTACAGGTAATGCACCTATTCTAAAACTTACCTTGGTAGCTGAAAGTTGGGGTCTTCGTATTTAACAGTTTTGCTTCTGTATCGCTATATGTTGATGAAATGGGTTTGTGTATTGCGTTTGTGAATCTCTGTAGCCTTTGTAATTAATACCTTCCAGACCAAGAGAAGGTACAATGGTTTAAACTTTCGTGCACTCTGGTTATATAAAAATCACATTACCTTCTCTTTATTAGTGGGTATACAATCTATTCGTATTGTCTACTACATTTTAATCCAAATAAGTCTTTGCAGAAATAGCTACATTACACATTTCATTATAGATACAAAGGGAACAGCGATAGTCAACTGTTTAAGAACTGGACGCTATATGCTGACCTTAAAATTCCATACTGTTTCGATGCAATCGCGAAAAATAACTGAATGTTGACAGGGCTTAAGAGAATGACCAAGAAATGAACAATTCGAACCTTTAATAACGTATTCTTGGAAATGGATTATGCCACAAATAAACTTATTTGAAATCTACATTTTTGGGGAGTAAGTTTTCGTCTATCCCTTAAGTTTACAAGTTATACAATATTATACAAAACTTCTTCCAAATGAAGTAAACTTCACAGGCTATTCCCAGAAAGTTTAAGATGTACATTTTATTTGTAATTCAAATATCGCATCTTTAATATATGGTATTTTAATCAAAATTGTTGTAGTCATTTTTAAAAAAAAAATTGAAAAATTTTCCATGTAAAGTCTGGTATTTACTCAACCTTTCGTTTTTTAATTATGATGTTCACAGACACAAAGACAGGCAGAGAGACACACATACACAGATCTTTTTCTTAAAAATACTGTTTTTGGATTAAGGGGACCTCAAGCAGTATTTCCGGCGAAATATCAATATCGAATTTTCGGATGGAATGCAATATTCCCTATTTACTATACATAGCAGAGAAAGTAATTAATGGACCATAACCATCAAAAGGTACTTACAGACTAAGGCTGATTTCTGGATCTTGGAAGACTGTCGAAATCGGAAATTGAACCCCTATATTTCATACGCATTCGCAAATTTGAGGGATTTTTCACTCCTTATTAGGAATATCATGATACTGTATGAGATTACAGTTATAAGGGATAAAGATGAGGTTTAAAAATAATAATCGTATAGATCATTGTGCAATAATGTTATAAAGTATACAGGAAATAAACTAAATTGTCATTGGATATTTTTAAACCACTGGTTCAACTCATGTTAGCCAGCTAGTAAAGTATAAAATGAAAACCATATGATTATTTTTCAATATGATTTATAAATGAAAACTTATTGAACGAATTGGTTCAATTGAACACTTCTTACAAAAGCTATGTATCGATAGATATTCATAATCTACAATGACTCAGTGCTGCTAATACTACTGTTATTTGCTAGTTCGCATATGAGCACTGGATGTAGTTCATTATTAGCCACAAACAGTTCAGCTCATTCAAATCACATAGGTCACAAAACACAAAAAGGATAAAGAATTCAATCATCATAGTCTTCTCCGTCGCCAAATACAGATGACTCTAAGCTGCCTTGCATTTCATCTATAACTTCTGTTGCTCTAAAACGACTCTAAATGAAGTGGATATTTTGAACGAAACTTCAGGGCAAGTAGTTCCTGCAATTATACTTGTTACTGCTGTTTTAAACGTACTCTGGGAAGGTATTGATATCTAGCGGCCTTAATGAGACATTGCCCTCTCATAATTATCTTACAGTGTGCTCACGAAACGATGAGATTTATATGCACTGGATGTTATTTTCAAAGTGTGCATGACGTGCTGTATAAGGTCACTTGTTTAACAGATGCACCTAGAATGCACTCCACCTAATACTTGCGCAGTGGCGTATGCCTTGCTTGTGGAGAAGTTGCCTAGCAAGCAGCACGTTTGACCTGAACGCGAGAACCTTCGACGTGATAGCAACAATTGGCGGTCCGTACGGTGCTACCAAAACCTTTTTTGAACTGTGTTTTATTTATTTGATATCGAAGGTCCGTGAGAACTATAAGTGGCGTAAGAGAAAATGAATTTTTACTTTCTCTACTACGTATAGTAAGTAGGGAAAGTATTGTATTACACCCAAAAATTCGATATCGAGATTTCACCGGAAATATATGTTTTGAGACCCCCTGAATCCAAAAAAATCATTTTTGGAAACATGTCCGAGTGTGTGTCTGTGTGTGTCTGTGAACAGCATAACTCAGAAACGAACAGCCGGATAAACACCAAACTTGGTATTTAGGTTCAGTATCTTTCAGAGATGTGACACGAAGGTTTTCAAGAAAATCCCCCCACCCCAGATTACCCTTTACATGGAACATTTTTCGAAAATTTTAATTTTCTCAAAAATGGCTGTAACGATTTTGATTGAAATATCATATGTTTCAGATATTTTCATGAAAAATGAAATGTATATCTCGAATTTTCTGGGAATGTCTCCAAAAGTGTTCTTCATTGTGAACGACTTTTGCATAACTGGTCAACCATAAGAGATAGACAAAATTTCACACCACAAAAAATTTAGATCGCGTTAAAATACACAATTTATGTCATATACATTTCTTTTGTTGAGTGAACCGTTTTCGAGATATTGCTTGTTATTCCCTCAAATTTTCGAATACTTACTTTTTCTCAAATTCGTTATTCATTTTTTTATGTCCTGAACATGCAAACAGAATGGAATGCGCCACATAGCAACCAGCGTTAAAATATTTGAATATCGCTTAAATGATATTCCGGTTGCATCTACAAGAAAATTACCAATAAGATTGACATCTCGATTAACATGAAGCATATGGAGAATAAGCGTTTGTAAAAATAGTTTGTACAAGAGCAGAGAAAGTTATGTGAGTGTAACACATCAGATTTTTTTTACTAAGTGTGTTGTCGCTGCCTTCTGCAAATGTAAAAACAAAGAAAGAAAAACAAAACCTTGCGCTGAATGAATAGAAGTTGGTACCGCCATGCGACAAAAATTAATACGTTTGAATATTTATTTCTATTTTTGTTCACGGTTTTGTGTGTGACATTACGAGGCACGTTATTTGTTCTACGTTGTGTGATAATGCGTTACCATAGTAACACACTTAGGATTGAACGCCGTGTTGTGCAGGCAACTTCTCCGCCACACGTGTACTGCATTACATCCTTCCCCTTAGAGCTGACACTTCAAAAATTGACTCAAAACAATGATGTCATGGCAATGGAATAAACAGTGTTCGTATATATAAAAAAGCTAGTTATTTTGGAAACATTATAATGTCACAAGAAAGATACTTAAAACCGATAAAGCGTGCATTCGTATTCGTGCGAATCACGGTATCGATTCCCTGCGATCACCTACTCTGGCCTATGGATTTTTTTCGGGGTTTTCTCGGGTTGTCAGGCGAAAGTTGGAGTGGTTTCTTTCAACCCCGAATTTCCTATCCCTCCATTTCGTTCATCTTTCACCTTGTTAGGTCTGCTTCAGAGTTGGAAGTATTGGTGAGGGTGTTTCGGTGCGATATGGCACCGAACTCTGTGGAGCTTTCTCCGTCCCTCGGCTTTCGGCTGGTTGCCGGGGTATACGCGGGTGTTGGATCCTCTGTATGGGGGAGTGTTCGCGGTCTCCCTCTCCGATTGTCGTGGCGTTTCAATCTGGAAACTGTAGGGACCATGTCATTACTGAGCCGCCACTCCGAGTTCCAGCCGCCCCGTGTCTCCTCTCGCCTCCTTCTCCCTCCCGGGAAAGCCCTCTTGTGGGGCATAGGTACAATATTCTCAATAGAACAGTGCCGAGTCGCCTCCGGTTATCAGGAAGAAAAATTATAAATGAATGTACTTCTATTTTTACTTTCTCTACTACGTATAGTAAGTAGGGGAAGTATTGCATTCCACCCAAAAATTCGATACCGAGATTTCACCGGAAATACATGTTTTGAGACCCCCTGAATCCAAAAAAGAAGCATTTTTGGAAACATGTCCGTGTGTGTGTCTGTGAACAGCATAACTCAGAAACGAACAGTCGCATAAACATCAAACTTGGTATTTAGGTTCAGTATCTTCCAGAGATGTGACACGAAGGTTTTCAAGAAAATCCCCCCACCCCAGACTTCCCTTTACATGGAACATTTTTCGAAAAGTTTAATTTTCTCAAAAATGGCCCTAACGATTTTGATTAAAATATCATATATTTAAGATACTTTCATGACAAATGAAATGTATAGCTCGAATTTTCTGGGAATGTCTCCAAAAGTATTCTTCATTATGAACGATTTTTGCATAACTGGTAAACCATAAGAGATAGACCAAATTCTACTACACAAAGTATGTGAATCGCGTTAAAATACACAATTTATGTCATATACTTTTTTTTGTTGGTTGAATCATTTTAGAGATATTGCTTGTTATTCCCTTAAATTTTCCAATACTTATACTTTTTCTCAAATTCGTTATTCGTTTTTTTTGTCCTGGTAATTCAAAGAGAATGGAATACTCCACACAGCAACCACCTCTTAAAATATTTGACTATCGCTTAAAGCCTAGCAATTCTCCTTGCATCTATAAGAAAATTAGCAATAAGATTTAACATCTCGATATCTCGATTAACATGAACCATATGGAGAATAAGCGTTTGTAAAAATATTTTGTACAAGAGTAGAGAAAGTCATGTGAGTGTAACACATCAGATTTTTGACAATGCGGTTACTATACAGGATAATAGATTTGCCTATAAAGTCTACAAAGGATATAATGTAAAACTATCCAATAAGAAAGTAAAAGTAATGGCATTGGTAATGGCATTACCAATAATAATAACAATAAATCATCTATAACAAGTGAATAATGTTAACATTTTAGTAATTTATGTTAGTTTTGATAAAGAAATGGACACTGAAATAAAAGTAAGCCAGTTTCATAGTATGTATTTGTGGTACTATTAAGCCTACTTTAAGAAATTAAGTAAGGCGAGATGGAATTAAAATCCTATATGTGTATTATCCTTCGGATGTGCATTATTAAGAGAAAAAGGAACAATAAAGTAAAATATAGCCTTCAGAAATGAAATTCCTGAGAACAGCTGAGATGTGCTCAATACTGATCGCATAAAAATGAAAACATACGTCACGAATAAAAATAATGTTAATGATAAAGTGAGAGGTTAAAGGCAAAAATGGAAATAGCATCTAGAAAGAATGGAAGACTCGAGACTGACAAAACAGTTGCTATACAGACCAACAGGAAGAAGGTCCGGAGGAAGATCCAGGAGGAGATGCAAGGAAGTTCCTTGAGGACGGAACCTCTATATCTTGAAGTGTAGGAGGAAAATCACCAGAACCCTTCCATCTGAGAACAGCTGTTGTCTGTTATTCGTTGAGGAGATCTGTTTGTCTATAGACCGTGCAGTATCGAATTTGGCTACGGATTTACAGCTGGAAAGCTATTCGACTAGATTCCCCGGTGTAAAGCGGATGTTACACGGGATTCTGAACATTCCGACTATGCAATCCGCACTTTGATCCTGTTGAACTGTACCGAACTATTCAACGAAATGCTGTGCAACATTCTAAACAATGCGTAACTTCGAAGGCTGCAAGAGAAATGAAATCAAGATTCTCTAAACAAACACTTTTCACAATTAGAATGGTAACTTGGTAGTTATCTATGTTATCTATGTCCCATTTGAGAAAATAAGTATTGAGAAATTTAAGGGAATAACAAGCAATATCTCGAAAATGGTTCACTCAACAAAAAAAATGTATATGACATACATTGTGTATTTTAACGCGATCTACGTTTTTGTGTAGTAATACTTTATCTATCTCTTATGGATTACGAGTTATGAAAAAGTCGTTCACAATGAAGAATACTTTTGGAGACATTCCCAGAAAATTCAAGATATACATTTTATTTGTCATAAAAATATCTTAAACATATGATATTTTAATCAAAATAGTTAGAGCCATTTTTGAGAAAATTAAAATTTTCGAAAAATGTTTCATGTAAAGGGTAGTCTGGGGTGGGGGGGATTTTCTTGAAAACCTTCGTGTCGCATTTCTGCTAGATACTAAACCTAAATACCAAGTTTGGTGTTTATCCTCTTTTCGTTTCTGAGTTATGCTGTTCACAGACAGACACACACACAGACCCACACACACACACACACACACACACACACACACACACAGACACACAGACACACACGGACATGTTTCCAAAAATACTTTTTTTGGATTCAGGGGGTCTCAAAACATGTATTTCCGGTGAAATCTCGGTATCGAATTTTTGGGTGGAATACAATACTTCCCCTACTTACTACACGTAGTAGAGAAAGTAATATGATATTTTAATCAAAATCGTTAGAGCCATTTTTGAGAAAATTAAAACTTTCGAAAATCTTCCATGTAAAGGGTAATCTAGGATGGGGGGATTTTCTTGAAAACCTTCGCGTCGTATCTCTGGAAGATACTGAACCTAAATACCAAGTTTGGTGTTCATCCGCCTTTTCGTTTTTGAGTTATGCTGTTCACAGACAGACACACAGACACACACACGGACATGTTTCCAAAAATACTTTTTTTGGATTCAGGGGGTCTCAAAACATGTATTTTCGGTGAAATCTCGGTATCGAATTTTTGGGTGGAATACAATACTTCCCCTACTTACTATACGTAGTAGAGAAAGTAAAACTCAGTAAGATGCGTTTCATTATTACACTAAGTTACCTAATAAGTGGCCGATTCCTCTAGCATAGTATTTTCCCCCCAGCAGAATTTGCACCTTCAGGTAACCAATCTCTGACTCCACCCAGCCACTGGCCTGAAAATAATCCAAAGACACAAAATCTAATCAATGAACGAAATTATAATGCATGTGAAGTGAAGGAGTCATTCGGATACCGCCTCTATAAAAATTTTCGTTACGATTTGAGTCGGTAACTTAGTTACCTATCACTTAAGACTGGTCGGAGTGGCAGGTTAGCTGACTTGGTGCGCCGAAATTTCAGGTTCAAAGCCCGCTTGTCGCGCAGAAGATCCCCTCGACTCGACGTGGCCTTCCGTTCTGGCTAGATAGATCTCAATGGAGCAACAAAGATCTTTTGCTTACAGGATTGGTAAACGATAATGAGCTCAGTGAGTGGACAGAAAGCTAGAAGAAGTGATAACAAACATGCACTAGTTTATTCAAAACTGTATTTTCAAACACTTCACACGTGCTGCTGTTAGTTATGTTTCTGACGAATTTTTGTTGCTATCACGCACTGAATTTCGCTACTATTAATTAGCGCATTATCTTTACTTACGCGACAGTTTTTCTTATTAAGTTCGTGCAATAATATTCAGTACCTTCGCGGTTTATGAAAAACTACGCCGGAATATTTACGTACTTCGGTATAAAAGTTTTCCGCGGAATATTTCTGCAACTTTTGCGCGCGAACCTCTTTCATCGGTGGGTGGACTCTGCCCGGCTTACATAGTGACTATGTCTCGAACAAGGGATTACAACTCTTATATATATATATATATATATATATATATATATATATATACACAGAAATACTTCACGCGTGAACTGCAACTAAACTTATTACAGGGTGGCTACATTTTCGCGCTGTTGCTGGCGTGAGTTTATAATGACGCAATTATACTTAGTTCTCACTGAATTGAACTGAGTTGTATTTATGTATGCTCTTTAACTGGTCCTCAGCGTCCCATTTTGTATTAGGCGTGAGAGATCGGTAATTGTGCTAAGAGGCCTCTTTATCAGGCTTGAGGTTCTTTTACGTGTGGCAAATTGTCGCGGTGTCTGTTCGTGTTATCTTATTTGCTGAGCGCCTGTTATTGTTTTACTATTTTGAATTTTTGTTTTTTTGTCCTCCGGCTAGCTATTATTACTCAGTCGAGCAAATATCTCTTGAACAGGGTGTGTAAACGGAAAGGAGTTGTTACTAAAAGATAACACTGATAAAAGAATTTGTTTTTACACTTTTATTGCCGTCACACTTAATTAATTTCACATATTTAATCTTGATACACGCCTGACTGAAACTGTTATATTTCCGAATGTAATTACAATCACTTATTTGCCGCGCACTATTAATTCGCGTATTTCACATTTTGTAACTAACTTTACGACGCCAGAGATTCTGTAGAATTGCGTAATGTGTACTTCGTGAATGGTTTCTTAGAACTGCCTGACGTGTAACTCGCGAGAGAGATTTCTTAGAACTGCGTGACGTTTGCCTTGTGAATGATTCTGTAGAACTGCGCGATACTTGCCTTGGCTCTAGAATTTATACTCCCTCACCCCGATGTGCCTAAAAATTATAATAGAGCTGCTATTGGTTAATAAATCGCGCCAAAATTAGCGTCTGTTTTCTCAACCAATAAAAATTACAAACACATATGCTCTAGGGAAGATATTCCCTCCATTTCTAAAGAAAGGCGCGCTACCCTGACGTCATTTGTTTTTCTCTTCTAATTCATAAACAACTCACCCCATCGCTTCATTGTTACCCGCTCCTATTGTCAGTTTCAGTGAGGCCGTGTAAACTTATTTCCTAACAATGCTTATAATTAACAAACATCTCAAATCATTGTTTTACAATAATGCTAATTTACACTACAATCACTCTGGCATTTACAGTGTTGTGATATAAAATACTGCCTCAATATGTACGACACTGGACCACAGCACAATGGGGTATTTGATCCCAAAAATGCGGAAAAAATTAATTTTTGCATTAATTTGTGTTCCTTTAGCTTTAGTATAAGTCAGAAAGTTGGGTGTACTCATAGCGGCGATGAGCTCATCACCTGTCACATATTTGACAAAAACACTAAGTGAAAAATCTGATGTGTTACACTCACATGACTTTCTCTACTCTTGTACAATCTATTTTTACAAACACCTATTCTCCATATGCTTCATATTAATCGAGATATCGAGATACCAATCTTATTTGTAATTTTCTTGTAGATGCAAGGGGAATATGGTAGCTTTTAAGCGATAGTCAAATATTTTATCGCTGGTTGCTATGTGGCGCATTCCATTCTCTTTGCATGTCCAGGACATAAAAAAATGAATAACGAATTTGAGAAAAAGTATAAGTATTGGAAAATTTAAGGAAATAACAAGCAATATCTCGAAAACGGTTCACTTAACAAAAAACATGTATATGACATAAGTTGTGTATTTTAACGCGATCTACATTTTTTGTGTAGTAAAATTTTGTCTATCTCTTATGGTTTACCAGTTATGCAAAAGTAGTTCATAATGAAGAATACTTTTGGAGACATTCCCAGATATTTCGAGATATACATTTCATTTCTCATGACATTATCTTAAACATATGATATTTTCATCAAAATCGTTAGAGCCACTTTTGAGAAAATTAAAATTTTCGAAAAATGTTCCATGTAAAGGGTAGTCTGGGGTGGAGGGATTTTCTTGAAAATCTTCGTGTCGCATCTCTGGAAGATACTGAACGTAAATACCAAGTTTGGTGTTTATCCGACTGTTAGTTTTTGAGTTATGCTGTTCACAGACACACACACAGACACACACACACACAGACACACACACAGACACACACACACACAGACACACACACGGACATGTTTCCAAAAATGCTTTTTTTGGATTCAGGAGGTCTCAAAACATGTATTTCCGGTGAAATCTCGGTATCGAATTTTTGGGTGGAATGCAATACTTCCCCTACTTACTATACGTAGTAGAGAAAGTAAAAATGAGTAGCTCTAGTTGCTATTGAATCAACTGTTTCTGTTGTTTCCTTATTGGTATATTTTGTTTTCTCTTCCATTTACTTGAAATCTATAAAAAGTATTTCATTTTTGTAATAAGTAAATTACGTATACAGACAGACAGTTACGTACAGAACGGACGAGGAAATAAAACAGCTTAGGTTAGAATATAATTTATTTTAGAAAATATTAAGTATGTTTGGAGATAAAACGCAAATCAGTCTGAGGATGAATCCCAACCCTCTTCATCATCTTCTTTGGCACGTTCCTCAGATCTTTGTTCATTAATTTCCCGAGGCAGCAGCATTTCTATTGTAGTCTTGCTAAAAGGCTTTGACTTTCTAAATTTGTAGCATCTGCATTATAAAAGTACGTAAATGAGAAACAAGCTAAGGACGCGAAACGGGATGGCATGTCAGATCACATAATTTGGAAAACAAGTGCCGTGTTGCACATTGTTGCGCACACAATTGCAATGGCACAGCACGGCATAGCTCATCAGGCTCTTCTAACCAGATAGGGATAATCCTATAGTCTTTAAATTTCTGTAAGGAGCATTGTGTATTACATCCAACGTTGTAATTTAGTTTCGGAAATAAAATGGTAAGAAAGGAATTTGAGAGAATTGTTCTTATATATTGCAATAATTGACCTAATAGTGATGAAAACTATGAAGCCGGTACTTAAAGTACCTACAGCAATGTAAGTCGCCATTAGGGTATGTGATCTCAATACAATTTGAGATCTCCATGAGATTTACAGGGGAAAAAGCGAATGAGTTGGGTAATTTAATGTCTATCGGCATGTTGCCATGGTAGCTCAGTGGTTAGAGCATCTTTGGTTCAAATCCTGGCGATGGCATTGAATTTTTCGGTTCCTTGTTTCTATCTTTCCAACGTTGTCCAACACACGGCTTGTATAGAAGAACAGTTAATATCTTCTTTTTTGTTACATTTATGTGCCAATTTTAACATATTTTCCTTTGGAACAGATGCCCAGGGCAATCATCTTCACTCGTTTACTGTTTTTGTTAATTATTGGGTACTTTAGGTTGCCTTTAAATTAACAACATAAACACAGACCTTTTCATAATTTCAGACTCTAGGGAAGATAGGGAATAATGCTGGCTAAGGAAACATTCTCACCTACAACCCGGGAACAAAACCCGGGACCTTTTGATTTGGAGGCCAGTATGCTAACCACCAGATTACAGACGCAGTCCAATGTATTACTTGTTTCCTCTATTCCAATTATCTTAGTGTTACGGCGTCTTTAGATAATATGTACTTGAAACCTACTTTATCCATGGATTCTTCGATGCAGTAAATATCCTGTTATCTGTTTACCCTCCTCTTATGTAGGACTTACACACCCCAGGACTTACAGGCGGGTGCCTGGGGTCAGAGGCCCGTCGAGGAGCAAACACTCATGGATCAGACAGAACATCCAGGAAGGGTGATCAGCCCGATGCCTGGTATGGGATGAAGGAAGTAGATGAAACGAAAATGTTGGTGAAATGGAGGAAACGAAAGGAGCAGTTGGTGGAATGAATGGCGAGGGAAACCGGAGAACCCGGAGAAAACCCGCCCAGACGCCGCTTCGTCCACCACAAATCCCACATGCAGGGAGGCGAGCGGTGGGAGGCTAGCGGTCTAACCACTCGGCCACGGCGCCGCCTATCCTGTAATTAACTTATTTAAAATGTTCGTTGCAGCAGCTCGAACCCGTCAATGTGTCGATTCCGATAAACATTCTCTGGCTCCTGAGCCTCAGATTCATTGGAATTCTGTGTTCCCTCACGAAGGTGCCAGCACTCGCTTCGTTTCTTCCATGCATGCTGCATGACGAGTGTGCTTTTAGAGATGGAATTTCCCCTGCCTTAGATCTCGGAATGTACTCCTTTACCATCACCACATATTTGCACATTAATATCCAATATTAATTAATTTTCATTTATTAGTGATGGGACGATATCACTATTTCTTGATACGGATACCTATACTGATTTTTGAGCACCGATACTCGATTCTCGAAACTCGAAATTAGTCGTACAGTATACCTGTAAGCTACGCTCGTGACCTGAGTTTGAACTGCCTAAACACTAACAGATGGAAGGAAAGAACATATATTTCCATGTGCTGCATTATCTCACTTCTTAAGTTCTGTTTATTTCAGCTGGATTCACAGATGTTGGTCACCGTGAAGGAGTACATCGTTACGCTTCACGTATGGAAGGAGTTGAACTTGTAGTAGTTGCAACCGCACGTATAGTAAACAGTTTTCGGTAGCCGTCGCCCCAAATGTACTTTCAGGTGGCCTTTGCCCCAAGTTTAAAAAAATATTAACTTTGTAATTAAACTGTTTCTTTAAATATTTAATATATATGTTTGCCTCGGCTGCGTCAGTATTATTGTTAGAGACACGTTTCTGTTAGGCAGGGTTGTGATGTGACAAGAATGTAGGCTTACACAGATTTCTAGTTTTAATTCACTCCTTTTTATTAATCCTTGACACAAATTAAATAGCACCTCACTGATATCAAGAGCTGTGAGATTCTTTTATTTAATACTCGCACTTTTTTAACACGTATACTATTTTCGTCTCACACGAATACATAATTAATTTCTCAAGGACACATCTCACGTCTGGTTATGAGCACTGTTTGAAGGCAACTGAATTGATTTCAACCCTCTAAACTTGTAAATTTCTGTATTTCAAGTCTCTGATTGGCTAATCCTACTCCAATAGAATACTTAATTTAACTAAAGCTTTTTCTGGTTGTTGATTGGCTATTTTTAAACTGTCTCAAAATTTACATTATTGCTGTTCTAATAATGACTAGTAGCATTTAAACTTCCTTACTCATTATTGCCTCAAGGTTACCTCATTGTTAGCAACGTTTAGCTTATTATTCTCACAGCTCCTACATTATTAAATTACGTAATACATTCACATAACATCATTACACATGGATACAATAATATAAACATATACAATGACTGTAGTATACACTTTTTAGATATCGTTACATACACATATTGTTTTAAGGTGGGTTGTTATTCAAATTTATGTTTATATAATTTGATTAAAATCTATAAGTGTTAAAAATACTGCCTCAACTGGAGTAGGTAAATGTAATGTCTGGTAGTGAGCCACCAAGCCAGGCTATAGACGTGATATAGTGCAACAGCTAAATCAGCTTCATTTACAACTCAGTTAACCTTGCATTTACATGAGTACCACTACTCCTTCCCCATTGTTTTGCATGTTTTCTTTTAGACAGGAGTTTATCAAATGTTGCATTGATTTATCCACAGAAAAGCAGTCAAGGTCTATCAAGAACTATAGCCCAGCAACTCTTTGGGGACGCGTGTGAGGCTATAACGTGAAGTCTCGACTCCTTTCATTCCTTATCTAGCATAAAGATAAAAGCAATAACCTTCAATAATGCAAAACTTAAAAATGTAAAAGTATCGAAGGTTTAGTCAAAGTATTAGACATACTTCGATAGCGCCGAGTATCGAGACTATCGAGGTAATGACGGTATCGATATCCCATCTCTAGCATTTATTAATATCTAGTATTTAATGGTTATGGTAAGGCTTTTGATATAGTTAAATAAAAACATTGGGATATACTACTTGAGTATGGATATTCTCCGCAACCAATAAGAGCAATATATGTTAATACCAGGGTTTGTATTGATTAAGGGAATGGTTCAAATGAACAATTTACAAAAACTAATGGTGTTGCTAGATAAGGGTGTCCATTATCACCCACTCTTTTTAATATATGTCTGTGTTTAATATAATATGTGTTTTAAGTTCCCTGCATCCCAAAAAGACATTTTTAGAAATAGTTCATCTCTCTCTCTCTCTCTCTCTCTCTCTCTCTCTCTGTGTATGTGAACAGCATAACTCAATAACAAAAAGCCTGATAAACACCAAACTACTTATTTAAGTTCAGTATACCTTTCAAAGCTACAACACGAGGCTTTTTAGGAAAATACCCCATCCCAAACTATCTTTTACGTGGAACTTTTTTCGTAATTTATTATTTTCTAAACAATGGCTCTAACTAGTTTGAATAAAATACCATATATTAAATATATTTACATGTCAAATAAAATGCATATCCTGAACTTTCTGGGAATAGCCTTTGAAGTTCGCTTCATTAGTAAGACATTATGTAATCTTGTATAACTAGTAAACTTTAAGCGATGGAGGAAAACTTACTATATAAGAAATGTAGATCTCTTTAAAACACACATTTTATTTCCAATAACTTCTTTTGTGACATCAGCCATTTCCGATATATCCGTTGTTAATTGTTCGAATTATTCAATACTTAGCGGTTCTTTTAAACTTCTGGTGATTTTTAATTGTCTCTCACAATGTCGTGGGAAGATCATGGAACTTTAAAGCCATTCTGTAACGTCCAGTTCTACAGCATTTGACTACCGCTATTCTCCCCTTTTTACACAGATGGTATAAAAAAATGTAGAGTGTCATTTATAAAAGGTTTCAGATGACGTCACAATTTTCACAACAATAACGTTGAGAATGGTTTGTTTCTGTGAAAAAGCGTGTTTTAATGTATACTGTTTGACGTGTCCGAACGTTTTGTTTCTTGATAAATATTTCCATTTAGATGTAGCAGAAAATATACAGAGCTTTTAAATCTCACTGTGTGTGCAAGCGCGGTCTTTGTAATACCATATTGCAGACTTTTTTTTCTTTCTTTTTACTTTCTCTACTACGCACAGTAAGTAGGGGAAGTATTGTATTCCACCCAAAAATTCGATACCGAGATTTCACCGGAAATATATGTTTTGAGACCCCCTGAATCTAAAAAAAGCATTTTTGGAAACTTGTCCGTGTGTGTGTCTGTGTATGTGTGTCTGTCTGTCTGTGAACACCATAGCTCAGAAACAAACAGTCGGATAAACACCAAAATTGGTATTTAGGTTCAGTATCTTCCAGAGATGTGACACGAAGGTTTTCAAGAAAATCCCCCACCCCAGATTACCCTTTACATGGAAGATTTTTCGAAAATTTTAATTTTCTCAAAAATGGCTCTAACGATTTTGATTAAAATATCATAAGTTTAAGATATTTTCATGACAAATAAAATGCATATCTTGAATTTTCTGGGAATGTCTCCAATGTTCTTCATTGTGAACGACTTTTGCATAACTGGTAAACCATAAGAGATAGACAAAATTTTGCTACACAAAAAATGTAGATCGCGTTAAAATACACAATTTATGTAATATACGTTTTGTTTGTTGAGTGAACCATTTTCGAGATATTGCTTGTTATTCCCTTAAATTTTTCAATACTTATTTTCTCAAATGGGAATTCGTTATTCATTGTTTTGTCTTGGATATGCAAAGAGTTATAATCTGTGGCAAAGGGAATGGTGCTGCACCTAGCAACCAGCTATTAAGAGATATGTATGTGCTTAAAGGCTACTGTTGTTCTATATTGCCCTTGTAAATATATTTTCCCCTTACATCTACAAGAAAATTAGCAATAAGATAGAGTCTGCAAATGTTTATCTCGATTAATATGAAGTAGATGGAGAATAAGCGTTTGTAAAAATAGTTTGTACAAGAATAGAGAAAGTCACGTGAGTGTAACACATCAGATTTTTTTTAAAAAAATTGCAACTGCCAAACGATGACTACAATCAGCAAATCAGCCAGTCAAAGTCTGTCTATAAACAGTTTTCGCGACGTTACAACCCTAGCAACAGGCGCTGTTTATTTTCTGTCAGACTACAGGGTATTAAATCCCATATCGTTCTGGCAGTGGTACATAGAAACGCAATCATCTCTTCTACCGCATATACTTCCCCTTCTGTTACCCTCTGCCGCTATTCTTATCATCTCATCAGAAATCCTGCCATTTCCTTCCGACTCCTCAAAAGCAGCTACCAAATAGGACGCTTTTTGCTTTCCCGCCTCTTCCTTTGTGAAGGATATTTCTTTGCATCTCTGTTCCTCCTCCAGTGAAGCGGCTGATTTAGTTTAAGATTGTCTAAAACCTCATGACATCAACATTTGATGATGTGTAGATGTCCTCATATTCCTGACAGTGTATGATTTGAAACTAGTGATGGAACGATACCGATACTGATTTCTCAGCACCGATACCGCGATACTCATTTCATAAAAACTGAAACAGCCTTAGTTGTTCACTGAATTATGTTCTTATAGTGGTTTTCTGTGTATAAACACATGTAACCAATATTGCTATGCTAATTCCAAAATTGTTCCTTTTTGACATTCTTCAATTGGCAGCAATGTTTTATCTTGATGATGCTAATAGGTCCCCTATTGTTGATCAAGGCTATAAAGAGTAATAATAATAATAATTTACTTGCTTCCATTTCTATGTAAGTATATTTTGTGCAGAAAGCCTTCTTTTAAAGGATATATAGTCTCTATATATTACGGAAATTAATCGCGCGGATACCTGTAAGCTACACTCTTGACCACAGTTTGACTTGCGTAAACACAAACTAACAGATGGAAGGAAAGAGCAAATATTTCCATGCACTCACGTCTTAGTTCTGATTTACTACTGCTGTATTCATCAGAGTAAATGCTGTAATGGCTGAGAGTGGGTCACCAAACCAGGCTGTTGCAGAAACGTGATCAGCTGATGCACTAAGATTGGACTTAATGTTGCATGTTACATGAGTACCTCTACTCGTTCCCCTATTGTTTTGCATATTCTCATTTAGACATCACTGTCTATGGATTGTTGCATGCAACGCAATCAAGATCTATCAAGAACTTTAGTCCAGCGACTCTTTGGGGGACAGATGCGAGACAGTAGTGTGAAGAAGCTCGACTCCTTTCATTCGTTTTAAGTGCAACAGCTTTCAATAATGCAAAACTTAAAAAAATAAGGTAAGGAAGGTTTATCTCAATGTATTAGATATACCTCGATGCCACGAGTATCGAGAGTAACGAGGTATCGAGATCCCATCCCTAGTAAAAACTTTCGTCAGTAAAGAGTTTACAATTGGAACGTAACAAGAGCATTAGCTGGTCGTAGAATCTCTCTGCAACTTCTGCAAAATATGATAAGGGAGAATTAGTTGAATTGAGAAAAATGATATTAATACAATTACAAGTATTACTCAAAGGTTAAAGAGGTATTAGCTGCAACCTCACTCATTACAGATTGCACAGTGCTACAGAAAACTACTGACACCATTCTGCGATATAACTACACCATTGTTACCTGAGATGAAGAGATTTACACAGATACACCTCGCGCACCAAGATCTACATAAGCCGATTATGGCTACCACCCTGGAGGAATGGATGAAGTGAAGGAACTACAGGAGGCTATAGGCCGCAGGCAGACATGCAACAGAGACTGGCAGAAGTCCCTAACATTTCCTGGCTGGAAGACCCGACCCACTACTGGAGTTTCCCGGAGAGAGCGATAAACGACTCCTACAACAAGGCACCCTCTGGTGTCCAAGAGAAATACTCCTTCCTTGAAGCAAGCATCCGCGCCCTCTGTTCCGGACCACCTCAAGTCACGAAACTTGAAACATGGGAAGGAAATAGAATCGAAGGGAAATGAGGCAAAGGCGATCGTGATAGAAGAAAAACACTCCAGCATTCACCTAACGTTCAGGGAAAACCACGAAAAACGCAGGGTCAGAGTGGGCGTACCTTCTCTACCACGTACGTAGTGGGTAGAGAAGATATTGAATTCCACTAACAAATTCAATACCAAGATTTAATCGGAAATACATGCTTTGAGACTCCCTGAATAAAAAAAGCGTTTTTAGAAAAAGGTAGGTAGGTATGTATGTATGTATGTATGTATGTATGTATGTATGTATGTATGTATGTATGTATGTATGTATGTATGTATGTATGTATGTGTGTATGTGTGTGTGTGTGTCTGTGTGTCTGTGTGTGTGTGTGTGTCTGTGTGTCTGTGTCTGTGTCTGTGTCTGTGTGTCTGTGTGTCTGTGTCTGTGTCTGTGTCTGTGTCTGTCTGTCTGTCTGTATGTCTGTCTGTATGTATGTATGTATGCACAACTCAAAACGAAACGTAGGATAAATACCAAACTTTGGGATCAGTACCTTCCAAAGATACGACACCAAGATTTTCAAAAATTTTCCCTACCCCAGACTACTCTTTACATGGAGCATCTTTAAAAAAATTTTGATTTTCTAAAAAACTGGTTCTAACGATTTTTATTAAAATACCATGAATTAAGCATATTTACATTACAACTAAAATGCATATTTTAAATTTTCTGGGAATAGCCTGTGAAGTCCTCTTCATTTGAAGCGAATTTTATATAATCTTGCATAACTCGTTAATGTTAAGCGATAAACAAAACTACACAAGTACCACTCTTTAAAACACAATGTATTTCAAATATTGTTTTGTGGAGTCTGCAATTTCGTTATTGATTGTTCAAATTGTTCAATACTTTGTCATTCTTTTCAGGTCCTTTCAATATTCAGTTGTTCTAGCGATTGCAGGCAAAGTATTTGCAATTTTAAGGCCAGTAGATAGCGTCCAGTTTTATGCATTTGACTATCGCTATTCGCTTTGTATATAACGAAATCGAGATGCGGCTATTTTCGGAAAGTTTTATCTGGATAAAAATGAAGTAGACAGGAGAACAAACCTTTTTAAGAATAATTTGTATGCCCACTAATGAGCGCTGGAGGAGAGACAAAGACATGTGAATGCAGTACATCAGATTTTTTCTCGCAAGGGGTAGAAGTGGATCTAAGCACTGCGGCCAAATGACTATTGTGCCGTATACAACCTCCGGGAGGAAGGGATTAGATGAGAGATTTGAAAGGTGGTTCCTGGACCAAGTAGTGACAGGTGCGGATATAGCAGGGTCCCTGAAGTTCACAGACAGAAACACTCCTGCAGGCTGAAGAACAGGTTTGAACTGCCGTGGTTCCGTACCAGAAGAGCGAGAAAAAGTCACAGAATGCTTATACACCGCGCACCACACACCACCTAGTTAAGACCCGTACCCCGAAAGGTGACACACCCTTTGATAGATGATGGAAAGAGGGACCGTAAAAATTCGTGGTATTAGAACAACCACCCCAGTATTTGCCTGGTGACAACATTAACTCAAACGGGATGGCAAAACGAAAGGTTCCAGTAGAAGATCACCAACGATTCCAGCCCAGATGTTTACGGAATAGTTTTGTTGGTGATGTCGAACGAACACTGTACGTGCGCTCTCAACATCCCAGATGTGGGTGTGCTTGCTGTTGAAGTATCGTCTCGTATGAAGCAGGCCTCATCGATAAACAAGACGTGCACAAGAGATGTAAAAACTGCGATACTTCATTGCAGAAACCACTGGACAAACTGTACACGAGGTGCGAAGTAGTTCGGCCACAGTCCCTATACTTTCTGGAGGTAGTATGCGTGAAGCTCTTGTTAAATAAAAAATCTGATGTGTTACACTCACATGAATTTCTCTACTCTTGTACAAACTATTTTTACAAACGATTATTCTCCATATGCTTCATGTTAATCGAGATGTTAATCTTATTGCTAATTTTCTTGTAGATTCATTCATTCATTCATTATCTCTTTACCCTCCTCTTATGTAGGACTTACACAAGCGGGTGCCTGGGATCAGAGGCCCGTCGAGGAGCAGACACTCATGGATGATAGAGCATCCAGGATGGGTGATCAGCCCGATGCCTGGTATGGGATGAAGGAAGTAGATGAACGAAATGTTGGTGAAATGGATGAAAGGAAAGGTGATGATGGAGCAGTTGGTGGAATGAATGGCGGGGGAAACCGGAGAACCCGGAGAAAACCCGCCCAGACGCCGCTTCAGCCACCACAAATCCCACATACAGGTCCCTGGGATTGAACCCGGGCCGCCTCGGTGGGAGGCGAGCGGTCTAACCACTCGGCCACGGCGCCGCCTTTCTTGTAGATGCAAGGGGAATACGGTAGGTTTTAAGCGATAGTCAAATATTTTAACGCTGGTTGCTATGTGCGCATTCCATTCTCTTTGCATGTCCAGGACATAAAAAAATGAATAAGGGATTTGAGAAAAAGTATAAGTATTGGAAAATTTAAGGGAATAACAAGCAATACCTCGAAAATGGTTCACTCAACAAAAACAATGTATATGACATAAATTGTGTATTTTAACGCGATCTACATTTTTTGTGCAGTAAACTTTTGTCTATCTCTTATGGTTTACCAGTTATGCAAAAGTCGTTCACAATGAAGAATACTTTTGGAGACATTCCCAGGAAATTCAAGATATACATTTCGTTTCTCATGACAGTATCTTAAACATATGATATTTTAATCAAAATCGTAAGTGCCATTTTTGAGAAAATTAAAATTTTCGAAAAATGTTCCATGTAAAGGGTAATCTGAGGTGGGGGGATTTTCTTGAAAACCTTCGTGTCGCATTTCTGGATGATACTGAACCTAAATACCAAGTTTGGTGTTTATCCGACTGTTCGTTTCTGAGTTATGCTGTTCTCAGACACACACACAGACACACACACAGACACACACACACACACACACACACACACACGGACATGTTTCTAAAAATGCTTTTTTTGGAATCAGGGGGACTCAAACATGTATTTGCGATGAAATTTCGTTATCGAAGTTTTGACGGTTAGTTGTATTACATGTGTGGATTAAACTTTACTTCAAATGGACAACTGTAACTTTTATGACGTCAGGGCTAAAATGATACAATGCATGTCTACTGACTCCGAAAGCGATCGACTTTTTATAGCATCAAGGACCAGAGGACATGCTGCGCTTATTAGTGCAGGGGATGTTGGCAGTCACGAAGCAGAAATAAAGGATAAGCAGCGAGGGAGGGGAAGGTCCATCACTGCGATTAATCGAGCATGGCGAAGCGATACGGGACTACCCTGCCTATTTTGTACATTGCTAATAATTGAATACTTTCCTACAGCCTGTTAGGCTGCTCGTCCCCACAGAAATTGCCCCTGGTGTTGTATTGAAATGGGGAAACCCACGAAATAGGGTAGTAAACAGAATGAGAAAGTAATTCAATACTACCGCAGCCAATTTTTCTGGCCATGAGCTCTGTTCATCGCCTATGGCGGTAGAGTTTCAAGAGGAGGGTGGAGAATGGACAAGAATTTGTATGCAGGGCTTCCAGTTGATTGTATACTAACCTCTCAACCTGTCTAATCCAAGGAATACCGTCATCTCTAATATTAAGCCCTGATGCGACATTCTAATAATCTGGAGAATATCATCTTCAGTAGCTGTTGAAATTCATTATCTTTCAGGCAAACGTCGCGAGAAAGATTTCCTAAAGCAGTATGGTTGGTATAAGTATAGGTGATTCGATGGAGTGGGACACCTTATGCACCTACAGAGGTCTATTTCGGCTACCACCAGGAGGGAGGGATGAGGTAAAGGAACCATGGTCGTTACAGGTACTTCCAAGCTCACAGACCCGTCACATTACTGGAGCCGTAGAATGCAATAAGCCACCCATCAATCAAGCAGCTCTCTGTCCACAGCAAATTTAATTTTTTAAGTGAGAACGTATTATTAGCGCCAAATTAAATTGACCCTAAAACTGATCATCACAACGTTGTCCAAACAAAACACGACATTTACTTTCCCTCATAATATCAAGCAACTTTTATTCAAGACATTTATTTCTACAACGCTGTTTTGGAGATATTGTACAGTCTCAACTTAAATGGTGTATCCTGTATATTCAGTAAACTTCTCGCTTCGTACTGTGATTTTGTCCAGGTTTCAACTGTCATTTCTCTCTGTCACTTTTTGGAATTGTTTAACTTTCAAGGACTTCACTTAGCTCATACTCTCACTTCACCAATGTGAACTAGTTCATATTTCCCCGTCACTTCACTTTCCTTCTTGAAGTGGCGGCATAATGAAATACCCACAACGTAGCCAAGTCTTTCGGATGGTTCAGTCGCTGAGGATTCGCACACTTTCTCAATCTCCCATGCAGCAGCAGTACTGACTGCACGTCACATTTGTCCTCACTTGTAGAACCGCACTTGGTGTCGCACCAGAAATGCGCTCGCCAACTAGCTCACTGACTGACTGACTACTCTGGTGAGAACGGTCACTTACGAGGGCTGATCAACAAAGACTGAGACTGATTTTTTCCTGTAGCTTCCGTGGTAGTTTCATATCTGTAACATAAATATTTGAAAAGAGCGGGTTTTTATGTATCATTTTGGTAGGCGGCAGCACTCTCATATTGGTAGGTTGGTAGTAATGCTCTATTTTGTAGACCCTACGTGCATTTCGCATACCAGACAATGGAGGTGACGCGAGAGGAGCAGTACAGCGCAATCAAATTCTGTTTTCGTTTAAACCATACAGCCACCGAAACTTATGAAAAGCTGAAGCAAGCGTACAGTGAAGATGCACTACCTCCTGCAACAGTGTCTAGGTGGTTCAAGGACTTCAAAGAAGGCCGACTTGTTAGTGTTAAGCAAGGTGATGAGCCATGGCTGCATCATTATGATCCTGAAGGAAAACACGCCAGCACAGTGTGCAAATCGCCAGGTTCTCCAACACCAAAAAAGGCAAAAGTTGTTCCATCTGCAGGGAAAGTCATGGTGATCACATTTTTTGACTGTAATGGAATGATTTACCAGCATGCAGTTCCCCCTCACACTACTGTTACAGCAGCATGCTACACGTCAGTATTGGCTACACTGAGGAAGCACATTGCAAAGAAACGACCAGAGCTTTCTCGGACTGGGTGGCGACTTAATCATGACAATGCACGGCCTCAATTTGCAAATCAAGTCATGCAGTTTCTGGCTCGATTCAACATTACCTGTGTACCACATCCACCTTATAGCTCCGATCTTGCACCCTGTGACTTTGTTTTATTCCTATCACTAAAGACAAAGTTTAGTTGTATTCGATTTGAGAACTCTGAAGCAGTGCTCAAGAAAAGTGAGGCGATTCTCAAGGACCTGACAAAGAATGGTCTGCAGCACGTGTTCAAGGACTGGCAGAGACGCTATAAAAAGTGCATTGAAGTAGGAGGGGACTACTTTAAAAAAGATCATGTAAACTTTGAATTGGAGTAATAAACATCTGTGAAAAAAATCAGTCTCAGTCTTTGTTGATCAGCCCTCGTATATAGTCAATGAAATCTTCCACAGACCTATCTAGATCTAGAAACTACTAGAAGATTCTGGTTATCTCCCGATAAGCTTCCGATGTTTACACCAGGCGAGAGCGCGGCTTATCGTTGTTTATCTCCGACTGCCTGACGCAGGCCTTAGGCCATAGCCGCTGTGACAAGTATTTTGTAATGTATATAAGCATTTGTACTCGGGGATGTTTTCTGTATTTATCCTGCTGTTTTCTTTACGGAAATGAGATATATTTGCTTTGTCTAGTATCCTTGTGCATTATCGTAATGCCTGTGTATGTTAGACACGTGTGATTATTCAGGAACAGTAACCAGCATTTAAACTGATATAAATACCACTTTTCATTTATTCATTTCATAACAAGTGAAGCCTCCAACTTCATAACAACACAAGTCCGTTTGAGTAAGCTTTGAAATAAGTAAAGAAACCTTAATAACTTTTCAACTTAAGCACTCAGCCTCCTATTTTTTGAAGTAGTATTTTTAACACTTAAATAAATTTAGTCTAATTATATAATATATAAATTCAATAACAGCTCGCCTTAAAGAAATATGTGCATGCTAGAATATATAAAACGTGTACATTACAGTATTGTAAATATTTATATTATTGTATACATGTTTAATAATGTTATATGCTCGTATTACGTAATTTAATAATGTAGGAGCTGTGAGAATAATAGGTTAAAAGTTGCTAACTATGAGGTAACCTTGAGGCAATAATGAATTTGAAAGTATAACAATACTACTTGTGATTGTTGGAAGCAATAATGTAATTTTTTGTGACAGTTTATAAAATATCCAATCAACAACCAGAAAAAGCTTTAGTTAAATGAAGGTATTCTATTGGACTAGGATTAGCCAATCAGAAACTGAAATATAGCAAAATTTACAAATTTAGAGTTCAGTTGGTTGTAGACAGTGCTCATAACTGGACGCGTTGGTTGTAGACAGTGTTCCTGGAGCGAGATGTGTCCTCGAGAAATTTAATACGTATTTTGTGTGAGAAAAAAATAGTTTACGTGTTAAAAGATGCAAGTGATTAATAAAAGATACTGGGACATCAATATCCGAATAATCCATTATCAGTTAGTAGAACTGGTAAGCATCTTCATTCCTTCACACTCGTGAAATTGCAGCGTATATTAAGTTGCAGTTTAACAATGAAGACTGCTAGGTTCCTGCCGTGCAGCAAATACCATGCTTAGCGCATCACATTCTTGTTTATGAATCTCAGACATGCTCTGGTCTTGTACTGCTATCTGACTTCCATATCAACACAGGTGTCGGACATGTGTAGTTTTATAATTCAACCCCCTCACAACATGGAATAGTATTATAAACATGTATTGTTTTGTGTAACACTGGTTAGACGTCGAGATGTACGCAGTGATACAGGATGTTAAGAAAAGTGTTCCATATTTAGAGAGGTGGTAGTATAGACCAAAACAAGGAAAAATGCTTAGTAAACATTGGCTCCAAAATGCATACCTTAGGAGTTATGACAACTTTTTCATTCATTTCTATGAAATATCTCTTCTACTGCAAGTTCTATGCTATTACGTATGACCTACAGAATGCAATAAAAATGAGGACACATCACTCTGTTACTGTGAAACAGCATAGCTTCTAATGTAATCTGCTTGCGATTACATATGACTTGCACGTGTGAACCGTTACTAAAGAAGGGGCTCAATATGGTCACGGATGCTCTGGCAAACATTAATGACGCCTTCCTGTAGTGTTTCTACATCATTAATGGGATTACGTACACCAAACATTCTAAGATAAAACTGCAATGTAAAAGCATTTCAAAAACACAGACTGATTCCATCAGAACTCAAGAATATGCATTGTACTTGCCCAAAACTGTGAATACAGTTTACAGTAACAACACTATGGTAGATGTTTACTGCATACTGTATCATGCATAATAACAGAGTAATATCTCTTTGTTTGTTTACTGCCTGCTGAACGTCATACGTAATAGCAAAGATCTTCCGTAAAAGAGATGTTGTTTCACAGTAGTGAAGATGAACAAGTGCTCATAGCTCGTGAGGTATGCATTTTGGTCCACACTACCACCTCTCAAAATATGCAATACTTTTTTAACACTTGATATAACTCATATAGTGCCAAAACGTGGACTTGTGTTGTTACGCAATGGCGGCTTCAAATGCCGTGTGAAATTAAGGGCATCATCTGTTTCAGCTTAGCCTAAGATCCTGCGGCAACTCCGAAGTTTCCTCTATTTCCTTGGCTTCTCTTCAAAGTTTCTTGTTTTGAAACCCATAAACATGGCATTCTCAAAATATATAGCGGATTACCTTAATAGAAGTTTTCCTTGTGGTGGTATTTAGTGGCTTTAATACCTACAGGGTGCTTCAGTAATCTTCTAAAGTTGCTTCTTGAAGTAGCTTTATCCTTACTCCGTAGTGGGACATGGGGATTTTAATAATGAATGATTGAGTTTAAGCTAAGAAAATTCTCACTGTAAATAAGTTAGTTTGTACCTCTGTATTATGAAAATTACTTTCTTCCAAACTAAAAAAAACAGCACCCACTGTTTTCTGCTTCACAACCAAGAAGAAAATTCACATCAGTCACGTCGGGCTTGAGTACTTAGTTTTTAACCTCTGCGCAAAGAAGCCATTTACGATAGAAAGTTTTCTTTCAGGTTAACTAAACTAATTATCAAGAGCTACAATACCCAACTCCCAGCGTGACATTTAGATGTTTACACAGCATGACCCAAGAAAATATACTTTTATTTTCTCTACTACGTATAGTAAGTATGGTAAGTATTGCACTCCACCCAAAAATTCGATACCGAGATTTCACCGGAAATACGTATTTTGAGGCCCGCTGAATCCAAGAAAAACACCTTTACAAAAGGTCCGTGTGTGTGTCTGTGAACAACATAACTCAAAAACGAAAACTCGGGTAAATACCAAACACGGCATTTAAGTTCAGTATCTTTCAAAGATGCGACACGAAGATTTTCAAGAAAATCTCTCACTCCAGACTACCCTTTACATGGAACATTTTTCGAAAATTGTGATTTTCTCAAAAATTGCTCTAATGATTTTGATTAATATATCATGCATTTAAGATATTTTCATGACAAACAAAATATAATCTTGAATTTTATGAGAAGGTCTCCAAAAGTCCTCTTATTACTTTCTCTACTACGTATAGTAAGTAGGGGAAGTATTGCATTCCACCCAAAAATTCGATACCGAGATTTCGCCGGAAATACATGTTTTGAGACCTCCTGAATCCAAAAAATGCAATTTTGGAAACATGTCCGTGTGTGTGTCTCTGTGTGTGTGTGTCTGTGTGTGTGTGTGTCTGTGAACAGCATAACTCAAAAACGAACAGTCGGATAAGCACCAAACTTGGTATTTAGGTTCAGTATCTTCCAGAGATACGACACGAAGGTTTTCAAGAAAATCCCCCCACCCCAGACTACCCTTTACATGGAAGATTTTTCGAAAATTTTAATTTTCTCAAAAATGGCCATAACGATTTTGATGAAAATATCATACGTTTAAGATAATGTCATGAGAAATGAAATGTATATCTCGAATTTTCTGGGAATGTCTCCAAAAGTATTCTTCAATGTGAACGACTTTTGCATAACTGGTAAACCATAAGAGATAGACAAAATGTTACTACACAAAAAATGTAGATCGCGTTAAAATACACAACTTATGTCATATACATTTCTTTTGTTGAGTGAACCGTTTTCGAGATATTGCTTGTTATTTCCTTAAATTTTCCAATACTTGTACTTTTTCTCAAATGCGTTATTCATTTTTTTATGTCCTGGACATGCAAAGAGAATGGAATGCGCCACATAGCAACCAGCGTTAAAATATTTGACTATCGCTTAAAAGCTACCATATTTCCCTTGCATCTACAAGAAAATTACCAATAAGATTGACATCTCGATATCTCGATTAACATGAAGCATATGGAGAATAGGCGTTTGTAAAATTAGATTGTACAAGAGTAGAGAAAGTCATGTGAGTGTAACACATCAGATTTTTTTTGAATGACTTTTCTCTACAAAAATGTATAGCTCGTTTAAACACACAATTTATGTCATACGCATTTAATTGTGGAGTGAACCATTTCCGAATATTCCTTGTTATTTGTTTAAATTTTCCAATATTTACACTTATTCTCAAATGGTGATTGGCTATTCGTTTTTTTGTGTCCTGGGTACGCAAAGAGATGAAATGCTCCACATAGCAACCAGCATTTGAACTATCACTTAAAGCTTACCATATTCCCCTTGTACCTACAAGAAAATTAGGAACAAGTTTCTGCAAATGCTTATTTGGATTAACATGAAGTATATGGAGGATAATTGTTTGCAGAGATGGTTTGTAGAAGAGTAGAGAAAGTTGTGTGAATGTAACACTTTAGATTTTTAAAATAATATTAATAAGAGGAAGTTCAAATTAGTGGCTACTTCGTGTGCTAATTCACAGATTGCAGTATGACATAGTTACCTTACTGGGTTTTAAAATACGGGATCTGCAACTTGTTTGCTTTATACAGCCGAGGTCCTCCTTGTAAAACAGGCCTTGGTAACACAGCAGGGATTTCTTTCTAAATTGGTACATAAGTGGATTTTTTGTTAATAAAATCATGGTAAAAGACATTCTGACAATCACCTGATATCGTGAATCAAAGTCTGAATTCACATATGCCGCTCTGGAGCATCCTCGAGTCTAGTTGTAAGCTATATACAACTTTCATACTATCATAATAATGCGCTAAATCTGTATATCAACTTTACGCACGGAGGTTATATAATTGTAGCCATCTTTATTACTGATTTTATCGGCGATAGCGTGGATTTTAAATAAAATGCTCTGGGCACAGCATCCTTGAACAGTATGATCACTTCACGATGTCTACATTTCACATTTATCTTACCACACAGACACACAATACGTAAACGGAGCACGCATTGTTCCAAAAACATTTCGAAACGTCTACTCCTGTTATTCAGAATGAAGTGGTTATTTTATTGTATTGTTATTTACCCCACGTTTTGGGAGCCAATATGAAGAAGGTTTGTTTGTTGTATGGTAAAGCCAGTTTGAAGAACGTGTATTGTTTTTCGACTCTTGGGGTGCCGAACTTGAAGTAGTTGCAACCACACGTATAGTAAAATGTACTCCGGTAGCCTTCCCCACAAATGTACTCCGGTGACCTTTGCCCCAAATGTTTAAAAAATATTAACTTTGTAATTTGACTGTTTCTTTAAATATTATATATTTATGTTTGCGTCAGTTGCGTCAGTATTATTGTTAGAGACATGGATTTCTTTGCAAGGCGTAGTGCGGCTGAAGTATGTAGGCTTACACTGATTATAATGTTTACTTACTACATTTATTAATCCTTGACACAATTTAATTAACACTTCACTGATATAGAGAGCGGTGAGATTCTTTTATTAATTACTTGCACTTTTTAACACGTTAACTATTTTCGTCTCACACGAATACGTATTAAATTTCTGGAGGACGCATCTTACGTCCGTTTAGGAACACTGTCTACAAGCAACTGACTTGATTTCTACCGCCTTAATTTGTAAATTTCTGTATTTCAAGTCTCTGATTGGCTATTCCTAATCCAATAGAATACTTTTATTTACTTAAGTTTCTTTCTGGTTGTTGATTAGCTACTTTATAAACTGTCACAAAAATTACATTATTGTTGCTCCAATAATTACCAATAGCATTATTAAACATTCTTACTCATTATTGTCTCAAGGTTACCTCATTGTTACCTCATTATCAGCAACTTTTAACCTATTATTCTCACAGCTCCTACATTATTAAATTATGTAATACATTCACATAACATTATTACACATGTATACAATAATATAAACATATACAATGACTGTAATATACACTTTTTATATATTGTTACATACACATATTGCTTTAAGGCGGGTTGTTATTGAATTTATATATTATATGATTAGACTGAAATCATTTAAGTGTTAAAAATCCTGCCTCAAGAACTGTATTGACACTTTTTCGTAATACTGGGTTATCCATGTAGCTGAGGAGTTCTTTTCGGCAACAGGAGCAGCGTTTGTTCGGGGTTCGGTCTGCGGTGTTAACTGGTTTATTCAAGGTCTCGCAACGCAGTTTGTACTTTGTATCGACTATCAGTTGTAGTAACATGTGAAGTGACAGTAATAACAAGTAATACCTAATTATTCTCTTCCGCATCAAATATTTATTTATGACTCGTATATCCTTACAAAATCCGTTCGTGCTGTCTGAAGACGATTTGAAGTTCTGTGCTTATTAGATATCTATGGGAATCATTAAAAGATACAGTGTATAAAATAATCCGCACACTTTAGAAAGCTTAGCGATACCATTCGCCAAGAGATCAATTGAATTTCTCAAACATTGCTAAGAAAACTAATGGGTAATCTCATAAGAAGTTCCATAACTTTTTATAAACGAATGCAAGCAGTTCCAGCATCTCCTTTAGTGACATGGATCAGTACATGACTTTTAAAGTATATCTGAATTTATCAGCCAGTCACTCTACCTTGTTAAACACCGGGCACTCGTAACATAACCGGCAAACGGGAAGCGATAGTTTATCGGCCGAGCGGGACTTCGACACAGCTGCGGAGACACAATATGTGGATGACCCTATATATGGAACTGGTGGTATAGAACAAATGCAACTTCATTATAAAACACCCATGATGTGCTTTTTGCGTGCTTCCTTGCTAACATTTTATTTCCGAACAAATTTTCTGGTCTTCCTCTTACAATTTTATGCTGACTAGGTCAGGAACAAACAACTAACAGGCACGCCGTGTCTGTACTGTGCGCACGGTGTGAGGTATGTGACGGGAGGTATACGCCTATGAGTGAATCACTACTTCACGAAGTGAAGTCCGTTAATCTGTAGTTGCGTTACCATTAACATTTAAGGATACGATAGTAGAGAAGGAATCACTAACAACCGTATTATACATGGTTTAATATTCCTCTGGTGCTTGGTATTAAATTATAGACAAAACAACCTAATACAGGACTAGTTTAGTCCTGTGCAACCAAATGAAGGTACACACATGCAATATCTTTTACTATAAAAATGAAACAGTACTTTTTACTTTCTCTACTACGTATAGTAAGTAGGGGAAGTATTGTATTCCACCCAAAAATTCGATACCGAGATTTCACCGGAAATACATGTTTTGAGACCCCCTGAATCCAAAACAAAGTATTTTTGGAAACATGTCCGCGTGTGTGTGTGTCTGTCTGTCTGTGTGTGTCTGACAACAGCATAACTCAGAAACGAACAGTCGGATAAACACCAAACTTGGAATTTAGGTTCTGTATCTTCCAGAGATGCGACACGAAGGTTTTCAAGAAAATCCCCACACCCCAGGATATCCTTTACATGAAGAATTTTCGAAAATTTTAATTTTCTCAAAAACGGCTCTAACGATTTTGATTAAAATATCATATGTTTAAGATATTTTTATGAAAGTAAAATGTATATGTTGAATTTTCTGGGAATGTCTCCAAAAGTGTTCTTCATTGTGAACGACTTTTGCATAACTGGTAAACCATAAGAGATAGACAAAATTCTACTGCACAAAAAATGTAGATCGCGTTAAAATACACAATTTATCTCATATACATTTTTTTTGTTGAGTGAACCATTTTCGAGATATTGCTTGTTATTCTCTTAAATTTTTCAATACTTATTTTTTCAAATGGAAATTCGTTATTCATTTTTTGTCTTGGATATGCAAATCTGTGGCAAAGGGAATGGTGCTGCACCTAGCAACCAGCTATTAAGAGATATGTATGTGCTTAAAGGCTACTGTATTTCTATATTGCCCTTGTAAATATATATTCCCCTTGCATCTACAAGAAAATTAGCAATAAGATAGAGTCTGCAAATGTTTATCTCGATTAACATGAAGTAGATGGAGAATAAGCGTTTGTAAAAATAGTTTGTACAAGAGTAGAGAAACTCATGTGAGTGTAACACATCATATTTTTATACTTTAAACATACGTTTAGGTAGTATTCTAACTGTATCACCAAGCTATTGTGTAAAACAATGGAAAATTCTCGTGGCCCGCTCTATACTAATGTGTCATAAATGGTAATACCTCCAAATGGTCTATACGAATTCTATTTTTTAATTAGGATGATGGAATGCTTGCATGTTATTGAGCAAAGTATACTAGGCGTTTGCTAACAAAGTGCGATTTTCTTTTGTAGTTGAGTAAATAAGAAATTCTTATCCAATATTGAACATTGCTGAAGAATGACAAATCCACACCGGATTTGTAAAACTGAGATCCAGGGGAATGTTAGTAATTCATTCTGGAATATAGCATCATCGAAGAGAAATTAAATTTTCACGCACTCGCATAACACTGTCCGGGTAAATTTTCAAGCATAAACCTGTTTAATGTATTTTACGTTGTTTTAGACATTTGAATGCTAATTGTACTACATGATAGCGTAACGTTTGTTTACAAATAAATACTAAAGGGACCCAGGTGTTAAATATATCAGAAAGAATAAGAGGTTTAATTTCTTGTCAGGAATCCCTTGTGAGGCAGTATTTTTAACACTTATATGATTTCAGTCCAATTATATAATATATAAATTCAATAACCGCCCTCCTTAAAGCAATATGTGTATATTACAGTCATTGTATATGTTTATATTATTGTATCCATGTTCAATAATGTTATATGGATGTATTACGTAATATAATAATGTAGGAGCTGTGAGAATAATAGGTTAAAAGTTGCTAACAATGAGGTAACAATGAGGTAACCTTAAGGCAATAATGAATTAGTAAGTTTAAATGTTACTTGTAATTCTTGTAAGCAATAATGTAATTTTAGTGACAGTTTATAAAAATAGCCGATCAACAACCAGAAAAAGCCTTAAATGAAGGTATTCTATTGGACTAGGATTAGCCAATCAGAAATTAAAAAGGAGAAAAATTTACAAATTTAGAAGCCATTTGCCTGTAAATAGTGTTCCTAACCGGACGCGAGACATATCCTCGAGAGGTATGATACGTATTCGTGTGAGACGAAAAATAGTTTACGTGTTAAAAAGTGCAAGTAATTCATAAAAGAATCTCACAGCTCTCTATCAGTGAAGTGTTATTTAAATCGTGTCAAGCATTAATAAAAGGAGTGAAGTAAAATTATAACCTGTGTAAGCCTACATTCTTGTCGCACTATAACCCTGCTAAGAGAAACGTGTCTCTAATAATAATACTGACGCAGCCGAGGCAAACATAAATATATAATATTTAAAAATACAGTCAAATTACAAAGTTAATATTTTTTTAAACTTGGGGCAAAGGCCACCTGAAAGTACAATTGGGGCGAAGCTACCGGAAACTGTTTACTATACATGCGGTTGCAACTACTACAAGTTCGGCTCCCCAACAGTTGAAATATAATACAACTCCTTCAATACAAACTACTTCAAATTGACGCCCAAAGCGTGGTGCAAATAACGTAACAAACCATCTTCTAACTTGAGAATTACAACTGTCATTGTGCTTTAACAGTCGACAACATAACATCATATATCACCAAAAAAGTATTTTAATTTGCCCATATTCTTAGCTCATCGTATCATAGTTTTTACACAGAATGCTGTCAATCTATACACACGAGCCTGAAGAGCAGTAGTTCATCAGAAACTTTGTCTCATTTTTTCAGCCCCCTTTGCAGTTGCTTTGTTATTTGTTAATTTGGGCACCTATATTACTGTATTCATTCAAAGCATCTTCATTTAATTTATTGAAGACTAGATGTGTTAAATGAACGGCGACGCAAATACCATCTTTTTTAATCCGTTACAATCGAACTGTATTCTTCGCCCTCAGTGTTTAAGACAGTTCCATCAGATCTTTATACTAGGGTGATTCATTTAAAAAAATATGATGTGTTACACTCACATGACTTTCTCTACTCTTGTACAAACTATTTTTACAAACGCTTATTCTCCATCTACTTCATGTTAATCGAGATAAACATTTGCAGAGTCTATCTTATTGCTAATTTTCTTGTAGATGTAAGGGGAAGATATATTTACAAGGGCAATTTGGAAATACAGTAGCCTTTAAGCACATACAAATCTCTTAATAGCTGGTTGCTAGGTGCAGCACCATTCCCTTTCCCACAGATTAATACTCTTTGCATAACCAAGACAAAAAAAAAGGAATAACGAATTCCTATTTGAGAAAATAAGTTTTGAAAAATTTAAGGGAATAACAGGTAATATCTTGAAAATGGTTCACTCAACAAAAAAAATGTATATGACATAATTTGTGTATTTTAACGCGATCTACATTTTTTGTGTAGTAAAACTTTGTCTATCTCTTATGGTTTACCAGTTATGCAAAAGTCGTTCACAATGAAGAATACTTTTGGAGACATTCAAGGTATACCTACATTTTATTTATCATGAACATATCTTAAACGTATGCTATTTTAATCAAAATCGTTAGAGCTATTTTTGAGAAAATTAAAATTTTCAAAAAATCTTCCATGTAAAGGGTAATCTGGGTTGGGGGGATTTTCTTGAAAACCTTCGTGTCGCATCTCTGGAAGATACTGAACCTAAATACAAAGTTTGGTGTTTATCCGACTGTTCGTTTCTGAGTTATGCTGTTCACAGACAGACACGCACACACACAGACAGACACACACACCGACACACAGACACACAGACAGACACACAGACACACAAACGGACATGTTTCCAAAAATGTTTTTTTGGATTCAGGGGGTCTCAAAACATGTATTTCCGGTGAAATCTAGGTATCGAATTTTTGAATGGAATACAATACTTCCCCTACTTACTATACGTAGTAGAGAAAGTAAAAATTGCTACACCTTTTCGTAAAATGAAATTTTGGAGGAGGACGAAAGTTTATATACAGCAACTACAAGACTTCCTTGGGAATGCCAGAATTTTCATCGTTGTCATTATGGAAGCATAATAGCTTTGTTGGAAAACGGCTACTGCACATGAATTGCATTCCAAACACAGAACTGTGGTTAAATTTCTTTTGTAGAGCAGGTGGCCATTGCAAACATTCAGGAGCTTAAAAAGTGTCTATGGAGATGAGGTAGTGCATAAGAGTGCAGTCTGTCATTTGTTGAGTAAATAGGGCATCAGTGTCATAACGAGTAAGCTGGGTAAGGTAAAGGTAAAGACACTGTCGAACCAGGAAGCCCCCGAAAGCAGGGCAGAGCACTACATGCAGACCATCCGGCCCCTGGTGCTTCTACGGTGAACCCTGTGAGGGGGAGGGGAACTAAGGGCGACCATATCCGGATGAAAACGGGCGCCCCTAATGTTTCCAGATTGAAGGTATCCAACGCCGCCCGGGCTCACCCATAGGCCCGAGCCTCCGGGTGGTCCCCGAAGGATTGCTTGCCCGAAAGTGCACGGAGATGGGTTCTAACCGAGCGGTGCCTGAAACGATGTCAGGAACAAACCCACAGAGTGCACAGCCAACCCCAGCCGCAACCCACCGCACACCGTCTCCTGGTCCTGCAACCCTGAAACAGATGACAAGGAAGATGTTGGGTACAGGAGATGAAGCACCCCAGTATTCATCTGCCGATCCAGGGAAACCACGAAAAACACTTGGGCCAGAGCAGCAGTTACCGGGGATCGAACCTGGGACCCGCCGAATGCGTGTCGTACACGTTATCGATGGATAAAGTGGGACTGTCAGATCTTCAACATTCGCGACAACCGCATGCCGCTGTGACATCTGTGGCAGTTCAAAGAGTGGACGGGTTTTTGGGGCGATAGGGGAATGACAAAGAAGTGGGTATCTCTGTGGTTAGGAGCAACACAATTATCCACCTAACCATTATTAACTAAAGCTTTGTTCCTCCTTCTACATGACAACGCAAGACCATGCACAAGCTTGTTCAGCCGTGAAGCTATCTCAAATCTTGGCTGGACTATTCTTCCTCACCCTTCCTACAGCACGGATCTGGCCCCCTTAAAGATGCACTTCTTTGAGAATGATACGTCCGGATATGACCGAGAAGAAAACTAGCTGAATGGAACCGTAGCGGTATACATACTCTTATATCTTAGTGGAGAAAGGCCACTGGTTCAAACGGAGAGACATCGAATAAAATGTATTTGTAGCTAATCAGTGGTGAATAATTTCGCATGTTTACTGTTGCAAATAAACAATCCTATAATGAGGAAAAAAAATCTGATGTGTTACACTCACATGACTTTCTCTACTCTTGTACAAACTATTTTTACAAACGCTTATTCTCCATATGCTTCATGTTAATCGAGATAAACATTTGCAGACTCTGTCTTATTGCTAATTTTCTTGTAGATGTAAGGGGAATAAATATTTACAAGGGTAATATAGAAATACAGTAGCCTTTAAGCACATACATATCTCTTAATAGCTGGTTGCTAGGTGCAGAACCATTCCCTTTTCCACAGATTAATGCTCTTTGCATATCCAAGACAAAAAAATGAATAACGAATTCCCATTTGAGAAATTAAGTATTGAAAAATTTAAGGGAATAACAAGCAATATCTCGAAAATGGTTCACTTAACCAAAAAAATGTATATGACATAAATTGTGTATTTTAACGGGATCTACATTTTGTGTGTAGTAAAACTTTGTCTATCTCTTATGGTTTATCTGTTATGCAAAAATCGTTCACAATGAAGAATACTTTTGGAGACATTCCCAGAAAATTCAAGATATACATTTTATTTGTCATTAAAATATCTTAAACATATGATATTTTAATCAAAATCGTTATAGCCATTTTTGAGAAAATTAAAATGTTCGAAAAATTTTCCATGTAAGGGGTACTCTGGGATGGAGGATTTTCTTGAAAACCTTCGTGTCTCAGCTCTGGTCGCAAGTTTGGTGTTTATCCGACTATTCATTTCTGAGTTATGCTGTTCACAGACAGACACACACACAGACACACACACGGACATGTTTCCAAAAATGATTTTTTTGGATTCAGGTGATCTCAAAACACGTATTTCCAGTGAAATCTCGGTATCGAATTTTTGGGTGGAATACAATACTTCCCCTACTTACTTAACGTAGTGGAGAAAGTAATATATGCATGGTTTATTGAAGCTTGTAGTAGCTAATTTTCCGTGCTAACACTTTGTAATTCCTAGAGCTGCTTTGATGAAATAAATTAAAATAATGCTAACCTATACACCATGTAAAATCACACTCAGGTACACTGGGTGGAAAATAACCCAAAAATAGTCAGTATGTACACAACCAATAGCTATGTGTACATTCTGATTTACAGTTGGGAGATGTTCTGAGAATGTAGAGTGATGTTCTTTACAGGCTTGCATAGTCACCATCGCGAAAACAAAAACTCCTTTGGGCAAGATTTCTCAAGAGAAGCTTTTAGGAATTAAGACTCCCCTCGTCTTAAGATTCTTGAAAAATACCATTTGCAGATATCCGAAAGATAGCGAACTGACATGGAGTCTGAAAGATGGGCTAGGACACGCAAAGTGAATTTGGAGTCCACGTTAGTTTTATCTTTGGGGCGAATTATCATGAAAAGACACAAGAGAAAGACGATTCAAGACCAACTACCTTACCCACCTTCAATGCACTCTTGAAAATTCATCTTAAGATGCGAGAAAATTGTGGAGAGCGAATACTATATTCCTAAGGCCCATGTATTCACTGATATCGCCATTTTTGGATCATATACCATCAATTCTCCTTAAAAGCTATTAAGATTTAAGTGCCACTCCAAAGGCAATTCCATTTCAGAAAACACTTTTAGCTAAGAGACGTCGTAAAATGTTATGTGCAAAGGTTTGCGTTTTGATAGCACAGCGCTCTGTCTGTAGCACCCATCTAACTTTTAGGATATCCATTCCTTCTAGTGTTAATGCATCATTTGATGCGTGAAAAGGAAGACTAGAACAGGTAGATTACCATAATTGTTGCACGGGACGTCTTCAGTAAGTGTTTCAAGGTACGAATAACGTAAACGAAGTCGTAAATCACCCCTTCCAAACTAATAAAGCCGGAAAGCTTCTTTTCAGAATAATACTCTTAGAAAGATAACAATGAACTTGGAAGGGTTTGGAAACTCTGCATGTCTGCCATAAATATGCTAGATTCTAGCATTCTCCGGAGTTTAAAAAAATCTGATGTGCTACACTCACATGACTTTCTCTACTCTTTTACAAACTATTTTTACAAACGCTTATTCTCCATCTACGTCATGTTAATCGAGATAAACATTTGCAGACTCCATCTTATTGCTAATTTTCTTGTAGATGTAAGGGGAATATATATTTACAAGGGCAATATAGTAATACAGTAGCCTTTAAGCACATACATATCTCTTAAGAGCTGGTTGCTAGGTGCAGCACCATTCTCTTTGCCACAGATTAATACTCTTTGTATATCCAAGACAAAAAAAATGAGTAACAAATTCCCATTTGAGAAAATAAGTATTGAAAAATTTAAGGGAATATCAAGCAATATCTCGAAAATGGTTCACTTAACAAAAAAAATGTATATTACATAAATTGTGTACTTTAACGGGATCTACATTTTGTTTGTATTAAAACTTTGTCTATCTCTTATGGTTTATCTGTTATTCAAAAATCGTTCACAATAAAGAATACTTTTGGAGACATTCCAAGGAAATTCAAGATATACATTTTATTTGTCATAAAAATATCTTAAACATATGATATTTTAATCAAAATCGTTATAGCCATTTTTGAGAAAATTAAAATTTTCGAAAAAGTTTCCATGTAAAGGTTAATCTGGGGTGGGGGAATTTTCTTGAAAACCTTCGTGTCGCATCTCTGGAAGATATTGAACCTAAATACCAAGTTTGGTGTTTATCCGACTGTTCGTTTCTGAGTTATGCTGTTCACAGACACACACACACATACACACACACACACACAGAGACACACAGACACGCACACAGACACACACACGGACATGTTTCCAAAAATGCTTTTTTTGGATTCAGTGGGTCTCAAAACATGTATTTCCGGGAAATCTCGGTATCGAATTTTTGAATGGAGTACAATACTTCCCCTACTTGCTATACGTAGTAGAGAAAGTAATACCAGCTTTAACAGCATGGCTAATCATAGTGTACAAGCACGAAGTATGGGGGTGGGAGCAAACAGGGAATTTGGACTAAGTGAAGAGCGGTTTTCTGAAAGGAATTCTAGGGGTAGGGAGGGATACGGCCAACTGCGGAATTATGAGAGATTTGGAGCGCACAGTGAGACGATAGAGTGCAAAATCACAGCAGTTAAATACTGGATAAAAATCGTTCTTGGAGACCAATCTCTAATTACGGCGGCTACCGTGAGCAGTTGACAATGGAAGGAAATTCGACATGGGCATCAAAATTATAAGTGGTTTGGAAACCATAGGGGAAGGGCAGTATTTAAAGCAGGTCAGGGAAATAGGCGGAGTGCATGGAGAAATATATTCAACAGAGACAAACAACTATGCAATGCACGGCGAAGGTTTCATTGGAAGTACAGTCTAGGCTAAAATCTGAGTGGGGTTTAGAGCAATACATCAAAACGGGCACCAAATTCATTAGACCAGGGGCTCGCGTGGCTGAGACTGGGAGTATGGCGGATGATAAAAATGAAATAGGAGTGACCCATTTGCGAAGAAGAAAAGTCATAGGTGCATATCTTGGCAAGCTGTCAAGGTACGGAGGAATGGAGGGAAAAATGTTTTCCGCGATCCTTCAGCACATGAATGGGGAGTTAAGGGCATTTTGGATGCTACTGGCAGGCAGGGAAAATATGGAGGGGAAGGTAAATTTCTACTTAAGGCAAGACAGCTGAGATGTGAGAAGGCTGATAAAAGGGAAACGGGGGTGCAGAGAGAGCTAAATGTTGGTGCTTTATTTTTTTTTCACTTATTGTTAGTGCGTTGTGTACATTTATACTCTTAACTGTTTTCGTTTACTACAACAGGGTTAATAATGCATCAGCGTAGGTTTATCGTTGTTCTGTTGGTTTTTTATATTTAAGATGCTATATTTGAATATGGTTTACTTTTTTCGTGCAATGTTGTTTTCTTGTAGTGGTATATTTTTTACGTTTTCTTCTGGTTGTTGTCGTTTTTATTATTATTATTATTATTATTATTATTATTATTATTATTATTATTATTATTATTAATGCTTTTTACTATTTTATGTATTATAACAGCATGCGATTGATAGGGATCTGTGTATTATGTATACCGTTACGTAAGTATATATACTCATTCATTCTGTATACCATAGTTAAATGTGTTTTGTCTAACTACTTATAGGGGCGTGCCATTAAAGAAGGAGCGTGACCTTGTTTTGCACGCTGCATATCACATACGCAATGATATGCAGCAAGTGCTACGAACGCTTATTATGCATAAGTCATTATGGGGGTTATGGTACAAATCTTATGAAACATTGAAGTTTTGTCATTCATGATATACATCTTACTATACAGAGTGTGAAAAAAAATTTTCAGAAGAAAAAAAAACAGTACCAAAATAAGTATTTTGAGGTTAGGAACAAGCAGTCGCAGAAGATTTTTTACTCTTTATGTATGAACATTAAATCCGTCATGCTAGAATCTCAGATTGTGATACGTGTTTATGGAGTATCGGATGTAAACAAAACGCACTCTTGTACCGTATTAGTCACTGTCACTAAGTGTGTTCAATGTTCAAATCCGTCTTGTTCAGTACAGTATTCGCATGTAATGGTTAGTTTCTCATTGTGTACCAATACTCATTATTTAAGGCAGTATGCACACACTCATCCTGTGAGTTACATTTCATTTTGACCGGAAAATGAAGATGTTTACGACACAAGTCAGAAATCAGTCATGTTCTTGTATAAATTTATGAGAAAATCTATATTAGAGGACAACAATTTACGTTTAATGGAAGTGGTGACCGAAAGAAGTCGATGTGTTACATTCACATGATTTTCTCTACCCACTATTATTTATGAATGAGTAATTGTACTCTTATTGTACTGTTGTACTGTTATTGTACTCCAAATTAAAATTGAATTTTATTTATGGACGCTCTTTAACTGCTGTGATCTTTTGCGTCCCTTTCTATATTGGGCGTGAAAGACCAGAAATTTTGCTCAGTAGTCTCTTTATCAGGCTTGAGGTTCTTTTGCGTGTCGTAAATATACGACACGGGACCATCGGCTTTACTTTACTTCTGAAGAAAGTAATGCTTGGATTTTTACGCTCTAAACGTCCATTGTATTCCGAGTTTCAACCCGCGACCTCGGGAACTAGAGGCTAGCATGGTAACACAGCGGAGGACATTCATACGCAGAGAAAAATCGGTTTAAGGGAGGGTGAGGTCCATCTCAAAAGCATAGCCTGTTCTACTAGTTGTAAACCAGTTTAACCGGTTTTATAACATTTACTGCACCCATTTCCGAAACCTCGTGATGAAAAGAAACACCTATCACATAGATTCAATATCAAAATCAATCAAAAAAATCTGATGTGTTACACTCACATGACTTTCTCTACTCTTGTACAAACTATTCTTATAAACGCTTATTCTCCATCTACTTCATGTTAATCGAGATAAACATTTGCAAACTCTATCTTATTGCTGATTTTCTTGTAGATGTAAGGGGAATATATATTTACAAGGGCAGTATAGAAATACAGTAGCCTTTAAGCACATACATATATCTTAATAGCTGGTTGCTAGGTGCAGCACCATTCCCTTTGCCACAGATTAATACTCTTTGCATATCCAAGACAAAAAAATTAGTAACGATATCCCATTTGAGAAATTATTGAAAAATTTAAGGGAATAACAAGCAATATCTCGAAAATGGTTCACTCAACAAAAAAATGTATATGACATAAATTGTGTATTTTAACGCGATCTACATTTTTTGTGTAGTAAAACTTTGTCTATCTCTTATGGTTCACCAGTTATGCAAAAGTCGTTCACAATGAAGAATACTTTTGGAGACATTCAAGGTATACCTACATTTTATTTATCATGAACATATCTTAAACGTATGATATTTTAATCAAAATCGTTAGAGCCATTTTTGAGAAAATTAAAATTTTCGAAAAATCTTCTATGTAAAGGTAATCTGGGGTGGGGGTATTTTCTTGAAAACCTTCGTGTCGCATCTCTGGAAGATACTGAACCTAAATACCAAGTTTGGTGTTTATCTGACTGTTCGTTTCTGAGTTATACTGTTCACAGACACACACAGAAACAGACACACAGACACACACACACACGGACATGTTTCCAAAAATGCTTTTTTTGGATTCAGGGTGTGTCAAAACATGTATTTCCGGTGAAATCTCTGTATCGAATTTTTGGGTGGAATACAATACTTCCCCTTACTGTACGTAGTAGAGAAATTAAAAATGACAGACCTAAACAATTACAGAGATAATGCCTAGAACCAAATAAGAGATGCACCTACACAAAGAACGAGTGTTGCACTACATCAATATGTTAATTACAGCGTGAATTAAGCCTTGAACATAACAGCCTGCGCCTTTAAAATATCTAATTGGTGCTATGACACACATGTAGTGTTTGGAAGTGATAATAAAAATTTCTCCTGTACTGCTCACAGATACACCGGTAACTTCAGCTGCTTTGTAAAGAGATTGTTTTTTTATCGATTCGTCTTAAAATAATTATAGACATTGTATATCACTCCCCGTATCTGAGAATGCAGAACCAGAAGATAATGGTCTTGTCCAACTACTGTGCATACATATAAGCGGGTTCAGGACGAAAAAATAGCCTTTACGCAACGGAATAGTTAAACCTTTACGTTTCTCTAGTTTACAAAACTATAACACTATTATTTTTCCACTTTGTTTGCGCATGACTTCCTGTGGCGCTGCTTTCATTCTGACTTATTTACCAACCCGTCTACTGTGACTAATAGACTCATTTGCTCCACTTCCTTGCTGCTACCTGTAGATGCTACGCACCGGGAATGGTGACGTAATACGGCCCGTCAATTTTCTGCGCGAGCTTTCTCTGTCTCCCGTCTGCACTTATTTCTCAGTCAGGTAGTTGCTATGCTTTGTTGCCCTTCGTGCTCAGGTTATAAACGTGTATTCCCTGCATCTATGTAAATGGAAGTGTGGGTTTCATAACGTAATTACAATTATTTCCGCAATAAGTCGCCACGGCTATTAGAAGTTTCTTGTTCAATGGCACGCTCTAAGCCTCCTCGCTAAAGGTTCAGCCGCGTCATTGAAGATGTCCACCGCAGTTATGGATGAAACGTTTGGACAGGGAAGTTTTAGTAGCTCACGGCTCCTTACGCCCTAACTAACCTCTAGTTGTAAATCTGGTGCGGCCGTGAAAGCGCACGCTTACTCCATGGCATAAGTCCGCTTTTCTAATGCTTTGAATTACATCCAAATCACCGAAATATGCTCCATCAAATGATATTCAAACTAACACTAGTTTCCATAGTTTATCATTTGTCACTGTGCTTTGGAGTTTTATCCACGCACAAGTCCAGGATCTGCTTTGTATTGAAAATCGTGTATGCTGCATAAATCGAGCGCAATTATTGGAAATCCTGACAGCATAGACGCATAATTGGCCGATGTATCACAAGTTGTCAACAGCTGATTACTAGACTCAGGCAAAATATAGAATGTCATATTTTGAACCATGCCTGCTAAAATCAGTTTTACGTTTTGTAGTGTGTAGAATTCAATCCACGTGGCAAAAACTTTCATATTTGTACTATATTGGTGAGATTATTAATATTTTGTAAGGTTTAGGATTTTTCCTTTTAAAATAATTTCAATTGGCAATAAATGTGATTTCCAGATATTCTATTTGGATAGTTTTCTGTGAAACGCCTTTATAAAACCCAAGCTACTCTTTCCTGTAAAACCCGCATTACCTTTTCCAAAAAGTCAGGTACAGTTCAGAAAATGTAGCATTTACTCTGTTACGTTGCGAAATTAGACGCCCTCTATTCCTGAAGTCTCTGTTTTTCGCAAATCGTGGTTTATAGTAGTATATTGCAATTAGTATTAAGCAAGGCTAAAGCAACTATAACTTCTTTTCGAGGTTTAAGTTTAAAAGTTTTACAATAATTAAAATCTATAATTTATATGTTATGTAAAAAATATACAAAGCCTATTCTAAAGTTAGTGAAATGAATCTTCCAAAAACATAATTTATAAATTATTTGGCTTTAAAATATATATTTCGTAATATTTAGGGTTTTCTTTCATATTTCCATATTTGGTTAAAGATTACTCTGGTGTTTCTCGTATTTTTGGGTTGTCATCAAGGATGCAATAGTTTTCCTAGTGTTCTTACTAGATTATAAATGTGCGAGCTTTCTGCTCATAGTATATCTGAAACCACGGCCAAATAATTGCAAAAGAAAGGTAGAATCAGACCGGAATTTGAACCACGGATCTCCCGGTCTCCGTCCGGTTGCTCCAAACCCTGCTCTAACCGGTTCTAATCTCGGCTATGGCATTGAATGTTTCAGTCGTTTGATTCTACCTTTCCAACCTTGTCCAACACACGGCTTGTGCAGCAGAACAATTAATTCCATTAATTGCTAAAGAATATTTGCATTCAGAAATACCAAACAACCTCGGCAACATCTCAGATAGAGAGAATTTATACAGTGTTGCTCCTACTCCCACAAAGAAATTACACTATTTTTCCCAAGCACTCTCAGCAAATAACTCAACCCTTACCAAGCAATCTATCAAGTAGTGACTGGCGCGATATGATCAAGATGGCTGCCATTGATTCAATCTCAAGATGTTCTTCTAGCACTAGCCGTTGCAGACATTTCGACGAGTTTGAAACCCCCCCTCACCTACTAGGGAATTGTCCTCAGGGAAACCACTCCGCATCAAAATGCACGACAGTGTAAGAACTTTGCTGGCAAATGGTCTACCCTCTAAGGGCTTGGGAGTGCATGAAGATGTACATTGCATCGCTGATAACGACAGCAGCAGGCGTGTAGTCATCATCTGCATCTACAGAAACAAGACGAGGCAGAAATTGTAGATACAACAGTCAGGTGTGAACACACAACTACACAGTCCGAGGAGGTTGATGCAAAAAGAAGAGTATATATGAAACAGCAAAGCCTTATTTAGTAGACAAATACCATATTTATAAAATTGTTGTGAGTGGTATCATCTTTGGCGCATGGGGAGCTATTGCAAAGCATTTTGTTTCATGGCGGGGTAAATATAAATTAGAAAAAACAATACTGCCCCAGATTGTCACAAAATATTCTGAAGCTTACGATTATAGGGGAAAGTAAATGCCATTAGTCCTGTTTTGTTTGGAGGACGTTATGATAGTCATTTTTAGGGTCAATTTAATTTTTACTTTCTCTACTACGTACAGTAAGTAGGGGAAGTATTGTATTCCACCCAAAAATTCGATACCGAGATTTCACTGGAAATACATATTTTGAGACCTCCTGAATCCAAAAAAAGTATTTTTGGAAACATGTCCTTGTGTGTGTGTCTGTGAACAGCATAATTCAGAAACGAACAGTCGGATAAACACCAAACTTGGTATATCTTTTAGGTTCAGTATCTTCCAGAGATGCGACACGAAGGTTTTCAAGAAAATCCTCCACCCCAGATTACCCTTTACATGGAACACTTTTCAAAAATTTTAATTCCTCAAAAATACTTCTAACGATTTTGATTAAAATATCATATGTTTAAGATATTTTCATGACAAATTAAAGGTATATCTCGAATTTTCTGGGAATGTATCCAAAAGTATTCTTCATTGTGAACGACTTTTGCAATAACTGGTAAACCATAAGAGATAGACAAAATTTTAGTACACAAAAAATGTAGATCGCGTTAAAATACACAATTTATGTCATATACATGTTTTTTGTTGAATGAACCATTTTCGAGATATTTCTTATTATGCCCTTAAATTTTTCAATACTTATTTTCTCAAATGGGAATTCGTTGTTCATTTTTTTTGTCTTGGATATGCAAAGAGTATTAATCTGTGGCAAAGAAAATGGTGCTGCACCTAGCAACCAGCTATTAAGAGATATGTATATGCTTAAAGGCTACTGTATTTCTATATTGCCCTTGCAAATACAAAACAAGGGGAACATAGTACGCCTTAAGTGATAGTAAAATATTTTTAGAACTGGTCGCTATGCGTAAAATGTAATTCTCTTTGCATGTCAAAAGATCGAATGTTTATCTCGATTAGTATGAAATAGATGGAGAATAAGAGTTTGTAAAAATATTGTACAAGAGTAGAGAAAGTCATGTGAGTGTAACACATCAGATTTTTTTAAATGGGAACTTACAATTATGGTCAATTTAAATTGTCCCTAAAATGACAATAACCACGTCCTCCAAATAAAACACGACTAATGGCATTTACTTTTCCCCATAATATCAGGCAGCTTTTATTCAAGACATTTGTTTCTGCAACACTTAGTTTAGGAAATATTGTACAGTCTCAGTTTAAATGGTCCACACTGTTTGTTTTACATCACCATATTATTTTTGTGTGACTATTCACATTTTAAGTATTCTGTGTCATTGAGCAAACCCTAAATAGCGTCAGATGATTAAATAATAAATATAAAGCGGGAGATTATAAATATGTTGGAACGAGTGCTGAATGCATTTGGGGAGGAAAACCAGAAGTAACTACAGAACTTGAATGCAAGTAAACAAAGTGTTATAATCGGTATTGAAGAAGTGAAATAAAACCGAATAATGTACTTAACATTAATACTTAAAATAAACATCACAGAAATCACATAAGGATTCACCATATTCCACCATACAGATTCAGGTATATCCGTCACAAAAAGCGAAAATGAGATCTAATGGAATTATATAAAGAAACAAACAACCACCTTTATCCCTGTCTCGCCATAGATATAAAGATTCACTTGCACTTTAAAGGTTTCGTCTCATTTACTTCCTTCTCTTTGACCTACCTAAAGCTTAAAGCAGAAAGTGAATGGTGTTGACTATTCGTCCTCCATAAGCTATTATTTATTTTATGTATACTTTGTTTTGGGAATTGCCAACCCGTTTATAATTTTAAATACCCGAAGTATTTTCGTTTATATGCAAGCATTTAAGACGTTACTGACACTTTCCTCAAACAGTTGCATTTGAGTATATGCTCCATTACAATTTGTTCCAAATGGAAGACTGTTTAGGTCGTTTGTGCACCGAATTACCGAGCGATGTGGTGCCGACAACAGGATTGAAGGTTTTCTTCATAGTTTGGCCCGGTCGCTAGGTGAATGCTGGTTTGGATAATTTTAACCGCGAACTTTACTATCGTTTTTTTCATCACTACATTTCATCTCCTTCTTCATCACCGCCATACCAGGCCATTGCGCTGATCACCCATCCTGGATATGCTATGATCCAAAAAATTTGCTTGCTCCTCGACAGGCTACTGAGACAAGGCTTTAAGCTCCTTAGGGGTATAGGTCCTAGAAAGAGGAGAGTAACCCGAAGAATAAAAGAAGGTAACAGGCGAATGATTGTTCGATCATCTATTATGATGCAGATTCTACGGTTTCTGGACAATACTGTCATGTTCAGTAGACCCCAAACCAAAACCTCATATGATATGAGGTGAGTGGTCATTTCACCATGCTGCGATGACCATCGCAGGTTCTAGAAGCTCCCACGTCTACACCAAAGTGAGGTGGTTCTCCATCTTGTTATATCACTGCATGTTGATAAAACGAAATGTTTTGAAGTTCTAGAGCAGAGGTGGCTACTGAGTGACGCAGTGCGTGTTGCATATTTGGTGACGCGCGGAAGGAAGTTGTTTTCGCCACCCATGTTCTAGAGTAATCTCCTTGACATCTGAAGTTATCTGCTGCTGGTATATTTCTCAAAACATTTAGAAGGGATACAAAATATATGGCACTTTCTTGTAAGAGGCTTTAAACTTAAACTTTTTACAAGCTACGTATCTCTGTTGTACAAGAGTTGTACAAGAGTCCCTGCAGTCAACACAAACTGAGGGTATTGTTGTCACATGTTTCCTCAAAAATTATTCTGTTTCTTTCCCGCGTTTCCTTGCTTTTCCTAAATTAACATTATTTTATTATCAATTTATGCAATATCCAGTGGACCAATGTGACATATGCGTCTAAACCTTGAGAAATCAACATTAAATAAAGACAAGGTATACAGATAAGTTCCGTACGGCTGAACTGAACAAAACAACTCGGCAATGTAGCGACTCTTCCCAAGCTAAAAGGTTATTGGCATCATCCAACTGCAACCCTCCTCTACACTATATTCCCTCTTAGGTTGATCCGCTGCAAAACAAACCCACGTGGTCAATACACCGTGGTTCACCACGGTAGCAATGCGCCCAGGAAAGTAGTCCCATGCTAATCTCTGAATTTTAGAATGAATTTATCCCTAAATAGTATAATATTCTATACAAATACCTAAGATTTTATTTAACGCTGATTTATACCGTAAAACAGAGCTACAAGTCCCATGACGCAATTCGTATGAGTCACCTGACATCCGGGTAGGCGCAGAATATTGTTTACAGCCAGAAACCTATACTCGAGTTACCTTGGCAAGAAACTAGCAGTTGTGTTCAGTATCATAGAGGACGGTGAATTCGCTCTTGTGTTTTCGTCGAATTACGTAAACATTTAGCCGCGCAAACCATTGACTAGTGGTGAAAAAACAATAGTGTTGAATCATTATTATACGTTATGTGAGAAATATCCAACACTTTCCGCGAAAAAAATGGTGAAATTAACTTCTGAGTTCACCGGTGTTTTGAGTACAAGTATAAACAGTGCTTGTACAGAAAAATCTGAAACGAGAAAACGAGCATATGGAATACGCGATGCAAAAATGTAGTGATTTTAAGAAGAATGCAATTCGCGTAACAGTGCACAATTTCTTTTTTTAAAATCAGGCGCCAACAGTTAATAAAGTTCCACTTTCAGAGAGCGAATGAATTAGGTTATCGCATATCTGTTACTTTATTTTTCGCTCATTTATTTTAGAGTTAAATATTATTATATGTGAAAACGTTTATTTTGTTGCAACTATCAATCTTAACACCTTTAGCCCTTAACAGAATATGCTAGTCATCGTTTCAGTTGTCGAAATAAGGACTCTGTTCCTTTTTACTTTCTCTACTACGTATAGTAAGTAGGGGAAGTATTGCATTCCACCCAAAAATTCGATACCGAGATTTCACCGGAAATACATGTTTTGAGATCTCCTGAATCCAAAAAAAGCATTTTTGGAAACATGTCCGTGTGTGTCTGTGTGTGTGTGTGTGTCTGTGTGTGTGTGTGTGTCTGTGAACAGCATAACTCAAAAACGAACAGTCGGATAAGCACCAAACTTGGTATTTAGGTTCAGTATCTTCCAGAGTTGCGACACGAAGGTTTTAAAGAAAATCCCCCCACTCCAGACTACCCTTTACATGGAAAATTTTTCGAAAATTTTAATTTTCTCAAAAATGGCTCTAACGATTTTGATGAAAATATCATATGTTTAAGATAATGTCATGAGAAATGAAATGTATATCTCGAATTTTCTGGTAATGTCTCCAAAAGTATTCTTCATTGTGAACGCCTTTTGCATAACTCGTAAACCATAAGAGATAGACAAAATTTTACTACACAAAAAATGTAGATCGCGTTAAAATACACAACTTATGTCATATACATTTCTTTTGTTGAGTGAACCGTTTTCGAGATATTGCTTGTTATTTCCTTAAATTTTCCAATACTTATACTTTTTCTCAAATACGTTATTCATTTTGTCTTGGATATGCAAAGAGTTATAATCTTTTTTTTATGTCCTGACATGCAAAGAGAATGGAATGCGCCACATAGCAACCAGCGTTAAAATATTTGACTATCGCTTAAAAGCTACCATATTCCCCTTGCATCTACAAGAAAATTACCAATAAGATTGACATCTCGATATCTCGATTAACATGAAGCATATGGAGAATAAGCGTTTGTAAAATTAGATTATACAAGAGTAGAGAAAGTCATGTGAGTGTAACACATCAGATTTTTTGCACTGCGTGCCGCTTGTACTCGCCACATGGTCTGAAAGTGTGACAGTATTTCTAGTGCGAATGGCAGAAGGATACATTATAGCGGTGCACTGGTCACCTGGGGTTTGTTTTGACGCGGATCAACATAAGAGTGAATACAGAGCAGCTTTCAGGTCATTAGAGAAGAATATGAGCCTTATTCGCTTGTTTGCTTCTTTCAAGTAGCGTATTCTTTTAGCGCTTTCTAAATTTTGCGTGAAATGTAACCCACTTTAAATGCCATAGCAATCATTCTTAACAGGAATGTAAAATTCTTTTGTGATATCTTCACATAGATTTTGACTGGTCCAGTAAACAAAGCTGGGGCTGATTCACTCAGCCGTTCAGCTTAAATTTCACTTCATTGGCCCTAGAATTATTTGCAAAGTGAAGATTGACATCATATTGAGTGTGAAACCATGTGTATACCAGTTTCTTAAAATGTCACTTTCTCTATTTCGCTAGATCTCCTTCTATTGACATAGATTGAAGAGGTGTGTTAGTTACTTTAAGCTTAACTGTCCCACGTATGGGAGCCAACTTGAAGTTGTATTGTTCTTCAACTGTTGCAGTTTATTGTTGAATTGTTGTTTATTTATTTGTTTCCACACTTGGGAAACCAATTTGAGAAAGAGTTTTGTTGTTAAAGTTTGCACCACGTTAATTTGAAGTAAATTTTTATTCCGTAATATGCTGCTACGTATGAGAAGCCGATTTTTGAAGATGTATTTTTGTTGTTACGCTCCAAGTTTAAAAATATTACTAACTTTGTTATTTAACTGCTTCTATAAATATTATTTATGTTTATGTTTTGCCTCGGCTGCGTCAGTAATGTTTGTAGAGACACGTTTCTCTTAATCAGGGCGTGGTACGACAAGAATGTAGGCTTACACAGATTTTAAGTTTTAAATCACTTCTTTTTATTAATCCTTGACACAAATTAAATAGCGCTACATTGATATTAAGTAAGAGCTGTGAGATTCTTTAATTTAAAAATTGTGCTTTGTTAACGCGTATATTTAATTTTACGATTCACACGAATACGTAATATTTCTGTAGAGAACACATCTTCCATCCGGTTACTACCAAGGTCTGCCAGCAACTGAATAGTATTTCAACCGTCCAAACCCGTAAACGTTTGCATTTCAAGTCTCTGATTGGCTAATCCTAGTCCAATAGAATACCTGCAGTTTACTAAAGCTTTTTCTGGCTCTAGATTGGCTATTTTTAAACTGTCACAAAATTTACATTATCGTTGCTCTAATCGTGACTAGTAAAATTTAAACTCTCAAACTCATTATTGCCTAAGGTTACCTAATTGTTACCTCATTGTTAGCAACTTTAAACTTATTATTCTCACAGATCTTGCATTATTGAATTACCTAATGCATTCACTTATAATTATTGAACATGTTTAGAAGAATATAAGCATTTGCAATGACTGCTACATACATTTTTACAAATTATTACATACATATTGCTTCAAGGCGGGCGGTTATTGAAATTACATGTTATATAATTCAAGTGTTAAAAATACTGCCTCAAGATGGACGTAACTCTGACCAAGAGCTGAAAATCTGCTTTAGTTCCTGGTCGTTAGCTTTACGACAGCTCCATAATATAACACATTTCTTCGCATGTTCCTAAGTGGTTGTCCTGATAGCAGTTGAAAATGAGAAAGCATCGTTTCGAAGTAACTTGTATAGTGTTTCTATTAACCCGTAGAATAAGAACACGTTGGTCTGTCGTTAGTGTTTATGTAAGAAACACTATCAGTTACCATGGACAGAAATAACGCAATACATTAAACACAAAATAACGGTTATTTGGATAGTCCCTTTTGTCGAGTGGTCAGCGTTGTGGCTTTTCACCTCAGAGGTTACGGTTGCGATTCTGTATTGAGATGAGGAATTATTCTTTATGCAGAGACATTTCGTATTCTAGACACTAACAATATTGTAGGTATAGGTTTTATTTTATTAATTTCACATGTTACATTGCCTTACATTTAAACAAAAATTCACGGCTTTTAATATAACTGGGAACAGTCCACTTGGCAATGAGAGGTAACGCTATAAAAAGTAACACTGATTCCCAACCTACATCACTGCAATTAAATGGGACTGGCTGTTGGATCAGGGAATGTCAACAGTTATTAGAGATGAGTTCACATTTGGAACAAGTTCATTATGAAGGTTGTATTACTTACATAATTATACGCGGCAACTTCCAAGATGGCAGCCTGGAGATCGTCACGCTACACACCTTCTTTTCTTGACGACACTGCACTGAATACCTCGAGGAAGAACCAGTCAGAGCGCATACACTAGTATCCGCGCATGCGTAGTGAAAGCTACTAGGGCAAAGTGTTCTAGAAATCTGTTAACAGTCATCTATGATTCAGCTTTAACGGATTCAACAAGTCCCAACTCCAAAACATGAAATAACTAATATAACCCAATGAAACTAATAAAATGTATTATACGCTATAATATGAATGCAGGAGTGAATGTGTTCAGTGTAAAATATAACTTAAAAACATTAAAAAATTTTACAGTTCAGAAAATCAGCGTGAGTAAGTTGTTTCATGGCATTTAAGGGGGCTACAGAAATGAAAAAAAAAAAAAAAACAAGAAGCGCAGTTACATGACATCGCAATGTAAAACATCTTCTTCTTCTTCTTCATCTTCCAAGACAAGGTTTATGCAAGACGATCGGTTCGGAGGCTAATTTTCAAATACGCTCCATCTTCTTCGGGGTAGTTCAATTCTTCTGTTTCAATTGTCTATAAAGCAATGCTCGTCCAGGAAATTTTGGAGCCATTCTAATTACATGTTCTTTCCAATTTTTTCTTGTATTTTTCTATTTCCTCGACTATACGACGTTCTGCTAGTAGCTGTTCGCTGATATCCCATTTCATAGTTTGTCTGTTTTTGCCACTCCTAGTACAGATCTTTCAAATTTCGTTTGTGCCTCTTCCAACCTTGATTTTTCTGTTTTATAACACCTATGTTTCACTTACATATTTTATTGCTGTATTCGATACTAAGTTATATAGTCATAATTTGACATCTCTTCTCAAATTTTTACCAAAATGTCTTTAAATGTATCCATTTAATTCATTAAATATGTAAATGTTTTCTTGAATATCCTCACCCAGATATGTGTTCAATTATTTCGCCTTCAATGACGATATTTACTCTCAATTTGTATTTTCCTTCTATGGCCATGGCTTCTATCTTTTTACAGGATATTTATATATTATAATCTTTAATAACCTTATTTAAATTATTAATTTATTTCTGTCATTCATATTAGTTATCTGGCAATAATACCTCGTCGTCTGCAAATAATAGGGTATTATTACTGTAATTGTTATTATTATTATTATTATTATTATTATTATTAATTTATTTACTGATGTTCCCTTTGGATATATTTTCTTCTCCATTTCTCTATTGTTTTAAGTAAAGATCAAACATTATCGCCGATAATCTACAACCTTGTCTCAAACCCATGTTAACATCTGTGCTTCCTTTCCCATCTTGAAACGTAATTTCGATTTTATTATACAATGATTTTATTGAGTTTTCAAGTTTGAAGTTATGCTATATTGTTCCAAAATTACTTATAATTTTTTGCGGTAGGTATACTGTATCCTAAACTTTACATATCGGAATAGTAAATAAGTCCTTAAATTATATTAGGCTTTTTTCTAAGATCTGTTTCACGGTAAAAATGGCATCAACAGCTGCTCTCCATTTTCTAAATCCGTTTTGATCTTCGTTGATAATTTTATCTGCTATTAACTGGAATATCTTTTTTGAAAATATTGCTACATAAAGAACATTCCTCTATGATTCCTACATTTATTTATATTCTTTTTATGTGTATTTAAAAATTGTTACAACTTGAGTTTTACCTAAAATTTACCACGGGATGTTTAATGTGTATTTGCAATATGCATATATAATTAAACTATAAACAGTAGTAGTACTGGTACTGATAATTTTACGACAATTTAATTGAGGTTAACGAATGCTTTTTTTCATGATGTTAATTATCTTATGAAAAGATGCATGAGTTTGAAACCTAAATTAAACTGTCACGTAAAACTAGTAGCACCAGTGCTACTCGGCTAGATAATCACACGAAATGATATATTTTGCAACGAGAATATAATGGTAGTAATTAAAACGCGAGTATTATTATCAACCAAGCGAAACGAGGTTAATAATTATCATACGAGCGTTTTAATCACCATTATAGTCAAGGTTCATACGACAGTTTATGCTCGACCATGTATCTAAATTAAAGGTTTCATAAGTATTCGGTTCTGGTTTGAGTGATGTGTTACAATCGTTATTCCTTTATCTATGGTTACAATACAATGACCTTGTAGCACCTGTGTCAAAGTTGCTAGCGTTGTGAGACGTACTACGCAGAATAATCGATACTTGCACTTTCACAATGTTACGTGACCACTTCTGATTGGTAGAATACCAATACTTTAATGAACAGGTGTACACAGCCTACGTGATCTCACTCGCTGCATTCTGAGGCAGTATTATTAACACTTAAATGATTTCAGTCAAATTATATAATATGCAAATTCAATAACAGCCCGCCTTAAAGCAATATGAGTATGTAATAATTTGTAAATTGTATGTAACAGTCATTGCATATGCTTATATTATTGTAAACATGTTGAATAATGTTATGTGAATATATTACGTAATTTAATAATGTATGAACTGTGAGAACAATAAGTTTAAAGTTGCTAACAATGAGGTAACCTTGAGCCAATAATGATTTTGGGTGTTTAACAATACTACTTGTGATTCTTGGAAGCAATAATGTAAATTTTGAGACAGTTTAAAAATAGCCAATCAACAACCAGAAAAAGCTTTAGTTAAATGAAGGTATTCTATTGGAGTAGGATTAGCCAATCAGAGACTTGAAATACAGAAATTTACAAGTTTAAACGGTTGAAATCAATTCAGTTGCCTCCAAACGTATGCACGGCAGAGGTGGACAATCATCCAACAGATAAGGGGAGGTGTTGTGGCTAGCCGAAAACTAATCTCACGAGGCTAGGATCGCTGTCTATCGTAGCTCCTCACTTTCCTCACGATGCTGAGTGAGCACCTGGACTATACGTGGGGTTTAAAATCCGTACCAATACGGGTGGGATCGAACCCGGGCGCATACCCTGGCAGGGAACCACATTCCGGGCTCTAGCCCACAGCGCTACGGTACAGGACTAAAATAGCATTCAGTTTAATGTAATATATAATTTGTAAATCTTCTTCATTGTCTTATGCAGCCTCCACATCACTATTTACGATAAAATAGTTATTGGTATTGATTTTTATTTCAGTTTTTACTTCTTTTTTCCATTATTATCGCTTAATTCAGATGTATGTTAAACAAATTGATATTTTTTGTGTTTTTCAAAACCTTTTGTAGTGCATTTTTAGAAAGGAAGTTTCCCCTTCCTCGAAATTAATTAAAGGGAAACTATAATCTCAAGGGGGTATGGGAAGAGGGACCTTAATCAAATTCCAGAAGCCTAGGGGTAGCGTTCCACCCCAGGAACACGTGCTCGCTCGCTAGCCGAGGTCCATCACTATCCTTGTTTGTGATTTCCCCACAAACTACATGATACTCTGTTTTCCCTACGTGCCACTTCCGCTACCCTCTCTCGGGTCTAAATTATAAAGCAGAACCCAATTCTCTACCTTAGGCGGTAGGAAACGTCGGGCGGTGGAATTTCAAATTCTCGCGGTTGCCACACGAGCGCTTTGAGAAATGGAGACCCCGACCGCTATGTAATTAAAGGGCGTATATTTCCCACCCATTAGAATGTGACAGAGTAATGGAGTTGGTAACAGGAGGAGATGTCATATATATTTAAAGTTTTAATAGAAGTCATGTACACAGAGGGCGGTGTGCAAAATCGAATTTCATATAATATCTTACTCTAGACTTTGGTAAAATCTATAAACGGCACTTCAGAAACATTCAGCGTCAGAAAACGAATAAACTACGTCTTCGGAGACGCTACGTGACCTTTATTATGTTGAGCCGGATGGCTCAGGGGTTAGCGTGTGAGATTCACATACGGGAGGTCTCGGCTTAGATTCCCTTGCACCGCCACTTTGTATTTGCGTGTTTCTTTCTGTATCACGTACATAGTGGTATAGAAAGAGAAGGTACTGCATTTCACCATAATTTGATAGCGATATTTCCCGAAAATACATGTTTTGAGGTTCCTTGCATAAAAAAGGTGTTTTTGACAAGAAAAGTCCGTGTGTGTGTGTGTGTGTGTGTGTGTGTGTGTGTGTGTGTGTGAACAGCTGAACTCAAAATCGAAAATTCGAAAATGCGACACGAATGTTTTCAAGACAATACCCCCACACCCACTACCCTTTACCCGGAACGCTTTTTCGAGATTTTTTATTTTCTCAAAATTGGCTCTCACGAGTTTGATTAAAATACCATATATTAAAGATATTTACATGACAAATAAAATGTATATCTTGAACATTCTGGAAATATCCTGTAAAGTCCTCTTCATTTGGAAGAATTTCGTATAATCTTGTTTATCTCGTAAACGTTAAGCGATAGACAAAAACCGCTACACAAAAAATGTCCTCTTCTTTTTCCGAATTAAAGGATTGGGCTTTTATAACCCGTTCCAACATCAAAGGATTTTAATAGAATTGCTTTACCCATCTTTTCTCTGCACGTCCACATTTCGTCTTCCCTTAGAAGAATAAACTAAAGCTTAAGTACGGTAGATGGATGAAGCATCCTTCTAACATGGCTGTACGATTTCTTTTGACATGGCTTAATCTCATCAATCATAGTCTTGTTAAGTTATAATTCTCGTCTTATATCCTGGACCTTACCCTGTCCCTCAAGCTCAATCCCAAGGGTCTAATGTTTCTATTTTTCTTATACGAGGATGGATCGAAAAGCAATGCACAATAATTTTTTTCTGCCTTGGTATTACAGCTGGAATATTGCAATTTCACACATATATACTTAGAAGTTTTCACTACAGAGGGTATTATTTGTTTTATGTGCAGCTCTAGCGAGAAAAGGTGAACTACGCAACAAAGGTGGCGCGCATGTTACTGTCGTCCACGTGTGAAGAGCAGAGAGGTGTGGCTCAATATTTGTAGACCAAAGGGCATAAACCGAGTGATGATTGTATGAACCGTAGCAATGTCTCCAGGTGGTGTGGATTCTTCCTAGAGGACCGTGTGAATCTTAGTGATTCGCCACGCTCCGAGGGCCGGTAACAGCTGCAACCCCGCAGAATGTCAGAGGCATTGAGGAGGCAGTTTTGAACGATCGGCGTGTGCAACTGCGAACCTTATTGTAACAGTTCAACATTTCCTATGGTGCAGTGTACGATAGTCTTCGTGACAATGCTCGCCCCATGTTGACGCTGCTCTTCGTTAAAAAATTACCAAATTTGGTTGGGAGATGCTCCAGCATCCACCATACAGTTCGGACCTTGCACCGTCATACTTTCATCTAATCGATCCCGTGAAAAAATTCTTGGCCAGCTAACGCTTTGCGACAGATGCGGAAGTGAAATCAGCAGTCCGCAGATGACTATACTCCAAGGAAACGGACTTCTACGAACTGGGCATATTGAAACTGGTATCACGATGGGAGAAATGTGTTGAGAAACTTGGTGACTATGTCGAAAAGTAGGTAAAAAGTGTAAGTTCATTTGTGATTTTTTAACTATTAAATTTTTTTGTAATAAACAATATTGTGCGTTACTTTTCGATTCGCCCTCGTATCTGCTTCTTTTATAACCCAGGTTTCGCTTCCATAAAATTGAGCTGGTTTTGGTACCACATTATGTATACATTTTATGTCTTTCCTCATTGTTTTGCCCATATATGTTTTAATACAGTCCACGATTTCAATGTATGTTCTAATATTACTTTCCTTTCCTTGGTCTGTATTATTCACCGAGTTGACACTTCCCAAATATTTAAAGCTATTAACTTGTTCCACTATAGCACCATTTACAACCATTTTGCATCTTATGTTACGTTTTCCCTTCATTGCCATTATTTTGGTTTTATTAATAGATATTTTCATAATATTTTCTTGTAAAACAAGACTCACAAAAAATGTAGATCTTTTTAAAACACCCCTAACGTATTGAAAACTTTTTTTCCACCAGCCATTTTCGAGATTAGCTTTTTATTGTTTTGAATTCTTCAATTCTTTGTCATTCTTTTAAAGCCCTGTGATATTCAGATGTTTCTCGTAGTTGCATGAAAAGAGTATGGAATTTTAAAGCCAGTATATAGCGTTCAGCTCTTGAAAATTTGACTATCCCTTTGCATTTATAAGAAATGTGTAATGTAACTACTTCTGTAATACTTTGTCTGGTTTAAAATGAAATATAAAAATAAGCTTTCGTAAGATAGTTTTATACGCATTAATAAATGATAGAGGGTGGAGAAGGTCATATGAATGTAACATTAGATTTTGTTTTGTAGCTTTCCGAGTTCGGCAGGTGAATCCTGGGTTGGATTATACAGGTTGGACCATTTAAGTTGAGACTGTATAATATCTCCAAATCTAAGTGTTGTAGAACGAATGTCGTCAGTAAAAGTTGCTTGATATTATTGGGGAAAGAAAATACCATTAGTCGTGTTATTTGCAGGACGTTGTTATGGTCATTTTGGGGTCAATTTAAATTGAACCTAATTGTAGATCCCATTAAAAAAATTAAATTGACCATAAAATGACCATCTTCATTTCCTCCAAACAAAACGCGACTAATAGCATTTACTTTCCCCTATAATATCAAGCAACTTTTATTAAAGACATTTCTTTCTACAATGCTTAGTTTTGGGGTTATTGTACAGTCTCAACTTAAATGTTCCACCCTATATACTACCACGTATTTTCCTGCCTCTCATTTTATCTTTCAGGGTTTCAGGGTATGACATGACGGCCAGTGATGTGTAGTCATACGAGTAGTTTAAGCAGAAAAGTGCTTCTTCCCTGGCACGTAAGCTTCTGCCCTAACCTGTCCTTGATGATAGTAGGGCATCAAAGGGGCGCCCTCTTGCGCTGCGACTGCCACAATTAGATCTAGACGTTCTTCGTGCTCTTTTGCCTCATTCCCTCCTCCCGGAGGTTTAGTAGGCACAGTATCATTGACTGTAGTGCTGTAATCCTCCGGTTCTAATTTCTGATCTGTATAGAGTATGAGCAGGAACATTTAGTAAAACGAGGAGGGTTATAAATTTATTGAGGTTCCCAAATGCGTAGTTATTTACAGGGAGAGCTCTACCGCATAAGCTATGCATAAATAAAATGATATAATTGAGAATATTGTTGAGCATTATAAATGAGTAAACAAGACTTTGCAAAAAAACAAAAAACATTCTGATGTGTTACACTCACATGACTTTCTCTACTCTTGTACAAACTATTTTTACAAACGCTTATTCTCCATATGCTTCATGTTAATTGAAATGTTAATCTTATTGCTAATTTTCTTGTATATGCGAGGGGAATTGGTAGGCTTTAAGCGATAGTCAAATATTTCAAGAGCTGGTTGCTTTGTGGAGTATTCCATTCTCTTTGCATTACCAGGACAAAAAAATGAATAACGAATTTGAGAAAAAGTATAAGTATTGGAAAATTTAAGGGAATAACAAGCAATATCTCGAAAATGGTTCACTCAACAAAAAAATGTACATGACATAAATTGTGTATTTTAACACGATCTACATCTCTTGTGTATTAAAATTTTGTCTATCTCTTATGGTTTACCAGTTATGCAAAAGTCGTTCACAATGGAGAATACTTTTGGAGACATTCCCAGAAAATTCAAGATATACATTTTATTTGTCATGAAAATATCTTAAACATATGATATTTTAATCAAAATCGTTAGAGCGATTTTTGAGAAAATTTAAATTTTCGAAAATGTTCCATGTAAAGGGTAATCTGGGGTGGGGGGATTTTCTTGAAAACCTTCGTGTCGCATCTCTGGAAGATACTGAACCTAAATACCAAGTTTGGTGTTTATCCGACTGTTCGTTATGCTTTTCACAGACACACACACGGACATGTTTCCAAAAATGCTTTTTTTGGATTCAGAGGATCTCAAAACATGTATTTCCGGTGAAATTTCGGTATCGAATTTTTGGGTGGAATACAATACTTCCCCTACTTACTATACGTGGTAGAGAAAGTAAAAAGTGATGTGATACATTCACGTAACTTTCAAATCCCGGCTATGGCATTGAATTTTTCAGTCATCTGATTCTGCCTTTCCAACCTTGTCCAACACACGGCTTGTGTGAAAGAACAATTAATTCTATTCTTAGTCAAGCTTATTTTTCTATCTTATCCATTTTAATCCACAAAATAAACCTTCGCAGAAATAGCTACATTACACATTTCGTTAAAAATACAAAGAGATCAGTGATTCCATACTGTTTCCATGTAATCGCGAGAAACAACTGAATGTTGAAAGGACTTTTGGAGAATGACCAAGAAATCAGCAATTCGATTCTTTAATAAGGCATATCTTGGAAACGGTACCACAGCGAAACTTATTTTAAATAAATTTGGGTTTTACAGAGATCTACATTTTTTGTGTAGTACGTTTTCACCTATCCTCCTTTCGCGTTAACATTTACCAGTTATACAAGGTTATACAAAATGTCTTCCAAATGAAGTGGACTTTACAGTCTATTCCCAGAAAATTCAAGATATACACTGTATTTGTCATGTAAATATCTTTAACATATGGTATTTTTTTCATTAAAATTGTTGGAGCCATTTTTAGAAAATCAAACTATTAAAAAAATCTTGAGTAAGGGTAGTTGTGTTTTGGGGGATTTTCTTGAAAATCTTTGTCACTTCCTTGGAGGATACTAAACTTAAATACCAAGTTTGGTACTTATCTGAGTTTTCGTTTTGGAGTTATGATAATCACAAGCACACACACGCGCACACTCACACACACGGACCTTTTTCTAAAAATGCTTTTTTTGGATTCAAGGGGCCTCAAGACATATTTCCTGTGAAATTTCGGTATCGAATGTTTGTGTGGAATACAATACTTCCCCTACTTACTATACGTAGTAGAGAAAGTAATAACTAAGCATGTATGTATCTGGTATTTCATATCTTGTGAGATTTAGTGCGAGGATGATCCAAAATGTAGACCATTCAAATCGCGCAGCTTTTCTCAGTGTTGTATGAATGCCAATCGAAAAATGTTCTTGTGCATTCTGTGGTTGTTCAAAATGATATAGTCTTGCCGATTGTGAGTTTAGAGGTATGCAGTTTTTTAATGCTGCGAAGTTGAAAGGCGCAGAAATTTAGCGGCAACTAAAGGAAGTGATGCAGTAATGAATTAAATAAATTTGAGAAGGTGGTGTGAAATGTGCATGACAAAACTCGACTCTGACGCCCGTCACTCAACACAGATGATTTTAGGAATTTGAAGTGAACCCAAAAATGGTGCAAGACAGAGGCGTAACCTTAGAAGAGTTAAAATATTTTCTGAAATATTTCTCGTTCTTTCTTTCGTGAAATCGTATCCGCACATTTTGGCTTAATGGAGTGGTGACCGTTGACAGTACAACACAAATTCTAATGCTCTAGGGCAGATATGTCAAATGCTTAAATAACGGAGGTGGTGGTGGAGAAATAAAGTACACTTCATTTTGTGACATGTTATTTTTGATAAAAAATAGATATATATTTAAATTTATTAAAGCCAGATGATAATTACTTCATGGATTACCCTAGTATATGCCGAAAAATATGTCAAAGCGCTATGAAAGTTCCTTCTAAAGCCTCTAAAGCATCTACCGTTCTGGTAAAATTCACATTATATTATAGACGAATGTTTTGTTATTAGTTTATGCTATGCTTCTGTTGTCGATCGAAATGGAATGGTTAATTCATTTACTAACAGAGAACACAGCCTTGCTGTAAGTCAGACCGTATGCTAAAATTTGTCCGGCTACAAATGCGACAAAACATTTAACTCCAGAGATAATAGAATATTAATGGAATTCACTCTCTGCGGCGTGATCCGATCAGCCTCTTTCCACAGGGTTAAACGTGGCATGTAGAATCAGATGCTGAAATTTTCAAATGCGACACTATCTCATCCATTTTAAGCTATAAGACATTTAAATAAAAGTCTTGACATCGATTTGCAAGAAGAATTTTTCAGCGTTTAGAGATATCTAGCTGAAACTATTTAAATGCTCAATGTATTTTTACTTTCTCTACTACGTATAGATAGATGTTTTAGGGCCCCTGAATCCATAAAAGTACGATAAGAAAAGGGTCCTTGTTTTTGTGTCTGTGAACAGCATAACCCAAAAACGAAAAGTGAAATAAATACCAAACTTACCTTTCAGGTTCAGTATTTTTCAAAGATGCGACATGAGGCACTATTTTTAACACTTAAAGATTTTAATCAAATTATATAAATATATATTTGAATAACAGCTCGCCTTGAAACAATATGTGTATGTAATAATTTGTAAAATGTATGTAACAGTCATTGCATACGCTTATATTATTGTAAACATTGTTCAATAATGTTATGTGAATATATTACGTAATTTAATAATGTAGGAGCTGTGAGAATTAGGTCAAAAGTTGCTAACAAAGAGGTAACAATGAGGTAACCTTGAGTCAATAATGAGTAAGAAGGTTTAACAGTACTATTTGTGATTCCTTGAGTAACAATAATGTAATTTTAGTGACAGTTTATAAAATAGCCAATCAACAACCAGAAAAAACTTTAGTTAAATGAAGGTATTCTATTGGAGTTGGATTAGCTAATCACAGAAATACAGAAATACAATTTACAAGTTTAGACGGTTTAAATCAATTCAGTTGCCTCCAAACAGTGCTCATAACCAGACGTGTTGCTTCTAGACAGTCCTCACAACCAGATGCGTGATGTGTCCTCGATAAATTTTATACGTTTTCGTGTGAGACTAAAATAGTATATGCATTAAAAAGTGCAAGTATTAAATAAAAGCATCTCACAGCTTAAAACTTAAAATCTGCGTAAGCCTACATTCTTGTCGCATCACGCCCTGCCAAGATATCCATGTCTCTAAAATAATACTGATCTAGCCGAGGCAAACATAAATATTAAATATTTAAACAAACAGTTTAATTACAAACTTAATATTTTTTTAAACTTGGGGCGTAGGCCACCTGAAAATACATTTGGGGTGAAGGCTACTGGAAACTGTTTACTATACGTGCGGTTGCAACTACTACAAGTTCGGCTCCCCAAAAGTTGAAATATAATACAACTCCTACTTCAATTCCGCTTTTCAATACGTAGCAGCAAACAACGTAAAGAACAATTCTTCTCAGACACGAAGATTTTCAAGAAAATCCTCCCACTCCAGATTAACCTTTTGATGGAACAGCTTTAAAAATTTTTGATTAAAATATGATACATTTAAGATATTTTCATGACAAATAAAATGTATATCTTAATTTTTTTTAAATATTCGCAAAAGTCCTCCTCTTTCTGAATGGCGTATGCATAACTGGTAAACCGTAAGAGAGAGACAAAATTTTTCTACACAAAAAAATGTAGAGCTCGTTAAAGCACACAATTTGTCTTTTTTTTTCGAGTGAACCATTTCCGAGATATTCCTTGTTATTTGTTTGAATTTTCCAATACTTATACTTTTTTTCAAATGGAAATTCATTATTCGTTGTTTTATGTCCTGGACATGCAAAGAGAATGGAATATTCCACATAGCAACCAGCGCTTAAAATATTTGACTATCGCTTAAAGCCTACCAATTCCCCTCGCGCCTGCAAGAAAATTAGTAATAAGATAGAGTCTGCAAATGTTTATCTCGATTAACATGAAGTAGATGGAGAATAAGTGTTTGTAAAAATACTATGTACAAGAGTGGAGAAAACCATGTGAATGCAACACATCAGATTTTTAGGTTAGTATCAATAAATCTGATTAAAGAAAACCAGATATTCGTGATAGAATATTTTCTTTCAAGCTCAGCAATGAAGTTAAGTTGAAGCGATGAATAAAAATTAACACAACTCAGCATCTAAAGGTATTACACAGAGAGAGAGAGAGAGAGAGAGAGAGAGAGAGAGAGAGAGAGAGAGTTTATGCTTTTGAAGTTAAGGATTTGTATAATCTCTCCCCTAAATTCCTGTGTGGGCTTATTTGCATATCTTCATCTAGTATTGCTGTTACTATTCATTATAAAATCAGTCACAACATAAGATTTACAAATATATTCCTTCTAAACTTTTACACTGCATAAATGTTTCCATGGATTGCGCTCTGTCATTCTACAATGGCAACTTTACGAATTGGTATATATGCCGACAAATCAACACAAGTCTGTGTTTCAGAAAGAATGTGAAATTTTAAGATTTGGTAGCGTTTATCTGTAACATAACAGTTAAAATGTTTTATAAAATAGTACACGTTTGTCAAGTTTTACGAAATGTAAATGTATGAATGTGCAAGGACATCACCTAATTTTCGATCACCTGAAACAGAGTCCTCAAAGAACAGGATAAATGAAAGGAACATAAATCATATTGTAAGTTATTTTTAAATATCTTTTTTTAGGAGAAATATTCAAAATGAAGCTTAATAAAACGTAAATATGCATTTAATTTAGTTTGCTTAGCCAACAGCGATCATGTTGTTTGGAACATTCCTTCAGTGTATCCCTTTGCGGATTGAGTGAGCAGAAATTCATTGTTCGAATCCAAGGTTGCCTTAGGGGATTTAAAAATTAAAACAAAAAAGAAAATGGGGGGATGCCAGAATTAGAATGCAGCCGAGCGCGGTGCGGCAAGCAATTCATTGTCGGGAAGGACACAATAGACGGTGCGGAAATCGATGGCAGGGGCGGCATAAAAAACAAAAACAGGTATATATCGACAAAGTGTGTACGGGAATGCTTTCATTCAAAGCCCAGCGGGTGAGCTTTAGTCCCTCACTGCAACACAAACACAGGTGACGTCACACTTGTATGGGATAAATACCGTAGCATAAATTTTAGACCAGATTTGGATAGAGAAGAGATCCCTCTCGCTCGATAGGGGAGCAAGAGACCTCGTACAGCAGCTTGTGTGCTGACATTTGGAAGTTCCCGGTTTCAAAGCCTAAGCAAGGGTTTCTCGTGGTTTTTCTGATCGCTGGGAGAATCCTGGGATGAATTATTACATACAATGAATTTCCCATCTCTCATTCCCTCCGTTTTACCTCTCCCTTCAGGGCCAGAGGCAGTGGACGGTGGTGTGTGACCTTTGCAGAGAACATATTCAGAGGAAACCGTCTGCTCGAATCTCTCCGCGAGTGTTGAGAGGGCATTCGAATGGTAGCTCTTCCAGGAAACACCATACGAAAAAGTCATAAAATCTTTTATGTTCAACTCGTCATCACCACATCTGGCCTTCTATTGGGAATACTGAACTCATTCCTTCCTCCTGGAAGTCACATAAGCGAAAGAGGCTTGATTACTGGCTACAGTAAATCCTGTTCCATCCCCAGACTGTACCTGCACGATGCAAGCATCCTAAAATTGACCACTTTTCGGATCATCAATCTTAGCAGGTGACAACCGTAGCCAACAAAATCTAATTGTGTCAGTAAAATCTACAGGCATGTTTTACATCTAGAAGCGCCTGTTGAAGTAAAGTTCTGTCGTCATGTAGACGAGTGTCGTCCGTCCGAAAAAAACATAACTAAATTAATAGTTGCACAAATCAAGATTTTGGGAGTAGTTAACAATTATAGCTGTCTGTCAATATCTCTGTTGTGAATTCTCGTGTTAAGACGGTAGCGGTTACTGACAATTGGATCAATTTTAGGAGCTATCAGAGGGCTACGCTTTCACCAGAAGCAAACAAGTGACGATTGCGGTCATAAATTCACAATAATCGCTGACCTCACTAATTCTCATCATGCTTTTGGAGGCTTTGGACTGTCAAAGGAATTTAGGCTTCTCCTGTGGTTACTTTTATTTGTTTGGCATGTTTCTAATTGGTGTTTTTACTTTCTCTACTACGTATAGTAAGTAGGGGAAGTATTGTATTCCACCCAAAAATTCGATACCGAGATTTCACCAGAAATATGTTTTGAGACACCCTGAATCCAAAACAAGCATTTTTGGAAACATGTCAGTGTGTGTGTCTGTGTGTCTGTCTGTGTGTGTCTGTCTGTGAACACCATAACTCAGAAACGAACAATCGGATAAACACCAAACTTGGCATTTAGGATCAGTATCTTCCAGAGATGCAACACAAAGGTTTTCAAGAAAATCCCCCCACCCCAGATTACCCTTTACATGGAATATTTTTCGAATATTTTAATTTTCTCAAATTTGGCTCTAACGATTGTGTTTAAATATCATATGTTTAAGATATTTTCATGACAAATGAAATGTATATCTCGAATTTACTGGGAATGTCTCCAAAAGTGTTCTTCATTGTGAACGACTTTTGCATAACTGGTAAACCATAAGAGACAGACAAAATTTTACTACACAAAAATGTAGATCGCGTTAAAATACACAATTTATATCATGTACATTTTTGTTGTTGAGTGAACCATTTTCGAGATATTGCTTGTTATTGCCTTAAATTTTCCAAAACTTATACTTTTTCTCAAATTCGTTATTCATTTTTTTTGTCCTGGTAATACAAATAGAATGGAATACTCCACATAGCAACCAGCTCTTAAACGCTTAAATCCTACCATATTCCCCTTGCAACTACAAGAAAATTAGGAATAAGATTAACATCTCGATATCTCGATTAACATGAAGCATATGGAGAATAAGCGTTTGTAAAAATAGGTTGTACAAGAGTAGAGAAAGTCATGTGAGTGCAACACATCATATATTTTCCTTGTCAAAATTAAAAATTCCCAAAAATCGTACCCAAGCTTATGAATGTAGGACATGGCTTTCAAAAATGTCCCTATTCTTCTCATACTGTATTCTTGCTTTCCAAATCCTGTCTTCTAGCAGTTCTTCGTATGTTTGATCCTTCCATATTCAGCTCTTGTATTATAAGCAGGTGATTGGAGTTTACAACCACTTATTTTAAAACTATATGAATCTTCACGATATTTGATGTTCGTTTTCCTGTGGTTCCGCCATTCAGCAGCATTGTTGGAATGGCGCTTGTTATAATAATTACACATTCTCTTGGGCACTTCCTGATTGCTCATCCATTGGTAAATAAAATAGTCTGAAAATTGCTGTAATCTCTCGTTTAAAGATGCATCCTCGTGAATAATTAGCAACCCTTCTTCAATATTATCTACTTTTTCAAAAGCGAATGCCGCACACATTCGAAAGGTAAAGCGTATCTCGTCATACTCGTTCTAAGCTTTTACACCTTCCTTCACAAACATGTTGCACATAAAAAAGACAACCGCTAATTTCTGCTGAGGGTAGACCTCTTGAAAAGAAGAAATGGCCGCTGATTCACATATACAATTAAGGAATTCCACTCTGGTACAGTTTCTTTGCAGTTTTTAAGGTACGTCTTTCTCCTGTTTGAAGAGAAAGCGAAGACAACAAGAACAGCTTTGATTCTTTGCAGCTACTTTCAAAGTCGGTATGAATTGTGGGAATTTGGCGAAACTGTCCGCTGCAACTAAATTTAGTATCAAAGAAGAAATGGTGGTATATTCTAAAACTTTACTTTTATTTTTCTCCAGGTAGAATTAAAATTCTTTCTCATCCACCGCCAGAAGGGAGCTACTCCCATCCTTCATATATTTAGGATATTTTCATCCAACGCACCAATTTGTAACCCTCAAATTCTTCCCTGTAAACTCGAAGAGAAGCTCCTTCTCTCCCTCGCATTTTCTCTACATGAACGGCTTTCTTAATTTCTACTTTCGCTTCATCCGGTACACAAACAAGATCTGTGGCTATCACCTTATGATTCCAGCTCACAGCTATCCCATATTCTTCTTAGATTAATCAATTAGACACATACGCGTCACAGATCCTTCCTTGTTCTCTCTTTACCTAAATATGCATGTCCGCCATACAGGAGACAAGGCTCCCCTTTTTCAGTCGCAATATGCTCCATGTTTAACTAGTTCTGTGTCCACTGTAGTGATAACACCAAATTGAAATTAACACACTGTTGACCGCAAACGTCATATAAGACCATTCCACAAATTATGTTTGAGAGGCATTTCTAAAATGCTTAACCGCAAATGTGATAATATAATCCACTATAATGGAATTATCATAGACCACAGTTATCACGAAATCGTAAATTCTCCCTGATTTTCAGTTATGGGTACGGTATTAATTAGCCAAGCTGTGTGTGGCTTCCAATGACCTGTAAAGAGTGTCAATTAATACAAGCGTCTGCCATAACTACGTCCAACTTGATCTTGGGGATTTACTCAACAAAGGAGGGAAACTTTTGTCTCCGGGACTGGGAGATTAAGGAATGCAAGTTACTCATAACATGCGTCTTTCTGAGGAGATTGATTTAGATGAATTTCTAACGCGTCTCTACTTCAAATGTAATTTTGATGAATGCTACATGAATATTGCTAACAGTGGTTGGTCCGCAAATTAAGAATATTGCTGGATACTGCAACCTCTAAACTTACAAACCTACAAACTTGCTAAGAGCAGCATAGACGTTGCATTGTTTACAACCCTTTGCAGGCTGCGTTCAATCATAGCATGAAAGAGGAGGTTCTGTTGGAGAGGAGAAAGAAAGTAAAAAGCAGGGTTCAGTGTTAGAAGATGCTAAAGAGAAAATCACCCTGGCGCATATTCTGTAACAGATGGGTATTGAAGGCAAGGTTCTTTGTTACGTTGATGGTATTAGATGGTATTTGAAGCAGTATATATAATGTCGCGTTGCTGCGACAGTTTGATGCAGGACGATGGTGAAGCAGTACCATTTGGTTCAATATTTTCTGTTGACTCTGTTGCCGGCTGCTACAGTGGTATAGCTATGCGATCTTTCTCTCAGCATATGCATGGACGTAGTGAGGAAGTATAACACCAGTTTAAATTCACTGAAAAATTTAATGTGATGCAATACTTGAGCTATTGAACGAGTTGCCGACCGTTTGAGATAGACAACTAGACTGTCTCTAAATTGTAACACTTGAAACTATAACAATTGAATTATATACCTGCTAACTTCTGGAGTATGAATTTTACGACTTGAAATAACTGTTTCTGCAATAAAAGAAACTAGAAGCGCAACTTGCCGTGAGTCGCTAAAATGCTTACCCGGAAAACCCCTCCAATACTCACACAAGCTCTTCTCAGACCGCTTAAAATAACACAAGTATCCAGAGTGACGAATGTAAACACGAGTGTGGTTTAGATTACACGCCTTCTTATTACTTAAGCTCCACTTACTTTAGAACTACCGCATCAACGTTACTTCTTGCGCTGAACCAATCTTACAATGTTTACGTGTGCGTTTGTTATCTTGTTGCTATGGAGCCTGGACAAACGCTCAGATTTTCATTATCTTTCTCTTTTTCAGAATTTCTGCCTACTTGACTATTCAAACGTACTGAACTTATAACCTAAATGAATTCCAAGAACTGTTACATTAACATTTAAAAAACTTTGCTTATCTACCTGTCATAAGTCTCATATTCTCCTGATAGTGATGCATGTTATGCTGGACATTGAACCATAATTTGGCAGATAAACAATCCATAAGTTGGAGTTAATTGTTCTTCCACACAAGCCGTGTGTTGGACAAGGTTGGAAAGGTAGAATCAGACGACTTAAAAATTCAATGCCATAGCCAGGATTTGAATCACGGATCTCCCGGTCTCCGTCCGGTTGATCTAAACACTGAGCTACCATGGCAACATGCCGGTAGGACATTAAATTACAACATAGTAGGTCGCCATTGGGGTATGTCATCTCAATATAATTTGAGAACTACTTGTGGTTTACCGGGAAACATGCGAATCAGTTGGAGAATTGGCATTTAATTTTTCAGTCGTCTGATTCTACCTTTCCAATCCATAAGTTCTTTTTTCATGGTAATGAGCTATGTTATGTTGAACCCTGAACCTTAAGTATAGAGACCACCGCCCTGTAAAGGGTTAACGCGTTCGGCTGTCGCCAATGACTTTGCTGAACATGACTCGCTAATTACCTTTTTATTTAGACAAACCTTTCAACTCAAGCTTATTATATTATACATTGGTTTAATATACGGAAAGTATTTATTGCAATTATTTCTTTCTCTTATTATCATTTTTATTTAATTATTTATATATTCCCGTCAATAACTACAGTATCATATTCCAGCTCTAAGTACTTCATGCCATTGTAACATCATTGTTATAACCAAAATGTCTTCAAAAGAAAATAAGTATTCGCATGTGTAGTATTATCAGATTATTTGCTTCGTTTTCTCCGTCGATGCTCCAACTTATTTAAATAAATGATATATCTATTCCGTAATACTGTTATTAGGATAATATTATTACAAGATCTGTTCCTGCATCTTAACTCCATTCTTTCCTACGATTTGCCACATTTCTTACTTAGGTGTACGTAGTAAAGTCTGTGGTATTTGTCTTCTGTTTATATGTTCCTTCAATTTCTTCTGCACGAATCCATTTTATTTGTGATAGGAACTCTTTTAAGATCTTTGTCGTTTTCTGGTTGACAACCTTTCAATACTCTCAGAAATGTACATGCTTTACTACGATTCAATATATATATATATATATATATATATATATATATATATTCTCTTCTTCTTTCTAGGTCTTTGATCCGTAAAGTAACAACGGAGAACTAATTTTAGCTGTGTTTGTTTTATTACTTTTCTATCTAACAACGTTATCCCACAATTATGCTATTATTGGTTGTGTCATTATCATAATGTACTAATACATCGCAGTTATTTAAGATGTGTGACTTGTTCAGTTCTTTATTTCTTGTCACTGATTTTGATGGAATTTATGGTTTTCCATGGAACAACATTTTGGTACCTTCTACAGATGTTTTAAGAGACATTTTATTAAAGATAAACATACCACTTATTGGTAATTAACTGTTCCTTCACATAAGCCGTGTTTGGACAAGTTTGAGAAGACAAAATCAGACTGAAAAAATTCAATATGCCGGCACGTTATTAAATTCCAACCTAATAGTTGGTTAAACTATGAAGCTCGGGACTTAAAGTACTTAGAACATTGTATGCACCTCAAATGAACTTCAGATCTCATTGTAGTCTACCGAAAAATGCGAGTCAGTTGGGGAATTTAATATCGTGCCGGCATCTTGCCATGGTAGTTCAGTGGTTAGAGCTACCGGACGCAAACGTGGTTCAAATTCGGCTTCCATATTCCTTATTGTTAGTTCTATGCGCTAGCCTTTACTGTCTCACTGCGAAAATACAGTAATATATTATGTGATATGTATTACCTAATTTTATTCCTCTGCAGTTTTAGTGTCTTTCAGTTTTAAATTTTATCATTCACGTAGATGAATAAAACTGGGCAGAGGCTACTGCCTTGTCCGGCTCCTTGGTTTATTTCAGTATGAATTTTACATAGATTATTTTTCTACTTTTATTACGGATGTAGTATATCTGTACACTTATTATATAGTCCATATTAAGAAGCCTAAAAATTCTTTATGTAACAACATGGAATAGGAACCTGTTCATTAAATTATAGCCCTTTATTTATCAATGCACCCAATCTGAATATATTATTTACTAGTGATCGCCCGTATTTAAATCCACACTGGTTTACAGTTTAAATAATTTAACCGCAAATTTGCTATACACAGTCTCTTTGATAATTTTGGCATTGTAATCATCAGCAATATTAATGTGTCTGTCTAAAGAACCCACTATCAATTTTCTAAGCGGACGTTAAAGACTTTAAGGAAAATATTTTCATTATCCCTCTCCTCCAACCCAAGGGAATTCTTTACGTAAAACGATTTATTTTTTCATTTTTTCAATGGTTTTTATTAATGTCATTAGTTTTAAGGTATTAGAATATCAAAATATACAGAGTGGACCATTTAAGTTGAGACTGTACAATATCTCCAAAACTAAACGTTGTGGAAAGAAATGTCTGGAATAAAAGTTGCTTGATGCTATGGGGGAAACTAAATGCCGTTAGTCGTGTTTTATTTGGAGAACGTTGTGATGGTCATTTTAGGTTCAGTTTATTTTCTTATAAATGCGAACCTGCCTTTTTTATGTTGTTTTCTCACTCCTCATAAAAAACTAAACAACATTTGTATAAAGCACTTTTCAATTGTTATTACACCAACGTAAATGACAACGAAAATTCTGAATGGCTGTGTACGAAGAGCACAATGAATGATTCGATCAAACCTGGATGGTCATTCGAGAGTCAAACGTTTCGTAATTATTTGCAAACAACATTTTTTATTTGGTTTCTTATTCCTATCACAAAATAAACAGCCTTTTATAAATTATTTTCCAAAGAGAAAGCAACATACAACATGTAGGTTTCCATTAAAAAAATTAATTGACCCTAAAATGACCACCATAACGTCATCCAAATAAAACACGATTAATGGCATTTACTTTCCCCCATAATAACAAGCAACATTTATTAAAGACCTTTCTTTCTACAACGCTTAGTTTTGGAGCCATTGTACAGTCTCCTTCAATGGTCACCTGTATATTTAATGTTTTCTGCAAATGGCCTATAAGGTCATCTTCCTTTTAATTTGAAGTTTCTATAATTGTGATGCTGTACAAGATAAACAGAATCTCACTTCAGAAAAAGTCGGATCACAATCACACATATATACATAGAGTATGAATTAAAAAAAGAATAAGAATAATAATATAAGTTATTATTCACTTGCGTTTGAAAGGGGATATATCATACATATTATACATTATACATATGAAAGGGGAACCATACACCACCACTCTGCATAATTTAATTCACTGAATGTTAAAACATTCAACATGTAACTTTGTACAGAGCTATTTGTAAGCAACGGGCACGCTAGCTAGTTAAATTGGAATTCCTGGAACTCATAACGACGGTGCCTGGCACAGAGTGGTACAACGCTACATGATGGCGCTGAAGCGCAAGGTTCGGAAACCTCATATTTTCATACATGCTTGGGTAATGCGGCCTGAGGGCCAATGGGAAGCATCATTACATTTTCAAACGTAGAGGACAGCGTGGGTAAGCCGCTCTATATAAGGCCAGACTTTGCCGAGGGGACACTCTTACTTATTACTAGTTCAGCGCAACAAGAAGTCACGCCGACGCAAGGTGCTGCAGATGCACGTGGGTGCATATAAGGGTGGGGATGCGTGTGAAGATAGATAGGCTCCTGATAGATATTCAAGTGGTGGGATAAAGTAAATGGGAAAAGCTAGCCGCCCATATTTATTTGAACAATGAAATAAACATCAATTATAAAGGGAAAACTTGCAATGTATTTTAACTTGCCTCACCCACTAGAACCTGAGATTAAAGAAACTTAGCAATTAGGTAAGAATGGAGTACTCAACTACCGACGTGCATCACTAGCCGAGGAAGACGAACACTACAACAGCTCGCTGCAAGAGTCGACCAACCATTTCCCGCTACACGTTCTCAATATTTTAAGCAACACTCTTTGAAAAGTCGATGTTTTGTTTCTCATAAGCTCAAATATAATATTAAGGCTAGCATATATGACTTGTCTCAACCTCTGTATACCCCTTAGTGCACATAACACAGTGCATAATGAAGCCGTACCGATTATGCCTAGCAAAGATGATGTAATAAAATAACTTTTATGGAAATTATTTTAGGTAATTTATGAAAAGGGTAGCGTAAGGTAGCAAAAACTTATAGGTTTCACCTTACATTTTCGTATATACATTTCCGTTCTATTCAGTAGACGTAATATAACGTGTTTACATCTACCTAACGTTAACAAACGAGAACAATCTGATGTGTTACACTCACATGACTTTCTCTACTCTTGTACAAACTATTTCTTCAAACCTTATTCTCCATATGCTTCATGTTAATCGAGATATCGAGATGTTAATCTTATTGCTAATTTTCTTGTAGATGCAAGGGGAATTGGTAGGTTTTAAGCGATAGTCAAATATTTTAACGCTGGTTGCTATGTGGCGCATTCCATTCTCTTTGCATGTCCGGGACATAAAAAAATGAATAACGAATTTCAGAAAAAGTATAAGTATTGGAAAATTTAAGGGAATAACAAGCAATATCTCGAAAATGGTTCACTCAACAAAACAAATGTATACGACATAAATTGTGTATTTGAACGCGATCTACATTTTTTGTGCAGTAAAATTTTGTCTATCTCTTATGGTTTACCAGTTATGCAAAAGTCGTTCAGAATGAAGAACACTTTCGGAGACATTCCCAGAAAATTAGAGATATACATTTCATTTGTCGTAAAAATATCTTAAACATATGATACTTTAATCAAAATTGTTCTAGCCATTTTTGAGAAAATTAAAATTTTCGAAAAATGCTCCATGTAAAGGGTATTCTGGGGTGGGGGGATTTTCTTGAAAACCTTCGTGTCGCATCTCTGGAAGATACTGAACCTAAATACCAAGTTTGGTGTTTATCCGACTGTTCGTTTTTGAGTTATGCTGTTCACAGACACAGAGACACACACACACACACGGACATTTTCCAAAAATGCTTTTTTTTGGATTCAGGGAGTCTCAAAACATGCATTTCCGGTGAAATCTTGGTATCGAATTTTTGAGTGGTATACAATACTTCCCCTACTTACTATACGTAGTAGAGAAAGTAAAAAGAGCAATACAGCATTGCCGCTTGCGAATTTTAATAAGAAAGCCTGTTACGGCTGTTATGGAGTTTTACCGCGTTCAGTCACCACTACACCACTATTTATTTTTGTAAATAAATTAACAGAAATAAGCAACATGCTCAAAAATGTGTGTTTACTTTCTCTACTGCTTGTCTATGATAAGAAGAGGAAGTTTGGATTCTACCCAAAAAATTCATACTGAGATTCTTTGGAAATACACATTTTGAAGTCCGTTACCGTCAGGGATGGCTGAGGCGGTAACATCTGTACCCGCATTCGGGAAGTCCGGGTCCGATTGCCTGCGACCACCCACTTTGACCCATGGGATTTTTTCGGTTTTTTTCTCGGATCGTCAGGGGAATGCTGGAGTGCTTTCTTCCACCTTCCGAATTCATGTTCCTCCATTTCGTTCCATTAATAATTTAATTCAACCGTCACCTCGTTTGGTTATTTCAGGATTTGAAGTGTCGGCGGTGGTGTTTCGGTGCAGCGTGGCAGGGTAAAAGGATTTTCTTTGTGCCTCGACCTTCGGCTGGTTGCCGGGGTTAAGGGAACGCCCCTTGGACCCTATGTGGAGCGGGGTCCCCGGTTTACCTGTTCTACTGCCGGGGCATATATATCTGGAAACTGTCTTGACCTTGTCATTGCTGTGCCGTCACTCCTGGTTCCGGCAGCGCGATGTCTTCTTCCACCTCTTCCTTTCTTTCCGGAGGCTCCCCCTCAAGGAGTGTCGGGAAAATATCTTCATTCCCGGAAGAGTGCCAAATCCCCTCCACTTGACAATCCAGTCCAATCCAACAGGTGCGTCCAACGTACTCCAAGGGTGTGTCACGAACTTTTTCAAGAAAATCACCCCATTCCCTTTAAGTAAAAAAATGTTGGTATTTATTTATTTTATCTCTTTGCTTAAAATACCATTTGTTTTAGATACTTTTATGACGAATAAATGTCTTGAATTTTCTGGGAATAGCCTATGAAATAATCTTCATTATACAGGGAGGATCATTTAAGTTGAGACTGTACATTATCTCCAAAACTAAGTGTTGTAGAAAGAAATGTCTTGAATAAAAGTTGCTTGATATCATGGGGGAAAGTAAATGACATTAGTCGTTTTTATTTGGAGGACATTGTGATGGTCATTTTAGGGTCAATTTAAATTGACACTAGTTGTAGGCTCCTATTTAAAATAATGTAATTGACCCGAAAATGACTATCACAAAGTCCTCCAAACAAAACACGATTAATGGTATTTACTTTCCCCCGTAATATCAAGCAACTTTTATTCAAGATATTTCTTTCTACAACCCTTATTTTTGGAGATATCGTACAGTCTCAACTTAAATGGTCCATCCTGTATAATTGGTGAACCCTAAGAGACACAAAAAATATACATGTCGTTAAAGCACACAGCTTATGTCAAATACAGTTTTTGTGACGTTAACATCCTGTTATTGGTTTGAGATTTCAAATACTTTTTTTCGACTGCAAATCGCTAATGCTTTTTAGTGCTTTTTCTCTTGGTTATGCTAAGAGAACATTGCTTAAAAGCCATCACATAGCGATCTACTGTTAAAATACTTAACTAATGCTTTAGTTCACTGTATTCGGCTTATACCTACATCCGTTCTGTAAATGTATAATGGAAATTTAACTCTGTTAGCAAGAATTGGATAGAAGTATAAGTTTTTATATAAATAGATTGTAGAAGAGTGAGTACAGAAAGACATGCAAATGCAACACATCCGATTTATCGACTACTGCCGTAGTCTTCTGCTTGTATAAGCTACCTACCATACTTTGTCCTGCACAGTGAACTGGTGAATATAAAATGGCTCGGCTGGTTAGAAGAAGCGTATTGAACGGGGAGACTAATGTTTGTAGTGAGCGATTTATGTACTCTTTCAATCGATTATGAACTTTCGACCTCATGCAACTCTTTGTTTTTATTAAGAAGGATTCTTTACTCATATTCCATTGATTAAATGCGGAATTCTAATGTACTGGAAGCAATTTCTGTAACTATACAGGGTGGACCATTTAAATTGAGACTGTACAACACCTCCAAACATAAGCGTTTCAGAAAAAAATGTCTTTAATAAAAGTGCTCGATATTATGGGGTAAAGTAAATGCCATTAGTCGTGTTTTGTGTTGAGCAGGTTATTATAATTATTTTAGAGTACATTTAATTGTTTTAATTAGACAACCTACAATTAGGGGTCAAATTACATTGATCCTAAAGTGACCATCACAATGTCCTCCAAATAAAACACGACTAATGGCATTTACTTTCCCCCATAATATCAAGCAAGTTTTACTCGACATTTATTTCTACAACGCTTAGTTTTGGAGATATTGTGCAATCTTAGCTTAAATGATCCAGCCTGTATATCTCATAAAATCACAAATAGACAGTACAAAAATCTTATGTGATACATTACAAGACTTTCTCTACAGTTTATCGTTCATTAGTGAGTATACAAACTGTTTTTACTATAGCTTATTTTGTATCTACTACATTTTATTCCAAATAAATCTTTTCAGAAATAGCTACATTACACATTTAGTTCTAGATACAAAAGAACAGCGATAGTCAAAAGTTTAAGAGCTGGACGCTATATGCTAGCCTTAGATTTCTATACTGTTTCCATGCAATCGCTACAAACAACTGGTTGTTAAAGGTATTTAAAGAATGACCAAGAAATGAACAATTCGAACCATTAATAACGGATATCTCAGAAATGGTTTATGCCACAAAACACTTATTTGAAATAAATTGTGTGCTCTAAAGAGATCTACATTTTTGATTTAGTACGTTTTCGTCTATCGCTTAACGTTTACGAGTTATACAAGATTATACAAAATTCCTTCAGAATGAAGAAGCCTTCAAAGGCTATTCGCAGAAAATTAAGATATACATTTTATTTGTCATGTAAATATATTTAATATATGGTACTTTGTTCAAAATCCTTAGTGGCATATTTTAGAAAATTAAAATTTTCGAAAACTGTTACATGTAAAGGTTACTTTGAGGTTACTTAATTTTCATGAACATTTTTCTACCGCATCCTTGGAAGATATTGAACTTAAATACCAGTTTTGGTACTTATTCGACTTTTCGTTTTTGAGTTATGCTGTTCACAGAAACACATATATACACTTGGACCTCTTCTAAAACAATGTTTTTTTATTCATGAGGCCATATATTTCCGGTGACACCTGGGTATCGAAATTTTGGGTGGATTGCAATACTTTCTCTACCTATTAGATAGATTCTTCCTACTATGTAAGTGGTAGAGAAAGCAAAAATACATGATATGAATATGAACAATTATCCATGCAATATACTATTTGAAACTAGAGCCCCAAGTCGGGATAATTCATAAAACTGATAAATAATTCTGAAGATATACGCAAACGAAATTATATGACGAACTTAAATACACCATATCAGACGTTGCGATAAAAATTATATAAATTCTCTGTTTTTTCTTTTGTGTATGGTACGCAGTGTAACTAGCAAATGTAACAAAGCACAAAAATGAGATATTTATACGTTTCTACGCTTTGAAATAGAAAGGACATCTTTTAGCGTGCTCGGTATCATATAATACGACAAATCGGATTTGTCGCGCTCCATGAACCAGTCAAAGTCATAGTGTCCGGTTTTGTCACATTTAATACGTTCTGCACTTTAAAATTACATTTTTTCTATCTCTAGTTTCTGTGTATCTATGGTAGAAGAACTTGTTGTACACCCGATGTATCATATATGATACAACTCATAAAACCTCCTTGAACCCGTCTCAAAATTAAAACATTTGTTCTCTTGAACATTCGTGTTACTTTTAACCTAAATAACGCACCTTGATACCAGAATAAGATTTATATATGTCTAAACCTCATTTTAGACCTCCAAAAATCCCCCAATTAAATTTTTGTTTGCAAATGTATTATATTTTGACCCAGAAACCCATTAAGCATCAATTATTTTTTTCGACTGGAGGAGAAAATGATTTAATCACTAACCCCAGCCCCGTTGGGAGTCGAAACTGGGAGTGTGGGACTCACCAATGCAGGCATACCCACTAAAAACTCCTCCACCGGAGTAAGAAAGAAGATTTGCAGCGGTACCGCCTAAAGCATTCCAAGGTGACGTAAATATAAGTACCACTGATTATGATCTCGGGTCTCTAGAGGTTATACCAATAAAATACTGAAAGCACTGAATTTAATGTACAAAACAGATTAAAAATCTGATGTGTTACATGCACATGACCTTTTTTACTCTTGTACGAACTATATTTACAAGCGCTTATTCACCATCTACTTCATGTTAATCGAGATGTTAATCTTATTGCTAATTTTCTTGTAGGTGCAAGGGGAATTGGTAAGCTTTAAGCGATAGTCAGATATTTTAAGAGCTGGTTGCTATGTGGAGTATTACATTCTCTTTGCATGTCTAAGACACAAAAGACGAATAACGAATTCCCATTTGAGAAAAAGTATAAGTATTGGAAAATTCAAACAAATAAATAGTTTTATCCACAAAAAAGTACCATATGACATAAGTTGTGTGTTTTAACGAGAACTACATTTTTTCTGTAGTAAACGTTTGTCTACTTCTTATGGTTTACCATTATGCGAAAGTCATTCAGAATGAAGAGGGCTTTTGAGGACATTCTAACAAAATTCACGGGTATATATTTTGTCATAAAATATCTTAAATATGTGACATTTTAATTAAAATCCTTAACGCCATTTTTGAGAAAAACAACATGTTCCATGTAAAGGGTAGTTTGGGGTAAAGGGATGTTCTTGAAAATTTTCGTGTCGCAGCTTTAAAAGATACAGAAAATATAAATATCAAGTTTGGTATTTATTCGACTTTTCCTTTTTGAGTTATGCTGTTCACAGACACACACACACGGAGCTTTTTATGAAAATGCTTTTTATTTATTCAGAGGTCCTCAAAACATGTATTTACGGCGAAACATCGGTATAGAATTTTTAAGTGCAATGCAATGCCTCCCTTACTTACTATACTAGTAAAGAATGTAAACATTATATTTATAGGAATTCTTTAAATTTAGAGGTTAAGGTTTGCATTATTATACATATTGCTGATGTTTCCTAAAAATAACAAATGCTCTCCAAGAAATATGACTGAAATGGCAGTTTCATCATCACTTCATGAAACAGTAACTACTGTTCTAATTAAGCTTTTAGAATAAATCACCTAAGGCAACTCTCTAGCGCTTTGCCTCTACCACAATAAAGAGGTTTTAATAAAACGTAATGTGAAGTGTATAATTGTAATCTCTATTATGCCCGTGAGGCTTTGTTTTATATTAATGAACTATACATTACCTCGGAAAGCAAGGCGTACAAAATATTCTGTTTTCAATTGCTTTCACTCTTGTTCGATGTTTATAACGTTATCCGTTTGTATAGAGCTCTATGTTTCAATAAGCAGAATCAGCAAGAGTGTGAATAGTTTACTGTGTACAGACGATTTATACTGAATGAAGCTGGCATAAATTCCCGTTTCTGTTGATTGTAATCCTTACTAATCAGATTGGAGAAATCCCATCATCCGAAAGAGCTACTATATACTGCGTATCATTGTTTAATTGTTATGTAGACTACTACAGGAACAAAGTAGCTCTAGGCTCATGTTTCGATTAAAAAAGAATCCATTAGATGCAACCCTTAATTGTGGCGTTTTAATTAACTGATTCTATACTGGTATTTTAGAGATGAATACACATTTTTACTTTCTCTACTACGTATAGTATAGAAGTATTGCATTCCACCCAAATATTTCGTACCGAGATTTCACCAGATATACGTGTTTTGAGGCGTCCCGAATCCAAATAAAGCGTTGGAAGCATGTCTGTGTGTTTGTTTATGTATCTATGATCAGCATAACTCAAAAACGAAAAGTCAGTTAAATGCCAAACTTGGTATTTGGATTCAATATCTTCGAAAGATGCGACACGAACATTTCCAACAAAATTCCCCCACCCCAAAATATCCTTTAGATGGAACGTTTTTCGAAAATTGTGATATTTTAAAAATGGCTTTAACGATTTTGATTAAAATAGCATATATTAAAGATACCATGAAAAAAATGAGTATATCTTGAATTTTCGGGGAATAGCCTAAGAAGTCCTCTTCATTTTGAAGGAATTTTGTATCTTGCATAACTGATAAACGCTAAGCGATAGACAACACTGTAAAACAAAAAATCTGATGTGTTACACTCATGTGTTTCTCTACTCTTATACAAACTATTTTTACAAAGTTATTCTCCACATCCTTCATGTTAATCCAGATGTTAATCTTATTGCTAATTTTCTTGTAGATGCAAGGGGAATTGGTAGGCTTTAAGCGATAGTCAAATATTTTAAGCGTTGGTTGCTATGTGGCGCATTCCATTCTCTTTGCATGTCCAGGGCATAAAAAATGAATAACGAATTTGAGAGTAAGTATTGGAAAATTTAAGGGAATAACAAGCAATATCTCGAAAACCGTTCACTCAACAAAAAAACTGTATATGACATAAATTGTGTATTTTAACGCGATCTACATTTTTTGTGTAGTAAAATTTTGTCTATATCTTATGGTTTACCAGTTATGTAAAAGTCGTTCAGAATGAACAACACTTTTGGAGACATTCCCAGAAAATTCGACATATACATTTCATTTGTCATGAAAATACCTTAAACATATGATATTTTAATCAAAATCGTTAGAGCCATTTTTGAGAAAATTAAAATTTTCGAAAAATGTTCCATGTAAAGGGTACTCTGGGGTGGGGGGATTGGCTTGAAAACCTTTGTGTCGCATCTCTGGAAGATACTGAACCTAAATACCAAGTTTGGTGTTTATCTGACTGTTCATTTCTGAGTTATGCTGTTCACAGACACACAGACACACACACACACACACGGACATGTTTCCAAAAATGCTTTTTTTGGATTCAGGGAGTCTCAAAACATGTATTTCCGGTGAAATCTCGGTATCGAATTTTTGGGTGGAATACAATACTTCCCCTACTTACTATACGTAGTAGAGAAAGTAAAAAATTGCAGATCAGTTTAAAACACATAATTTATTTCAAATAAGCTTTTTGTGGCATAAGCCGTTTCTGAGATATTCGTTATTAAAGGTTCGAAGTGTTATTATTTTGAAGTCCCATCGATTTTCAGTTGTTTCTCGCGATTGCATGGAAACAGTATGGACTTCTAAGGCCAGCATATAGCGAGCAGTTCTTAAATATTTGAATATGACTGTTTTCCGCGTATTTATAACGAAATGTGTAATGTAGCTGTTTTTGTAAAGGTTTATTTGAATTAAGTGTACTAGGTAGAAAAGTAAGCCTTAGTAAGAATAGATCGTATACCCACTAATAAACAGAGTGTAAAGCACGTCATGCGAATGTATCATCAGATTTTTTACTTTCCTTACAAAATTGAATTAAATTGAGTTTTATTTATAGACGCTCTTTAACTGCTGTGGTCCTACTGTCCCATTCTATATTGGGCGTGAAAGACAGCAAATTTTTCTCAGAGGCCACATTATCAGGATTGAAGTTTTTTAGCGTGCCGTAAATCTACGGGAACTAGAGGCTGCATTAGTAACCACTACACCACTAAGAATGACACTTTCCCTACCGTTTACGTATGGTAAGTAGAGAACTATTGCATTCCACCCAAATTTGATACGGAGATTTCACTGTAAATACAAGTTTTGAACCTCCCTGAATAAAAAAAATAGAAAAAGGTCCCTGTGTGTCCGAGTGCCTGTGAACGGCATAACTAAAAAAAATCTGATGTGTTACACTCACATGACTTTCTCTACTCTTGCACAAACTATTTTTACAAACGCTTATTCTCCATCTATTTCATGTTAATCGAGATAAACAATTGCAGACTCTATCTTATTGCTAATTTTCTTATAGATGTAAGGGGAATATATATTTACAAGGGCAATTTGGAAATGCAGTAGCCTTTAAGCACATACATATCTCTTAATAGCTGGTTGCTAGGTGCAGCACCATTCCCTTTGCCACGGATTAATACTCTTTGCATATCCAAGACAAAAATTAATAACGAATTCCCATTTGAGAAAATAAGTATTGAAACATTTAAGGGAATAACAAGTAATATCTCGAAAATGGTTCACTCAACAACACAAATGTATATGACATAAATTGTGTATTTTAACGCGATCTACATTTTTTTGTGTAGTAAAATTTTGTCTATCTCTTATGGTTTACCAGTTATGCAAAAGTCGTTCACAATGAAGAATACTTTTGGAGACATTCTGGTAAATTCAAGATATATATTTTATTTGCCATGAAAATATCTTAAAAATATGATATTTTAATCAAAATCGTTAGAGCCATTTTTGATAGAATTAAAATTTTCGAAAAATGTTCCATATAAAGGGTAATCTGGGGTGGGGGGATTTTCTTGAAAACCTTCGTGTCGCATTTCTGGAAGATACTGAACCTAAATACCAAGTTTGGCATTTAACTGAATTTTCGTTTTTGAGTTATGCTGTTCACAGACACACACACACACACATACACACGGACATGTTTCCAGAAATGCTTTTTATGGGTCTGAAAACATATATTTCTGGTGAAATCTCGGTGTCGAATTTTTGGGTGGAATACATTACCTCCCCTACTTACTATACGTAGTATAGTAATTAAATGTTGTTTAAACACTAAACTTGCCCAGCGAGATGGCTTCGCGGTAATGTGTAAGGCTAGCATTCGGGAGGTCCCAGGTTCGATTACTGGTGGCCGCCCACTCTGGTCATGGGTTTTTCGTGATTTCCCCTGATTGATATAGGCGAATGCTGGAGCGGCTTATTTCTGACACGGATTTCCCCCTCTCCTCCATTCTCTGTCACGTTTCAGGTTGACTCCGGGTCAGTTGTTCGATCAGTGTCGGACAGGTGTAGCAGAGGATCGTTATTTAGAACTTCTTTTCGGCCCTGCTGGACGGAAGCTTGTCGAGCCTCACTGCCGGGTCCTGTTTCCCCGGTCCCACTAGAAGGATGTCTCTGAGCGACTCTCCCGTGGCCGGGTGGTCAAGCCTGAATCCTTTAGGAAACTCTGCACGTCTCTTTCAAACTTGCGCGGTATCTTGAGTTTTCTGGGAGTATGTTGTGAAGTGCTCTTCATTCGGAGGAAGATTTATATAAATTGCATAACAGGTAGACGTTAAGAAATGGACGTACAACACACAAGATGTAGATCGATTTAAAACACACAGTTTATTTAAATGTGCATTATAATGCCTTTGAGAACAAGCTGCTCAAACAAAACGAAGCTTCAAGAACGTTTTGCATTTCTTAGTCATACTTCAATCCAACCGTCATCCCTAAGTTTTTCCAGGTCTTCCCTAGTCCTGTAACTGAAGCTGACAATTGAGGGGATGACCAATCCTAGTAATCAGGTAACCCTGTGGCGTCCACGTGGAATTCTGTTTCCTTGGAGCAATGCCATCTTTCCGGCATTACCTCACAGATGAGACGGAAAACACATCTGAAACATGAGAAGGAAACGGAATTAAACGGAAATCGTGGTAGAGGAGAAACCACCCCAACATTCGCATACCGAAGGTCAGAGAGGCCTGTCGACGAGAGTTGAACCCAAATGCGAGCCTCACACGCTACTATGGAGCCAATTCGCACAGTACTATGCTGCATAGCTCAATAAATTAAATATATAAGTTATCTTTATTAGTTTCAAATTATTGAGTTATTTAGTGCATGGGTCATTGACCGTACATGCATATTTAAGATACAATAGGATGACAGAATAAACAACAGAAAAAGAAAAGAAAACAAAAGAGAACAAGAACAAGGAAAATAGAGATAAATTACCTTTGTCTAACTGAACAAATTTGACCTGCTTCGCGCACTTTAGCCAAAAAATTGCACATGTTTTGCCAGTTCCTCTGGTCAGCCAGTAGATCCCAACATACCAATCTCTTTCTTGACGGAATTAAGAATTTTTCTTTGAGTTTAATTGTTCGCTGGTTCTCCCACTGTGCACATTCCGCCAAAATATGTACCCAGTCCTCATCCAAATCACAGAATGGGCAGATTCTCCTGCCAGAATCGTCAGTCATTTTCTGTGCCCTCCAGCCCCCCAGTCTAAACCATGCCATTCCTGATTTTCCTCTCTTTCTAAATTAAGTATATATGCCTCTTTACCCCAATTCAATTTTATTTCATTTGCTAGACTTAGAAAAGGTTGATTTTACAATCCGATTCTATTTCCTGTTGGTTGATGTCTCTTAATATTCTTTTGAAACCTTTCCTTATGTTTTTGTGATTTGTTTCAGCTCTTTGCCATACTGATCCCATGCCTATTCTCGTCAAACCCCTTTTACTGCCCAAAACTTAGGAGACAGGTTTTCTCGCTGGTATTTATAACATTTGGATCGTAGTGTGGAGTTATCCCCCTGCATCAGCCTCCGCCAGTACTTCACTGCTCTTATTTTGCAGTGTATTGTGTCTTCATAACATCCCACCTCCCTCAATACCCCCGAATTTGATGTGCCTTGTGAAACTCCAAGAACTCTTTTCCAAAATGCTACCTGTGTTTTATTTAAATGCTCTGCTCTTTCTTATCCCAAGATTTCACTCCTTATAACAAAACCGGCCTTATCATAGAGTTATACATCTTTTCTAATGTATCTACATGTACATCCGGTATCCGCGAGAGGGTTCGTAATAGTTCATTTAACTGCCCTCGTGCTTTATAGTTAGTTACTGATAGATGTTTGTTACATTTTCCTCTCATATTAAGCATTACTCCTAAATAGAAGAAATGTTTAACGTTATGTAGTTTTAGCCCCTTGTAATACCATTTTTCAAATTATAAGGGACTAGCTAGTGGAGTATCTAATTAAATCTACATAATACTATCAGAAGTTACGTTTTTAGCTTAACTTAGATTCCAGAAGAAACTCCAGAGAAAACCTTCCAAAGGATTCTGGCAGGTAGAACTTTTATAGATCTCTTTGTAACTTTCTAAAACATTTTCATCGCTTTTAGCACTTAAATTTACGCATTCTGGAAGTTTCTCTTTCATATGCCATAAAGATTTCTCTAAATCTCTCCGTCAGTTGGTTTCTCTTACACAGAATGTGCCCAGGGAGTACAAACAGATTTCTATGAAACTGCATTAGCCAACGCGATTTTTCCATTAGTGTTCTCAAAACCTCTTAGTCGTAAAGTGGCAATATGAATCTGATCTGGACCGAAGGGTCTTTGAATATTTCTTTCTTCCTTCCTTTTTATTCCTCGGCTCTGTGAACATACTGCTAAACGTAAAAGAAAACTTTTGAAAAACATAATTCAAAATGTATAATATACGATAATGTTTTTCTTTCTCTACCACGTACATAGATAGAGGCGGATTGCATTCCACTCTAAAATTAGATACCGAGATTTCAACAGAAATGCATATTTTGTGGCACCCTGAATCCAAATAAAACATCTTTAGAAAAATGTCCGTGTCTGTCCGCAAGTCTGTGAACAGCATAACTCAAAAACGAAAACTCAGATAAATATCAAACTTGGTGTTTAGGTTCAGTAGCTTCCAAAGTTGGGACACGAGGATTTTGAAGAAAATCCCCCCATCTCAAATTATCCTTTACATGTAACATTCTCGAGATCACGAGTTCAAACACGGCGGAGGGCCATGGATTATTTTCGGGCGTAAAACTCCTTAGCATGGCTTCCTTCGGAAAGGAAGTAAAGTCGGTGCTCCCATGTCGTAGATTTACGGCACGTAAAAGAACCTCAAGCCTGATAAAGAGGCCTCTGAGCAAAATTGTCGATCTCTCACGCCCAATATAGAATGGGACCCTAAGTATTATAGCAGTTAAGGAGCGTCTATAAATAAAACTCTATAATAATAGTAATAATAATAGTTACATTAATATTTTGTGAATTCTTTATTTTCCAATAGATGCCTCTAATGATTTTAATTAAAATACCACATATGTGAAATATATTTACATGACAAATGCAATGTAAATCTTGAATTTTAGTGTATGAAGTCCTGTTTATTCGGACAGAATTTTGTATAATCTTTTATAACTGGCAAGCGTTAAAAGATAGATGAAAACATACTACACAAAAATTTAGATCTCTTTGAAACACACTATTTATTCCAAAAAAGGTTATTTTGGCACAAGCCATTTATGAAATATTCTTATTAATAGTTTGAATTGTTTATTACTCGGTCATTCTTTTAAAGCTCTTTCAAGTTTCTGGCGATTACATAGTATCAGTATGGAATTTTAAGTCCAGCATGTAGCTTCTAGTTCTTAAACATTTGACTTTCACTGTTCTGTTTGTATCTTTAACGAAATGTGTAATGTAGCTATTACTGCAAAGGTTTATTTTGATTAAAATATAGCAGAGGGAAAAAAAATCTGATGTGTTACACTCACATGACTTTCTCTACTCTTGTACAAAGTATTTTTACAAACGCTTATTCTCCATCTAGTTCATGTTAATCGAGATAATCATTTGCAAACTCTATCTTATTGCTAATTTTCTTGTAGATGTAGGGGAAAATATATTTACAAGGGCAATATAGAAAAACAGTAGTCTTTAAGCACATACATATCTCTTAATAGCTGGTTGCTAGGTGCAGCACCATTCCCTTTGCTACAGATTATAACTCTTTGCATATCCAAGACCAAAAAAATGAATAACGAATTCCCATTTGAGAAAATAAGTATTGAAAAATTTAAGGGAATAACAAGCAATATCTCTAAAATGGTTCACTCAACAAAAAAATGTATATGACGCGATCTACATTTTTTGTGTAGTAAAATTTGTCCATCTCTTATCGTTTATCAGTTATGCAAAAGTCGTTCACGATGAAGAATACTTTTGGAAACATTCCCAGGAAATTCAAGATATACATTTCATTTGTCATGAACATATCTTAAACATATGATATTTTAATCAAAATCGTTAGAGCTATTTTTGAGAAAATTAAAATTTTCGAAAAATCTTCCATGTAAAGGGTACTCTGGGGTGGGGGGATTTTCTTGAAAACCTTCGTGTCGCATCCTTGGAAGATACTGAACCCAAATAGGAAGTTTGGTGTTTATCCGACTGTTCGTTTCTGAGTTATGCCGTTCACAGACACACACACAGACACACACACGGACATGTTTCCAAAATGCTTTTTTTGGATTCAGGGAGTCTCAAAACATGTATTTCCGGTGAAATCTCGGTATCGAAATTTTGGGTGGAATACAATACTTCCCCTACTTAATATACGTAGTAGAGAAAGTAATAAGCTTTAATAACAATAGTATGTATACCACTAATAAAGATAGAGGGTGGTAAAGTCATGTGAATGTATCACATCAAATTATTTAAGGTACGGTCCATTATGTGAAAAAAATGAGAACTACTGAATATTTTGGCTAACTAATTTTTATTCCAAGATATATGCCTTAAACTTTCTTTCCGCACAGTTTTCACCATTCAATGAAATTCTCATTCTGGTGTAGAATAAATTTTAGTGGCTACTCCTAATAAAAGTTTGCCGCCAGTCCATTAAACAATCGTACAGTTTCTTAGATGAATTTTTTCTGTCCAAGATTCCATTGCAGAAGTAATTGTGTTATTGGTATCTTTGGTTTGGGGGGGGGGGGCTTCAAACTAGTGTTCGGAAGTCAATCATTATCACAGAGTAGCAGTGAAATCAACTGTGAATCTGCAAGTTAATGTGATGTTAGCCAAAATAGAAGACTCATTATTTATGTCCTTAAAGAAGCTTTCGTCCATGTACCGCAAATGTTCCCTAAGAGATTATCGTTGCTCATTTTCAATACACAAATGCTTAACTACGAAAAACAGCTTCATGTTTCTTAAATGGAATGGCGGCGGAAGCCTTCAACTAGGTTCCAAAAACTTATGCTATGCTAAGACAAATGCTCGAAAAACATTGATAATGGCAGAAAAGTAGTGTAAGGTTCGAAGGTTTAGGTAAAAAATCTGATGTGTTACATTCACATGATTTTCTCTACCCTCTGTCGTATATTAGTGGGTATATACATTATTCTTACGAAAGGAAAGGTAGAATCAGACGACTGAAAAATTCAATGCCAATAAACATTTTTATACGAGTTCACCTAATAGTATTTTAAACTATGAAGGTCGTGACTTAAAGTACTTACAACATTATAAGTCGCCATTGGGATATGTCATCTCACTACAATTTGATCACCTTGTAGGTTACCGGGAAAATTACGAATTTAATGTCACACCGGCATGTTGGCATGGTAACTCAATGGTTAGAGCAACCGACGGCGACCGGGAGATCTGTGGTTCAAATCCCGGCTATAGCATTCAATTTTTCAGTCGTCTGATTCTAGCTTTACAACTTGTCCACCACACGGCTTGTGTGGAAGCACAATTAATTCCAGTATTCTTACGAAAGTTTATGTTTCTATCTGCTTCATTTTAATCTACATAAGCCTATAAAGAAAAGCTACATTACGCATTTAGCCATAGATACAAAGAAAACAGCGATAGTTAAATGTTTAAGAACTGGACGCTATATGCCGGCCTTAAATTCTATAGTGGTGGTGAAAACGGGACTCGCGAGGCAGTGTGACTCCCAGGCGCCACTCCTTTGTAGCTGTCTATACATTTGTTTTCCATATGCTGCTGAGTGGTGTAGTGCGTGTTGCATATTTGATGACTCGAGGAAGAAAGGAATTTTCGCCACCCTTGTTCTATACTGTTTCCTTGCAATAGCGAGAAACAACTCAAAATCGATAAACATAGAACAATTCGAATCTTTAATAATGCATATCTCAGAAATGGCTTATGCCACAGAAAAGCTTAAAGTAAGTACATGGTGTGTTTTAAAGAGATCTACTTTTGTATATGGTACGCTTTCGTCTATTGCTTAACATTTATTAGTTATACAAGATTATACAAAGTTCCTTCCAAATGAAGAGGATTTTACAGCTATTCCCGGAAAATACAAGATATACATTTTATTTGTGTAAATATATTTAATATATAACATTTTAATAAAAATTATTAAAGCCAGTTTTTAAAAAATGAAAATTTTCGAAAACTTTCCGTGTAAAAGGTTATAGTTGGGGACGGGATTTTCTTCAAAATCTTCGTGTCACAACCGTGAAAGGCACTGAACGTAAATACCAAGTGTGCTATTTATCCGACTTTTCGTTTTTGAGTTATACTATTCACAGATATACACACACCGACACACAAGCGGACCTTTTTCTATAAATGCTTGTTTTTTTATTCAAGGGGACTCAAAACATGTATTTCCAGTGAAACCTTGGTATCCGAATATGGGTGGAATACAAGACCTTCTCTACCAATATGTATGTGGTAAGGCAAGTAAAAAAAAATGTGTTACACTTATATGACTTTCTGTTCTCTTATACAAATAATTTTTACAAACGCTTATCTCCATATTCTGTATGTTATCGAGATAAGTATTTGCAGAAACTATCTTATTGCTAATTTTCTTGCAGGTGCAAGGGGAATATGGTAGGCTTTAAACGATAGTCAAATATTTTATGAACTGGTTACTATGTGGAGCATGAGATGATTGTTTGTTACGTTATTTGCATTACGCTTTGGGCGTCAATTTGAAGTAGTTTGTTGTATTGAAGGAGTTTTATTATATTTCAACTGTTGGAGAGCCGAACCTGTAGTTGCAACCGCACTTATAGTAAACAGTTTCCGATATCCTTCGCCCCAAATGTATTTTCAGGTGGCCTGTGCCCCAAGTTTAAAAAATATTAACTTTGTAATTTGACTGTTTCTTTAAATATTATATTTATGTTTGCCTCGGATGCGTCAGTATTATTGTTAGAGACACGTTTCTCTTAGCAGGGTTGTGGTGCAACAAGAATGTAGGCTTACACAGATTATAATTTTACTTCACTCCTTTTATTAATGTTTGATACGATTTAAATAACATTTCACTGATATAGAGAGCGAGAGAGGTGTGAGATGGTTTTATTAAATACTTGCACTTTTTAATACGTAAGCTATTTTCGTTTCACACGAATAAGTATGGTATTTCTCGAGTCTGGTTAGTAACGCTGTCTGCAGGCAACTGAACTGTAAATTTGTAAAATTTTCTCCTTTTCAGTTTCTGATTGGCTAATCCTACTGCTATAGAATACCTTCATTTAACTAAAGCTTTTTCTGGTTGTTGAATGGCTATTTTATAAACTGACACTAAAATTACATTATTGCTTCCAAGAAATAGAAGTAAGTATTGTTAAACTCTCAAACTCATTATTGCCTCAAGGTTACCTCTTTGTTAACTCATTGTTAGCAACTTTTAACCTATTATTCTCACAGCTGTTACATTATTAAATTACGTAATTTATTTATATAATATTACTGAACATGTATACAATAATATAAGCATATGTAGTGACTGTTACATACATTTTACAAATTATTAATACACATATTGCTTCAAGGCGGGCTGTTATTGAATTTACATATTATATAATTAGACTGAAATTATTAAAGTGTTAAAAATACTGCCTCAAGCATTTCATTCTCTTTGCATGTTCAGGACATAAAAGTACGAATAACGAATTCCCATTTGAGAAAATATATGTGTTGGAAAATTAAACAAATAACAAGGAATATCTCGGAAATGGTTCTCTCCACACACACACAAACACGCAAACACACAAATGTGCGATATAAATTGTGTGTTTTAACGAGCTTTAAATTTCCTGCGGTTTACCAATTATGCAAAAGTCATCCAGAAAGAGAGGACTTTTGGGGACGTTCTCAGAAAATTCATGTTTTTCATGAAGATATCTTAAATACACTCCCTTTTGTGAAAGTTGCAACACCAAGAAGGAAACGCATGAATTCAATTAATTTAATACCACATGTTAGGTACATAACTAGTAGCAAATGATAAACTTTTCAAATTTATACATCACTTTTGAGCCCTAATATTCAGTATTTGGTGTGGCCTCCATGCGCTGCAATTAGAGCTGCTGTACGCCGTGGCATTGAATCAAAAAGGTTCTGAAATATAGTTCCTGAGGGATTTCTCTCCACGCAGTTTGTATTACAGCCTAAAATCTGTGACACTGGTTACTGGAGGACCGTGACGCACCAGTTGCTGACCAACCATATCCCAGACATGTTCGATGGGCGACATGTCAGGCGAACGTGCAGGCCAGGGAAGCAATGGTACCCGTCGCTCTTCGATGAAGGCTGGTACATTCCTCGCAATATGTGGCCGAACATTGTCCTGTTGAAATTTAGCCTGTGGAGATACCTCAAGCACGGGGAGCACCTCAGGCTCTACAACCACCGTTGGGTACCGGTTGCTGTTCAAAGTGCCCTCAATTCGTAGGAGGCAAGATCGGTTGTTGTAACCAATGACGCCCCAAACCATCACACCTGGTGTTTGTCCGCTATGCCGCTCAACAATGCTGCCCTCCAGGTTGCGCTCACCACGGTATCGCCGTACATGTATGCGGCCATTCTGTAGCACTCGTCCAAAAAGACTACATTTTGCCACTCAGTACCCCACTGACGGTGTTCATGTGCCCATTGCAGTCGGAAGAGCCTGTGATTTCTGGACAATGGAAGCCAACGTAATGGACAGCGACGGACCGTTGGTGCAAATAAGTTCACACCTGATGCATTACTCCAGCGTTGAGCCAACATTGTGGATGAAACTGTACGATCCGTTATGATCATCGGACAAGATGACTGTCATCCCGTGCTGTGGTCACGTTCCTTAGTCCAGTACCCGCTCTTCGCTGCGTACGACCTTCATCTATCCACTGCTTCTACACACGCATCACTGTCATAGTAGCATGCCCTGTACGAGTCAAAATGTCACGGTACGACAAACCCGCTTCCCGGAGACCGATCATTCTGCCCCATTCGAACTCACTCACATGCCGATATTGCTTCCTTTGACGTCGACGAGGCATACTGGCACTCAGTTTATTGTTTCCACCTTGTTTGACAGCTTTGCACTGATTACACTGGGCACAACACTGACCTTGTCGGACCGACATGAGAAGGCTCTGCTCGGCCTACGTGTACCCCATCTCTCTGTAAACCTAATCACTTCTTACTTGCACACTCTTCTACACTTCCACCAAGTTTTTTAGTTATTCGAGAAATTATTTCTTGATATTGCGATTTTTACAAACGGCAGTGTATATTATATTTTAAGCAAAATCCTTAGAGCCACTTTTAAGAAAATAAAAATTTTCTAAAGATGTTCCATGGAAGGGGTAGTCTGGAGTAGTACATTTTCTTAAAAATCTTCGTTTCGCATCTTTGAAAGATACTGAACCTAAAGGCCAAGTTTGGTATTTATCCAACTTTCGTTTTTGAATTATGCTGTTCATAGACATACAGACACACAGCAAAAAACACACACGGACCTTACTCTAAAAGTGTGTTCTTTTATTTAGGGGGCCACAAAACATGCATTTTCTGTGAAATCTCGGTATTGAATTTTTTATTGGAATGAAATACCTTCTTGTAGCAGTTTCTCCTTGGTAGGCCCCACTACGTTGAAGATGATGATGATGATGATGATGGATGCTGTTTTATGTACCTGTAGGTCGTCTTGATGTCCGTACTCTTGCGAGTATCACGACGTTCTCGTAGACTGGATTCTGATGATCGTATATCTGTATTCTTGTGTGTGTGTTAGTATGTTGTAATTATTATTTTATAATTGTGGCACGGCTGGTGTATTTGTGTCGGAGATCACTTGTGTCTTGTCAGGGTTGGGTATGGAGAATACGTTTTTGCACACACGTATTCTGTGTAATTATTTCACTTTTATTTTGGATAAATCACATGTAGATATTCACAAATCAATATTACCTTTGTCATGTTAAAATATGTATAACTGATAGACTTTAAATACGTAGTTTTAGCGTCTATTTAGAGACGAGCTTATACACGGCCTTCCTGCTTGAAGACTGACAAGCTTCTGTTAGCGTTCCCTCCAACCGTTTTCTTAACGTACGTATTTGAATTATAAGCATGTATCAATGTACCGGATTGGTGCTATTATCAACAACATCCAATAACAGTTTATGTTATATATATATATATATATATATATGTGTGTGTGTGTGTGTGTGTGTGTGTGTGTGTTCACAGACTTCCATCGTCTTAATTATGAATCCAAGGTTCGTTACATGCTTACCTAGATACTACTGCATTTCTCGTAATTTTATATTACTGGTTATATAGCTAACTATGGCCTTTCACTCTTATATAATATTCTATATGTTATAACGTTGTATACTTGTTCTCTACCATGTGTATATTACGCATATGTGTGTTTTATCATCCACTTAACTATTATACGTACAATATTAGCAAAAGTGCAAAACACTAAAACTTAGAACAAAAATATTAAAGAAAGAAATTATTAGTGTGTTGATGCTGAGAAGCTGTGAATTAGATATATTATTACATTAATGAATTATTGTACGAGGGGCACTATTTATATTTCAAGCCTAATAATTAAAAAAAGTAATTTGTGATTGAAAACTGCGTTATTGTTTTTCAAAATATTCTCCTTTATGATCAATACACCTTTGCATCCGTTTGAACCATTTGTCAAAGCATTTATTCCAGTCTTCCTGAGACACCTCCAAAACATGGTTTTTGAAGGTATCAACGGCTTCTTCTGCCAACGAAAATCGTTGTTCACGCAATTTATTCTTGATGTTCGGGAACAAAAAGAAGTCATTGGGTGCCAAATCAGGACTGTATGGCGGATGATCCATAAATTCGATTTTTTGAGCCTTCAAATACTCCGTTGTTAGACGAGATGTGTGTGCGCTCGCATTGTCTTGATGAAGAACGATCCTACGGTTCGTGTTGGTTTTCCTTACTTCATCGAAGACTTCCGGCAAACAAATGGTTTTGTACCATTCGGCATTGACCGTTTGACGTTCCTCTAAAGGCACTGTTGCCACATGGCCAATTTTGCTGAAAAACAGGCGACCATTTGCTTCGAACTGCTTCGAGTGCGAACAGCTTTTGTTGGATTTTCTTCATCTTGAAACACCCATACAGTCGACTGCTGTTTACGTTCCAGCTCATACACATAGATCATGATTCGTCACAATCTTTTGAGGCACCGCCATTGTATTTCTTGAGCATTTTGATACACCAATCGACACGAGCATCTTTTTGAGATTGCGTCAAATTATGTGGGATCCAACGAGAGCCAACCTTTATCACGGCTAAATAATGATGCAATATTTTATATATATTGGTAGAACTAATGCCTAGGGTTGCCTCAATCTCACAATATGTCGTATGGCGATATTTCATTAGTAGTTTTTGCACAGCATCAATGTTTTCTGGCACAACTGATTTTGACGACCTTCACGAACTTCATCATTGGGCGAACGGCGGCCACGATTAAATGCGTTATACCAGCGTGTCACAGTGACAAAGGATGCAGCTTCGTCGCCAAATGTGTACGTTAGTTCATCGATGCACTCTTGTCTTAATAATCCACGTCGAAAGTCGTAATAAATCATTGCACGAACATTTTCACGAGTTAATTCCATGTTTTTGTTGACATACAATTTTCAAGTTAGTGTAAACACAACAAATGACGCTGTATCGACAAAATGTTTGAAGTAGATTATGTTCAAAAATGTCAAACTTTCCATTGGAAACGTCAGATGGCACCTACAACATTCAGGGTTGCCAAGGCTCAAAATATAAATAGTGCCCCTCGTAGTAGTTTGTCCGTGGCTAGTGCTGTATGTTGCTTCATTCTCTACCTACTATGTACGTGGTAGAGAAAGCAATAAGCTGTCTAAAATTATTTAGTATTTCGTACTTTATTGCAAAATGGACCTTAATTTTAAAATATCCCTCGTACTTAGGAGCACTGCTTAATGTAACTATTAATTCCTTAAGGAAACATAATACAATAGTTCTATCAATTTGCTTTGTCGTTGTAGTTTGAAATATGTCTTTGACTAGCACGCTCTGAATTTCTTAAAATGTTAAGTATACAGGTTGCAACTTGAAAGAGGGCACCTGCGCAAACAGAGCTGTTTCTATAAGTTTTGCGACTGAATGGTTTTTCATGCTTCTTACAATACCGGCTTTCATTAAGCCAGACTGGAATAGAGCAGGTTGGAAGGTCGAACCATTCTATCCCTGTAAAACATTTGAGTGTAAATGCTGATATAAAGACAACGGGTACATTAGCCACGTGATAAGACATTACCTTAAAGGTCAGCTATGGCTTTGCGTGTCCTGATGCATTAATGCAAGTTCGCGATGCAAGATACTAAACATATGAGGTGTTCCATCCTGCTATTCTATTTTCCTGCTAAACATGTACGGAGCTTATTGTCAGTGACATTTAAGAGTTATATTGGCTTTTAAAACACGACAATGCACACGGGTACTGAAGAGCGTCAGTGGTCCACTTGAGAACCAAGACACAGCCATTGTCTCAGTCAGTTTACGAATTTGAACAGGCTGGACGCGGTAGGTAAACTGGCCCATGATAGGGCCTGGTATTCCTGCTATAATATATCACACAAGTTAACTTACCATGAGGAATAAAATAGTATTGTGTGAGGTGTTAGATTATTTCTTGAAAGATTTATTTAGATACGTCAGTTCTCCTTTAAAATTTAGTTTGCTCACGTTACGCCCTTTATTTTGTTCACAATTAATCCTGCTTTGAAGTTTATTACTTTCACAATGACCGATGTCAAAGCCATCAAGTTCTCCTCCGGTATTCCAGTCTCAGAATAGGCATATCTAAAACACAGTTTTTACATAGTACTGCCATAAGCTCTGACAATTGCGTCAGTCCTCGCGCCTCTTGCTTCGAAGACTGCGCCGCGGAGGTGGCCTAGCTGTATCTTTGGGTTGTAGTCCTGGGTTCGATGTCCGCACGGGTTGGAAGCGAACGCGTGTAGTGGTAGGTACAGGAGAAGTAATGGCAAAATTCACTGTACCTGCTTTATGTCCTCCGTCCGACGTGGCTTCGTCTTCATCAGGCAAATCTCCGTAGAAAGGTAATTTAAATGTATGGTAATTCTCGCTGTTGCCCTGGTTAGTTGCTCTCAGCGGAGATGTATACATGGACTTTGCATATCAGAATTACTAATAAGCTCGATCTCGGTAGTGGTACAAAGGAGCTCAGAGGTGAATTCACTACTCATCATAATGTTTTATTTATCGCTGTTTAATGTCACTTCTTCACTCTAAAAACACTAAATAATGTTCCTGTTAACTTATCACTTTATATAGAACTCAGGAATCACCGATACATTGCTAATTAATATGTGATTAGTCACATTTACACTTCCGCACAAAAGGACACTATTTGTGAACTTTGTCTTACGGAGTAGCGTGGATTCCTCGTTTGTAACTACAAGTCAACTCCTGGATTTTGGGGTAAATATCGACTATTTATGGAATACGAACCCTCACTTGAAATTTTAGGATCTGATTTCTCATTGAAGGAATTTTCGTGGTTCTCTCGGCGTTGCTAAATATTATTTCACTTACATATATTCTTATTGGCTAGTTTATATACTTTTTTCGGATTCGCCGGAGAGATAAGCAAGCGGAAACATCGACGACACACCGACTCTGCATCCAGTGAAACTGCCGCGGTTCCCCTGGAATCGCCAAGGAGGAAGGCCGCCCACCGCCGGCCACGGATCGAGCCTCCTTCGAGTCGCCGGTCGCTCCCACGGCATCTCCAGGGAGTGCAGCCCATCCACCGCCGGACCTAGCAGGGACTAGAAGTGCGTCGCCCTCGACTTCGCCGCAACAGCAGAGGCAGCTGCTGTCGCATTCACCGAGCGAGACTGGAAGCGCTGGCACTTCACTGCCGCTGCCTCCAACGACCTATGGCCTCTGTTGCCCCCTCGCCCATGCTGCATACACAACTAACGCCGCCACAGCCGACCATCTCCAGCTTCACTGCGGAACCATCTGTGCCTCATCCGACGCCGTCTGCAAACACCACACCAGCTGGGAGGCTCACACCATCAACATTGATGGCCACTAGGATCTTCACCATGAGGGGAGCTTCCCCATTCATTCGCCGATCCTGGCGACTATCAAGCTGCCTTAAGGGCGGACCTGCCCTTATTAGGGCAGGGTCTACGCAGGTACCCTGTCGCCGCTGCTGCCGATATGGACACACTGCATCATCCTGCGCCACTGAGCCGAGGTGCCAGTACTGTGGCGCCTCCAACATCACCACCCAATGCACGAGACACGGCCTGAGGATTCGCCGGCGGTACTGCGCCACCTGCGATAGTTACGGCCATTATACAAGCCAGGCGCAGTACCCACTATATTCCAGACAGCGCCGCCAGCCGCAATCAACCAGAACTTCACCGCCGGAGGGACAACCCGACACACAACCAACCACCGGACAACCACCACAGCAGCCGCCGCCAGTCACCGACGAGCATGTCCGAGAGGCCGTTTGGGACCTCCACAGTGAGGTCTTGAACATCAGCGGTCGCATCGGAAACGTCGCCGAGGGCCTGCTTCATCTTCATGACAACTTCACCACAGAACACACACGCAGCCATCTAGAAACAGCACAGGATCTCCAAGAAGTTCAAACTAGCACCATCTCTTTTTCCGAAAAACTTGACAATACCATCACTCAACTGGAACGCCTAGAAGACCGACTCAACATCCTCCAAGAGCAGATTACACGCGGCAACGAGGAAACCATACAGAGCATTCAAAGCAAACTTCCACGACTCGATACAGCAAGAACAACAGCAACATCGACTACACAACAGCCAATTCATCAGCAACCACACCTTCAACAAGGCGTTTACGACATACGCAACCTTACCAACGCCACCTCGGCTGCCGCGTCGTATCTACAACAGTCACAGTACTCGATAGAACCCTCAAAATCATGCTACTTCATCTCATGCCACTCAAGCACCGACACTTCCAAAACCCAAGCAATGAATAAAGTTAGAAAAACGTACTCCTTCCCAATTCTTCCTCGTCCACTCCCCGGGGGACAGTCAGGGCCTTGGTCATGGCTGTTTTCTGGTGATTTTCCTTCAACTGCTGCCAGCGAAATAAGTTGTCAGTTACCTTCCGCTTACTATCGGGGGTGCTCAGCGGAACCTCAACACCTTTCCTCACTTCTCCCTTCAATTTCCTCTCCATAAATTCTCCTTCCATGCCCGTCCACTACCAAAAAAAATCTGATGTGTTACACTAACATGGCTTTCTCTACTCTTGTACAAACTATTTTTACAAACGCCTATTCTCCATCTACTTCATGTTAATCGAGACAAACATTTGCAGACTATTGCTAATTTTCTTGTGGATGTAAGGGGAAAATATATTTACAAGGGCAATATAGAAAAACAGTAGCCTTTAAGCACATACATGTCTCTTAATAGCTGGTTGCTAGGTGCAGCACAATTCCCTTTGCCACAGATTATAACTCTTTGCATATCCAAGACAAAAAAATGAATAACGAATTCCCATTTTAGAAAATAAGTATTGAAAGTTTAAGGGAATGACAAGCAATATGTCGAAAATGGTTCACTCATCAACAAAAATGTACATAAATTGTGTATTTTAACGCGATCTACATTTTTTGTGTAGTAAAATTTTGTCTCTCTTATGGTTTACCAGTTATCCAAAAGTCGTTCACAATGGAGAATACTTTTGGAGACATTCCCAGAAAATTCAAGATATACATTTTATTTGTCATGAAAATATCTTAAACATATGATATTTTCATCAAAATCGTTAGAACCATTTTTTAGAAAATTAAAGTTTTCGAAAAATGTTCCATGTAAAGGGTACTCTGCGGTGGGGGATTTTCCTGAAAACCTTCGTGTCGCATCTCTGGAAGATACTGAACCTAAATACCAAGTTTGGTGTTTATCCAACTGTTCGTTCCTGAGTTATGCTGTTCACAGACAGACACACACACACAGACACACACACGGACATGTTTCCAAAAATGCTTTTTTTGGATTCAGGGTGTCTCAAAACATGTATTTCCGGTGAAATCTCGGTATCGAATTTTTGGGTGGAATACAATACTACCCCTACTTACTGTACCTAGTAGAGAAAGTAAAAGGTTTATATATATCACGTCACTTTTTCCCGGGCTTCTCGTCCTAATTTTCCGTTCTGTGTTATATTTCCCTCACACCATACTTCCGGAGCGGAAACGAATAAGGTCATAAAACCATACCCTCGATCCTAAACACAAAAGATCCAACTTTCTCTGCACATGCGAATAGCATATTGTCTACCACATTGCAGAATTTAACACACCCTAAAACTAGTGAAACAGGAACATTATATATAAGGAAAATATTACATTACACAAAAATGGCTATTCACACGGTGTTCACATTATACTCATATATCATTCATGTATCAAATTAATCACCAAATAAATTAATACATTATAAAATCAATCCGGACATATTCTGTCTTACAGTACTTTCAGCGCTGAAAAATCCACGATTTCCCTTCAAACTGCTTCGAACTGATACGCTCCTGCACACAAAGCAAAAACTACGCATCAGTGGTTAGCAACCAATGACCCACGGTTCATCGCTGCTGCTGACTGGCCTAGTGGAGGTCCGGACCACAATCTTTTGGATTATTCTCCGTGGCAGAAGCTCGAGGCGACAGCATGTCAAAAACCACACCGCAATATTGAGATGTCAAAAAAATTCCATTGGACACGATTCTGCAGCTATCGATGAGTGCCTTCAACGTCTTCGCCGTTGTGTTACCGCGCGTGGTAATCATTTCGAATAAGAGTATGCTCATTCTGGGGCATTTTTTGTGTTCTTTCAGGATTTATTTATTTTAATGAGTTTGCATCATAGTTTAATTTAGTTGTTAATATGCATTGAAAGCAGACAGAACTCATGGCAGTACTGTGCTTCTGTAGAATACTACCTTTTGCGGTCAGTATTTCAAATGGTTATCAGAATGTACTTGAAAATCTGTTCTGCTTTACTGCTTTGTTATGGAAACCCATTTGGTTTTTCTGCTGTTTTCTGTACATTCATATGTTAGTATGTGCTGGGAGTGTTCTGAAATTGTTGTATTAATAAACGCAACACTCACCACTGCTTGATCGAACAACAAAGGCAGAACGCTCCAGACACACCTCCCCCTGCTAAGTACGCGCTCACTGAAAATGTTTGTAAAATGCCTCCCGAAGCTTGAGAATGTTAATATTTTAGGAGGATTGTATTGTAGTTCAAATTCTGGGGAGCCGAACTTGAAGTAGTTGCAACCGCACGTATTGTAAGACGTTTTCGGGAATCTTCGCCCCAAATGTTTTAAAAAATATTAACTTTGTAATTTTGACTGTTTCTTTAAATATTATATACCTATGTTTGCCTCGGCTGCGTCAGTATTTATATTTTTTTAGAGACATGGGTGTCTTATCAGGGAGTGGTGTGACTGAAGAATGTAGGCTTACACGTTATAATTTTACTTCACTCCTTTTATTAATGCTTGACACTATTTAAATAACACGTCACTGATATAGAGAGAGAGCTATGAGAGTTTTTTTATTAATTACTTGCACTTTTTAACACGTAAACTATTTTAGTCTCACACTGAATACGTATTAAATTTCTCGAGGACGCGTCATGTTAGAAACACTGTCTACAAGCAACGCGTCCGGTTAGGAGCGCTGTCTACAAGCAACTGACTTCTGAATTTGTAAATTTTTCTCCATTTTAGTTTCTGATTGGCTAATCCTAGTCCAATAGAATACCTTCATTTAACTAAAGATTTTTCTGATTGTTGATTGGCTATTTTATAAACCGTCTCAAAAATCACATTATTGTTGCTCCAAGAATTACCAGTAGTATTTAAACTTTCTAATTCATTATTGACTCAAGGTTACCTCATTGTTAGCAACTTTTAACCTATTATTCTCACAGCTCCTACATTATTAAATTACGTAATACATTCACATAACATTATTACACATGTATACAATAACATAAACATATGCAATGACTGTTACATGCATTTTATATATTATATTATACCTATATTGCTTTAAAGCGGGCTGTTATTACATTTTATATTATATAATTTGACTGAAATCATTTAAATGTTAAAACTACTGCCTCAAGCTGCCATGACGGCATAAATCGAAGCAGTGTACTACGTGCTTCATTTTGACCTTTCAGCGTAAGAGTTACCTTCAAATCTGCCGACGAAATCGGTTCAACCATCACTACTGACTAAGGAATGAGGATGGGAAAGAGAGCATTTTTACACACTGAATGGTAACATGCCCTTACATAAATGCCTCATTCGGAGCATGGAATCTGAAATACTACTCTGCCGAACCTTATTCCTCCACGCTCACGCCCTTCTTTTCATTTTTCACCGCTTTTCTTCTAATTGGTTGTACGTACTGCATATTTCAGTGTATATCCAACAGGTTTTTTTTTTCTCAAAAAGCTTTATTTAGTGTCGTTTTAACCTTCCTAGGTTTTATCACGACCTTTCATGTACAGTTGCTGACATTATTGGATTGCAGTATAATACTTACACATTATGTATACATACAGGTTACAATTTGGTTAAATGTATTGATATATATTAATTAATTTAAGAAAAGTAATTACTTTCTGGATGAAAGTTTCACATTGAGTGCTGCAGAAATATTTCTGGGCATACCCACCTGACTACGTTGATTTTCAAATTTTGGACATGTTAGTATAGTATGTACTATTGTTAATGCTGTTTTACATGTTTTACAAATTGGTGGAGAGCTTCTATTTAACAAATAAGAGAGTGTCAGTTTAGTATGCCCAATTCGTAGTCGGGATATTACAATTTGGTTTCGCCGTTGTAGCTGTCTTATTGGATATTCTTCAGTTGAAGTTCCACGTACATCATGAAGTTTACTTGTAGAACTGTTCATCCACCTGGTCAGTCATTCTTTGTGTATTTTCTTCTTAAAGTGTGACTGCATCTTGGAGAGGTATTTTGATATCAGTATTTTGTGTTGGTAGTTCTGTAGCGCTGCAGTATCAGCTCTTTCATTACCGGGTATATTTTTATGAGATGGTATCCACATGAAATTGAGTGACTTTTCTGAGTTATAAAGGATGGGAACAAGATTATGTATTTCGTTTACAATACTATTGGCAGAGAACGTGTCTTGTATTGCATTTAAGGCTAATAGACAGTCACTGATAATTATGTAACAGTCACTATGTGCAGTTTCCAGAGTCCAACAAGTTGTTCTTATACTAACACAGTAATATAGGTGGTACTTCTTACAATAGTGATATCCTGTGGGCACTAGAAAATTAAATACAGTCGCCGGGTAAATGTTTAAGCATAGTGGCGATAAGCAGGAAGCAGGCTACCGTAAACGCCGTATATGAAAGTGTTATAAACAAGGCAGCGTTCACGTTTCTGATCCTGTCAGTGAACTTCAAAATGAAAGTCACTAAAAGATTAAATTCACGTTTTGTTTCATATCTTGCCTTTCTTGTATCCTTTGGTCTGTAAATGTATGTGTATTTTAATTAGATTACAGTGTATGTTGTACATTTGATACCATAATTATTTACAGGAAGGTAGAAATAATAAAAAAAGAAATAATAGTAAGATAAAGAAATGGTTGCAATAAATGATTTTCATATATTATGTCAAGGTATAACGTAATCACTACTATATGGGTGCCAAATATCAGATTAAGAGAAATAACAAAACTAGAAGATGTAACCCAATGAGCCACCGGTTTGAAATGGAAATGGGGAGCCCACTTGGCGAGGCTCCAGAAAAACTGGACATATATTTCTACAATGTGGAACCCTACAACGGCAAGAGACGACAAGGCAGACCCGAAACAAGATGGGACGACACCTTGAAGAAAGCAGTAGCAGCACACTGGACAAGGATTCCACACGACCGTAGCAGCTTGAGAGACATCCGAAGAAGGCAGGAAATGCTAAACACAACCATCTAGTGCCTGGTGATAATTAAGGGAAGAAATGTGCGAAGTGAGGAACCCCAAACAAGATCATATGGTACTGATCGCAAAGAAGTGAGTGAACAATAGTACGAAGTGCGGAGGAAAGAACCCAACGAGAAGCACCACTTATGCGGACTAGCTCCCTGGATGAGTCATATCGAGATACCCCTTGCAAGAGGAAGCCTTGGCTCTGCAGGGACAAATCGGCTTTTCATTTGTTCATCCATTCATTCATAACGAAATAAGCTTGAGATGAAAAGATTTGTCCAAGAAAAGGTCATTAGCGAATCATGTTAAACAAAGTCATTAGCGTCAGGCCAAGTAGCGAACGCGTTACTATAAGGTCTTGGAATTCAGTTAGGTTATAAGTTCTGCACGTTTGAACAGTCACGTATACCGAATTCTGTAAAAGAGAAAGACAAATGAAATTCCCAGAGTTCAGGCGAGCCAAAGCATAGTTAAGAGACGCGTATGAAGTAACCTATGTATGCAGATTTTAAGTAATATAAGTACAATCTAATCACAGACACACCGTTCGTGCACATTCGTGCATACATTCGCGACACTTTCTTGAGAATTAATCACCTAATCTAGTGATTACTCGTGTGTTATTTTAAGCGCTCAGTAATGCGGTCGTGTGAATAAGATTTAGCGGCCATCATAAGGGGTTTTGCCGGTAACAATTTTAGCGACTCAGGTCAGTTACACTTTTGGTTTCTTTTATTGCAGAGACAGTTATTTCAAACCGTAAAATTGATACTGCAGAAATTAACAGGTATTACAATTCAATTGTTATAGCGTCCGAGAAAGAACTCATAGCTATACCACTAGTGCAGCTGGCGCACGAGACAGCGCAGAAATGAGCTATGAGTTAACATCAGAAGCAGGTAAACGGCTTCAAACAGTCACGATCATCGTCTTGCTTCACATTACTGTTACAAAAATCTGAGGTTATACTCACATGACTTTCTCTGCACACTGTTCTACAAACTATTCTTACAAAAGCCAATTTTCTACCTACATCAATTTAATTGAGTTAAACAAAACATATTGTTACATGCTGGGGTGAAGGCCGAAAGGTTCCCAGCAATTTATTAAATTTTGATCACCCCAACACGCACATGGGGGAAGGTAACACAGAAACTGCGAGAGGACCAGGACCTTGGCGACTACATGCGTGGGGTTTTTAACAAATTATACACAAATTTCACATCATTCACATGACCTATGGTTATTAATAAAACAATTAGTGGCCCTACATTACACACAGGAAATAAAGGATTGAGGGGAGATGCTTCGCACACGCGACTTACACACTTACTCAATAAGTGGCGCTCAAACACCCAAAGAAGTAACACTAACATCTATCCCCCTCTCCAATTCTGGCTAGGCTCGCTAGCCAGATCTGGCGAGTATCATATTAGACGGAACTCCAACAAACGAAAGAAATAACAAAGCACCCAATGATACCGTCGAAAATGCGACGCTACAATGTGTCTGGTATGGTAATATCCATGCATAACCCACAATATATCGTTGAGATAGGGACAACATCAGAAGCAGGTAAGGTAGACGGCTTCAGAAAGTGATGACCATCGTCTTGCTTCAAATTACTATTACTAACATCTGAAGGTTACATTCACATTCTGTTCCAAAACGATTCCTACAAAAGCTCATTCTGCTACCTGCTTCAGTTTAGTCAATTTAAACATTATATCGTTATAGGTACATGGAAAATTAAATTAAATTGAGTTTTATTTATGGACGCTCTTTAACTACTATGGTCCTTAGCGTCCCATTCTATATTGGGTGTGAAATACCGGTAATTTTGCTCAGAGGTCTCTTTATCAGGCTTGAGGTTCTTTTACGTGCCGTAAATCTACGACACGGGGCCACCGGCTTTACTTCCCTTCCGAAGGAAACCATGCTAACGATTTTTACGCCCGAAAAAAATCCATCGCTCTCCGGCGGGTTTGAACCCGTGACCTTGGGAACTAGAGCCTAGCACGGTACCACTAGTCCACGGAGGACAACAAAGCTACATGGAGAGTACCCACAGTAGGCTTATGCCATAGTCAAATCCTTTAAAAGAGAGTAGCTATGTGATGGTTTGAGATTCCGTGCTCTTTACATGCCCACAAGAGGGGTGGGGGGAACCAGGAACAGCGGAACATAATTGAAGTAAAGCCAGTTATTCAAACTAATTAAAAATAATATCTTTAAAATGATTAATACCACAACAAGATCTACATTTTTGTGCTGTGAGGTTTTGCCTATCTCAGGCTATTCGCAGGAAATTCAATTCTGCAAATATCTTAAACATATAGTATTTTAATCACATACGTTAGAGCCATTTTGAGAAACTAAAAAAAAACAATAATTTTTCCATTAAAGGGTATTCTGTGTTGCGGAATTTTCGTGAAAATCTTCGTGCCGCATCATACAAAAACACAAATGTATACGAAACTTTTTCTAAAAATGTTTTTCGACTCCTATACTTAAAATGTGTTCATTTGCTGTTAGAAATCTGTAGATTTTCATTTCGATACAGATTTCCTACTCAGAGCCACTGAAGTAGTTATATTTACATACCTTTATCAGTAGACATGTATTGTCAGGTGCTTCATCAATGAAGGCTTTAATTTCATTTGTCGAAAATGTTCTTGCTTTTTTCCCTCTGTACCCTGCCGATTTCGTTTTAACAGGCAATACAACTTTTTATACTTGGATATATCGGTTCCATGTTTTACATTTAGAGTAGTCTACAATACCGGATAATTTGTCCATAAGTTGGGGATTTCATTGTTTATGACATTTCTTCAAAGTAAAATTCTGACAAAGAAGTTACACTTTTTCTTTCTCACCAAACCATGAACTTAGCATACAATTTTTCATACATTTTCTTTGATTATTAAGTAAAGGCTTATATTCCTCGCTTCCTCCAGGACATCAGGAGGTGTGGAACTAAATTTCACCTCTTTAAATTCACTAATAAACGTGTCTGTCTCTCTTGTAAAACCGATACCTGCGAACTTGAATCGATATTTACTTGCCATCGAAGCACGTCTAAAATACGTATCGAGAAATGGATTTATCACATTTGTATTTTCTCTCATATGCATCTAAATATTAAATATTTATTGTATATATAAATGTCGTAGATGTGTGTATCTCTCATATAATGGTTATATGATAGTTGCATAAATAATTGCATTTTATTCAGGGGTCTCAAAGCATGTATTGTTGGTAGAATCTCTGTATTCAGTTTTTAGGAGAATGCAATACGTCCTCTGCTTGCCATAGGTTAAGAAAATAACTATATGTAAGCGGTAGAGAAATTACTATATATTTGTGGTAATGTCTATACTTCAGATCTGGTTCAATGGTGCTCCGAATCTGAATCATCTTCATTGAGACCAACGTACTTGTGTGTGGGCAAATCAGTTTAATAAAATCAATTATTATTGCATTTGCAGAGAAAATTTAAAATTGAAAGTATTGATACATTACAGAAATTTTGTGTTATTTGGAAACTGAACGAAATGAAACCATGTAATATTACTATTGATATTAGAACCACACTTCAGTAGTATTTATTTCTTTTACATGTGGTTTCAGAAGCAGCAGATCTCAATGATTTGAGTGTGTCTGTTTGATAAAGGAGTAAATTGCAAGCAGTTGGCTTGAAAGATAAAGTGTCTACTTGAAGGGCATCGTATGGATTTGTTAAACATCCCCTCCCATAATTCTATGCACTCCCCTCCGTCCTATCCTTTCCTAATGAATTAGTTTCCGTGGCTTTACTTCTTACTGAACGCGAAACCTGCCAACTAGATGAGAAATCTTTAACAGCTTCTGTATATTTAAATTGCATATCCTTTCCGAAAGATGTAGATTTTGCTGACTGTTGCTAGACATCTTTTTCTGACGTTCATTTACTTCACTCTGACGCAGGTATTTCTTTCTGCCCCAAGTTTAGGCGCAATATGACGCAGCCACGCTCCGTCCTCCAACAATGAAGCAATACCTTTGCCTCACGGTTGCTGCTTGTCTCCTCCCAGTTGGTTCTTCTTTTGCCACGGCTGCTCCAGCATGAAACCTTAACCTCAGGGTATGCGTGGGTGTGTACAGAGAAACACACAAACGCTGTCTTGGAACACTTTTATTCACTATTTAAAATAATACTTTAGGTTTGCCGATCACTTGTAAATGCATACGATGCTACGTGTCTTTACCAAGACCGAAGAATATTAACCAAAGCTAAGCGTTTTACCCTCTAGCATGTTCGCCGCCAATGTTCACAGCTTGACGAGAATGTCGTCCCGTCCTCGCCAGGCACTCAGGACAGACTGATTTCCCCACGCTACTACAAGGAAAACCAACGCCTAAACTTCCCCTCTCGTCCCTCAACTCCTTCGCGTCATGATGCTTAGAGTGGCCTTCACCAGGCTAAGTACAGCTGTACTCGGCTGTTACCAGGAAAAACTTGCTTCAATGCTATTTACCCTTTCTACCTGAGGCTGGTCCCTAATTAACAAAACTGTGCCTGTCTGGTCTTTCTGTCGCTTTTAACAGTCAATAATTTTCACAATGCTTCTCCTTTTTATACATACACTGATTTTAAATACATTATTACTTATTTTATATCGCTATCCTTCTCAGAATATTATGATAACTATTGCCTTTATAATTCCGGCTTCAACTCTGAGTTAAAGGAATCAATTCCATTGGTAGACTTAAATGAAGCATCTAATGCGTAACATAGAAAACTGCTGTGCCCTAAAATCAGCCTAATTCTTCTTCTTTATCAGATTGCCCTCCCCTTTGTAGGACTTATACCCCAAAGGACTTACAAGTAATGTGTTGAGTCAGTAGTAAGTCTTTGAGCAAGCAAGCTCTAGATCATAACATATCCAGGGTGGGCGATCAGCCTGATATCTGGTATGGCGGTGAAGAGGAAGGAAATGAAATATAGTGATGAAAGGGATAATAAGAAAATCAAGTTGTCCTACACAGCATTCGCCTACCGAGCGAGGAAAACCGCGATAAAACCTTCGGCTACGGGGGTTTGAATCCGGGACCTCTCGAATGCGGGCTACAGACGTTACCGCTACAGCCATCTTAAACTTGTTGATGATAGATCAGCCTTTTCAATAAATAATATTTTTAAAACTCTAGACACCGACTTAAGCTCTGTGGTCTTTCTCAGGAACCACCGTTAAAGTTTTAAGCCTTCTTAAACTTATGTCAATCTCTTATATACTATTCATTTATCTAAACCAGCAATATTTCATATTGCTTACATAAAAATCTGATGTATTAAATTTACATAAATTTCTCTACCCTCTATTGTTTATTAGTGGGTATGAAAAGTGTTCTTAGAAAGCTTATTTTTCTATCTCCTCATGATCGAGCTGAAACTTTGCAGAAATAGCTACATTGCACATTTCATTAGGATACAAAGGGAACAGCGACAGTCAAATATTTAAGAACTGGACGCAATATGCTGGCCTTAAACTTCCATACTTTTCTCACGCAATCGTGAGAAACCACTGAAAATCGACAGACTTTAAAAGAAAGACAAAGTGTTGAAAAATTCGAACCATTAATAAGGAATATGCCGGGAAGAGCTAATGACTAAGAAATTTATTCACAGGCTATTCCTAGATAATTCAAGACGTATATTTTATTTGTCGTGAAAATAAGTTTAATCTATGATATCTTGTTTAAAATCGTTAGAACAATCTTTGAGAAAATAAAAAAATTCAAAAAACGCTCCTTGTAAAGGGTAGTTAGATGTGGGGGATGTGCTTAGAAATCTTCGTGTGTCATCTTTGGAAGTTTGGTATTTATCCGACTTTTGGTGTTTGAGTTATGCATTGAGCTATGCTAAATGGAGCTTTTTCTAAAAATATGTTTTTATTTAGGGGGCCTCAAAACATATATTTACGGTGAATCTCTGTATTGATTTTTGAGTGGAATGCAATACATTCCCTACTTACTAAGAGAGTGGTAGAGAAAGTAATAAAATATTATCTTTCCTAACAATGGTTAACAATATATTTGAATTTACGGAAGTATGCTTATGGGCAGTGTATATTTTGTCACATGCTAAGTAAAAATTACTTCAAAATGATAAATAATATTTCTTTTGTTGCAGGTGAGTGATACAACCTAAGTATATAAGTTTGGAGACGACCCTGGCGGTAAAACTCTGCATTTCAGAAGGTACTTCATAAATTACACTTTATAACTGGACTACCTAATTCTATATTGTACTTTTTCATTGTATTACATATAAAATGTGTCGCAATATCGTAAATGTAGCCGATACCTAGTTGTAGTTTGAAAAGGGGTGGGTTTTATGCCCAAGCACTGCGACCTTAAAGATCTATTGCGCATCCCCCCTTTCATCAGTTAAGTAGTCTGTTGTTTGTTATGAACTTAACCAGACTGCTAACTGAGGCTTTCGATAGTTCATCTATCTTTGGAAAGTGATTGCCAAAAATACTTGCTCTTTGATTCGCAAGAGCAGGGCAATCATATAACAGATGAGCAACAGTATCATCTCCTTCTAACCATCTACTACAGATAGGGTTGTTAGACAATCCCATTCTGTATAGATTAAACTTTAGGGCACAGTGTCCTGTAATGAATCCTGTTGCCCATGCAAGCCTTCTTCTACTAAGACCGCGCAGGTACTTTGCCCTGCTGTTAGCCAGGTCTGTAATAAACAACTTGGAATGTCTGCAACCTTCAATGGAGTTCCAGTAGTTCTTGTGTTCTGCTTGAGCCCAGCGCTTAATAGCCTGTTTCACTGATCTGTAGGGCACTCCCAGTACAGGCTCCGGACCCAAAAATGGGATTTCGTTGCCAATCAGGGCTGCTTCATCTGCTTTCTCATGCCTGGTATATCTGCATGTCCTGGCACTCACATAATTGAACCTTGTTGTGTGCAGCCAGTGTCATTAAGTCATTCTAAGACGAGATTTGATTTTATTGATGCTGATTCAAGTGCTTTAAGAGCAGCTTGACTGTCTGAGAGGATAAGAACACTTCTATTTTTATATCTCCTTTTAATGCTTTCAATGACACTGGCTAGGATTGCATAAACCTCAGCCTGGAAAACCGTAGCTAAGATACCCAGACTATAAGAAATCTTGGTGCCATTACCGTAAAGCCCAACACCCCTGTTCCTGATTTGGTTCTAGAACCATCAGTGTAGCCGATATCTATAGAGAATGTTCAATAATCGCCAAACTTATTTTCGTATATCATAGGCATCCAACAAACTGCGCAAGTCTACAATCTCGTATAACCTAATAACTAGAAGGCGGAATAGAATCCGCCTGCTCCGTTATTTCAAGTTATTGATACAGGGAGCATAATATCTTGGCACGTGTCCTCTGGCTACAAACGGTAGATAAATAAATATACCGTAGTAGGACATGATGTTCCGCTTCGCAAACAGAGTAAGAAGTATATCAGACAGCAATATAAGTATACTGTTTGTATGCATCTATTACCTCTTGCGATGTCGAAAGGAGTTTATCACGATATAACTTTTAAACAAGAGACACTTTACATATGCGTAAAATGTAGTGTTCTATAACCAATAAAAACATGCATCTACATCATAGTAGACGCATTCTTTTGATACAACCTGTACGAGCACTATAGGTATGCGTCCGTTGTTTACATCTGGACTCCTCTCTCACCTTCAATATAAACAGGCTACACTACAAGGTACGTTAACCTCATAAAAATGGTCACCCTAATCCGCACCTTAGCATGGATTTCTGAATATGTAGCAAGTAGCAATTACATATCAATAACAAACATTGACATCGTTAACTAAAAATAAAATCTACAATCTATTACTCACTGCGACGCTGAATCTTGGGCTACAATTCCGATTTACCTCATTGCACATTGGTTTGGAAACGAATGAAATCTGTTAGTCAATAAAATGAAAGATATTGCCAAATTATTGCCTTGTTATCTGAGAGTGTTAGAAGGATGATGAATACATCTACAAGAATTTGGGGCTGCAAACGTTGAGAAAGCAAAGACAAAACCGAAACAAAAATTGAGGGTCTGTAACGTCCACAGCCGGGGAAAGTTCGAACCTCCCTGGTAACCTGCTGCCCTCCTAGCCCGCAAATCGACTGAAGCAATGATTTGGCAATTTAAGTGTTATGGCACATAAAGGGGCTCCTATAGTTGCTATTGCTCATTCTATTATTTGTATTATTATGTGTACCTAATGTTCCCGAATCTCTGTCCATTTTTTTTTCGATTAGGTAAATCAAACGACATCATGGATGGTAAAATACCTACTTTTTTATCATTATATGCCGGCCCTCGTAGCCGTGCTCGCTGGAGTGTGTAGCTTCGGTGCTCCGCCAAGGTGAAGGTCGTGGGTTCGAGTCCTGCCATGGGCATGAGTTTTGTATGTGTAATTGCGGTAATAACCGGTAATGCAAAACAGTAAAAACACAGTAATGATAAACAGGGTAACCAAGAAAACTTTGTAAACAAAAAAAAAGATTCTTTTAAAACAAATAAAAAAATTACATTACGTAGGGCTACTTGCTTATGTTTCAATTATTTTATTTATAAGTGCTCTGTTCACCGTGTACTAGGATTAGGATAGCTGCAGAGAGGGACTTAGCACTTCGACCTAAAATATCGTTTGTGCCTGGTTAAAGGAGACAGAGGGCGGCCGGACCAGGACGTACGGCAGGGCAGAGAGCAGGGTCCCTACCTCTAACAGATTGAAACTCCCCGGATAGCAGCTGGTGCTACCGGTTCCTCGCCCCCTGCGGACTTGCACATCTCCTGGGTTCTAGGGACCTCTAGACCGCCCATTCCGGGGGACGAAAGGTTACACAGAGCATCCACAGAGCGCCGAAACTCCCGCTAGTGCTTTCAACGCTGAAAGAAACCAAGCAGATGAAAGGTGAAGTGAAATGAGAATGTAGGTGAAGTGGAGGGACAGGAAATTCAGGGAATGTAATGAACCTTCCCAGCATTCGCCTAAAGACCCGAGAAAACACCGAAAAAAGCAATGGATCAAGGAAGATCGGCCGCGGGAATTGAGTCCAGGCGGGCTACAGAGTACCGCCTGAGCCATCCCTCTCAGTCAGCGTGTACTAGGCAGGTGTAGCTTTGATTGTTGTATTGATCTGACATAGGTTTAAGTATTCCCGTATTAATTGTATACTTTTAATGGGGTTATAATGTGAATACTAATGTAATATTCCACAATAAATAAAATAGTAATAATAATAATAATAGTAATTTATTGTGTGCTTTAAACTTTACATACCATATAATGTATACAATGGAGTTGAATATTATTTCTCTCCTCCCGTTATATTTAACTAATAATACATCCGTCCGTTATGAATCAGACATGAAGGGTACATGTTAAGTAGCTGAATGGAGCTACATACCCGACATTCTGTACTTTGTGTACAAGTAGTTTGGTGGCGGGTTTATAACAAAGAGTTTTCAGGTTCAAATCCGGAACCCGCCTGCAGAGTTTTATATGATTAATACACACTATTCTTTTTGTATATATACCGCTGAGTCTTCTCATCCTGCGGATTGGAAGCTAAGCAACCCTGAATTTTACAGACGATGCGAAATGCAGGTGCTGACACCGCATTCACGAGCCCGCTGATTAGGGCTACGGTGGTGCTCGTTGTTAACGTGCTCTACTAGCGCTATGGTTAACATGCGGAAAAAGTTACTTTGAAGGTGAGAAGTTCAAATCACGGCAACGAATAAATGGGTTATTTATTTGTGTCTTGCATTTATTTATGATGTTCAGTAAAGCATATTCTAACAAGTAACAATTTGTTTTAATGAAATTCACATAATTAAACCAAGTGAAACGACACTTCCATGCCAATACTTTCCGAATTTACTATACGCAGTAGAGAAGTTAAAAGCGATCAAAATGTGAAATACGCGATTCTGCACGTCCGCTGATAACACTAGTCTGCTTGATATCGGATGACTGAAAACTAATAAGGATTCTAACTCACTTTGTTATGCTGATTTCAGAGCTGCTTTTAGTTTTTTTCCATCACGTACAGTTTTTTCTCAATTACCCTTCAAAAATATAGAGATATAAAGATATTGCTTCCGCCACTACACATAAAATTGGGCTTGATGAAGCAATTTGTAAGGGCTCTACCACAGGATGGACTCCGCTTCAAGTACCTTTCCAAGAGATTTCCCTTCAGTATACAAGACAAATTAAAGGCTGGATTTTTTGTTGGTCCTCAAAAAAAGGAATTGATGAAGAATGAAGATTTTGAGAAGACAATGAATGAGAGAGAATAGAAGCATGGACCGCCTTCCGATCAGTTACTGAAAACTTCTTAGGCAATAACAAAGATCCTAATTACAAGGCCATTGTCGAAACAATGTTGGAAAATTTCAACAACATGGGTTGTAACATAAGTGTAAAGGTGCATTTCTGCATTCACATATCGACTACTTTCCAGAAAATCTGGGACATTATAGTGAAGAGCAGGGTGAACGTTTTACCAAGATATTAAGGAAATGGAGAGGAGGTACCAGGGGAGATGGAATGAAACTATAATGGCCGACTACTGTTGGATATTGAGGAGGGACAGTCATCTTCAAGGATCTGCTAGGAAGTCAAAGAAGAGAAAGTTTGAAAAAAATTAAATGAAATACTTTGGCTTCTTGTTTTGTTAAAATGTGGTCATGAAATAAATTAGGGGAGTTCTTGAGAGTATTCTTAAAATGTTTCTTGAATAAAAACTTACCTTGTGTGAAGTGGTATTTAAATACTTTTCTACGCTCATTAGTAAAATTGTCAAAACATTACTTATTTTGTGTAAAAACATGACGTGATAGAAAAAAACGGAAGTTATTTCTGGAATCAGCATAAAAACTTGATTCAAGGACACCTACTGTTAAGAAATCATCTGACAAAAAGTTTGAAAATGTAGACAGGTCAATCATTTATTAGGGAAAATGGTTCAATTATTCCAAACTGAAGGAATAATAATGTAGAATATAGAACTTTTTCAAGCTGTTCTAACACTCTGGACTTAATTTGAAGTGCAGCTTCTGTTCTCAAAGGAAAAGATTTATTTGGGCATAATTACACGAGGCTGATAGTTTTTGTTCATATCAAAATTTGAGGAGCATCTGTTAAAGAAAAGTAGGAATTTAGGGCGTTTACATTTGTGGTCTGTGTATAGCTGAGATTGTCATTTGTCATCTGACGCTGTGTACTTTGATCAACATGTGGCGTGAGTTATCTGTGTCTGTTTGATATTTAAAGTGATATTCCTTGTAAGTGGTAGAGACAGTTTTCCTTTATTTATGATTTATGCTGGTGAACATATGGAATCGAGGTGATAAAACCTCTTAATATCTACAATATTTACTGAATAATTCCCCTCTGCGGTCTTAAACCTCCCGATTATATCCTGTGTCAGCCAGAATTGGCATTCTGCCATTGTTGTGGACATTTCTTAAGCCCGTAGCCAAAAATAATTAACTATACGCCTAGAAACGAAAACACTAACTCCTTGCATTATGTTTTATACATCACTGTCGCCTAAGATATCTTATACGTAGCTCAAATATTGTTTTCTATAGTAGTATTTTGTTTAAGTGTGTGTTAAATATTCTGTAAAACTATATCCGAATTTTCAGTGTATTTATTTAAGCTCGCAGAGCTCAATGGTCTTTTTTAGATACAAGAATACAGTATTAAAATACATTAGGTATAAAATAATGGAACACAAAGATTATTGATAGAACATACAAGGTGGACCATCTAAGTTGAGGCTGTACAATATCTGCAAAACTAAGCGTTGTAGAAAGAATTGCCTTTAATAAAAGTTGCTTGATATGTTAGGGAAAAGTAAATGCCATTAATTGTGTTTTAGTTGAAGGACGATGTGATGTTCGTAGGTTTTCATTTAAAAAAATTAAATTGACCCTAAATGACCATCAAAACCTCCTCCAAACAAAACACGACTAATGGCATTTACTTTCTCCAATGATATCAAGCAACTTTTACTCGTATTCAAAGATTTCTTTCTACGTCGCTTAGTTTTGGAGATATTGTACAGTCACAACCTAAATGGTCCAACTTGTGTGCAGATATGGTATAGGTAGCAAACTATAGGTTGACAAATCATTAAGGAATACAAGGTAAAGTCTTACAATTTAAATTTATATATACATACAAATATCCTTAAAATAACAATAATATTATGAAAGAACTTTTGATTATTCAGAGCTGTGGTAATTTCCGATATTCTGTTTTCTTCCTAACTATATTGTACGTGGTACATTCTGTAAGGATTTGGTTTACTGTTAGGTGTGTTCTACAGGAACTGCATATTGGAGGTTTTTTTCTGGATAACGGATAGAATGAATTAGTTTGAAGTGTCCAATTCTTAAAGTTATCAATAAAACTTGATATCTTCTTTGTAGCTTTTATATATAGGGTGGACCTTTTAAGCTGAAACGGTACAATATCTCCAAAACTAAGCGCTGCAGAAAGAAATGTCTTGAATAAAACTTGGTTGATATTATGGGGAAAAGTAAATGCCATTAGTCTTGTTTTGTTTGAAGGACGTTGTGATGATAATTTTAGGGTCAATTTAATATTTTTAAATGGGAACCTACAATTATGGTCAATTTAAATACGGTCAAAACACTATATATGGGAGGTATACATATAAAAATCAATTGCCGCTTTTATAGAAGTATGTAGTTCAAAGCTTCTTGAACTTATTAATGAATTACAGTAAATGCCTGTGAGGAGTAAGGTTGTTTTACATTGGGGAGGTTTGTATGCTTTTCTTTGCTAAGAGGTCTGCCAGTTCATTACCTGTTATATCACAGTGTGAAGGTATCCATAAGACGATAATTTCTTTTCTCCTTATTTTCAATAAATGGACGAGGATCTGAATGTCATATATATACCCGTTGTTGGTGCCGAAGAAAGTAAAAAGAAATTCTCCAGAAAAAAATCTGATGTGTTACACTCACATGACTTTCTCTACTCTTGTACAAACTATTTTTACAAACTGTTATTCTCCATCTATTTCATATTAACCGAGATAAACATTTGCAGAAGCGATCTTTTGAATTGCAAAGAGAATTACATTTTACACATAGCGACCTGTTCTAAAAATATTTGACTATCGCTTAAGGCGTACTATGTTCCCCTTGTTTTGTATTTGCAAGGACAATATGGAACTGCAGTAGTCTTTAAGCATCGACATATATCTTAATAGCTGGTTGCTAGGTGCAGCACCATTCTCTTTGCCACAGATTAATACTCTTTGCATATCCAAGACAAAAAAATGAATAACCAATTCCCATTTGAGAAAATAAGTATTGAAAAATTTAAGGGAATAACAAGCAATATCTCGAAAATGGCTCACTCAACAAAACAAATGTATATGACAAAAATTGTGTATTTTAACGCGATCTACATTTTTTGTGTAGTAAAAGTTTTTGTATCTCTTATGGTTTACCAGTTATGCAAAAGTCGTTCACAATGAAGAATACTTTTGGAGACATTCCCAGGAAATTCAAGATATACATTTTATTTGTCATAAAAATATCTTAAACATATGATATTTTAATCAAAATCGTTAGACCCATTTTTGAGAAAATTAAAATTTTCGAAAAATCGTCCATGTAAAGGGTAATCTGGGGTGGGGGATTTCCTTGAAAACCTTCGTGTCGCATCCTTGGAAGATACTGAACCTAAATACCAAGTTTGGTGTTTATCCGACTGTTCGTTTCTGAGTTATGCTGTTCACAACAGACAGACACACAGACACACACGGACATGTTTCCAAAAATGCTTTTATTGGATTCAGGGGGTTTCAAAACATGTATTTCCGGTAAAATCTCGGTATCGAATTTTTCGGTGGAATACAATACTTCCGCTACTTACTATACGTAGTAGAGAAAGTAATAAATTGTAGTGAACTTCTTTGGGTGTTTATCAAGGTATAGAGCCTATAGTGCAGTGTAAAACACCAGTGACACATTGTTTGATCTCGAAGATGCCAATCACTCACCCTGCACCAGTGAGCGTGTTACTTTAACCAATGGAAGCAATGATATGGTTTCACTCCACGTGGAGTTAACACTACCTGAGAAGCTACCGAGAAGTAAAGGCAACCTGCATGTTAATCTTTAGAGTAACACAATGGCATACCGAGCGATGTGTTGCCGCGATAGTGACCCATGGTTTTTTCGTGATTTCTCCGAGTCGGCAGGCGATTTCTAGCGTGATTCATCTTCTACCATGACTCTTCTTCCTCTCATTTTCTGTACACATCGTCTTCTTTGTCATCTGTTTCAAGGTTGCAGGACCAGGCGACGGTGTTCGGCGGATTGCGGATTGATGTTGGCTTTGCGCTCTGTGAGGTTTCTTCCTGACGTCGTCCAGGGAATACTAGGAGGCTCGGGCGGCGATGGAGGAGTTCAATCTGGAAACGTTAAGGATTCCGTCCGTGCTTGCGCCCGTCGTCATCCGGATGTTGTCGCCCTTCGGGTCCCGCCCCTCATCCCTCCCTCCCAGGAGTCACGGTAGAAGCACAAGGGGTCGGATAACCTACGTGCCGAGCTCTACCCCAGTTTCAGGGCCTCTTCCCTTCGTCAGTAACTTTACCTACACAATGCCATTGCTAGAGTTAAAAAAGTTCCCTCCCAGTAAGTAATGCTTATTCCTGATGTGAAAAGTCTGCTTGGTTCATCATTCTCATCAATTATGTGTGTACGAATTTTAGAAGTGGTGAATAAATTTGTTGTAAGAAAGAAGAGGGAACGGAGTCCTAGTGAGGCGAAGCACAAATTCCAAAGAAATAAAATATGATTGTAAAATAGGCATACCAAGTTAGCAGTTATGTAAAAAATCTGATATGTTACACTCACATGACTTTCTCTACTCTTGCAATATAGAAATACAGTAGCCTTTAAGCACAGCATATCTCTTAATAGCTGGTTGCTAGGTGCAGCACCATTCTCTTTGCCACAGATTAATACTCTTTGCATATCCAAGACAAAAAAATGAATAACGAATTCCCATTTGAGAAAATAAATACTGAAAAATTTAAGGGAATAACAAGCAGTATCTCGAAAACGGTTCACTCAACAAAAAAGATGTATATGACATAAATTGTGTATTTTAACGCATCTACATTTTTGTGTAGTAAAATATTGCTAACTCTTATGGTTTACCAGTTATGCAAAAATCGTTCACAATGAAGAATACTTTTGGAGACATTCCCAGGAAATTCGATATATACATTTTGTTTGTCATGAAAATATCTTAAACATATGATATTTTAATCAAAATCGTTAGAGCCATTTTTGAGAAAATTAAAATTTTCGAAAAATCGTCCATGTAAAGGGTAGTCTGGGTGGGGGATTTTCTTGAAAACCTCGTGTCGCATCCTTGGAAGATACTGAACCTAAATACCAAGTTTGGTGTTTATCCGACTGTTCGTTTCTGAGTTATGCTGTTCACAAACACACAGACACACACACGGACATGTTTCCAAAAATGCCCTTTTTGGATTCAGGGGGTCCCAAAACATGTATTTCCGGTGAAATCTCGGTATCGAATTTTTGGGTGGAATACAATACTTCCCCTACTTACTATACGTAGTAGATAAAGTAAAAATGGAAATAATTACATAAGTGGTAAAAAGTTCAGTTTTCTGAGGACACTCCAGTATTGCGTACAGTTTATGTGAGCTTGGCGTTATCATCATGTAAGACTTAACGTTTTCACAACAAACGCAAGAGCTTCTCAGTTTAAAAGTAATGTTTTAATTAAAAGAGTAAAAAACAATAGCATTTCAATAAGCAGATTACTCTTGGTTTCATTTCAGTATATTTAGTTCACTTCAGGTTGCCTCATGAGTACTATACTTTGGAAAATTTACCATAGAATTTTACACAAACTTTTTTTACACCCTGTTTTTATTTTTTAGGTTAAAACCTGATATAGAATTCCAGTACGTAATTCATTTTCAAGTTAAATATCAGTGGTATATATCCATTACTCTGCTGTCATGTTTAAATCCAGCATATCTCTTCAGCAGAAATCCCCTGGATAACCTGCAACCCAAAACACAGATATGTACTGTATGTTGCCGCTGCTACCACAACGATTCGTATGCAGAGAGTCGGTGCTTCAGTAATGCTTGCTTGCGACTCCGAATTGCTTAGTTCTTTGCGTGACCATGGTTTGATTGAGCTTTCTGTACGTTACCGAAAGCCCGATGTCATTCAGGAGACTTCTGAGTGGGAAAACTAATTTTTAGGTCATTAATTGCATTGCTATAATTACATATATTTTATACCGTAAACGTAAATTAACTTATTTTACAATCACATGAAGTTGGCAGTTATCGTGAAACGCTATTAAGTGAAGTTAATCCGAAACTTTTCTGACACATTCTCGCTACGAATAATGTGTATAATTAAAATCGTCACACTTATAGCACTATAAATGTTGTTTCTAACGCTCCCCAAGACCTTCGGGGATACCTTGTTCCTTTAAGCTATAACTGGATCCATTTCTGAGGTGGAACCACCCATTGGGTGGAATCCGTTGTTCTGATAGTAGGGTGAAAATGAGGAATGCGGCGGAATAAGAGAACCTACAGCTTCTACTGTGGGCTTCGAAACATGTCGGGCAATGTGTATACCTCACATGAGGAAGTCAGAAGTGAAGGTGTGGATAGCGCCATCTCAGAGCTGGAAATCGAACCCCCCACCCTCAGTACGAAGGTTGGAAACGAAACTACTGCGCTAACCCGGCGCCCCTATTATACATCTGGTATTTAAAACAACAGAAGCCAGTTGTAAATCATCATTGCCATAATGATGGAGTCCAAATGACCTGTCTCGCCAATGTTAAATTTGGCTAATTATGACCCATTATCTAAAAATCTGATGTGCTACACTCACATGACTGTATCTACTCTTGTACAAACTATTTCTACAAATAGTTATTCTCCATCTACTTGATGTTAAACGAGATAAACATTTGCAGACTCTATCTTATTGCTAATTTTCTTGTAGATGTAAGGAGAATATATATTTACAAGGACAATATAGACATACAGTAGCCTATAAGCACATACATATCTCTTAATAGCTGGTTGCTAGGTGCAGCACCATTCCCTTTGCCACAGATTAATACTCTCTGCATATCCAAGACAAAACAATCAATAACGAATTCCCATTTGAGAAAATTATTGAAAAATTTAAGGCAATAACGAGCAATATCTCGAAAATGGATCACTCAACAAAAAAATGTATATGACATAAATTGTGTATTTTAACGCGATCTACATTTTTTGTGTAGTAAACTTTTGTCTATCTCTTATGGTTTAATAGTTATCCAAAAGTCGTTCACAATGAAGAATACTTTTGGAGACATTCTGATAAAATTCAAGATATATATTTTATTTGTCATCAAAATATCTTAAACATATGATATTTTAATCACAATCGTTAGTGTCATTTTTGAGAAAATTAAAATTTTCGAAAACTCTTCCATGTAAAGGGTAATCTGGTATGGGGGGATTTTCCTGAAAACCTTCGTGTCGCATCTCTGGAAGATGCCGAACCTAAATACCAAGTTTGGTGTTTATCCGACACGTTCGTTTCTGAGTTATGCTGTTCACAGACACACACACAGACAGACAGACACACAGACACACACGGACATGTTTCCAAAAATGCTTTTTTTGGATTTAGGGGGTCTCAAAACATGTATTTCCGGTGAAATCTCGGTATCGAATTTTTGGGTGGAATACAGTACTTCCCCTACTTACTATACGTCATAAAGAAAGTAAAAAACTGATGTGATACATTCACATGACTTTCTCTACCCTCTGTAGTTTATTAGTGGGTATAAAATTATACTTACTCGGGTTTATTTTTCTATCTAATCCAAATAAACCTTGCATAAACAGCTACATTACACGTTTCGTTCTAGATATATGCTATAGATATATGCTAGCCTTAAAACTTCTTACTGTTTCGAAGCAATCGCGAGAAACAACTGAATGTTGAAGGGACTTTAAGAGATTCACCAAGAAATGAAAAATTTGAACATTTAATGTCTGGTATCTCAGAAATGGCTTATACTACAAAGAAACTTATTTTAAACAGATTTACATTTTTGTGTGGTACGTTTTCGTCTATCGCTTAACGTTTACCTGTACAAGATTATACAAAATCCTTGCAACTGAAATGGACTTCACAGGCTATTCCCAAAAAATTTAAGATATAAATTTTATTTGTCGTGTAAATATCCTTAATATGTGGTATTTTTATCAAAATCATTAAAGCCATTTTTTAGAAAATCAAACATTATCTTCCATGTAAAGGATAGTCTGAAGTGGGAATATCTTCTTTAAGATATTCATATTGGTATTTTTCTGATTTTTCGGTTTTTAGTTATATTGTTCACAGACATACACAGACAGGCACACACATACACACACATGGACATTTATCTAAAAAGTCTTATTTGGATTAAAATGTAGTAGACAGTAAAATAAGCTTTAAAAATCTGATGTGTTACACTCACATGACTTTCTCTACTCTTGTACAAACTATTTTTACAAACGCTTATTCTCCGTATGCTCCATGATAATCGAGATATCGAGATGTTAATCTTATTGCTAATTTTCTTGTATGTGCAAGGGAAATTGGTAGGCTTTAAGCTATAGCAAAATATTTTAAGAGCTGGTTGCTATGTGGAGTATTCCATTCTCTATGCATTACCAGGACAAAAAAAAATCTGATGTGTTACACTCACATGACTTTCTCTACTCTTGTACAAACTATTTATACAAACGCTTATTCTCCATCTACTTCATGTTAATCGAGATAAACTTTTGCAGAGTCTATCTTATTGCTAATTTTTTTGTAGATGTAAGGGGAATATATATTTACAAGGGCAATTTGGAATCATAGTAGCCTTTAAGCGCATATATATCTCTTAATAGCTGGTTGCTGGATGCAGCACCATTCCCTTTCCCACAGATTAATACTCTTTGCATACCCAAGACAAAAAATGAATAACGAATTCCCATTTGAGAAAATAAGTATTGAAAAATTTAAGGGAATAACAAGCAATTTCTCGAAAATGGTTCACTCAACAAAAAAATGTATATGACATATATTATGTATTTTAACGCGATCTACATTTTTTGTGTAGTAAAATTTTGTCTATCTCTTATGGTTTACCAGTTATGCAAAAGTCGTTCATAATGCAGAATACTTTTGGAGACATTCCAGGAAATTCAAGGTATACATTTTATTTGTCATAAAAATATCTTAAACATATGATATTTTAATCAAAATCGTTAGCCATTTTTGAGAAAATTAAAATTTTCGAAAAATCGTCCATGTAAAGGGTAATCTGGGGTGGGGGAATTTTCTTGAAAACCTTCGTGTTGCATCTCTGGAAGATACTGAACCTAAATACCAAGTTTGGTGTTTATCCGACTGTTCGTTTCTGAGTTATGCTGTTCACAGACAGACACACAGACACACACACGGACATATTTGCAAAAATACTTTTTTTGGATTCAGGGGGTCTCAAAACATGTATTTCCGGTGTAATCTCGGTATTGAATTTTTGGGTGGAATACAATACTTCCCCTACGTACTATACGTAGTAGAGAAAGTAAAAATAAATATATTATACTCATAAAAACTTTTCATTAAAATAATACGTATTTAGCTACAAATGGGTGATAAAATTTCAGCACATTATATCAATTAGCTTGTAAAATAATGAGTAATTGTTTATAAAGTTGTAGTTCTTTAGACATTGCTATTAAATGTAAAATTTAAACAACACTCACAAATATGCTGTACAGAATATCTCATAATCCACAAGATCATAGTTCTTTGTGTCATCTGCTTGGTTCTGCCAATACTGCAATGAAGCTTCCCAATCAAAACAAAAAGATGTTTATATAAGTTAAAATTTATTAATTTATTTCATCATGTGACCCTGTTTGGGGTATGCCTAATGACACAGAATACTTAAAATATGAAATAATCACATAAAATAATATGATAATGCAAAGCAAACATGACAATGACAACAATGGAAACAATAATAACATTATGAATGTAATGATAAAAATTCAATTTCAGGCATACTATATAATTAAACAATGTGTTTCCCATAAATATGAGTTTTAAGAATATCTACTGAATATTTTATTATTTTTGTTACAGTCTAGGACTCCATTCTTTTTCTAATTTATATTTTTCACGCCATGAAACAAAATGCTTTGTAATAATTTCCCGTTCGCCAAAGAGCAGGGAACTCTCAACAATTTTCTGAATTTTTATTAATCTACAAAATAAGGGATTGCTGGTTCATATTGTGGCATGTGAGGTGTTAATATATTTAAAATGGCAACACGGGCCGGAATATTATGTAATAGTAGTGGGGGTAAAAGCCGGTTCTCAGTAGTAGCGTCTGACGCTAAGAGAGTCGCTTGGAATGTAACGAACAGTACAGTTGGTGCAGCGTGGCGCTCCGTCGACATCAGAAAGTAACAATTATCCATTTTGATTTAATGCACGTTCTGTCCATCTAAACTTTTACTATGTGGATTATTGAAGTAGTTTAATCCTTCTTTCCTTCCACACAATGATCTAGGCATATTTTTAGGAATTTCAGGTATTTAGGAAGTTAGCTGAGCTCGCCCCTGTCGGACCTCGTGTAGTTTGTGATGTGTTTGAAAACCGCTACCTCGCTCTACCCCCCCCCCCTTGAGTTAAAGAAAATGTAGAGGTTACGACAAATTTGTGGAGAAGAAAAATCTTTCAATTCCACCAATTTGTCGTAACCTCTTCATTTAGATTATAAAAATGTTATTTATGAATTGCTACTCTACCTTTATATAATTAATTACTGCAGCTATAGGTTTTTTTTCCACCTTTATATTTTGGGTAGACAGTTACCCGACTTGCTTTCTTCAAATAGCAACAGTTGAATAAGCACCTATTCAGTACTACCTTTCTTTCAAGAGACGTTCAGAGAAGGTATGCATACAGTTTCAAGCGGTATTATTATTTACGACCTGTATAATTGTAATGAAAGCAGTTCATCTGCAATGGATTAAAGTGGGCAAGAAATTGTGTAGGCTTAAATACTTCTCCGAAAGAGAGAAAGCAATTCAACTGATCTGAATTCAGAGATTGTTGCTGAAAATAAAGTTACAACAGCTTACCAAAAAACTAAAGGTATCATAATTTTAACTACCAGGGTGTAAGAAATCTGTAATATAACTATTATTCCATTGTTATTTATCGGATATATAAATCAACTCGTTTTTAACTTTTAAAAACCTAACAGGCAGGACATTCAGCTATTCCTTATACTTATTCCTTCTTAAAAGGTAACTGGGAAACTAATAAGCGTAGCCATTGTTTCTTGAAACTCTAAATATCACTTCTCAAAGTGGTTCAAACACTATAATTTACGATTTGTTTTCGTAACAAAATTGATGCTTTCTCTAAGACGAATAATTATTAATGGAACTCTAAATGGTAATTTTCGTGATTTTAAGGCTTTGATTCTATGTGGATATTTTAAATCTTCCGCTCATTTTGATGTAATTTTTATAGAAAATGTAGAGGTTACGACAAATTTGTGGAGAAGAAAAATCTTTCAATTCCACCAATTTGTCGTAACCTCTTCATTTCTTTAACTGAAGGGGGATAGAGCGAGGTACCGGTTTTCAAACACATCACAAACTACACGAGGTCCGACAGGGGCGAGCTCAACTAAGTTCCTAAATACCTGAAATTCCTAAAAATATGCCTAGATCATTGTGTGGAAGGAAAGAAGGATTAAACTACTTCAATAATCTACATAGGAAAAGTTTAGATGGACAGAATATGTATTAAATCGAAATGGATACATTGTTACCTTCTGCTGTCGACGGAACGCCACGCTTACCAACTGCACTTTTCGTTACATTCCAAGCGACTCTCTTAGCGTCAGACGCTACCACTGAGAACCGGCTTTTACCCCCACTACTATTACATAATATTCCGGCCCGTGTTGCCATTTTAAATATATTAACACCTCACGTGCCACAATATATATCAACCTCTTCAGGCTGTGTAGTTGTCTGTTCAAACATGATTGTTGTATCTAAAGTTTCTGCCTCGTTCTTGTTTCTGTTGATGCGGATGATGTCTACACACCTATTGCTGTCGTTATCAGCGATGCAATGTATTTCTTCATGTATTTCCAGACTCTTAGAACATAGACCATTTGCCAGCAAAGTTAGGTCATACCTCTTGATACGGATTATTCCCTGAGGACAATTCCCTAGCAGTGAGATAGCTTGTTGGTCTTTTTATAGTGTCATTGAGCCTGAAATTTTAAAACAAAGTGGTACCCAGCGTAATGTTTAATAATATTTTTAAACTATTTACAATTAGCTTGGCGCTATAAAAATTACATCAAAATGAGCGGAAGATTTAAAATATCCACATAGAATCAAAGCCTTAAAATCACGAAAATTACCATTTAGAGTTCCATTAATAATTATTCGTCTTAGAGAAAGCATCAATTTTGTTACGAAAACAAATCGTAAATTATAGTGTTTGAACCACTTTGAGAAGTGATATTTGGAGTTTCAAGAAACAATGGCTACGCTTATTAGTTTCCCAGTTACCTTTTAAGAAGGAATAAGTATAAGGAATAGCTGAATGTCCTGCCTGTTAGGTTTTTAAAAGTTAAAAACGAGTTGATTTATATATCCGATAAATAGGAATGGAATAATAGCTATATTACAGATTTCTTACACCCTGGTAGTTAAAATTATGATACCTTTAGTTTTTTGGTAAGCTGTTGTAACTTTATTTTCAGCAACAATCTCTGAATTCAGATCAGTTGAATTGCTTTCTCTCTTTCGGAGAAGTATTTAAGCCTACACAATTTCTTGCCCACTTTAATCCATTGCAGATGAACTGCTTTCATTACAATTATACAGGTCGTAAATAATAATACCGCTTGAAACTGTATGCATACCTTCTCTGAACGTCTCTTGAAAGAAAGGTAGTACTGAATAGGTGCTTATTCAACTGTTGCTATTTGAAGAAAGCAAGTCGGGTAACTGTCGACCCAAAATATAAAGGTGGAAAAAAACCTATAGCTGCAGTAATTAATTATATAAAGGTAGAGTAGCAATTCATAAATAACATTTTTATAATCTAGCAGCTATACTTTAGGTTCCAAGTATTTAAAACAAAAAAGGATTTTATATACACCATTATTTCCTCTAACAATTATCCTTTATTTGTGTATATCAAGATCTTATTACTTTTCTTACCACGTATATAGTAGGTAGAGAAGGTGTTATAATTCCACCCAAAAATTCCATTCCGATATTTCACCGGAAAAACATGTTTTGAGGCCCCCTGAATAAAAAAAGCATTTTTAGATAAAGGTCAGTATGTATGTGTGTGTGTGAGAGAGAGAACAGTCGGTATGTAAGTACATTATTTTCCAGAAATGCAACACGAGATAAAGAAAATCGCCCAGTTCCAAACTACCTTCTACATGGAACCGAGCGGGATGGCTCAGGCGGTTAGTCTGTGGCCCGCATTCGGGAGGTCACAGGATCGATCCACAGCGATCGCCCACTCTGGCCTATGGGTTTTTCTTGGTTTCTCCGGGTCGATAGTCAATGCTGGGGTGATTAATCTTCTACTACGACTGTCCTTCCTCTCATTTCCTGTACCAATCAGTTTCCTTTTCATCTGTTTCAGAGTTGTAGGACCAGATGACTGTGTTCTGCGGGTTGCGGCTGGGCGGTGGCTTGCACTTTGTAAAGGTATCTTCCCTGGTGTCGCTGTGGTACCGCTCAGTTAGGTCTCTCCTCAACGTGAGGCTCCGCACCGTGAGGTTGATGGCTTGTGGGCAGGGAACCTGCGGCGTTGGATGCGTTCTATCTGTAAATGTTAGGGATCCCGTCCATGCTTGCGCCCGTCGGCATCCGGATCTGGTCTCCCTTTGGCTCTCTTCCCTCATCCTTCCCTCCCAGGGTCACGTTAGAAGCACAATAGGCCGACTGTCCTGCGTGCGATGCTCTGTTCCAGGTTCCGGGGGCCCCTGCGTGATACGTACCTTTAGCTTTTACATGAAACATTTCTCGAAAATTCTGATTTTCTGAAAAATGACTGTAACGATTTTTAAAATACCATACATTAAAGACATCTACATGACAAATGTATATCTTAAATCTTCTGGGATTAGCCTGTGAAGTCCTCTTCATTTGAAATGAATTTGATATAAACTGTTTAATTGGTAAACGTTTAGATATGAACTAATACGTACTTCACAAAAAATGTAGATCTTTTTAAAACACAACTTTTATTTCAAATAATTTTTGTGGCATCGCCCATCTACAGGATATCTGTTATTGATGATTCCAATTGTTCAATACTTGGCATTCTTTTAAAATCCTGTCGACATACTGTTATTTCTCGCGATTACATGGAAAGAGTCATGGAATTTTATGGCCAGCACATAGCGTTCAGTTCTTAAACCTTTGACTATTTATACAAAGGTTTATCTCGATTAAAATGAAATAGATAAGAAAATAAGCTTTCTTAAGCATAATTTGTATAGGAAGTAATAAAGAATAGGGGGAGAGGTCACGTGATTGTAACATGTTTTTTTCCCTCTTTAGTCGATATTTGCAGAAATCGATTCATTACATATTTTGTTGTTGTTACAAGGGGAATACAGGAGACTGAAGCAATAGTAAAATCTTTAAAAGTGATCAGTTCGTTATTTTAGAATTGTGCAGCAATAAGAGAAGTAAAGGTATGATTTGATATTTATATTTACACTGTTTTGATGGAAGAATTACCATTGCACTTCCCTCCTGCTTTAAAAAAGATGAAAGAAGCATCAACAGATTATTATGAAAGAAAGAGAAAGTTTCTCACAACAGCATGACATTGATGGACGATAGTGAAAGAACCGGTTAAGTACTTTCCTTTGGGTTAAACAGTCCTTTTTACTCCAAAGTTTCCAACCTGGTTTTTATGAAAGTAGCGTTCTTTATTTGCCTGTTAAAAATATTATGATGTTTATTTAAATACTCCAACTATAACTGCACTAAAGCTTCGATTAAATTGCGCTTTATTGGATTTCGGTAAGGTGGGCGTGGCATTTACGTTAGTTATATCTATTTGTTTAATCTTCGGCTTAAAATTGCCTAATGTTAGCACGTCTCCCAAAAACATTTCTTGCAGTAATTTTGCTTTGACAGTAGCTTGGCTTGCAAAATATTCAAACAGGTACTTTTTACTTTCTCTACCACATACGTAGTAGGCAGAGGAAGTACTGATTCTACACAAAAATTCTATAACCATATTTCACCTGAAATACATATATGTTCTGAGGCTGCCTGTATCCAAAACATAAGAACCATGTTTAGGAAAATACCCATGTGTGTGTCTATGTGTATCTGTGAACTGCATAATTCAAAAACGAAATGTCATATAAACACCAAACTTGGTGTTTAAGTCAGTTCTTTCCAAAGATGTGACACCAAATTTTTCAGAAAATCCTCCATCACAAATTTTAGAAATATTTAAAAATCTATAGAGTGGCTCTAACGATTTTGATTAAATTACCATATATTGTTATACACCTGGGTGAGGCAAAAAGGATTTGCAGCTAAAATATTAAATTTAGTTACCCCAGCATAAACATTGGGGAGCGTAACTGCAGAGGCAAACGAGAGGACCAGGTACGTGCTGCACAAATTTAAAGCAGGAGTGGGATATTCATTACATAATACACTTAAATTCACATTTAACACATGGCCTGTGGTTTATTAAATAATTTACATGGTGCCACTGCATTATTCACAACAGATTACAGGACAAGCATTTGGAGGGACATGCTCCACACTCACACGGAAACACGCATTCTACACACAACAACCACTTGTCATGAAGAGACACACAAGACTGACCCACGCTACTGACTAGAAGGTGGGGGAATAAATTTTACGCCGGACGGAATTCAAATTCCCAATAGAATTGAGTATACACAACAATGTCATGCTACAAAGCAATAATGTGCCCGACGCGACAATGCACAAACATACACGCTGCAATATTAAAGATATTTCCATGATAAATAAAATGTATATCTTGAATTTTCTGGGAAAAATTCCAAAAGAATATTATGTAGTTTTGTATAACTGATTGTTAAGCGATAGACAAAACGTGCTACGCAAGAAATGTAGATCCCTTTTAAAACACATAATTTATTTCAAATAACTTTTTATGGCATCAACCGTTTCTGAAATATCCGCTATTAATGGTTCAAATTGCTCAACACTTAGTCATTCTTTTAAAGTGTTGCCAATTTTGAATTGTTTCTCGCGATGTCATGGTAAGAGTATGAAATTCTAAGGCCAGGGTATAGCATGCAGTTCTAAAGCATTTGACTATTTCTATTCCCTTTGTGTCCATAACAAAATGTGTAATGCAGGCATTTCCGGAGGTTTATATGGATTAAAAAGAAGTAGATATGAAAATAAACTTTCGTAACAATAATTTATATACTTGCTAATAAACGATAGAGGGTAAAGAAAGTCATGTGAATGTAACACACAAATTTGTTACATCAATAATATCTTAATCTTTGGAAGTTATTCAGCTTCTAATCCTGCTAACAATTAAAGATACTACACGCATATCTCATATGAGCTGTTGACAGGTAAAGTGGTACAAGTTACCTACTGATAATTTTATAGCAGAAGGTGTTTTGCGTTTCTAGTTTGAAGAATATAGATTAAAAACGTCAGAAATATGATGTGGCGCAGTTGAATAGCTTCATTTACTTATTCGCAGGCATACCTTATATTTTATTGTATTAATAATATTCTTATATCTATGGTAAGTTATTTACGATGAATTTTATTTTACAAAGTATTTCAAATTTCAACACCTGAAACAAACTTCACTGTTTATTGAAAACACGGAGAAATAAAGTCCGACGTTACATTAACGATATCTTGTGAAGGAAAATAAAAATTAGGAATTGAAAAATTTCAAGCATCTTCCTTCAAATGATCATTTGAAACCTAAGTATGAAATAATTTGAAGACAGCTAACGCTATGAAAAAAGAAGGATCTGAAACAAGTTATATACTTAAGTGATCTCTGAATTTTTTCTGGTATGGGTTCATAATTACACAAGATTAACAAAATTATATATTGAATATACTGTAAATAGCCTGTGAAGTCCTCTTCAATCTGTATGCATTTGTTAGAGTCATGCAGATATCTTATACATTGGTATTTAATCAAAATTGTTATGAATCTTTTTAGGGAAAATGAAACAACAAACAACATTTTCTCTTGAAAGGGGTGAAAATGTTTTCTTAAAGACCTTCTTTTGCAATGTTTAACCAAAGTCAGAATCAAATATGAAATTTGGTATTTTTATGACATTTTATGTTGTTAGAGTCATTCTGTATACAGATAGAGATAGCGAGATGAACACTGACTCACACATACCAACACACATGAACCCGAGAAAGGTATTTGCATTGAAATCTTGATATCGAGTTTTTGAGTGAGTAAAAATGTATTCAAAGGGGAAAAATAAAACAATATCTCTAATAATAATAATAAGAAGAAGAAGAAGAAGAGGAAGAAGTAATGAGTAATAATACTAAGCACATAAAATAATTTAGATCAAAATGTATAAATCAAAATCAAAATAATAAGAGCTAAAATCCAAAATTTACAGGTTTAATTGAAATTTAAATAAAAATGTTTAAACTATTTTTACTGTGAGCCAGCAACATATAACTGGTATCCAGCTATTTTTATTTTATAGTAAATAATTAGTAATTTAAACAAAATAAAATGCAATTATCTAAGCTAGTTTCTAACCGCTGGTTTGCAGCAGTAAAGGTACTGGAATCCAGTCCCCAAGCTACACTTAATGTATCTTGTATATTCATGTTAAACTAATTAAAACCAAACCGAAACAAAAAATAACTTTTTTATAATTTCGTATTAAAATTCAGAATTCTTATTGATGAATTTATATTATTTATCCTTTCTATACAACTTCAATATATTTTCATAAAAAATATTTGCTTTAACAATTCACTTTTCTTAATATACTTTAAGTAATTTGCAGTAATTAGTAATTGCATTAAACTTATCTAGTCTGGATTGAACTAATCTCTTCTTATTCTTTTTTTCTTTCACTTCATTTAACACTCATATAATTTCCTTAAAACCTTTCACTTCACTTAACACAATAGTCAAAGCATTTATCTCTGTATTATAAAGGTATTATTTTGGTTGCTATTTAAATAAACATATTTCACTTCACTTATCATTACACTCACTTTATTGTATTCAAAGGGCACTCGATAACAGTTAACGCTGTTATCAGATACCTGCAGATTCTTCCAATTTTGCTCTTTTGCAAGTGCTACTGACACAAGGCCATCATAATATATTAGTACTGAGGAGTCACTTGTGTCCTTCAAGGAATACCTATTATAATGACACAATAATAATCATCAATAATTGTGAATTACATTATCTGGTTGCTTCATGAGTATTCCTGTGTCCAGCAAAATCTTCTATTGTGAGCACATTGTAATACACAGCTGTTATGTGCTGTTATATAAATCCTCTAATGCATTTATGTTCATTTTAGCGGTTTAATATGCAAGCAGATATTCAGTTCTGGCTTAACTGTACATGAAAACTTTAGAAAAAACCCTTGGGAGGGGTAACTACCTTGGTCAGGCATGCCTCTCCTACTCTGACTCTGAGTCGCTGCTTAAGCAGTATACGCCACAATTTCGCCTAGCCCGTGTTTTATTGTCACAAAATCGTTTGTCACAACACCACTGTTGTAACTATCCAACTATAGAGGCGGACTAAGACACAAGAGCAACGCAACAAAAACGCCGTGTTTTTAGATTGCTCAGCAGGCTACAAGAGAGCAAGGTGCAGCGGGTGTGAACAAATGTTTGCATATAACTAGCGATAGCATTTCACATACATGCGGTGTTATCATGGGATATCTTCCAAAAGTTAATTCACACTTTTTGGGGTATTTCATGACCTTCACTTCCCATCTCTCTCTTCAAGGATAAAAGCTCCTCGCTAATTGATTTTCATAATACAAGTTATTTCAATTTAAATTTTACAAAGAAAACTACCTCTTACAGAACTGGAATTAGGATTTCAGTTTTTGAGTTATCACGATGTAAACAAGATCCTACTAAGTTTTTCTACACTAAAAATTGCTGTGTTAGCAACTGTGACATAACACTTGCTTCCCGTGTATCAGCCCACTTTCTCTTTAAAACACCTCATTGGATAACTAAGTGGCTAATGGCAAAGACAGGTAGAATGGGGGCGCTTTATCCTCCTGAATGCTCACGCAGTCCGAAGACCGAGGTATTTTACTAAGTTTTTATATTATTAATAATCTTTGTAAGTGTACTTTGATGTACAGTTATAGATATATGATATTATGAGATTAACTACGCGTCAGCGAGATAAATGGATGACCCTAGAGGACGTAGATTGGACCCCGCCTTGGCATATGTAATGTAAAACGTATATTTGCATTATACACTGTTCTAGAACATATGTCTCCTTTTATTTCAAAATCAAGTTGACAATTGAAACTTGAGTATGTAAGTGAATTTAGTTCACTGTAAAAACTCGAAATATCAAGGTATCGACTTCCCTCACACAAAGCTCCTCTTTTCCATTTAACCTCGCTCCGTATGGCAGTTGAGAAAACAAACATGCTTAACAAATTCACTCAGAGATAGCTTTTCACACACACATATATATCCAATAACAATTCGTAACATTCTATTTAAAATGTATATAAAATTTGCCTCCTCCCGAACACATTTCAGAAATTCCAAGATTGTTTTTATTTTTAAACTCTGTCTACTTTTAATCTTTCGCTTTAAACAAACTCACGAGTAACTTCTTTTCGCATGCCTTGCTCTATTTGTTTGCCATTACACATGAATAAACCTCTTTCACCTACTATGCTCTGCGGCCTTCCGTCGCAAATCTTTAGCAATGATTTTGAAGCTTTACTCACTAAAATTTTGACAAGTCCAAGACCAAATGTTATACATCTAATGCTTCTCGTTACCCCGCGTATGTCGTCCGGGCATTGGCGACTGACTGTCTCGTCTCTCTCGACCTGCTGGGAAGGTCCTCTTCTCGGGTGTTTCCTCCACTGTCCACTAGAGCTGACGCCGAGTGATTGGCCCATAACTCGACCAATCAATATTCATTGCAGCGGGCTGTTACTAAGTTCACATGTCATCGCACTACTGTTGGTCCAAGATCTCTGATTGTAGGTGAGATGCTGTCATAAATGGCGAAATGGGGAGGAGGAGCATCCAAAACGGCTCAAAAGTTACCAGTAGGCGACGAAAAGTCTATCTCTCGAGAATCCTTAAATGTTTGGCAACGACGTCAGCAGATTAGCCTGCTTCAAAGAAGGAAAGTCTAGACTACAAAGAAAATTTTGTTTTTCTGGATGAAAACAAGTGAAACATTATTTGCATTATTTGGAAGTTTTAGGTTTCTCTCATTACCAACTCTGAAGAACTAAGCTGCTGTTCAGTAATTTGCTATGAAGCAAACATTTAGACACTTTTTTTTAATTTATGTATTTCACGGCTTCTATTTCTATCCACTTACATAACATTTTATCCTAAATAAGCAAATTTAGGAAGTTGGCCTTTCCGTAAATAAATATAATATTATCACACAGCGTTCTATTTGGTACGGCGACGCCACGACGTAAGATCACTTTGCCCAAACCGGCGCCTATACCAGATGGAAAGAGAAAGGGACTTAGATCAGTTTTCTAGACGGGAGAGTTACTTTTGGCAGACGGGGTGCTGGGTTTAGCAGTGGAGAAGGTGACAAAGTGAACCTTCTGGCGTGAAGAGGTTACGTCACGTAGGAAGTGAAGTGACGGAGATTTGAACTAGTTCACTTTAGTGAAGTGACATAGGTGAAGTGAACTCCCAATGAAGATGAACTAGATAAGAACTTAAAAGAGTGACATAAGAACTGAGAGAATTCACAACTTAAAAGCTGGACTGCCACAATATAATGCATAAAAAACAAATATGGTAATATAAAGCTACAATTCTTAGAACCTTTCCAAGGCTAAAAATCTAGTATGTTACACTCACATCACTTTCTCTACTCTTGCACAAACTATGTTTACAAACGGTTGTTCTCCACCTGCTTCATGTTAGCAATCCTATTGCTAATTTTCTTGGAGGTGCAAGGGGAGCTGGTCACTATGTGGATTATTCCATTCTATTTGCATGTCCACGACATAAAAAAAACTAGTAACGAATTCCCATTTGAGAAAATGTATAAGTGTTGGAAAATTCAAACACATAACAAGGAATAACTCGGAAATGGCTCATTGGACAAAAAAATGTATATACCATAAATAGTGTCTTTTAAGAGCTCTGATAAGTGCAAAAGATCCGTTTGGTTCAAGGTGTGTTCCCTCCCTGGTCATATTCGTACTCATACATGGAATATGCTATTGTTGGGATTATGCACTTTTTGGCTTTAATCACAAAGAAATTTAAGGCAGCTTGAACAAAGGATTTTATTAATTTTTCCACTGACCTTCAATCTACGAAAAGAGGTTATAATGTGTCCGTGAATATGATAATTAACCCAACATCTACGCATATTATGGAAATATGATTTTACTTATAAACTAAGAATCTGACACTATTAATCTGTAATGCTACTGAGTGGCTATTTGATCCTATGTAGCAGAATTGTATAGTGTCTATTTGGCGTTGATTACAGGAGCATATGTTTTAAATGCAGGGTAAGTCAAAATGATGGACCTGATTTCAGTAATTTATTTTGTGAACTCTAACGAACGTATCGTATTATGAGATATGTGGTTCAAAAGATAAACTCTCAAAGTTTACTTTTCTTGTATTTGTCCGCTTTCACCCGCAAGGTGGTAGCAGCAACTAAGTTAAAGAAAATGACGTTAACTGGAGTACAGAAATCCCCCTGTCTGCGTAACCAACTCCGTGATCAGTGTTCAGCGGCATTTCCGAACCACATATCGGCTAGACTTACCCACTGGAAAGGCATTTGTAAGTGGTATGTGTAATTCAGAGATTCGAGCTGCATTTGTAAACAAACATCGACTGGCCGTCCTTTGACTGGGGAAGAGACAGTAGTTCGCGCATGTTTTGCACGGAGCCCACAGAAGTCTACCTACCGGGCAGCAAGAGTACTTCATCTACCACAGAAAACTGCGTGGTGGGTTCTTCGAAAACGCCTACAACTGAAACCCTACCGCTTGCAACTGCTTCAAGCTTTTAAAGACACAGACTATGCGATGCGAGTATCCTTCTCCTTGCACTAATGGAAAACCATGGGTTCTGATTGGGTTGATTTACAGTGACGAAGCGGCTTTCCACCCCACGTGATTTCTTCATGTGGAGTTTTGTAAAGGATCATGTTTACTACCGCCACTTCCAACGACACTGGATAACCGGCGCGACCGCATTACAGCACCCATTGCTGAGATTGGCCGTGACGTGCTACAAAGTCAGGAGATTGATTTTCGGCTTGATGTGTGTCACGTGGGGTGCGCACATAGAACACTTGTGATGTATCTGAAGAAAAGAAAGAGAGTTTACCTTTCAAACCACACGTCTTATAATGCGACACGTTCATTATTTTTCACACAATAAATTACTGAAATTTTGACTTGTCCTGTACATTTCTTGGTAAAGATAACCATGCATATTAACAAATACAGACAATTAGAGATGGCATTCTTAAATAGGTTTTTAAGTTCTTATAGCCCTTCGCAAGCTGTTCCCCCAGGGCTCTGTATTAGGTCCTTTTTCTTTAATTTTTAATGACCTACCAGTTGTAACACAAGGTAAATTCATTTGTTTTGCGGGCGACAAAATTGTTTTTAAAGGAGTTAAGACACCTCCTGTGGATATGGACGACACTTTAAACCTGTTTAAATGGTTTAAGTTTGATAAAGTTCTGTGGTATTAACTTATTCACTGACGTCACTCATAGGCCAAATTATTAGGTTTTAATTTAGACAGTGTCCTGTGCTGTGGCACTGTGGGATAGAGCGTGGAGCTTTGGTTCCCGGTACGGGATGCACCCGGATACGATTCTACTTATGGGGTGCGGATTTTAAGTCCCAGGTATAAGACCAGTGCGCACTCATATTCGTGAGGAAAGTGAAGAGCTGCGATAGACTTTGAGCTTTCTGACTTTGTGAGCCAACTTTCCGGTTAGCCATATCACCTCCCCGTATCATTTGGATGATCGCTCAACTCTGCCGAGCGTAAGTGGGCATGAGGCCACTAGTCGAGATGGCAGACCTTATGCCCTTCGTGGGCTGTAGCGCCACAGGATTTATTATAATTTAGACAGTAAGCGTACATGAAAGGAGCATGTTGATTCTGTTTTTGCAAAACTGTTTAAGACAAGTTTTTGCTGAGAAGATTAAAACAGCTGGTTCCTTCAATGATGCCTTGTTAATGGCAAACTATTTTTGTTTTCAATCTCATCTTATATATAGCGATTCGTATATTGGTCAGTGGCCCACGAGAGCACTATAAGCCAATACGTTACATGTTTTAATGGTTTTCCATCTGTTAACAGCATATATAGACTCAGACTTGATATAACCACAAAATGCAGACGATACAAAATTTGTAGTAATCGTTTGATATTCAGTTCTAAACTCTCGAGCAAGCGTCCATAAAATGTTAGAAACATAAAAACATTTAGCAATTAAAATATCGAAGTTACCTTTTTATACTCTTTTTGACTCAACCATTTAAAGCCCTTTGTTTATGTGTGTACTACACTTTCAGACAAGAATGATCATACTGATTTTCATAAAATAATATATATAACACGCCTTATGCCATAGGCGGTTTTAATTATTTGTTCACAAACTAGTTTAATAGTTTACGAAAAAAAAACAAATTCGAAGTATACCGCTTATTATTCAAAATTTTTAATCTTATATAACAAAGGTTTGAGGCATAATGTTTCTCACAAGTTTTCTCGTTTACAACATTTTTTAAAGGTTTACTATACAAAAATATATCAATTTTTAATTACGGTAATGATATACGCTAATCGGTTACACCAGAAACTGTCTAGTTCCAACCACATTACACGATAAGGAAGATACACAGTTTTGGTTACTATTGAACTTTTTATGTATGTTTCAGCTTTTTACTAACACCCCAGGAAAAGCAATGTTATACCCGTTTTTAAAATTTTGCATGATATGTACATTGCAAGAGATAGGGAGAGAGATAGAGAAGGGACAGAAATAACGGAAAGGAAAAAGTACGAGGGTGAAGAAGGGAAAAGTGGGAGAGACAGACGGAAATGGAGAGCGAGAGAGAGATAATGGAGAGAGGCAGAAAAATGTTCACCTTAAGGGCAATAATGCGATCGGAGATGTAGATTCTGGTAAATAAAATAAGTAATGGTTATTACAAACAAATCTATTTTAGGAAGGATTACTACACGACATTTTGGAAAGTGCTCGTAATGGCGCTTGTCTTAAACATGAATACAAATTATAATTAATTTTTCAAATATATTTGGAGCAAATATTATTTTTTAAAAGAAGGAAGATTCCTGGTACAACAAAAAAAATACAGTCAGTTTTGAGAAACGGAAAATAATACGATGTATACTATTTTTACATTCTCTACTACGTATAGTAAGTAGGGGAAGTATTGTATTCCACCCAAAAATTCGATACCGAGATTTCACCGGAAATACATGTTTTGAAACCCCCTGAATCCAAAAAAAGCATTTTTGGAAACATGTCCGTGTGTGTGTCTGTGTGTCTGTGTGTCTGTCTGTGTGTCTGTCTGTGTGTCTGGTGTCTGTCTGTGTGTCTGGTGTGTGTCTGTGTGTCTGTCTGTAAACAGCATAACTCAGAAACGAACAGTCGGATAAACACCAAACTTGATATTTAGGTTCAGTATCTTCCAGGGATGCGACAGGAAGGTTTTCAGGAAAATCCCCCCACCCTAAGATACTCTTTACATGGAAGATTTGGCGAAAATTTTAATTTTCTCAAAGACGGCTCTAACGATTTTGATTAAAATATCATATGTTTAAGATATTTTCATGACAAATAAAACGTATATCTTGAATTTTCTGGGAATGTCTCCAAAAGTGTTCTTCATTGTGAACGACTTTTGCATAACCGGTAAACCATTAGAGATAGAGAAACGTTTACTACACAAAAAATGTAGATCGCGTTAAAATACACAATTTATGTCATATACATTTTTTCGTTGAGTGAGCCATTTTCGAGATATTGCTTGTTATTCTCTTAAATTTTTCAATACTTATTTTCTTAAATGGGAATTCGTTATTCATTTTTTTACTTTCTCTACTACGTATAGTAAGTAGGGGAAGTATTGTATTCCACCCAAAAATTCGATACCGAGATTTCACCGGAAATACATGTTTTGAGCCCTCCTGAAACCAAAAAAAGCATTTTTGGAAACATGTCCGTGTGTGTGTCTGTGTGTGTCTGTGTGTGTGTGTGTCTGTGTGTGTGTGTGTGTCTGTGTGTGTGTCTGTGAACAGCATAACTCAAAAACGAACATTCGGATAAACACCAAACTTGGTATTTAGGTTCAGTATCTTCCAGAGATGCGACACAAAGGTTTTCAAGAAAATCCCCCCACCCCAGACTACCCTTTACATGGAAGATGTTTCGAAAATTTTAATTTTCTCAAAAATGGCTCTAACGATTTTGATGAAAATATCATATGTTTAACATAATGTCATGAGAAATGAAATGTATATCTCGAATTTTCTGGGAATGTCTCCAAAAGTATTCTTCATTGTGAACGACTTTTGCATAACTGGTAAACCATAAGAGATAGACAAAATTTTACTACACAAATAATGTAGATCGCGTTAAAATACACAACTTATGTCATATACATTTCTTTTGTTGAGTGAACCGTTTTCGAGATATTGCTTGTTATTTCCTTATATTTTCCAATACTTATACTTTTTCTCAAATGCGTTATTCATTTTTTTTATGTCCTGGACATGAAAAGAGAATGGAATGCGCCACATAGCAACCAGCGTTAAAATATTTGACTATCGCTTAAAAGCTACCATATTTCCCTTGCATCTACAAGAAAATTACCAATAAGATTAACATCTCGATATCTCGATTAACATGAAGCATATGGAGAATAGGCGTTTGTAAAATTAGATTGTACAAGAGTAGAGAAAGTCATGTGAGTGTAACACATCAGATTTTTTGTCTTTGATATGCAAAGAGTATTAATCTGTGGCAAAGGGAATGGCGCTGCACCTAGCAACCAGCTATTAAGAGATATGTATGTGCTTAAAGGCTACTGTATTTCTATATTGCCCTTGTAAATATATATTCCCCTTACATCTACAAGAAACTTAGCAATAAGATAGAGTCTGCAAATATTTATCTCGATTAACATGAAGTAGATGGAGAATAAGCGTTTGTAAAAATAGTTTGTACAAGAGTAGAGAAAGTCATGTGAGTGTAACACATCAGATTTTTTGGATTGGATTGACTACGGAGGGGATTCGACACTGATCCACATATGGGATATCGTACCTACGCCCCACAAGAAGGTGTTCCGGGGAAGAATTAGGCTAGAGGAGACACCGGGCGGCGAAACCAGGAAGGACGGCACAGAAATGGCATGGTCTCTAAGTTTCCAGATAGAGACTACCCGGCAGACGGAAAGGCAGACTAATGACCCCACCCCGCACAGAAGGGGCCCAACACCCCTCAATAGGTTTCGGATACCCTTGGCAGCCAGTCGAAATTCGAGGGACGGAGAAAGTCACAAAGAACACCCTTTATCCCCGCCACACTGCATTGAAACCCACCGCCGACAGTTCCAACCCTATAAAGACATCATGAATGATGAAGTGAAATGAGAATGGAGATGAAATGGAGGGACAGGAAATTCGGGAGATGTGGGAATACTTACCAGCATTCATCTGGTGACCCGGGAAAAGCCCCGAAAAAGCCATGGGTCAGAAAGATCGGCCACGGCAATCAAACCCACGACTTCCCTGAGCTATCCCGCTCGGTATATTAGTTTTTAGAGAAACAATATTCATTTTAAGAGCCTTTAGGTAAATGTTTTTCACATTCATCTAGTAATGCCTCATGTACCCATCTCGCTGATGAACCTACGCTCTGAACATGAGGTTTCTTTTTATGTTGCTTACCTCTAACGCTTCTTCTAGAGTCTTCACCTCCGCGGAAAGTTTGAAAGGGCAACAAAAAATTGAATCCTGTGTGCCCGCCTGCTCGTCGCCCTTGGTACATGAAGCAGCGCAGCCAGTCGGGAAACTTCTAGCTCCTTTCGCGCACCTCATCATCCCCGGAAATGTTTGTTTGCCCCAGAGGAACCATGTAGTATTCTATCTGTGGAAGTTGGATAACTCCAGCTGTGTCCTTGGTGCATATACTTGGGCAGAGGTACACGTTATAAATTCCTTTTGCGCTCAAAGGAAAGGAAGCACCTACTTCAAAACAAAGGAATCATCCCGAATTTTGTCTGAGTTTAAACTGCCTTAAGGTATCTGCAAAATTTATAACAGAGCATTTACAAACACAGAAATAAACAGTAAATGCGAGGAGTAACGTCATTCTAATTTTTATGATAATTTCTTTCATTTTCAGATATATAGTTATGGACAAGAATACCTTGCTTTCAAAGTAACAAATAGTGTATAGTAATAATACGTATTTTAGAACCTATTATAATTTAATTTAAAGCTATTCTAAAACTATGCATGAAAAAAATTATCGGCTTACTTCCTTGTAATAGTCATATTCTCCGGAAATTGTCATACCAATGTGCTTCATATACGAGGGCTGATCAATAAAGACAGACTAATTTTTTTCACAGATATTTATTACTCCATAATGTTGACATGGTCTTTTTCAAAGCAGTCCTCTCCTACTTGAATTCACTTTATATAACGTCTCGCCAGTCCTCGAACACATGGTACAGGCCATTCTTTGTCAGGTCTTTGAGAATTGCCTCACTTTTCTTCAGCACTGCTTCAGGGCTTTCAAATCGAATGCCCCGGAGCTTTGCCTTTAGTGATGGGAATAAAAAGAAATCACAGGGGACAAGATTGGGGCTATAAGGCAGATGCCGCACACAGGTAATGTTGAATTTAGCCAAAAATTCCTGGACTTGATTTGCAACGTGAGGCCGCACGTTGTTATGATAAGTTCTGGATGTTTCCTTGCAATGTGGTTCCTCAGTGTAGCCAATACTGACGTATAGTACGCTGATGTAACAGTGGTGTGAGTGGGAACAACAATCACAGCAGCTGTGTTGATGTTGACTTCAGTCATAGCAGAAGCCGAAGCACCAGGCCTATCTTGCTTAGCACAGAGGACTCGCTCTACTTTGAAGTCTTTAAACCACCTAAACACTGTTGCACGAGGTAGTGCATCTTCACCATATGCTTGCTTCAGCTTTTTCAAAGTCTCAGAGGCTGTATGATTTAAACGAAAACAAAATTTTATTGCTCCTCTTGTGTCACCTTCATTTTCTGATATGCGAAATTCAACTAGGGTCAACAATATACAGAATTACTACCAACCTACCGATACGAGAGTGCTGCCGCCTATGGACATTATACATGAAACCCCGCTCTTTTCAAATATTCATGGTAGAGATAGGAAACTCTCAAGAAAGCTACAGGAAAAAATCAATCTCAGTCTTTATTGATCAGCCCTTGTACATATAGCTCAACTAATTGAGCTGCCTAAAATAATAGGAACTTTGGAGAATCATATTTTATGCAGACATGTTGGTTGTCATTTTGGATTTTGAAAATGTTGATAGACTGCTTTACTAGTTCATAGATATTGCAAAAAATGAGCTGAAGGGTGGCTTTATTTATGTCTCTTTGTGAGCTCGAGCACTCTTAATTATAGTTATTCTTAGTCACGACAAAATAAATATATTAAAACTCGAGGGAAGCTTTCAGAAATTACGTATTCTCACTTTTCTCTATACATTACAATTATAACTTATTCTGGAATCTAGCTCGATTTTCTTTTCTAGTAGTAGTGATATTTATTAACTACTTAGTATTACATTAATTGCGTTTACCCAATCGCATGGGTCATAAGACCGTGTATGCTCTCTAGAAAAATACCTGGTCTGTAATCTTGACTTGCAGAATAGACCAGAAAAACAATTATTTTATAATCACAACACTATAAACATACACATAAACACACACATACGCGTACACAAAAGCTCAAGTACCACATATATTTAAATAAAATTTACGTAAACACCTTATCTCTTACTACATTAAGTATGTGCCCAAGCTTGGCCAGTTTTGACTGTTCAGAATCAAGTCCCAGCATGCTGTCCTCCGTCTGTTGGAAGCCAAAAATACTTCCGGTAATAATATTTTCCTAACACCCTCAGTCTGCACGCATGCTGCCAAAATATGCGTCCAGTCTTCCTGTTCCCCGCATAATGGGCAATCCTGCAGCCATCATCATCAACAATCTTGCGAGCTTTCCAGCCCTGCTATTCCCGTCCTCTGTTTTATACCCAATTCCAAAATATATGCTTTCATAGCCACCCAGCTTTTATTTCATTTTGCAGCTCCAATGTTGATCTTTGTCTACATTCAAATTCTATTTCCTGCCTGTTTATATCACGTAGCCGGCTTTTGAATTTTTGACGGTATTGTAACTATTTTCATTGCCACTTTGCCAGATATTGGTTAAGCTAATTGTTTATAATCCCCGTTGTAACCCCGCCGTCCACCATTTTGGATGCTCTATGTTATTCATTTGATGACGATAACATATTGCTCTCAGAGTTGTTTGGTCACCTGTAACTATTGGCAGCCAGTACCTAACTACATTTATTTTAGCAAATAAGCATCTTCGTAGCATCCTACGTCACGAGGAACAGTGTTTAATGCCCGTCATCACTACACGTGTCGGCGGGCCTGGTGATACATGAAAGGAAATGATTGTTTGGGAAAGCAAATTTGAGAAGGAAACGTTGGTTGCTCTCCGGCATTTGCCAGTTATGAGGACTGAGGAAACACTCAAAATTCCTGGAGGACGATCCTGGCGGAATTTGAACTGCAGACTTACCGTCGTTCGTGCTTTAACAACCTCGTCTACTCCTGTCAGTACTGACTTTTAATTACTTAAAAATACTTTTAGAATTCTATGCTTTTCCATGAATTTATGTGAATACAATACAACGAGGATTTACTTGATGACGATATAAGCATTTTTTACTTCCTCTACTACGTATAGTAAGTAGGAGAAGTATTGTATTCCACCCAAAAATTTGATACCGAGATTTCACCGGAAATATATGTTTTGAGGCCCCCTGAATCCAAAAAAAGCATTTTTGGAAACATGTCCGTGTGTGTGTCTGTGTGTGTGTGTTTGTGAACAGCAAAACTCAGAAACGAACAGTCGGATAAACACCAAACTTGGTATTTGGGTTCAGTATCTTCCAGAGATGCGACACGAAGGTTTTCAAGAAAATCTCCCCACCACAGATTACCCTTTACATGGAAGATTTTACGAAAATTCTAATTTTCTCAAAAATGGCTCTAATGATTTTGATAAAAATATCATGTGTTTAAGAGATTTTCATGACAAATAAAGTGTATATCTTGAATTTTCTGGGAATGTCTCCAAAAGTATTCTTCATTGTGAACGACTTTTGCATAACTGGTAAACCATAAGAAATAGACAAAATTTTACTACACAAATAATGTAGATCGCGTTAAAATACACAACTTATGTCATATACATTTTTTTTGTTGAGTGAACCATTTTCGAGATATTGCTTGTTATTCCCTTAAATTTTACTATACTTATAGTTTTTCTCAAATGGGAATTTTTTATTCATTTTTTGTCTTGGATATGCAAAGAGTATTAATCTGTGGCAAAGGGAATGGTGCTGCACCTAGCAACCAGCTATTAAGAGATATGTATATGCTTAAAGGCTACTGTATTTCTATATTGCCGTTGTAAATATATATTCCCCTTACATTTACAAGAAAATTAGCAATAATATGGAGTCTGCAAATGTTTATATCGATTAACATGAAGTAGATGGAGAATAAGCGTTTGTAAAAATAGTTTGTACAAGAGTAGAGAAACTCATGTGAGTGTAACACATAAGATTTATTGTTTTAACTGGGTAGGTCATATCGGACGATGATATGAAATGGGTGAAATATAGTTCAAATGAATTCGGGTTCCATAGAGTAAGGAAAAACTCCGGTAAAAACCTTATTTGTGTAACTCACCCTAATCAAGATTCGAACTCGGGACATATTGAGAAAGACATGGTACTCTCACTCCACAGAGCCGGGCTCGTAAATATTTCCTTCACTCTCGAACTAAACAAGTATTACGCATCTTCAGCCAGAAAACACCACATCGACCTGTGTTTGGTCGTAAGGCTTACTAGCTTATAAGCAAATATTTTATAGTGCTTAGTGATTTGAAATATGAAGCAAAACTCTTTACGTACTTACTGTGGTCCTCTGACGAGAAAACGCCTGCGGGCTGTTCTGCTCTCCGGAGGAGTGAAGGGGGGATAGTATCATGTGGCATCTCGTGGATCTACTATCTACATTTGAAACATCGCGCAACGTTAGTATTCCAGAGTGCTTCACTTGGAGCTGTGTGTGTTTTCTAGTGATTTATAAAGCTACTTACGAGGGCTGATCAATAAAGACTGAGACTGATTTTTTTCCTGTAGCTTCCTCGATAGTTTCCTGTCTCTACCATGAATATTTGAAAAGAGCGGGGTTTCATATATAATGTCCATAGGCGGCAGCACTATCGTATCTGTATATTGTTGACCCTATTTGAATTTCGCATACCACAAAATGGAGGTGGCAGTGCAATAAAATGCTGCTGACGTACGTTGGCCTGGTGTTTCAGCTTCCGCTAAGACAGAAGTCAACATCAACACAGCTGCTGTGATTGTTGTTCCCCCTCGCACTACTGTTACAGCAGCGTACTACACGTCAGTATTGGCTACACTGAGGAAGCACATTACAAGGTAACGTCCAGAACGTCATCGGACTGGGTGGCGACTTCATCACGACAACGCGCGGCCTCACGTCGTAATTCAACTCGAGGAATTTTTTGCTAAATTCAACATTAGCTGTGTGCCGCATCTGCCTTATAATCCTGTGATTTCTTCTTATTCCCATCACTAAATGCAAAGCTCCGGGGCATTCAGTTTGAGAGCACTGAAGCAGTGCTGAAGAAAAGTGAGGCGATTCTCAAAGACCTGACAAAGAATGGCCTGCACCATGTGTTCGAGGACTGGCAGAGACGCTATAAAAAGTGCATTCAAGTAGGAGAGGACTACTTTGAAAAAGATCATGGCAACATTGAAATGGAGTAACAAATATCTGAAAAATAATCAGTTTCAGTCTATATTGATCAGCCCTCGTACAATGTCCAGTAAGACAGGAAGTACTCTAAATAGTCAAACCCAAGAAATTGTTGCTAATATTGTTAAAATCTGTGACGAGAAAGCAAACAAAAGCAACAGGCCATTCAACATTGCTAGCACAAAGGTGTATGTTTTTAAGAGGCCTTATTATGTTGAAAGTAGAGCCGTAAACTTTCTCAGATGGCGATAGAATTGTTGATGTCAACACATTTCTTACAGACACATTCTCGTCAGAGGAACACAGTACATTCACAATTCCAAGTTACTATTATGTATTACTCTCTCATTTCTGTTTACGCCCATTCACCAACGTGTGTGTTATTTTATAATACAAACGAAATACTCATAACATTACATAAAATTATTAAATAAAACAATTGTATAATTAAATTTAATTTTTATCGGGAAATTAATTTTAACATAGAATAAACATCCCTCGCATAATCGTTACAGATCTGTTGTGTTAACTCCTGATGAACTTCTCTGGATTAGCAACGCAGCGGGACGATCTATTCTATAAGCCTGCAAGCTGCTGAGCGATATTGTAAGCACCATTAGCAGAGTAGATAATCCACAGCTAAAATAGAGAAGTTAGGGTTTTATATAGCAAATGTGATACGCCAAATGACATGTAGCGTTAGGTAGTATATATAAATTAACTAGAGGTTACATCTGTGGTATACGGTACATTCTTCTGTGAGCACACAGAAGCACAGAGTCTGAGACACCGTAGATTTATATTTCAAAGTCGCTGTCGCGTTTGCATAAATTCCTAATCGAAGGAATCTCGGTATTGTTTGTTGATGATTTTGGGATACTATGTAACGAGAAAAACCCTTCAAGTACAGAAGTACTTCAAGAAGCTTTAAATGAACCATAAAGCTGGATCCTTGATATTGGGCCTAAATTCTCTAAAACAAAACCAAATTTATATACTTCTCAAAATCTCTACTAAAAGTATTAGTCGTAGGATTTACCTAGATGACACAAGACTGAAGTTTAAAAACGGTAGAGCTTTTAGGATTAACGCTTGATAAAACAGTTATTACAACATTAAGTGATACTTATACTAAGGGATATACATCCTAAGGATTCTGGCATACCGCGATTGGGATGTAGACTTCAATGTACTTTTACGAACATTATGAGATATAAACGTGATTACGGAGCCATAGTTTACGACTCTTCCAAGAAAGCGACAATCAAGAAGCTCAAAAACATTCAAATAGCAGCTCTAAGAATATCACCAGAGGCTGCAGAAGCAACCCTACCGCTAGTTTAGATGGAATCTTAGGAACCACCATTAGAGGTGAGCCATAAAGACCGCTGCAAGACCGAACTCACTACGACAACCCAGACCTGCTGCCGTCAATACAGCAAAAGTTGTACCGAATCGAAAACTACCTAGAAGAACACCATACTGACACAACCGACGACCGGGCCTCAATTGCCGGTATCCGCGAAGAACATCTACGGACCAATGCAGACATCGCCACCAGCCTACGCCAGCTACAGGATAGCCACCACAAGCTGGAGGAAGGATACCAACTGATACGAAACTTCATGGAGCAACACGTCCTACACCAACCCGCTCAACAGAACAGACGCCGTAATAGATAACGCCACGTCTCCAACGACACAGCACAACATCCAACTGTCCGGAGGTAACAGGCCCGGACACGGATCCAAATCACACACTTATGACACCACTGTTCCTAGGTTACTGTTCAGGGCCTCGGCCATGACATATACAGAGACACCACAGTACAACAACCTTTCTTTACCTCTTCCTTTTTCCTCTCTATTAAAAAAACTCGCAAGCTAACCGACACCTTTTCATCTTAGGCTTGAAACATTCATTAGTAAACTTAACATTAAAATACTTCCTATAATGATTAGAGAATTTGATTTACCACTCTTGAGATTAACCATTCCTAAAATTAATCTGGACATGAGAACTCACCAGAAACCGAAAACAGATCTTTCCAAATGTAGACAACTTTTCCAGGAAATACGTAATATCTATGCTTAATATATATTTATGTATGGCGACAGCTTTAAATCTGACCATATTGTTGGTTGTGCTATATAATTAATTCAGATGCAGGTCATAAGTACATGCTTCCAGACTTGTTCTTCGCTTTCTCCTCTGAGGTCTATGCTGTTGAACAAGCATTCATTCATATTATGTACATCACACTATAAGCAATCTGAAATTTCAACCGATTAGCTAAGCATTCTTCAAAGCATCTGAGACCGCTCAACTGTCTTAAAATTAATCCAAGATGTTCAATACCCATACAACCAAATCACCATAAACAAACAAGAAGTTTCATTATTGTAGATCCCATCCCACAAGGAATTTCAGGTAACGAAGAAGCTGGTAGGAAAAGCATAGAAGCGACCTCACTGCCTCCAGTTGAAGAATGTCCACTGTCCAGTGCTTTACACAGCTACTTTAAACCATTACATGACTAAGAGACATCAACCAACAGGAAATAGAATGGGATTGTAAAATTAAACCTTCTCTAAGTCTAGCAAATGAAATAAAATTGAACTGGGGTAAAGAGACATATACTTAATTTAGGAAGAAAGGAAAGATCCGGAATGGCATGGTTTAGACTGGGGGCTGGAGGGCACAGAAAATGACTGACGATTCTGGCAGGAGAATCTGCGCATTCTGTGATTTGGATGAGGACTGGGTACATATTTTGGCGGAATGTGCACAGTGAGAGAACCAGCGAACGATTAAACTGAAAGAAAAATTCTTAAGTCCCTCAAGAAAGAGATTGGCATGTTGGGATCTGCTGGCTGACCGGAGGAACTGGCAAAACATCGGCAATTTTTTGGCTAAAATGCGCGAAGCTAGGTCATATTTGTTGACTTAAACTAAGGTAATTTATCTCTATTTCCCTTTTTATTGTTCCTTTTTGTTGTGTATTCTTTCTCTGTTGTTTATTTTGTCACCATATTGTATCTTAAATATGCATGTACGGTCAATGACCCATGCACTAAATACTTGTGAAATAACGTCAATAATTTGAAACCAATACAGACACCCTATCCATCCATCCATCCATCCATCCATCCATCCATCTATCATCTACTAGATTAAGAGACCAATGCAAACAAACAAAAATTTGAAAATCATGCAAACTCCACACATTAAGGAAAAGTTCCAAACATTCTGCACAATGCGGTCCATCAAAAGAAATAATCAACGAATATAACACATGTATGCATCAGTCACATACACCTAACGCATTCCCTCTTACTTGCAAAAAAAAATGCTGCTCACTGCGAGACTGCAATAACCGCATCATTATCAAACACTTCTTCATTTAATGTAGAGTTACTTTATAATGTAGATACGAAGACATGACATACCTGAAGATATATAATAGCTCTTCATTTCCAACGCGTTATTCTTCTCTTAAAGGATAAAGTTATTTAACAAGATTTAAGTGCAATTCATCAAATCAAAAATGTGTACTTAATATCTTATCCTGTTCCAGCTTTCTTCATGTACCGACAATGTAACATATTTATAATTATAAGCATTCAAAATATTACTCAATATAGCGTACACAGTGTATTATTATAATAAAGTATTTATAGTCCTGATATCACCAAGTAGTCGAAGGCACTACAAATAAAGAAAAATACAATCCCAACAATTATTTATTTCTTATCGCTTTCAAGAAATACCCTTATTCAGTTTTTCACGAATTTGTGGAATTGCAATTACCTCTCAATATACTCATTAAATCATCACGTATTTCTGTATGACGCGGAAATAAAATCATCATCTTCTACATATTTTTCTACTAGGAATCTCTTAGAATCTGTATCTGCCGACGTTTATTAATTGTAAAATAATTAAAACTTAATATCTCGGAACTTCAAATCTCTCAGATGTAGATTACTAACGTTGCATTTAAATATTTATGCAATTCTACATCAGTGTAATTTCTATTCGAGGATGGAATTACAGCTTCTTGTCGCCAAGTGTAAATAAACAATGTCTCATGGCTTCTAATTGGTAGTCAAGGACAGAACTTTGGTAAACAAATACATTAGAGTATCTTACTCCTCTTTACTTTATACATATAACAGGCGACAAACTGAACAAATATTTGCATATATTTTCCATTTGCAAGCGCGCGCGCGCGCACACACGCACACACACACACACACCGGGCGAGTCTTCTCAGCCTGCGGATTGAGAAGCTATGCAGTCTCGACGTTGTACATGTCATGCCGTAAACACTGAATCACATCGTATCAATTTCGGCCGAAATGACTGCTTTGCACCGCTGTGTGTGTAGAGACTTGCAGTCGTAGCACAATAGTGTGCGCGTTGGCCTTCAGTGGTGAAGGTCCCAAGCTCCAACACTGCACTTGAAGGTACTTTTAATGTTTAGTAGCTTTAACGAGAAGTGGCGTTTCACTTAAAACGCAAATTGTTACTTGTTGGGATATACTTTAATGAACATCATAAATAAATGCAAGAAATGAATAAAAATCCAACTTAATTCCCACCTTCACATGACTTCGCATAATGTTAACTGCTGCACTACTAGAGCATGTCAACAACGAGCACCACCCTAGTCCTAATCAGCGGGCTGGTGAATGCGGTGTTAGCACCTGCATTTCGCATCGTCTGTAAAATGCAGGGTTGCCTAGTTACCAATCCACACGATAAGAATATTCACGTGTGTGTGTGTGTGTGTGCGCGCGCGTGATCATAAAGTATATAAACGATGAATTATCTAAGATATAGATAACTGTTTTTTTGGGTTCCTCAAGGATCCATCTTGCGTCCCTTGTTTAATTTATAATAATGATAAATGATTTCCCAGTTTATGGATTCTTCTTCACAAGATGATGCCAACTCAAACTGAATAATGGTAAAAACTCATCATACTCTTCTCTTAAAGGCAAGCCTCTGACCCGCCAGCCTCTGGTGTTACATTATCTGGCATTATATTAAACCCTAAATTGACTTGAGCAACTCAAAGTATCTCTGTTTGTAACAGATTATCATAAGCATTATACCCGTTAGCTCACTTGAGAGCCTTTGTTTAAACAAAATACCATTTACGTTTTATTGGGTATTGTTATAGTATTCTAAACCATGGAACACATATGTGGGGAGCGGCACTCACAATGAAACAATGCTCATTCTTCAGAAAAATGTATATCAATGGTCATACTAATGACGCTCATTCCAACATTTCTAACAATGAGGTTATAGCATACGAGTATAAGATATTGGCATGTGAAGATGATGCTGTGACATGTTGAGATTTTGAAGTTGTAATTTATTGAGGTGCTTTATGCTTATCTGCCCCACGAATGGGATCAATTTGAAGAATAGCAATTTTAGCGTTGTTTATGATGTGAGATGTTTCTTGTAAGCCCCACGTTTTGCGCCAATTTGCGGTAGGTTTTTGGTTACGTAAATATTATTAAGGTTACGTAATGAAGATATATTTTGATGTTGTTTGAATTTTAGGACGCCAAACTTTATAGTGAAGATGCTGCTTGCTTTTACGTAATATTATTAAAGTTATTTGCTTCGGCTGCTTTCAGTCGCACTATAGAAACACGAGTTCTTGTAGGGTTGTGATAAGACTCAAATTATAAGACGCCTCACAATTTACTTTTTAATTTTTTACTTCTTTTTATTTCACTTTATATTTGCACATTTTATAAGCACAACACTTTATAAAATAAAACGGTGTGCACATAATACATTTTTGGCGGAGAACACAAATTTTATCATTTATACTTTACAACATTTTTACACACGACTTTCACGTCTACTCTCTACAGCTTCATGTCCGCGACTGACTAGATTCAACGGTAAAAACCTTTAGTTTCGGTAATGCCATTCTCTTAATGGCTAAATCTAGTCCAATAGAATTTAAGTATTCAGACTAAAAATCTTTCTTTACTTTTGATTGGCTAATTCCAAACTGTAAGCGAAATTACGTTATTACCGATATTTTTCATAACCAGTATTTTTTTTAAAACTCCAGACATATTATTGTCACCAAAGTACATTATTGCCTCATTATTAACATCCTAAAACATAGTATTCTCACAGTGTTTGCACTATTAGAGTATATAAACATTTACGTATCACTAATAAATACATTTGCAATAAAAATAGGTATTTACAAGGACTTTACATACAATTTATATAATAATTATATACATATTGTTTTCTAGGTGGGCTGTTATTGAATTTAAGTAATAAAAATACAATTAATATCATTTAGGCATTAAAATACTGCCTCAACTTAGTAGTTAAACCTCTAAAAATAGGTTTATATTTAAACCTTTGTGGCATATCTTATTGATCTCCGAATGAAAGCTAGTAGGAAGAAAAAAATTGAAATAGTCATTCACAGTCAGTGGTCATGCATGCTTCTTCGCAAACGGAACGCATTATTTGTTACATTTCACAATCGTTGCTCCTCGCTCTTCAGCTCTCTGTCTGATTAAGACGGAGGCAAACAAAAGACAAAGATAATCCGAGGAAGGAGTAGATAGAGCTACTTTTGTGTAGAACTCTAATTCATAGCATTGTTGACCACAGGATTACCGTGGAACATCTGTAACAGGAAACTATAACTCCTTTACAGTTCCACAAATAAATTTAAGACTTCCTTATTTATTTGAAAGGAATTCTAAAGAAAGGAGAGTGAGACGATAGAGTGCAAAATCAGAGCAGTGAAATACTGAATGAAACTCGCTCTTGGGGACCAATCTCTAATTGGGGTAGTCTGCTACAGCGAACATTTGAGAATGGAAGCAAATTCGACATGGGCATGAAAATTAAAGAGGGGTTTGTAAATCATAGGCATGGGCAAAGTTTGGATGGTAAGTCAGGAAAAGAGGCAGATTGCATGGAGAAAAATCTGACGTGTTACACTCACATGGCTTTCTCTACTCTTGTACAAACCATTTTTACAAACGCTTATTCTCCATATGCTTTGCGTTAATCGATATATCGAGATGTTAATCTTATTGCTAATTTTCTTGTAGATGCAAGGGGAATTGGTAGGCTTTAAGCGACAGTCAAATATTTTAAGAGCTGGTTGCTATGTGGAGTATTCCATTCTCTGTGCATTACCAGAACAAAAAAAAAATGAATAACGAATTCCCATTTGAGTAAGTGTTGGAAAATTTAAGAGAATAACAAGCAATATCTTCAAAATGGTTCACTCAATGAAAGAAAATGTATACGACATAAATTGTGTATTTTAACGCGATCTACATTTTTGTGTAGTAAACTTTTGTCTATCCCTTAGGGTTTACCAGTTATGCAAAAGTCGTTCACAATGAAGAACACTTTTGGAGACATTCCCAGAAAATTCAAGATATACATTTGATTTGTAATGAAAGTATCTTAAATATATGATATTTTAATCAAAATCGTTATAGCCATTTTTGAGAAAATTAAAATTCTCGAAAACTTTTCCATGTAATGGAGTAATCTGGGGTGGGTTTTTTTTTAAACCTTCGTGTCGTATCTCTGGAAGATACTGAACCTAAATACCAAGTTTGGTGTTTATCCGACTGTTCGTTTCTGAGTTATGCTGTTCACAGACAGACACACACACACACACACACACACACACACACGGACATCTTTCCAAAAATACTTTGTTGGGGGTTCAGGAGGTCTCAAAACATGTATTTCCGGTGAAATCTCTGTATTGAATTTTTGGGTGGAATGCAATACTTCCCCTACTTACTATAGGTGGTACAGAAAATAAAAATTAAGTACCGCCTCTGTGATATTAACAGCAGTAAACAATTGCACAGAGCATGGAGAAGGTTTCGTTGAAAGTACTGTTTAGGCTAAAATCTGAGTGGGGTGCGGAGCATGCATAAAAACGGGCACCAAACTCATTAGACAGGCGCTTGGATGGCTTAGACTGGGAGCGTGGCAAATGATAAACATTGCTAATGAAAGTGGTAGGAATCTTCCCCATTTGCAAGGAGGAAGAGTCATGGGTGCATATCTTGGCAAGCTGTAAGGGATGGAAGGAAAAATATTTACCGCGATCTTTTACCACCTCGAATGGAGAGATGAGGGCATGTTGGACGCTACTAGCAGGCAGGGAAGACGTGGAGGGGATAGATCAAATTCTACTTAAGGCAAGACGGCTGAAATGTGCGAAGGCTGATATTGGAGAAGCGGGAATGTAGGAGGAGGTAAACGGTGGCATTGGCGCTTTATTTTCTTTTATGTCATTCTTTCACTCATTGTTAGTGTGCTGTGTATATTTATTCTCTTAACTGTGCTTTGTTACTACATTAAGGTATAATAATGCATCGGAATACAGTTTACCGCTGTTTTGAGGGTTGTAAATATTTAATACCCTATATTTGAATATGTTTTACTTTTTTTCGTACAATGATATTTTCTTATAGTTGTATTTTGTCTTGTTTTCGTTGTTTGTAGTAGTTTTTGTTATTATTAAGTTTGCCTATTATTCTGTGTGTTATAAAAGCCTGTACGGTCTGTGGACCCGTGCGATTGATTGGGTTCTGTGTATGTATACCGTTATGTAAATAAATACACTCATTCATGCATACTGGACCTATGATATAATAACTTCTTACATAATATATTGCTATTTTTTATAGATTGGGTAAGGTGTTCCTAATATTGCGTAAAAAGCATTATGTAATAACGGTTAGAAACTTACATCCTTTTTTCTACTCAGTATTTTCTAATTCCTGCGCCTTTGATTTGAAAAGTTTTGAATCTTAAGTCCATTACACTTAAACATTGCGATAGGTTCTCTACTTGAGAGGGAGAAAGAAATAATTGCGCGGGTAGAATGAAGTTAAATATATCGAGTCGTAGTGTTTTTGAAGTTACGACAAATGAATATTCCGTTTCTAGCTAGACGGTTTTATTCACCACACAACGTGTCCCTTCCCTCACGTGCCTCTCCTTTAGTACGACCCAACCAAACAAAACATTTTATATATTCGCGTCAGCAACCTCACGGACTTTTCGCTATAAACTTTTGTTCTCGCTGAGTACGTGTCACGGATGTTACATATCCGATATTCCGAACTGCAAACTACGGAGTTCGGTATGATCTTACGTGTATGTACTCGTACTAGATTCCACTATAGATTTTTGCTTTCCGTAATTAAGTCGCGCGACACACAGTTGCGATATTTCTGGATTATTTTTGTTATTCAATATACAATTAATTGAAATTAAGTATACTTTTTACAGACCTTAGTCAATTCAATGCCACATCTGGAGCTGGTATTCTAACACGGTTCTCCCGTTCTCCGTGGAGTTACTCTAAGCGTTCAGCTACTGTGATAACATGCCAGTGGGACATTGAGTTCCCCAATTGACTCAAGTTGTTGCCCAGATAGACCACCCAGGCATCTCACTAGAGATGACAATGTTAATGGCGACCTGCCATCGCAATTACTTTATTACTGGGTGCTTGTGGATTTCTTATGATATTCTTTATAATTATATATATAATTAATTTAAATTAAATATTTATATTAAAAACTTGTCAAGACCAGGCTAAGGTCTCTAAACAGTATAACTAATTGTAATTAATTTTATATGTATGTATATGTATAGTTTAGGACCACCTTGGTCATACCTGTGTCCTTCCCAAGTCATGTCGCGTTAAGTATAGGAACCTTTAAAGATCTCCACCATCCCGGGTTTCCTTCCGTGGTCAGCGAGTGCTGTGGGTGCGTAGGTTCGAACCCTTGAGTTAGAAGTAATGTGTGTCGGAGGTCTACGGGTCTCCGGCCACATGTCGGGGATGACATACCCCTTGTCTCATCTAAGCTACCCCTCCAGTTACCTGTGTGACGTTTAGTGACACTTAATCCCTTCAAAACCCTTAATCCCAACCCCTATTTCACCGTGACATAATTGATATATGCGCCCCTTTGAGCACCCACCGTCATCCACCATACATACCTTATCCCTTAAACAATCCGTAACAAATTATATAATTTATTTATATATTTATATTATATATTATTTAAATTCTACATAATTTATACTTCTCTACAGCTATACCTTCATTTATTTTAGTTATTTATCATCCTAAATAATTCCACCATATTGCTTCACTTATCACTTTCTTGATATATATATACCTTTCAATTACATATATATCTACTACTCGGTAGCTGTGCAAAACAATAAATTCCTTATCCCTTTTCGTTATTAAATTTAAAATTATAATTCACTACTCTTCAAATCTAGAAGCACACCTGAAACACAAGAAAGAAACGGAGTGAAAGGAAGATGATGGAAAGGAAATCGCGATAAGGAAAATACCACCCCAGAATTCGCGTGACGACCATAAAAAAACCTATGGTTCAGAGGGTGCGGTCGCCGGGGTTCAAACCCGGGACTTCCCGCGGTGGCGCACACGTTACCGCGGCGCCACTTTGCTCGGTAAGTACATTGTATAATAAAAGGTCGCCAAAAAATGTATGTAGCTTAATCTAGAAGAGCCAATGCTTTAGAATGGCCCAAAGTCGGCGTCCCAAAACATCCCAAAGGTGTTCTATAGGATTTACGTCAGGACTGTGTGCAGGCCATTCCATTACAGGGATGTTATTGTCGTGTAACCACTCCGCCACAGCCCGCGCAGTATGAACAGATGCTCGATCGTGTTGAAAGATGCAAACGCCATCCACGAATTGCTCTTCAACAGTGGGAAGCAAAAAGGTGCTTAAAATATCAATGCAGATCTGCGCTGCGATCGTGCCACGCAAAACAACAAGGGGTGTAAGCCCACTCCAGAAAAAACACGACCACATTATAACACCACCACCTTCGAATTTCATTGCTGGAACTACACACGCTGGCAGATGACGTTCACCGGGCATTCGCCATACCCACACCCTGCCATCGGATCGCCACATCGTATACCGTGATTCGTCACTCCACACAACGTTTTGCCACTGTCAATCGTGGAATGTTGACGCTCCTTACACCAAGCGAGGCGTCGTTTGGCATTTTCCTGCGTGATGTGTGGGTTATGAGCAGCCGCTTGACCATGGAATCCAAGGTTTCTCACCTCACGCCTAACTGTCATAGTACTTGGAGTGGATCCTGATGCAGTTTGGAATTCCTGTGTGATGTTCTGGATAGATGTCTGTCTATTACTCTTTACGACCCTCTTCAAATGTCGGCGGTCTCTTTAAGTCAACAGACGAGGTCGGCCTGTACGCTTTTGTGCTGTACATGTCCCTTCACGTTTCCACTTCACTATCACATCAGAAACAGTGGACCTAGGGATGTTAAGGAGAGTGGAAATCTCGCGTACAGACTTCTGACACAAGTGACCCCCAATCACCTGACCACGTTCGAAGTCCGTGAGTTCCACGGAGCGTCCCATTCTGCTGTTTCGCGATGTCTAATGACTACTGAGGTCGCAGATAATTAGTACTAGGCAGTAGGTGGCAGCACAATGCACCTAAGATGAAAAACATATGTTCGTGGGGTGTCCGGATAGTTTTGATCACAGTATAATGTGCAAGTTTTAACGATAACGTCAGTTTTGCTGTATAGGTTTTAATGGTCCTCTACTGATAAAAAATTAGACATCACCATATTTTTAGAAATAATCAAATATATGCCTTTTATTTGTCATTCCAAGATCTAAAACATACGCCATTTTAATCTGTTTGCTTATTTTTGAAGAAATCTAACGTTTATAACATTTCTCCATATGAAGGGTTATTTTGGATGAGAATAAGAAAAATTCTACAAAAATCGTTATATTGTGCTCCTCAAATTCCCGATTTAAATAGGATATGTAGTATTTATCCCAATTTTTGCGTTTCATGCACACGGAACCTTTTCCGATGATGATTTCGGAGGGAAGGTTTCAAAACCTGTATTTCTGGTGCAGCATTTTTGAGTGGACTCACCAAATGTAAGGGGTAGATAAAGCAGAAATGTAAAACGAAACATACAATGACTTACACTTACTTTGAATCGAAGTCCTTTATTATGAAAAATTCTAATTTGCAATAGATGCGTAGTGAAACCATTCCAAAAATAAACTCCAGCTCAAATTTCCGTTGTCCTTCCATAATGAAGTTTCAAGAACCAGGATCATTGGATTGGCCCATTTGGCATGAATCCAGGGAAAGGATTGATCGCTTCCTTGGACCAGCACTGCAGTCATTGACGGACTTTAGTGCGTGGGTGTTACCTTGCGAAGCCAATATGTGCTTTCATCACTGCCTGATGCTGATATCCGCAAATCCAAAGTGTAGTCAAGGATCGTATAAATGAACGCACTCTTGGAATTAACTCGAAAAGAAACGGTACAATGTTCAGTTAAAAATATGATGTGTTGCATTCACATGGCTTTCTCTACCTTCTATCGTTTATTAGTGCCCATTCAAACTAGTCTTACGAAAGCATATTTTTTAGTCGACTTCTTTTTAATCGAGATAAACCTTTAGAGAAACAGCTGCATTGTACATTTGGACGTATATACTAACCTTGAAATTCCATACTTTTCCATGCTATCGGAGAAACAAAGCCGACAGGACTTTCAAATAATGACAGGCATTAAACGGTTCAAACTATTAATAACGTATATCTCCGAAATGGTTTATGCTACAAAATAATTTATTTAGAATAAATTTTGTGTTTTAAAAAATCTGCATTTTTTTGTTTAGAACGTTTTCATCGATCGCTTAACATATACGAGTTATGCAATATTATACAAAATTCCTTCACAAACTATTCACAGAAAATTCAAAATATATATTTATTTTTCATGTAAATATATTAAACGCATAGCATTTTCATAGTTTGGTTTGGGGCATTTTCTTGAAAATCTTTGTGTCGTATGTTTAGAAGATACAGAAGGAGGTGGTATTGAAGGAGGTGTATTGTCTTTAAGTTATTAGCCCCACGTTTAGGAATCAATTTGAAGAAGTATTGTATTTTAATTTTTCTTTAAATATTATATATATATATATATATATATATATATATGTTTGCGTCGGCTGCGCCAGTATTAATTTGTAAAGATGCGGCTAAAGAATGAAGGTTTACAAAAATTATAACTTTTACTTCACTCCTTTTATTAATCCTTCATATGATTAAATAACACTTCACTGATATAGAGATATTTGAGATTATTTATTAATCACTTGCACTTTTTAACACGTAAACTTTATATATTCTCGCCGTAATGAATTTTATATGTCTCACACTGAATACGTATTGAACTGCTCGGGAACGCGTCTGGCATCCGGTTGGGAACACTGTCTACTAGCGACTGGGGTTTAACGCTTAAATTTGTAAATTTCTCTATTTCGCGTCTCTGATTGGCTAATTTTACTCCAATAGAAATTCTTAACTTTCAGCTTTTCTGGTTGTTAATAGACTATTTATAAACTGTTTTAAATTTTACATTATTGTTCCAAGAATTACTAGTAGCATTATTAAACTTTCCAATTCATTATTGCTTCAAAGTTACCTCATTGTTACCAACTTTCGGCCTCTATTCTCAAGCTCCTGCATTATTAAATTACGTAATACATTCACATAACATTATTATACATGTACACAATAATATAAACATAATACAATGACTGTTAAATACATTTTATATATTATATTATACACACATTGCTTTAAGGCGGGCTGTTATTTTTTTATATCATATAATTAGACTGAAACATTTAAGTGTTAAAATACTGCCTCAGTATTTATCTAACTTTTCATTTTGGAGTTATTCAGTTCACAGATACACATATAAAGACATTTTTCTAAATACAATGTTTTGTTTTAGGGGACCACAAAACATGTATTTTCTGTGAAATTTCGGTATAAAATTTTTGGGTGGAATGCAATACCTTCTCTACCTGCTATGTATATGGTAGAGAAAGTAAAAATCGTCAGATATGTTATACATCATATAACATCATTCTTGTTAGGATAAACATAAAAATACTTTAGTGTTCAATTAATTTTACTTTTTCTTCGCGTAAATTAAATTAAATTTAGTTTTATTTATGGACGCTCTTTAGCTACTATGGTTCTTAGCATCAAGTTCTACATTGGTGTGTGAAAGACCGGAAAGTTTGCTCAGATGTCTCTTTATCAGACTTGAGGTTCTTTTAGGTGCCGTAAATCTGCGACACCGGGTTTACTTCCCTTCCGGAGGAAGCCATGCTAAGGATTTTTACGCCAGAAAAATATCCTCGCTCTCCCGCGACCTCGGGAACTAGAGGCTATATGCAGTAGAAAATACTCACCATAACTCCATGCATCCTTCCAGTTTGCAAAATACATTACCAGCGGTCTAGAAACAATGCAGGTATCAGTTGTAGCGTTGTGCAGCATGAAAAAAAATCTGATGTGTTACACTCACATAACTTTCTCTACTCTTGTACGAACTATTTTTACAAACTTATTCTCCATATGCTTCATGTTAATCGAGATATTGAGATGTCAATCTTATTGCTAATTTTTTTGTAGATGCAAGGGGAATATGGTAGCTTTTAAACGATAGTCAAATATTTTATCGCTGGTTGCTATGTGGCGCATTCCATTCTCTTTGCATGTTCAGGACATAAAGAAAATGAATAACGAATTTGAGAAAAAGCATAAGTATTGGAAAATTTAAGGGAATAACAAGCAATATCTCGAAAACGGTTCACTCAACAAAAAAAAATGTATATGACATAAATTGTGTATTTTAACGCAATCTACATTTTTTGTGCATTAAATTTTGTCTATCTCTTATGATTTACCAGTTATGCAAAAGTCGTTCACAATGAAGAATACTTTTGGAGACATTCCCAGAAAATTCGAGATATACATTTCATTTCTCATGATAATATCTTAAACGTATGATATTTTAATCAAAATCGTTAGAGCCATTTTTGAGAAAATTAAAATTTTTGAAAAATATTCCATGTAAAGGGTAATCTGGGGTTGGGGGATTTTCCTGAAAACCTTCGTGTCGCATCTCTGGAAGATACGGAACCTAAATACCAAGTTTGGTGTTTATCCGATTGTTCGTGTCTTAGTTATGCTGTTCACAGACACACACACGGACATGTTTCTAAAAATGCTTTTTTTTTGGATTCAGGGGGTCTCAAAACATGTATTTCCGGTGAAATCTCGGTATCGAGTTTTTGGGTGGAATACAATACTTCCCCTACTTACTATACGTAGTAGAGAAAGTAAAAAGATTAAAGTCGTGAAGATTATAATGCTGATGACAATGATGGTAATAGAAACTATTGTGCATTAACTAAATTCACGTTTTTCGGTGCGAATGGGGGATTTAATTTTACAATCCCAAATTAAAATGCCTGGGGGTTATACTGTGTATTCTTTCCCGCAAACAGTATTACTTCCATGGATATTATTAGCTAAAAGTGGCGTTAAACATTTTCTGGGCTATTTTAACCAAAGACCTATACGAAAATTGTTTCATCATTGGACTAAGTACAGAAAGTTACAGCCAGATCCTGTGTTTTAGGGAGGGGATTAATTATTTAACGTTGCTGGGCAGTTGGGTTTGTTTCCACAGTCACATTCTGGTACCATCTGCAAATAGATGGTCCTAGCCTCTCAATTTCTTGTTAGACGATGCATTTTCAGTTATTGGATGAGGCAACAAAACTCCTTCTTAACCCAACAAACAAACGTCTTATGGTTTGAAGTCTATAGACTTTGAAGGACAGATTGATGTAATGTTCCTGCTGATAACAAGATTACCAAATGTTTTGCAAGGTCACTATTGCGTATTTTCTCAATCATTCAGAAATGCTTGTATTTTGCAACATCTTTATGCTACTTGTAGGATGTAGAATGTTTTTATCGGAGGGGGATACCTCGCGCACTGCGTCCATCTTGATCTATTGTGGCAGGCAGGGATGAGGTGAAGGAGCAGGAGGAGGTCGCAGGTCCACAGGCAGACAGGCCCACAGAAACGCCCAGAAATCCCTATTATTTCCTGTTTGAACACACGTACCCGTGAGCAAGGAAGCCGCAAGAGGGCAACGCAGCGACCCTAACTGTGGGATAGCTCGCTGTGGCGTTCACAGGGAGAAATCTTCCCAAAGCGCATGCAACTACGCCATCTACCTGCCATCGCCAGCACCGCAGGACTTGAAATCACGCTTGAATCCTGAAATGGAGATTAAATAAGAGGAGGTGGGATAAAGGAGAGCTCGTGGTAAAATACACCACCCCAGCATTCCCGTTGGTAACGAGGGAAAACCACGAAAAACCATGGTCAGAGTGTGTGGTTACCGGGAATCGAAGCCAGAAGCTTCCGAACGCGGCCATTATGCTATTTGTGTCCTAGTACTTAATGCTAGAACAATGGCTCGCATCCTATAAACTGCCGGTAGCAAAGCCAAATAAATGATATTATACTCTATCATGCTCGTAATCCTAATAGTTTTGAGAAAACTTAATTATTTTATTCTATACTGTGGCCCCCAAAATTAAATAAAGTTTTCATTAGACTTTTGCGTATTTTGCACTATTTTAATATTTCAGAATGAGTTCTGATAATACAGATCAGGGGAAGGAGAATATCTTTCGCAAAGGTCCTAATATACCTGTGCAGTATGTCGAGATTGAACAAACTAGGAATATGTCTGACTGCTGAACACATCATGTTTTCTGTCTTTGCATTTTTATTGATTTTCCGCTACTATTTTAAGCCAAGAAGCAATAATTTCAGCTTTGTTTATTTAATGAGGTTGCAATTTGCTGCTCCGTATATCAGGGTTAGAATGTCTAAAACTTAATGAAATCTTAAATACTATTGTAAATGCACTCTTTAATTGTGTCCTTTCTAAGACCCTACTACCGATTAAGCTTAATCAATGTATCATCACTATCATATTGTCATGGTTATAGTCTTATTTTAATTGAATGTTGTGAATATGATTTTTTAAGTTCAGATATCCCGGACAAACTTTAAGTCAATCTAAGAAATTTGCTTTGGATTTCTTGGGGTTTGCTGGCATGATGTTTAAAGGAAAGATCACTTCATGTGCGACACGTGGGTGAGTTAGGTTCTACTGACATTCTGCTACAATCTGTTGACCGCTTACGTCGGCTACTAGCTACCGTCCATTACAAAACAGGTGCCTCTCACTCTAAACAAACTCTTTGTATTATCCGCGCGAAAGTAGTTCGCAGTCCCCGCCCCTAACGCCTGCTTTTTTCTCTCGCACTGCTTGCTGCATATTACTTACAGCTGAACATTGTTTTAATCTACAAAAGGCACCCTGCGTAAAAATCATAGTTCCAAAGTAACAATCGATTTTATAAGCACACGGAAATGAACATTTTACCTTCGTTAATCACAGTTCCCAGGCAAAGGTGCAACACTCAAATCTGAACCCTCCGAAGATGAAGGAGCTGCCATATTGGAATTAGAACTATCATCCATGTTAATGACAAGCTTATCCACGCAATGCCGATTCTAATATGTCTGTTTATATTTCGTGCGCGCTTTGGTTACACTTTTCACTGAAACACCTGTAAACTCGGATTAGTTTCGACACTACTGCAAGTGTCTGGTATTTTTCCATTAGTGAATTGAATATATTAAGTATTATTTACTTTTCGCCACTTTTTAATTGTTTCCCGCTTTTGTGCTTGAATAGTTTATTCCAATACACACACCTTTCTCTGCCATGAATACTCAAATACCAATTGACTAAATCATAAGATATGACCTGAGCTGAACAAACGTGTGCTAGCATATTATGAATGACTGTTCTCGAATAATATTTCCTGGGTTACGCAAAGTGCTTATACAGTACTCAGATAGCACTCTGGGAATTCATTGCTGCATTTCTCCTATATGCAAGAGTCATCATGCAGGTGGTAATTAACAAGCAAGATGCTCTCAGCGTTAGTGCAATAGCAAATGCCATTAAGAAAATCATGTTTTGTATTCTCTTAACAGTTAGTACATATTCATTTACCTTTAGCAATGAGTTCTTAAGATAACCCTATTAAAATGTGGAGTTCTCTACGTTTCCTACCCCAATATTTCATGATAAATACATTTATTAAGAAGATATTTACATTGGCGTAAGAGGGTGTGCTTAGGTTCTTGACAAGCAGAAGCACGTGCTTTTGTTTACATCAAAGAGAACTCTGGTTTGGAATGATCAGTGGACTACTCTCTCGGGTATTTTAAGTTAGAAATTTTGAAGCTATCTCTCGGCCGATCACTTGCCTAGCAGGAGCCTCTACTGGTCAGCTCCTTATGTTTACTTGGTGCTAAGTTGTAACATCGATGTAGACTACAGACACGACGAAGATAGAACGGCCTACTTACTCACAGCTACCACAACCTGTAACCCTCGATGTCATCCTGTGCTACCTCCCCATCCTTTACGCAACCTCTGGTGAAGGGGCTGATGGCGTCGTCGCTACAATTGGCTGGATGTCAACCGGTAGGTCACAGTTGTTGGAGCTGCTTGATCCATTATGTCACATCATTCTTTGGAGTAGCTGGAAGGGCTTAGCCACCATTGAACCAGGCGTGTGATTGTTGGAAAGTTGAAAGACGAAGCAATGAATGCTTTATAACGGCATACAGTTCTGAAATACAACTCATATAGAGCATTATTCCAAGTTCATAACAGATTGATTGTTATTGCACACAGTCTGGAAGACGAATAAATTTCAAACTTGTAGTCTTACAGCTTGGTTTGGTAATACTTTTTTCGACGAATGTGTTTTTCATCCAATATCTCTTGTGGAAAGTTGATTTTGCTGCATTAAGTGCCGGTAATCTATCTGTGGTTTCGTCCATTTTATATACGTATGTGCATGGACTACGAGGCGCATCCGAAAATAAGCATCCCTATTTTTACTTTCTCTACTACGTACAGTAAGTAGGGGAAGTATTGTATTCCACCCAAAAATTTTATACCGAGATTTCACCGGAAATATATGTTTTGAGACACCCCGAAACCAAAAAAAAACATTTTTGGAAACATGTCCGTGTGTGTGTCTGTCTGTGAACAGCATAACTCAGAAACGAACAGTCCGATAAACACCAAACTTAGTATTTAGGTTCAGTATCTTCCAAGGATACGACACGAAGGTTTTCAAGAAAATTCCCCCACCTCAAATTACCCTTTACATGGAACATTTTTCGAAAATTTTAATTTTCTCAAAAATGGCTCTAACGATTTTGATTAAAATATCATATGTTTAAGATATTTTCATGACAAATCAAATGTATATCTTGAATTTTCTGGGAATGTCTCCAAAAGTATTCTTCATTATGAACGACTTTTGCATAACTGGTAAACCATAAGAGAGAGATAAAATTTTGCTACACAAAAAATGTAGAATGCGTTAAAATACACAATTTATGTCATATACATTTTTTTGTTGAGTGAACCATTTTCGAGATATTGCTTATTATTCCCTTAATTTTTTCAATACTTATTTTCTCAAACGGGAACTCGTTTTTCATTTTTTAGTCTTGGTTATACAAAGAGTATTAATCTGTGGCAAAGGGAATGGTGCTGCACCTAGCAACCAGCTATTAAGAGATATGTATGTGCTTAAAGGCTACTGTATTTCTATATTGCCCTTGTAAATATATTTTCCCCTTACATCTACAAGAAAATTAACAATAAGATAGAGTCTGCAAATGTTTATCTCGATTAACATGAAGTAGATGGAGAATAAGCGTTTGTAAAAATAGTTTGTACAAGAGTAGAGAAAGTCATGTGAGTGTAACATATAAGATTTTTATTCCTGTGTAGTAGAAGTCCGTTGCCTGTGGATTGAACCAGCATGTGGCAGTCGTCTTCAGCTCTTCGTGGTTGTTAAAGCCTGACCGGAGGACAGGAATTTCATGAGGTGCAAGAAAAGATGGAAATAGCTGGGAGCAAGAGGATGATGACGATCAAACAGGTCCCAGCCAAACTCCTACAGAACAGTTGCTGAGCACCGAGCCGTATGTGAACGAGCATTGTCTTGAAGCAGCACAACACTTGCAGCAACCATTTCACGCCACTTGTTTCGAATGGCACGTCGCAATTTACGCAGGGTTTCGCAGTAACGGTCAGCGTTCCTGTTTCACCTCTGGGCAGGAAGTCAATGAGTAGAACTGCCTTCCTGTCTCAGGGGAACCGTGCACATCACATTTTGCACCGACACAGTCTGTTTGAATTTCGTGTTGTTAAGAGATCTACTGTGACGCCAAAACATTGATTGCTGCTTGGTTTCTGGTTTTTTTTCGAGTGGAGGAAAAATACCTTTGCGTACTAACCCCATCTAAGAAAAAACCTCCACCGGAGGGAAAAGTCACGGTAAGGTGAGGCAGTACCGCTCTTGCACCTGCGGATTCAAAGGAAAGGAAATGTTGGCCAGCCATAGGCTAAGGCCAAGGTGTGGAAGGAGGCCGGACGTAACCATGACCGAAGCGCTGGTTGCGCCCTGGTGAAATTTTGGGTGATCGTTTTAGAGTATTCTGGAAGGCGCCATGGCGCTGCGTCCTATGATATTACGGGTGTTGGGCGTCACAAGCAGGCACTTGTGCGCGAGTCGTTGGATCTGAGCCAATGGCTGCGTCCCTTGAACAGATATTTAATACATGCAAGTATATAAGTACATATTTATACGGATTTGATTAGTAATTAATCAGCTTAATCTATATTTCTTAGCTATTACTTATGTGAATATTCTAAGGCACACATACACTTAGGATTGGGGTAACTATTTATAGAATTAATTTGCTCCGCCAGGTGGCGTCGTCTCTTATCATTAGTTAGGATGCTTAATTGTATTAGTTTGTAATTTTATTTTTCGCCCTAAATGGCGTCGTCCTTAATGTTGTCCACATCATTAACCATAACTATGCTGGGTCATATAGAGTGCACACCGGCGGGCAGTCTGCCTACAGTAGCAGGTGCGAGCCAGTGCCACTTGCGGAGGGGGCCCTTCCCCGGGACCGCCTTGACAAAGTGTGAAATCCATGTCCCATCGCCCGTTCGAGGAACTCGTTGCCGTCATCATGATACCGCTGCAGAAATATCAGTGCTGCTCCGAAGCGTTTCGTTTTGTGCTGGGTGTCAGATTTTTCGGCACCCACCTGGCACACAATTTTCTGAACAGCAGGTGCTTAGTGACTATCATGCAACAAGGTTCGCGATATCTGTGCTTCGTAATCGCACCAGCTCAACTTCGATGAGGGACGGTTGCCCACTGCGCTCTTAATCATGGACACTTTGACGACCTTAACTGCCTACACCAGCAACGCACCAGCTGTTTGCTCATGATGTTCGGCCCGTACACCTGACAGAGCTGATGATGAATTTTGATCGGCGCTGTGTTTTGTGCAGTAAGGAACTTTACCACTGACCGAACCTCGCAGGCGGTGGGAGAACGAATAAGAACCGCTATTGCCGCGCTACTGGCACCATGCGGGACCTATCCGGCCGGCATATGATTGATACGTCATAGATCTCTTACGCATGCCCAATTTTCCCGGCTAAATACCTTTATTTTACGAAATAAAATCGGGAAACTTACTTTCTGGATGCGCCATGTATCATCGTCTAACCTTTGATATATTTATTATTGCAAACATGGAATATAAACATATTTGATAGTTGAATTTCACCATTTAAATCTTACCTGGAACTTTATTTCCTTTTTATTTGTTGTTATTTACTTACGATTTAATTCATGCAGCAACAAAGTATCAGCTGCAATTTATGGATGTTTTAAAGTAAATAACCAGGCATGGATAATTGATCGATTATTCACCAACATTACCTTTGCCACCAAGGTAATATTGGTGACTTTGCTACTGGAACCACCATGTATAACGGTTGTTAATTATATTTTTGTGTAAGTACTATTTCTATTATTGATTATCGTCGAAAAAATAGTATATAGTACGTATGCATTGAGAACGTATACCGCAATGTACTATTAAGCTACACAGAAAAGAATTTCCGGATTTATTCTTCAGTAATAAACTCCGAAATTACATACCGGTAAATACACTTTGCATCAGTAAGAACTCTTGAAAACGTGCACAATAAACATTTTCGTTGATTTTTTGAGGCAGTGGGTTGTTTCCGTGTGTAAATTGATGACAGTGTTTGAAAACACCAGGTTCAACAGTAATTCTATTTATTAGAGGATGCATGGGCACCGTGCTCGTGTAGCAACATTTGCGCTTTATGGATCTACTAAATACAAATTCATTCAGCTAATACAGAGATATTGCAAGCTACCGCTCATTGATACAGCTTGCCAAAGCCTTTATTCTAAAACGCCAAAGTGGTAAAACATGTAACTTTAATTGCAGATTGGGAAACAGCGGCTACTTTTTTCAATAGCCTTTGTGAGGAAAAAGTGTTCACTGTGGATAATTCAGTTTATTTTTCTCAATTTTTCGATTTATAATCATTCTGTATTTATGCCTGACAATTAAAAATGTTACCCAGTTGAAGTTACTCCTTGTATGATGTGGCGTACTATTAATCTTATTGTCATTACCAGGCGCACCGTTGTGCTGTATTGTTTCTACCAGACGTAGCATTATTGGGTCCCCTTAGTTATATTTCGGTTTAACGGTCCTTCCTTTCGGCGTGGACCACGCATGTCTGTTTGAAACTATCTGGTATGACGTCAGCCCTGTCTGGCTTTGGCTAGACACCGTTGGTGGCGGGAAAAAATAGCGTCATTCCAGTGGAAGTGGTCGTTGGAGCTAGACGTGTGTGTGACCGGTCTACGGTTTCGTGACATCTCCCTGCATCCTGCTTCCTTTGTTCATTGTGTAGAGTCGCCAAACTTTTTTTGTGAAAAATTCCAAGGTATGTGAAGGTAATGTGTGTTATGTAATTTTTCAGTGTAATATAAAACCCACGCCTTCCCCTTAAATCTACACACCAAGGTTCCGGATTTTTTTCTGCCAGCGAGTTGCGGCCGCCTCCCCCATATACGTGTTGGGGTGAACTAAATTAATCATTCTCTGGTAACCTTTTGATCTTCATCCCAACATGTATATCGCATTAGTGAAGATTACTTCGTGTTTCTGTTAAAAATGTAAAACCAATTAATATAATGCATTTCCTCATTGTTCAGAAACCCAGCGGGATGATTCGGGCGCTTTCGTCTGTGGCCCGCATTCGGGAGGTCGTGGGTTCGATTCCCGTGGTCAACCTTCCTGACCCATGGGTTTTTTCGGGGTTTTCCCGGGTCGCCACGTAAAAACTGGGAGGGATTTTCACATTCCCCGAATTTACTATCCCTGCATTTCATCTCCATTCTCATTTCAATTCATATTTTATTCGTTGGTCTCTTTCAGGCTTGGAAGTGTTAGCGATGGTGTTTCGGTGCAGCGTGACAAGGGAAAAGGAGATGCTCTTTATGACTTTCTCTGTTCCTCGGCTTTCGGCTGGCTGCCGGGCTATCCAAAACCCCCTTGACAAGCGTTGGAGCCCCTCTGTGCGGTCTGCCTGCCCGTCTGCTGGGGAGTCTCTATCTGGAAACTTAGAGACCCTGCTATTCCTGTGCCATAATGCCGGTTCCGACTCCCCAGTGTCTCCTCTCGTCGCATTCTTCCTCCCGGGGACTCCCCCTTGTGGAGCGTAGGTATCTTATCCGCTTTGTGGAACAGTGCCGAGTCTCCTCCGTAGCCAATCCAGTCCAGTGCATTGTTCAAAATCATTAGACAAACTGGTAATTTTATGGAAGCCATTTGATCATTTTGTCTTTAAATTGGGCTGAAATTTATAATTCATGAACATTGAATTACAGTAAAAATTAGATTACATGTAGAAAGAAAGAAAAACTGTTGGCACAAACATACTTTATACATTAACGTTAAAACTTGAACATGCTAAAACGAGTTTCAAACACAAACATCAGTAGGATGTTACTGGAAAAACTCATTTGCAATGTAATTATTAGTTAAAATTAATAAAGGATAAAATTATATCACATTAATATACTATATAAAGTTTGGTATCATTTTATTGTGAGAGATTAGCTGAAAACAGCTTTTAAATTATTTTTAGAGCTTTAGATAACTGCCTCACTTTATTACGTCACGCTTTAGTGTGTATGCTGGACCTCAAACAGAACTGAGCGCTTTACCAAAAGAACATAGGGAAGCAAATTAGTGGCGTTACCTCACACAGCTGAGCAAATGGGAAGCAAAGCACGTGCATACAATGGTTAAAGGAAAGAGAACTTGCAAAAATATAATGAAACGCTGTGGCATTTTATATTAAATACAGAAGTGAAATGTGCGGGCATAAAGACTCCCAAAGCCTGGATCAAAGCGGTTTTAGCTTCTGAAATTTAGTCTAAATTTGAATAATACTGTACTTCAACATTAATGCTAAAAAGTACTTCTAAGCAGTGTTTATATGTGTTAGATTTCTTTCATTTTTTCCCAATAATTAGCAAAAATGGTCAGATACTCTGCTTAACTGACTACTATTTTTTTACTTTCTCTACTACGTATAGTAAGTAGGGGAAGTATTGTATTCCACCCAAAAATTCGATACCGAGATTTCACTGGAAATATGTTTTGAGACACCCTGAATCCATAAAAAGCATTTTTGGAAACATGTCTGTGTGTGTGTCTGAGTGTGTGTTTATAAACAGCATAACTCAGAAACGAACAGTCGGATAAACACCAAACTTAGTATTTAGGTCCAATATATCTTCCAGAGATGCGACACAAAGGTTTTCAAGAAAATCCCCCCACCCCAGATTACCCTTTACATGGAACATTTTTCGTATATTTCAATTTTCTCAAAAATGGCTCTAACGATTTTGATTAAAATATCATATGTTTAAGATATTTTCATAACAAATAAAATGCATACCTTGAATTTTCTGGGAATGTCTCCAAAAGTATTCATTGTGAACGACTTTTGCAAACTGGTAAACCATAAGAGATTGACAAAATTTTACTACACATAAAATGTAGATCCTGTTAAAATACACATTTTATGTCATATACATATACATATACATTTTTTGTTGAACCATTTTCGAGATATTGCTTGTTATTCCCTTAAAATTTTCAATACTTATTTTCTCAAATGGGAATTCGTTATTCATTTTTTTGTCTTGGATATGCAAGGAGTATTAATCTGTGTCAAAGGGAGTGGTGCTGCACCTAGCAACCAGCTATTAAGAGATATGTATGTGCTTAAAGGCTACTGTATTTCTATGTTGCCCTTGTAAATATATATTCCCCTTACATCTATAAGAAAATTAACAATAAGATAGAGTGTGCAAATGTTTATCTCGATTAACATGAAGTAGATGGAGAATAAGAGTTTGTGAAAATAGTTTGTACAAGAGTAGAGAAAGTCATGTGAGTGTAACACATCAGATTTGTTTCTTATGCTTTGAACCTGAAATCAATTATTCCGCTCTGACATCCCTGCATAACATTTGGGGTAGCGTCGAAATGTGGGATTAGGTATAACTCATGAAAATCATTCAATATCCACGTACACTGATAGCTGCTTATCGATAAGGAAAGTAATTAATTTACAGATATTAGCTAAACGTGACATTATTTGTTTCATATATGACTTTATAGACATTGTTAAGTCATGTATACGCCTCTGGAAATTCTGCGGTATTAGGTTTTTGTTCATAACAGGCTCGTGCGACAGTCATTCATCACTCCGCATTGAAAAACGTAATATATAAGGGCCATTCAAATGAAACCCGGTCACTTGTGTAAAGTAATGGTAACGATTTTATTAACTCAAAAATAGTTGCCAAAACTATTGGCACATTTATCCCATTACGACACTAGGCGGTCGATTCCATCTTTGAAGAAGCTAGTAGGCTGCTGTCGGATCCAGGCCTGGATACATTCACACACTTCGTCGTCCGTTGTGAATCGATGTCCGCGAATAGCTTGTTTTAGAGGTCCATAAACATGACAGCCACGCGGGAAAGGTCTGAACTGTACGGTGGATATTCCAGCGTTTTCCATCGAAATTACCGCAATGTCGTCTTCACCGCATTGGCAGTGTGTGGGCGGGCATTATCGCCATATAACGCCATTGGACAACATGCTGGGCGTTTCAACTTGATGGCTCGTCTAAGGTTCTGTAAAGTGGCTTGATAACGCTGGGCATTGATGGTGGTTCCCCGTTCCAGGAACTTGACAAGCAGTAGGCCCCTGTGGTCAATAAAGGACATCATGACCTTACCAGAACTGGTGCGCATGGCCTTTGATTTCTTTGGAGGTGGTGAAGTCGCATGTTTCCGCTGCTTGCTCTGACTCACTCCTCGTTGTTCCTGCTAACTCGCCTTCATGTTCAGTAGTGGACGATAACTTGTGTGACCAACTTCTCTTCGGCGTGAAACCACACTGTCGCTATGCAATGTCAAACGTTGCACACGCTGTAGTCGCTCTACCAATAGATGGTGCCACCATACACGCAGTTACGTGGTGCCAGCTTACGTGTAGTGCAAAGTTAGACGCACTGACGAGGTTTCATTTGAATGCCCCTCATAGTATCTGACGTTTTTCTGCCGACTTTCGACAAACAAGCTGTTTCTTTGGATTGCAGCCAGGTCATTCAAGTTTTCGGAAGTATCGGTAACCTGATGATGAAGGCAAAGTATTTTGAGGCGAATATATCTGCTACAAATACTTAATATAGTTATATAGTCATATAGTTAAATAATATTTGCTTTTGTTACTTCAGTTTACATAAAAATTAATTACGCAACAATGGTGACATTTGTGGTTATAAAATTAAACTGACTGAGTATAAAACTTCCATCGTACTGAAATGAATGTCATGGTTGCCATCTACCGGTATGATGGACTACTAAGTAAACGCCACATAAAGAAAAAATGAACAAAACGTTTGATATTTTTACTCATGTATTTAAAAGATGTTGAGTAGCTCCTCGGTGATTTAAACATACAACCTCAGGAACAACAACTAACACACTATTACTCTCTACCAGTGAGCTAAGAGTGCTGCAGTAAGCGTAGCATTGTAACAAGTTTTAATCATACTCCACTTGAGAATCGTAAATCAATGACGTGTGTTTTGGTTGCAAATCTTCAGTGTTCACACACTGAAACATCTTCTGTTTTAAATCTCATATACGAATTATTTTCTCGGAAGGCTTTTGTGATTACAGTTGTATTTCCCCTTATAATTACTACAAGAATATATGCACTCTTGAGAACAAGCCTGGCTGTACCGAGCGTTCACGGAAGTACCCGAATCGAGCCGGCCAGTTTTGATTGACCGAGTGTACATTCAATTCAATAACAATCTAAAAACTAATACCGGTTGTTTATATTCCGCTAACTATCGTCATGATTTAAATGCAGAGTTTTTCGCAATCTATGGGAATAAACTTAAGACCCCCTTACCAGCAGTGATGTTTGACAGCCTTTAGCTTGAGCTATCAATCTGCAGCACATCTTCCACTGGAGCAAACTGCTACGAATTACAGGAATGGCTAGTTTATTCCATTCCTCCTGGCAGCTTTCCAGAGACCAACCAAAGTTCGTGGCCATCTGCTTCCAAGGGCTCTTTTGAGTAACCCAAATGCACAAAACTCCATTAGTGCTGCATCAGATGACTTAACATGAATCTCGCTCAAAATTATGGAATGTATTCCCATTTCTCTATCTATGTTCTCCAAAAATGTGTAGGTTGAAGAGGATGTATGGCTTGATGCCTTATCTTGATGTAATCAGTAATTATATATATCTGCACCATAGACAGCAGGGATTTCTGTATGGAAAATGGGTATCAGGACGTTGGTCTGATAATATATCGTGTTGATTTTCACATTTTTATGTCCACAACGTATGGTTAGCTTGCCATTGTAACTGTGCCTTTGGGAAAGTTTTGTTAGTTTGCTTATACCAATTTTCAATTTTTTTCTCCGCTTGGTCGGTAATATATAGGGTTTGTTGCAGTCACTTAGATAAATATATACGCCATCTAAAAAGACAGAAAACATCCACTTTTCACCAGCTAGGTATCGTTTATACAGCTTTCTGTTGTTAGTGGCAGGTTCTGCAATGTGTTGAAGTAGAATATTTGTTGGTAGTTGGAAGATGCTTCATGTTTATCTGCCCCACGTATGGGAGCCAATTTGTCGCGGTCTCGTCGTGTTATCTTTTTGCTGAGCGCCTGTTATTGTATTACTAGTTCGAATTTTGGGTTATTTGTCCTCCGGCTAGCTATTATTATTACTCAGTCAAGCATATCTCTTGAACAGGGTGTGTAAACGGAAAGGATTTGTTACTGAAAGATAACACTTATAAAAGAATTTGTTTTTACACATTTATTACCGTCACACTTTATTCATTTCACATAATTATTCTTGATACACGCCAGACTGAAACTGTTATATTTTCTAATATCACTATAATCACTTATTTGCTGCACATTATTAATTCGCGTATTTCACATTTATAACTATCTTTACGACGCGAGAGATTGTGTAGAATTGCGCGACGTATAACCTTTGTATGATTCTGTTGTATTGAGCGACGTATTACCCGCGAATCCTTCTGTTGGACTGAGCGACGTTTACCTCGTGAATTATTCTATCAAACTGCGCGTTACCCGTCTCTGGCACGGAATTTATACTCCCTCACCCCGATATGCCTAAACATTATAACAGAGCTGCTATTGGTTAATAAAACGCGCCAACATTAGCGTCTATTTTATATCCAATCGAAATTACGAACACATATGCTCTAGGGAAAATATTCCCTCCATTTCTACAGAAAAGCGCGCTAATCTGACGTCATTTGCTTGTCTCTTCTAATTAATAAACAACTCACCCCCTCGCTACATTGTTGCCCGCTCTTATTGTCAGTTTCAGTGAGGCCGTGTAAACTTATTTCCTAACAATGCTTATAATTAACCAACATCTCAAATCAATGTCATACAATAATGCTTATTTACACTACAATCACTCTGGCATTTACATTGTTGTGATATAAAATACTGCCACAGTGTTTAGGCAACAGCTTATATCCCCGGCTCTTATGGCACTATTTTAGATTCAAATCCTGGTTGATTATGGCGTTCACAGTGGTATCAGAGATTCCTAATTACAGTGCAATGGCCCTGTGATTTGGTCCAGAGGCATGGGTCTTCACCTTCCAAATTATTTCCGGGTTGCGGCTGGTGGTCTAGCGTGGATTTCAATGTTTGTTGCCTTTTGGAATAAGCCCTTACATGCTCTTGCCTTTTTTGTTGAGTACACATGAGATCACTTTCTTGGATATGGTAAAACCACGCCTCTTGCACTGCTTAATAATCTTAGAACACAAGTATTTTGTATCAGAAAGGGCATTGATATACTCTTATCAGAACGGTTCCATTTTTGACGCCATTTGATACAGCAAGGAAAAGAGCACACAACTGAGCAAACACACTGATACACTCATACTTCTGAACCTTCATTCGATTCTACATGTTTCAGCGCGGAGCTATTATGCTTGTCTGATATTACCATAGACAGTGACGGTCCCCCATAATATTTGAGAAAGTATGCGTTTTGGAGCATATGCAGCTACTCAGCGCAAATATTTACTGATTTTAAGGACTTTTCCTCAAAACTATCTTACATTGAAAACTATAAAATTAGAATTTAAACCTAGCTTTGACTAAAGTGGCTTGTTACAACTGTTTCCAACTGGGTAAAGGTGGTTTCAAACAAGCAGCTAGCAGCCGTTTAAGCGGAGATTAAAACTCCTATGCCACTAAAGTTAAATCTGCTAAATCCATGACTCCTCTATTTAAGATTACACAGCGAAATTATATAGATGCATGCATACTAAATGCGCTGATCTACATTTATTCAATAAGTTTGTTTATTAAGAAAGATAGAATCATTTTCTCAATTATGCCATCTTTAGCATACAGTTTAACGGCAATTACGCTTTTAAAAATTAACCACCATGTTATTAACACCAAATAGATATATAACAGTACTTTAAATGTTATTTTTATCATTCTGAAATTTAATTTAGTTATCTTAAATAGTTTATGAGAAAACTGGTCACTTATATATGCTATACATAGAAAAAGCTATTCAAGGCAAAAATAGAGGAAACATGCTCAAATATGTTTTTAAACAACTAAACCACATGTATTAGGCACACATAAGGTCTCACATGCAACAGTAGCAACTGCGCCATCAAGTGATGATGACTGATGCGACGTACAGCGAGTGCTAGTTGAGGCAGTATTTTTAACACTTAAATGATTTCAGTCAAATTATATAAATATAAATTCAATAACAGGCCGCCTTGAAGCAATATGTGTATGTAATAATTTGTAAAATGTATGTAACAGTCATTGCATGTGCTTATATTATTGTATACATGTTCAATAATGTTATGTGAATATATTACGTAATTTAATAATGTAGGGGCTGTGAGAAATAGGTCAAAACTACTAACAAAGAGGTAAGAATGAGGTATCCTTGAGGCAATAATGAGTTTGAGAGTTTAACAATACTATTTCTGATTCTTGGAGCAAACATAATGTAATTTTTGTGACAGTTCATAAAAATAGCCAATCAACAACCAGAAAAAGCTTTAGTAAAATGAAGGTATTCTATTGGAGTAGGATTAGCCAATCAGAAACTGAAAAGGAGGAATTCAGAAGTCAGTTGGTTGCAGACAGCGTTACTAACCAGACGCAAAAAGTGAACTCGAGAGATTTAATACGTTTTCGTGTGAGACGAAAATAGTTTACGTATTAAAAAGAGCAAGTATTTAATAAAAACGTCCCACAGCTCCCTCTCTATATCAGTGAAGTATTATTTAGATCGTATCAAGCAATAATAAACGGAGTGAAGTAAAATTATAATCTGTGTAAGCCTACATTCTTGTCGCATCACAACCCTGCTAAGAGAAACGCGTCTCTAACAATAAAACTGACGCAGCCGAGGCAAACATAAATATAATATTTAAAGAAACAATAAAATTATAAAGTTAATATTCTTTTTTAAAATTGGGGCAAAGGCCACCTGAAAATACATTTGGGGCAAAGACTACCAGAAAGCGGGTGCTATACGTGTGGTTGCAACGAATTTCAAGTTCGGTTCCCCAACAGTTGAAATATAATACAACTCCTTCAATACAAACTACCTCAAATTGACGCCCAACGCGTGGTGCAAATAACGTAACAAACCTTCTTCTCAAATTAGCGTCCATACGTGGAGCTAATAAAATATCTTTCTCATAGTGCGTAGCGAGAGATTGTAGGAGTCTTGCGTTCGACTCCACAGCGAGTAAACGGTCAGAAAGAAGAGACTACGTCACCAAGAAAGTGAACTGCAACACTTCCCCTAATAGATGATCTAAAGTTTATCACTCTCTTCCAAAGTGTGTAGGAATTATGTTTTCTTCTGTGAAGTGGTGCAGGATTAAAAGGTATAAAATGACAGATTCATGCCATTTTTAAAAAATATATTTAAAATACAGTAGTTGTGCCTACAAAGAGAAAATTCCAATTTATAAAACTGCACAAAAAACTAAAAATGTGACTTTGGCAGATTTTGCCGTTTAGTATTTCCTTAAACCAATTTCTATTTGTTAAAGCTCAAGTTGAGACGTTTCGATTTTAACGATAACATATTTACAAAATAATGTGAAGGAGAAGCAATGTAAAATGAATCATCGGTAATAAAAAACTATAACAAAATTTGATTATCACTCGTGCACTTTCAATCGAGGGTGACTGATGTTTACAATCTCCTAAGACATGAGTAAGCGCCTAATTATGGCAATAAAGGAATCTCTTGAAGTTGTAAAAATTCCTTGACAATTCAGTAACGTTACGATTTTCTGTGCAACATGTTGATGGTTGGTAAAGCAAGATTGTAACAACCCATACATTTACGTCTGCTCCGTGTGTGTTGCTGCCTTGTGGCGAAACATTGTATAACAAACGTCAACAGTAAATAATTCATGAACGCGGTGATTTACGTTTTGTGCTGAATCACATTACACTTGCTAGTGGTAAACCTCTTATTTCTTTCACAATGTTAAGACTGTATATAAATGAAATGGGCCATAGATGCTGGCATAGAAGTTGTGGCACCATCACTGCTATTGTATGATTCAAAAACGTGGTTCTTATGCAAAAGAATCGCAAAACACTAGAAATTACGCTCCCGCGAACTAAAAGGCCATCAATCCTATACCCTTGGGCCAAGTAATGACCCATCATGACATTCTAAATGTCCCGCCGATAGCTCAAGATCCCATGTGAACCTATTTATGATTACAAATCCTTCCTTTATTGAATCCAAAAACAGAAGATTCATTTATATAAATCCATTTTGCATTTCAAAGTCTGAGATTCATAGATACTCCCCATACTTTCAAATGGAAATAATAGTAATCCAAAACCACTCAGGACTTCGTGCTAAATTTGAAGAGCATTGTGGATCACCCATTTCTCCTAATTTGGATGAATTTTGTAAATATGTCCCTCTAGACCAGTTTCCTGATATTCATGATGCTGCTCTAAGGCTAGTATGTAGATTTAGCTCTATATTCATTTATAAGCTACGTTTTCTGCCGTAGATGTTATTATGAATAAATTCAACAATTACTTATGCACAGCTTGCTAATATGCTTGTACTGTGCACATCAAAATTACACCCAATATTAAGAAACTTGTAAATGAAAAGAAAGTTCAAAAGTCACATTAACATTACAGGTCTTCAAAAACCATTGGAATGTTCTTATTAAATAGTGTAATAAGGAATATTTCTATTATATTTCGATGTGTTTCCTTTTTGTGATAATTGTTTAAAACTCTGATGTATTACACTCGCATGACTTTCTCTACTCTTGTACAAACTATTTTTACAAACAGTTATTCTCCATCTACTTCATATTGAAGCAGTACGTTTGAGTAGTTAAATAAAATTAAATTATAGGGAGAATAAATATCAATAACAGTAAGGATAGTGTTAAATAAAACTGGAAAGCCGGTGTGACTGTAAAAATTGTGGAAGGGTTGAGAGAGACAAGGCCATCAGCGGCCGGAAACGGGTGGTTTTTCCCTCTATTGTTAAGTTCCTGGAACGCAGAGGTGTAGAAAGGATCAATGTTCGCCAAAAGACAGATAGCCTTATGCCTCCAATGGAAGAAGCTAGAAATCAAATGATAGTGGAATGGGGAGATATAGAACGTTTGAAATAGAGAAACAGGAGATTTTAGAATACACACTTGGCCGTGGTGGCTCCTTTGAGATGTTTGGTAGAAAATATGTAGGAGAGTTTAGAATACACACTTGGCAGTGGTAGTTCCTTGGAGATGGTTGTCAGAAAAGTTAGGAATACACACTTGGCCGTGGTTGTTCCTGTGAGATGTTTGTAAGAAACGTGTCGGCGGATAGTCGCGATGATATACAGTGTAACAAATAGAAAATACGCGCGTGTGTGTGTGTGTGTGTGTGTGTGTGTGTGTGTGTGTGTCGAAGTATTAGCAGGGATCAAATGTTAAAAACGGTGACGGGAAATAAATAAGCAGGAAAACTAACAGTCGTATTCATCACTAAAACGAGATCCAAGATCCATGCAAAGAACCCTGAGCTAGTACCGAACCCGGCACCATTCCTACAAATCCTGTACCGTCAAGTACCACCGCAAATAGGCGAAATACCACCGCAAATTGCCGCCCTAACGTGGGGCCCACAATCAACAACCATAAAGACTACTACAATGTTAATGGAGATATCGATAAGTTAATCTTATTGCTAATTTCTTGTAGGTGCAAGGGGAATATGGTAAGCCTTAAGCGATAGTAAAATATTCTAAGAGCTGGTTGCTATGTGGATAATTCCATTCTCTTTACATGTCCAGGACATAAAAAAAAGAATAACGAATTCCAATTTGAGCAAGTATTGGAAAATTCAAACAAATAACAAGGAATATCTCGGAAATGGTTCACTCGAAAAAAACACCGTATATAACATAACTGTATGTTTTAACGTTGTCTACATTTTTGTGAAGAAAAACGTTGTCTATCTCTTACGGTTTACCAGTAATGCAAAAGTCATTCAAAATGAAGAGGGCTTTTGGGGACATTCTCAGAAAATTCAAGATATACATTTCATTTGTCATGAAAATATCTTAATTATGTGATATTTTAATCAAAATCGTTTGAGCCATTTTTGAGAAAACAAAGTTTTCGAAAAGGGTAGTCTAGGTTAGAGAGATTTTCTTGAAAATGTTCGTGTAGCATTTTTAAAAGATACTGAACCTAAATACTAAGTTTGGTATTTATCCGACTTTTCGTTTTTGAGTTATGCTATTCATAGTCACACAGACACGCACAGAAACGCACACGGACCTTTTTCTAAAGATTTGTTTTATTCATGGCACCTCAAAGCATGCATTTCCCGGCGAAATCTCTATATCGAATTTTTTAGTGCAATGCAATACTTCCCCTACTTACTCTACGTAGTAGAGAAAGTAAAAACCAACGAGCAAAACGTATGTCCCAACAATTCTAGTACAGTAGTCACATTTACTCGGCTACTAAAAGCAATAGCAACAGTGCTTTTCAATAAGAGAGTGCCTGCGAAACGATAATAAACATTTCTACTGTCGGCTCAGCCCTTACAAGCAAGTAGGGGTTTTGTTACTGGAAGGACGTGGTGTGTACTTGGTCTGAGGCAAGCGAGGGGTAAAAACGCGTGGCACGAGTTTAACATACTGTGTACCCCTCCCACCAGCTGAGAGACAAGCCAACCCACCCTCTAGCCAAAACGTCGCCGAACAGACACTAAATGGGATTTGCCATGTGTATTGAGGCAGTATTTTATATCACAACACTGTGAATGCCAGAGTGATTGTAGTGTAAATTAACATTATTGTATGACAATGATTTTAGATGTTTGTTAGCTATAAGCATTGTTAGGAAATAAGTTTACATGGTCTCATTGAAACTGACAATAGGAGTGGGTAACAATGAAGCGATGGGGTGAGTTGTTTATCACTTAGAAGAGACAAACAAATGACGTCAGGGTAGCGTGCCTTTCTTTAGAAATGGAGGGAATATCTTCCCTAGAGCATATGTGTTTGTAATTATGATTGGCTGACAAAATAGACGCTAATATTGGCGCGATTTGGTAACCAATAGCAGCTCTATTATAATGTTTAGGCATATCGGAGTGAGGGAGTATAAATTCTTGAGCCAAAAGCAAGTATCGCGCAGTTCTAAGAAATCTCTCTCGCAAGGTACACGTCAGGCAGTTCTAATGAATCATTCGCGAGTTACACATCACGCAGTTCTACAGAATCATTTTTGAGGTAAACGTCGCGCAGCCTTGAGGAATCTCTCGCGAGGTATATATTACGCAGTTCTACAGAATCAGTCACCGGGTAAACGTCGCGTAGTTCAAAAGAATCATTCGCGAGGTACACATCACGCAATTCTCAGCAATCTCTCGCGAGGTACACATTACGCAATTCTACAGAATCTCTCGCGTCGTAAAGTTAGTTACAAAATCTGAAGTACGCGACAACTATTACGACAGTAATTACATTCGGAAATATAACAGTTTCAGTCAGGCGTGTATAAAGGTTACAGAAGTGAACTATTAATTAAGTGTGACGGCAATAAAAGTGTAAAAACAAATTCTTTTATCAGTGTTATCTTTTAGTAACAACTCCTTTCCGTTTACACGCCCTACTTAGAGATATTTGCTCGACTGAGTAATAATAGCTAGCCGGAGGACAAAGAACCCAAAATTCAAAATAATAAAACAATAATAGGCGCTCAGTAAATAAGAAAACACGAACAGATTACTGCGACAGTATTACTCTATAAGCTTTCTTTCTGTATTATACCTAATTGGTTGCCTGTTTCCAAGTCTTACAAAATAACAGTCTATGTCCTTGGTGTTGCGATAGTTCTTTTCAGTGTTTTTGTGTTTATAGTCGCAAACTTCCGCAGACATATAATCCCGTGATTTATCCGTTTATTTAGTCTGTAAATAAACGACTAATTAGCAGCGCTCTGAACAAGCTAACTACAAATGCTCCACAGATCGAACGCTGAATGCAGTTAGCGAGTTTGTTAGGAATCTGTAAAGCGAGTTGCAGTTATAGATTTTTGCAGTGTTTTCAATGCCTATACAACACAGGCCTTGTTTGGTATGGCTGAGATCCCTAAAGACTCGTGGTATACATTCTGAATGGAGTTACCATCTATTCAACGCAGTCTCATGCGGCTCTTTGACGGAACTCAAAGGACGGAGGAGAGAGTTCATCAGCTAAGTAGCTATTAAGTTTATTACCCAGTTTGTTTCCGTTCCCTTACACCAGGGCTTTCCAAACCTGCGTTGGAGAGAATACTTAGTGAAGCTCAGAGTTACTTTATTGTTTAAGATCGCGGAAACATCCTCAATACTGTGCAGTTTCTTTCTTTTGTTTCAAATTTTATAAAATCTTATTTACAATACTAGGAATAAGTAGTAAGAATAAGTAGATTTACCCATATGGAAGGAAAGTTATTATATTAATTTAAAACCAGTTACAGATCTCATATTTGGAGCACAATTTCTAATTTCCACTTTTTTACCTTCTCTACTACATATAGAAAGTAGGGAAAGTGTTGCATTCCACTCAAAAATTCAATACCATGTTTTCACCGGAAATACATGTTTCAAGGCACCCTGAATTCAGAAAAGGTGTTTTAGAAAAAGGTCCATATGAGTGTCTGTGAATAGCATAACTCAAAAACTAAAAGTCAGATAAATATCAAACTTTGTATTTAGGTTCAGTATCTTTCAGAGATGGGACAGGAGTGTTTTCATGAAAATCCCCCAACTCAGACTACCCTTTAATGGAATATTTTTCGAAAACTTCGATTTTCTCAAAAAGAGTCTAACGGTTTTGATTAAAATATCATATACTTAAGATAATTTCATGACAAATAAAATATATATATATATTGAATTTTCTGGTAATGCCCACAGAAGTCCTCTTCTTTCTGAATGGCTTTTGCATAACTAGTTAACCGTAAGAGATAGTAAAAAATTTTCTGCACAAAAAAACGTAGATTTTGTTAAAACACAGAATTTATGTAATACACAATTTTTTTATCAGTGAACCATTTCCAGATTTTCCTTGTTATTTGATTGATTTTTCAATACTTACACCTTTTCTCAAATGGAAATTCGTTATTCGGTTTTTTATGTACTGGACATTCAAAGAGAACGGAATGCTCCACATAACAACCAGCTCTTAAAAGATAGAACTGTAGCTTAAAGCCTACCATATTCCCCTTGCACCTACAAGAAAATTATCAATAAGATATTTCTGCAAATATTTATCTCGATTAACATGAAGTGGATGGAAAATAACAGTTTGTAAAAATAGTTTTACAAGAGTAGAGAAAGTCATGTGAGTGTAACACATCATATTTTTTCTACTACCATTTTAGGCCTTTTGAAAACATAAAACAGACATGCTGGCGACGTTATAGGGACTGCTGACTCCTGGGTGTGGGGATGCCACTTTCATTTTCAAAACAGGCGAAAACAAACATTCAAAACCTAAACAGGTTTCCCTTTCGCTTTCGTGGCGTGTATCTCAATAGCGTAAACTAACAAAAGTTTCGTGTCTGCCACCTCTTAATATTTGCATCTTCTAATTACCCATTTTGTAACCACCAAACAGGTACATGGTTAGGCGCTTACAAAGTCGATTAAATGGTACTTTTAACACCGGCAGCAAAAGAATAAACAATAAACCAAAGTGTTAACCAGCTTCTCAGATATTGCTCATCCGCTTCACAGATATTATTAAAATATTCACCATTTTTGCACCTACAAGTGTTATACCTTTTGAACCAATCACGTGTACTCTAGTAAAGGTTGTTGCGTATTTCCTCCGCAGCCAGATAAATACATTCTTTTAAATATTCGACATCAGTAATCGATGTTTTGTAGATCCTGCTTTTGATATTGGCCGCTGAAGGCATCCTTCCATTTTACATTGTTCTAGGCCATTGAGTAGCCCAATTGTATGTCAGTTATGCTTGTTATTTCGCCAAACCATTTCATAGCCCTTTCCTTGTGTTTGTTTGGATTAAGGGACGTGCGAAAAACAAAACCACTAGTCTCCCTTCAGATAAAGGAGGGGAGTGGGGTAGGCTATGTTTTGTTTACGTCTTGAAGCCAGTTCAGATTGCGTGACTTAGCTCGACCTTTTTGCACTATTATCGAGTTTTACAGCCACATTGCGATTACAAAAAGGTGTTCAGAATACACTTTTAAATGAATAATTATTTAAAAACTCTGTGTGAGTCACCAGTTACTACCACAATTATGCCAGAAATAGGTTAGGCTACTTATATTACAAGCATCAAATTATTATCTGCATGCATTCTTGTTGAATTAAACATCTAATTTGTAACAAATCTATTTGTTTTTGAAAAGGGCTGATCAACGGCTATACACTTTTGCTTGTAATACTTCTATGAAACACACATTGAAAGGAATGTAATGAATTCTTTTCCACCCTGTATGTTTGTATGTGGTGAAAGAGCAACATTATTCTGAGTGAAAGATAGAAACATGCTCAATATTGCTGGATGACCCCTTCATTAGTTATTATTAACCAGTACACGACCGTACGTGTGTTTTCATTACTAACCAGTACACGACCACGTGGTTTTATTTTGTGTGTGTGCTTTCAAGCCTTTGATTATGATCCTAATGAGCTGGTCACCTTAGGACGCACCGTTGTTCCAAGATTCGTTCTGCCATCTCTTCCGTATATTACTTCGAAGACAGGCCTGAGTAATTTAATTTTATTTGTCTGCTTTTTTGGTTTTCGAAACGAAATTATATTTTTAAAGGAACTAAAATAAAAATGCAGTATAAGCTAAAAAATAAAATATTTGTATGTTTTATAGCATTAGGAGATGCTTTTACTTCCAAAACATTGCTTTGAACCTTTGCTTCCGCACTTCACTTGATGTATCTCTTCTGCCAAATATTTTTCTCCTGCAACATTTTTCTTCAGCATCCAAATACGTGTACTGGCTTTGATATTATTTCCAGTTATTTTTAGTTATACTGCATATAGCTATTTTTTATAAGAGTTATATAATTGTAACATGAATGGATGATTTTGATCTGGCAGTTACAGTATTTTAAATAAATTCAGAAGTAGTTCCCCTTTTCTCTTTTCTCTATGACACCCGGAACAGAATATTAGGAGAATTGCCTATCCCTAGGTTATCTATGCAACCTGCAGAAAATATTAAGGCATTTCAGTCAAAACTGGTTTTTGAATTTTATATCCATTATACGTCTAACCAAAATTAATTATAAAATGTTTTACGACTAGAAAGAATCTTTGGAAAGCTTAAAAACATTAGGATTCTAGATATAGAAGCAAGCTGATACAGAAATGCACTTTAGTGGAATCTCTGAAAAGGTTCAAAGTGGTTAAATGAACTAGCGCTCCGAAAACAAAATAGACTTGGTGGTTTAAATCTGGCACAATGTGTTTGTTTTGTTGTTTTTATTTAATTAAACTTAAATGAATATCATCTGAGCTGATATACTATACTATCATATAATTATTACTATATGCTGTCATGGACCAAATAAGGGTTGGTTAGGGGTTAGGGGAAAGGGGTTGGAAGGGATGACACCTGAAGTCGTCACCAGATGTGACGGTAAAAGAGGAATGCTGTAAGGGCGTGAGGGTAGATTGTAAGAATGGGACTGAGTGTGATTAAATGTCGCAGGTAACTGGAGAGATATCTCAGAGGATTCCAAGGGGTGTAACTAAACCCTAACATGTGGCAGGAGACCTGTGCGTCTCCGACACATACTACTACTAACTTAAGGTTCAAACTTGAACCAGAGCGACTCACTGAACAAGGAACGAAACCCGGGATGGGGAAGGTGTTTAAGCAACATCTCCCTTAGTACTTGCTAAGGGAGAGGTTGCTAGTATGACCAGAGTGGTCTCAAACAATTATATGCTAGCCCCACACTTTTAGAAAAAATATATAATTTCTTATAAGCATGGCTCTAGGTCGGGAGAGGGGATTACAAGTACATAAATAAAAGATTACCTTGCCTGCAGTGAAGGGCGATGGTGCCTGGTGCTTAAGTGTTCGATTGTTATCACATCTTAAAATAACACTTTTGGACCACGTTGAAGAATAAGACCGGCGTGGATTCGGGTAACAACACGGTCCAAATTGACCATGAAGCATAGAAACAGGGGCTTATAAGCAAAACCTGGCTACACGCACCAATATTCAGGTGAATGTCCTTGCTGCAACTACGCTATTTGCAGGACAGTGGCTCGTAGGTGAACGATATCTGACGCAGCGACTTCCGTACTTAATACTCGCTTTACCTTATGGTAGCCTTCAGTTCCAGGTTTAACAATTAAGAAATAATCGCCCAAAAACTATACATTAATCACTAGAATAATGTTAATGCCAAATGCATCGCGACATCATTATGTACTCGGTACTGTAAGAGAATTTCTATTATTTAACTCACTGTGGAATGTGGTATAAGCGGGGACAGAGAAGTTAAGCTCCTCTGTAACTCCTGTCACTTTGTAACAAACAAGAGCCATAATACCACTCAGCTGCTTTGAACCTTGAAACTTTGTGGTTTTAAGCTTTATCCAAGCGAAACGTTGTAATTATATACTTTTAGCATCAAACCTCTATTGGATTATTAACACTATTAATCAAGTGACAAAAGGTATTATTGTTATGATATATCTTAAACAGAACCGTGGCTCAATCTATAACAGAAATACATTATTAACATTTTCTGTGATCTGAAGTAAGTATAGCACTTTTTGTACCAATGTGTGTGTTGTAGCTTATTTGATCTCTAATGGATAGATCCATCATTTCTTCTTGCTTGATTTTGACAGTGCTATAGACGTTTTCCTGATTAGGAGGTTGCGGAGATGGGTAGCAGTGTACTAGTAAAACTTTATAAAACTGATCGGGAATCTGGTACAGCTTTCAGTTGCAGGAATTACATCTCAGAGTATCCTTTATACCTCTTTTCACTGATGATGAGGTATTCGTATGCTTAAATAAATAGTAATGGAGCGGTTAGCGATCTGTAAAAACAGAAATAAAAGCTTAAATATGCTCAAGTTACCTGATAAAATAGCTAACCAAAATAGTGTCATTCTACCTTTCAAACCTTTTAATAAACTTAACATAATAGCTTAACACTCATGTGCTAGAATTTTAGGTTTCACTCCATAACAAATGCAAAAATACACCTTTTAGACAGCATGGCCTAAAAGTAGAATTTCTAACACAGTGCACACGAGCTAAAAGCTTTAGATTATTGTACATAAGTTTGGTTTCAACTTCATTCACACGGCAATTACCTTTTGTATTTGCTCATGTTTAGTAATTCGACAAGTTTAGTTTTTATTACGCCTTCTTACATGATTAATTTCTCATGGCGCTCGCAATACAAATCGCCATTAACCTATACGTTATATTGGCAGCCTTCTGCTTTCTTCGAACTAAAACGTTATTCTTTTATCTAGTATAATCTACAGAAAGATTAAATGGCGGAAATTATGAATTCAGAACAAAATTAAATGGGAGAGCTGGGTGAAATTAAAGAAGTAGTACAAAGAATAACACTAGAAGTACTTAACCAAAAAAGTCCAGAAAGCAATATAATAATGCATTTAATCGCTTCATTGCCTGGTGTAAGGTAAAGCATGTTGAAAACAATTTCACTGAAAATGTCTGCTAGCGAATCAACATAACATTGATACATCTGACATCTCTTTTTAATGTTATTTCTCTTGTTTCAAGAACCCGTTATAAACGTGATCTCTGTTAGTTTCAGAAATCAATGTAATATTATTGATATTTTACAAACGGCCTACGACCTACGTTTCGCAAACGTTCCTGCTCGCAAACTAAAACCCTACCTTTATCCCATATATCATAATCTACTATTATTAATTATCAAGGCACTGAGGTTTATGGCTAAAAGATAATGGGGTGCACAGGCATATACTGTGGTTTTAAACACTGACCTGAACAGACAGTAATTTCAATGCTTAGAAGATATCAGATAACTACTTCACTGAGATAGTGGCGTACGTATGTATAAACAAGGAGGTCACACGAGCACGTCAGATGATTTAGCAAGTAAGTCAAATTAAGTAAGTAAATCTGAATTAGAATGCATGCTCTTTTCTTAACTTAAGCTCCACCTCTCTATCACTATCCCAACGTTCCTACTTATGCGGTCCAATTTTATAACTTTACGTATGCGTATCTGACACTATTTCCATGCGGTACCTCTCTCAATCTAAGAATTTCAATCCCTTTTTAATATACAGAATCCTTGCCCACGTGACTTTGAAAACGTACTGAATTCAGAAATTTTGTGCTAACACGTTCGCTACTCGGCTGTTACAAATTGTTTCCTTAACATGACTCGCTAATGACCTTTTTCTCCGGACAATAATTTCAACTCAGGCTTATTACTGTATACATTGATTTAATATACAGACATTATTTATTTCAAATATTTCTCTGCCTTAATTTAATTATTTGTATGTTCCTGTCAATAATTACGGTATAAAGCGACAAGTCGTTTAAAAAATTAGGAAGTATTGAAGAACTGAAGCCAATATTAAAGGATATTTCAGAAATAGCTAATGCTACAAAACATGTAGTTTGAAATAAATTGAATATTTTAAGGAGAATTATATATATATATATATATATTTCAGCACTTATACAAAATGATATGACATTGCTTCCCAATGGAGTGGACCTCACAGGTTATACCCAGAAAATTCATGCTATAAATTTTATTCGTAATGTAAATGTCTGAAAATTATGGTGTTTTAATAAAAATGTTAGTCACCTTTGATTAATAAAGTTCTGGATTAATATGCCGTGTAAAGTTTAGTTTAGGATGAGAAGTTTTCTTGAAAATCGTCCTGTTACTTGTTTGGAAGATACTCAGTCAGATAAATAGCAAGTGTGGTATTTATCTGACTATTTTTACTTTCTCTACTACGTATAAGTAGGGGAAGTATTGTATTCCACCCAAAAATTCGATACCGAGATTTCACCGGAAATACATGTTTTGAGATCCCCTGAATCCAAAAAAACATTTTTGAAACATGTCCGTGTGTGTGTCTGTGTGTCTGTCTGTGTGTGAACAGCATAACTCAGAAACGAACAGTCGGATAAACACCAAACTTGGTATTTAGGGTCAGTATCTTCCAGAGATGCGACACGAAGGTTTTCAAGAAAATCCCCCACCACAGAGTACCCTTTACATGGAACATTTTTGGAAAATTTTAATTTTCTCAAAAATGGCTCTAACGATTTTGATTAAAATATAATATGTTTAAGATATTTTCATGACAAATAAAATGTATATCTTGAATTTTCTGGGAATGTCTCCAAAAGTATTCTTCATTGTGAACGACTTTTGGTAAACTGGTAAACCATAAGAGATAGACAAAATTTTACTAAACAAAATATGTATATCGCGTTAAAATACACAATTTATGTCATATACATTTTTGTTGTTGAGTGAACCATTTTCGAGATATTGCTTGTTATTCCCTTAAATTTTTCAATACTTATTTTCTCAAATGGGAATTCGTTATTCATTTTTTGTCTTTGATATGCAAAGAGTATTAATCTGTGGGAAAGGTAATGGTGCTGCACCTAGCAACCAGCTATTAAGAGATATGTATGTGCTTAAAGGCTACTGTATTTCTATATTGCCCTTGTAAATATATATTCCCCTTACATCTACAAGAAAATTAGCAATAAGATAGAGTCTGCAAATTTTTATCTCGATTAACATGAAGTAGATGGAGAATAAGCGTTTGTAAAAATAGTTTGTACAAGAGTAGAGAACGTCATGTGAGTGTAACACTTCAGATTTTTTTATTCGGGGAGGCCTCACCATGATTTACCTTGAAATCTCAATATCGAATTTTTTGGGTGGAAATTTTTGGGCTTCTGTGCCTACTAGTTACGTGGTAGAGAAAGTAAAAACTAAATGAAATAAAATGAAAGATAAAGGTGCAGCAGTTTTAATTTTCCAGGTTTATCTATGAAACATTTGTAGTTTGTGTAGAAGGGAATGAGTGCTTAAAAATGCAATTTAAGCCTGTTTCCCCCTTACTAGAGGCCTTAATTTTTACTTTTTTGCCATTTCGCTCTGATCCATGGGAATCTATATCGGTCACCACTTGATTATTATTGTAGATTTAATTAGACGCGGAATACTATTTTCAGCCAATTAATCAACATATTTTGCACCCCATGTTCTCTTTGGACTGTTCAGGCCGATACGACAGTGATCGTGTCAGAAGTTGGTAATTTTAAAAGAAAAGAAAAAAATTATATTAAGATACGAGTATGTTTACGAAACTAGTGGCAGCGAATTTCATAATTTTCATAGGAGCGTTTAATTACCATTATATTCAAGTTGAATACGACTGGTTTTGTTCGAGCACGCTGCAATTTCAAAACATTGAGTTTACAAAAGAACTTACCTTGTTACTTGAGTGTAATTAAATGCTGACTGGATGGCACACTGATTGCAGGACCTTGGGGTGTTAATTGCAACAGATTACATCACTGTTGAGTCCACGTGTTTTTACTGATTTTTGCAGGTAAAGTGAAAGCAACACACATTGGTGCAAAGGAAATGAACTCAGTTTATTAGAATATTGTAATTGCGATGAAGAGAATTTATGTTATTTTAAATTCACATATTTCATTGTTTATCTGGGAAATGGATTCCAGTGGATTGCTGCTTTGAGGATGTTAAAAGATATGGGTGATAGGGGAGCTACGCGCGCCGCCGAGTAAGATAATAATGTGTCGCTGAAGCACAATGGATGCCATAACAGTTCACCTACGTCACATACAATCAGCGTATTAGTGTGGTCGACCAAAAATAATATTTTCTGCTGAGCTTCCAAAGTGATGGAAATCCCTGTTTTACTTTATTGTACCAACAGTGCTGTTTTCCATTCTTTATATCTTTCAATTGTTTTCTAGCTTTTATTCAGCCAAAAAGAACGAAAGATAAAACTGAAGGACGTGCTTTTTCGTTTCACTTCAAGTTAGCTGTCGTTTCAGATTTTCCGGACATATGTCACTTCCCTGTCCAAATTTACTGTGGCCAGTAGCTTTCTTCAGCGATTTCGATCTCTCAGTGTAGATATAGGAGAAACCAGATAGCTTGGATCTTTGTTTTATCTCCGCCTCCTTCACTTCAGGCGATATAGGCTTTTGTTCCCGCTTCATCAAGTCGTAGATAACTCAGATGGAAGATCTCCTTTGTAATATGTAGCTCAGATTTGCTTTTATTCTTTGTGCAATATGCATTGTATTCTTATGCGTGTATGTAACAGGCGGCCTAACAGCGCCGTATTTCACGTGCGCAGATATCCCTTCGTACGTTAAGAGTTGCAGAACTTAACAGGGTAATTACAAATTAACACAGGTTATTGAGGAACTGCCACATTAGCGTGAGCGACCTTCGTTCTACACTTCTCGCTTATACGCGTGATCGCGCTCATTGAGAGGCAGTTCCCAGGCTTGCACCAGAGTGCATAGTCTGTGATGATAGACAAGAACAGCGTAAACAGACCGGAAATGTCTTAGACGGTTTTTACTTCAATTACAGTCCGTAATGTTAGACCATAATAGCAAAAACTACATTTAATTAAATTGTTTATAATTATTTGTCAATCTAAGCAGTGAGTTTATCCCTCGAAAATGAAGTCTCTAAAACATTCTGAGACCTGTTCGGTCTCCTTACACTGCTTTTGTATATCACACGGAATATACATTTTAGTGTAAGCCTAGGAACTGCCTCTCAATGAGTACATCGTCTTCACTGATAAGCAAGAGCTGTAGAAAGAAAGTCTCTCACAATTAATGTGTCAATTCCCCACTCACCTGTTTACCTGAAATTGCCCCGTTGAGTTCTACAACTCGTAACGCACGAAGGGATATCAGCACCTGATGTAAGGCTCTGTTGGGCCACCTGGTATATTTAGCTGATTTGCGTATATTATCAAAGCAATTTAAAATAAAGAGAGTTGAGGGTTGTTAATATTCTTACTTGAACGCGTTTCGGGGGACGGCTTGTTCCCATTGTCAGCATGTCCTCAACTGATTTTGCCGGTCATTGTCTGGGGGATGTGTGTGGCTAGTGGTGTTCTCTGGTGCTGGGCTGATGAACCTCCAAAGGCTGCTGGGTGGCGGCAGTTCGAAATTCATTAGGGTATTCCTGTGTTTGACAATATGTATTTTTTCCCAGATGTCCAATTCATTGCTGCTGTTGATCGGTTTTAAGAGTTTTATGTTCGGAGTGATATCATGGTTTGAAGACCAGAAATGATGTGCTACTGCTGATTTATCTGGCTGCTTTTGGTAAATGCATCTCATATGCTCTTTAAGTCTTATTTCAAGATTTCTTTTGGTTCTTCCTATGTATACCAGGTTACATTCATTACAATCAATTTGATATATACCAGCTGATTTATCGTTGGGGATAGGATCTTTTGTTCTGTTGCATAGTAGTTTCTGTATATTGTAGTTATTCTGTGGAGACAGGCTGATGTTGTATTTATTGAAAATCCTTTGAATTTTATGTGGTGTCCAAGAGTGATAAGTGAATTTTCTATGTGCTTGTGGTTTTTGTTGTCTGAGTAACATAGTCATTTGTTGGATGTATTTCTGTCTTTCAAACTTTTTTATCTTCTTATCTATTGTTTTTTTCGGGTAACCATTCATAGTGGCTATGTTGATAATGTGTTGGTATTCTTTCTGATATTCCTCTTTCTCCATTGGTATATGTACTAATCTGTTTGTAATACTATTTAAAATAGCATGTTTGTGGCTTGTAGGATTGTAGCTATTGTTTTTAATATAATTTTCTGTGTGTGTGTTGGTTTTCTGTAAATGCCAAACGTTAGTTTGTTGTGTGCATTATTTCTGATAATTCTGATGTCTAGGTAAGGTAATTGGCCATTTTCTTCTTTTTCTATTGTGAATTTAATAGATATTTTTTTGTAAATTTAATAATTTCAAAGCATCTTCTGAAAGTTTTTTTGGAACAATAGCAAAAATATCATCTACATACCTATACCAGGTTTTGAATAGATGTGGGAAAGATTTAGTAATATGGCATTCAAAATGGCTCATATATAGTTCTGCTAAAATGGTGAAAGGGGGTTTCCCATAGTTAGGCCTGAGGTTTGTTTAAAGATCTTGTGATGGAATGAAAAGAAATTCTGGTCCAGACATAATTCATCCCGAAACGCGTTCAAGTAAGAATATTATAGTGATGTAGTGTAACAACCCTCAACTCTCTTTATTTTAAATTATGACACATCACTGTTACTAGCTTCTAAATCTTCAAAATTAGTCAATTATCAAAGCAACTTTACCGTTGAGCCCTACCCCTTAAAGAAAGAATTATGCCTGCTGAGTAATCCCGATTTCTGCAGTAAAGCAACCTTTATTCCTGATGTTTCCTTGCGCCTACCTAGAAGGAAATACTACCAGCATGTTACATCTTACTGCATTATCGTTTGCAGCTCTGCAGAGAGATAGTCAACAGATGACAGCGTGAAAGGCACTGGTGTGGCGCTGCTTGCTTCCTGACGTCAGGTCACATGGGGGAAGGCTAGAGCGACCCCGGGCATCAAGAGGACGAGCTGAAGGAGATACTAGTCTGAGCTCGCCGGCAGTCAGGAAGTAACGCATCAACACCGGGAAGCGCTAACAGGCACACATCATTTTTGGCTTGTCTAAATTCTACTTAGAATGCCATTCTGTAGGTAATGTGCAAAGTTTCACATCTAGGGCGTGTGCTGAGTTAATTTAGTTACTTGGACGAGAGTGCGAATAATTTATTCTAAAATACCATTGTAAAAATGCGAATCGTAAAACAGTGTTGCAGGAGAAACTATAAACTTTAGGGCGAAACTGTTAATAAATCCGAGCCAGTTTATAATTTGGAAATTTGTTAAATGATTTGATTTGATAAAGAATATATTATTATATTGTGGCTGAAAGAAAAAAGGTTTATTGGGGTTACTTTTGAAACTCTCGAATTTAAAATCCTTTCTTACTTGACCATGCTATTTAGATAGTCGTAACCTCTAGGGCACTTCATGTTTTGAGGTGTTAGTAAAATGGGCCTAGAACTTTAACATTACGTTGATTCCACCGTGTTTTTAATAACCATTCCTTTTACTTCCTACGTTATGTAATATTTAAATACAATAACCAGTCTTACAATTGCAATGTATGCTGCGTTACACAAGTTGAGAGATTTTATTGAGAAAGTTGCAAACCCAGAAGCTCTGCTCGTTTTATTATGTTGAATGCAGAGATTCTTCTCTGTTTCTCTTCTTCTTTCTCACCACATCTTTCTCTCCTGTCTCTGGATGTCTCCATCTCCGAATTTTATTCCCCTCCTCCTTACTCCCCTCCCATAGCCGTCACCTCTTATCTCTCCTCTCTGGGCAATTTAGTGTTATTATTTTAATCAGGCGATAAAAGTCTTTTTATAGTTTTTTAATTAATGTTAAAATATAAGTACAAAGCTTAAAAATCCACAAAACTTGTAACTCCTCCTACTGCTTGCAATCTGATCTTGTAACTTCTGATTATGCAGCTTGGAGTTCCCCTCTCTGTGAAAAGTAAACTTACGATACCACAGAGCTTGTTTTCTAAATAGGACCTAAGGTCTGTTAATTCAAGTTTCATAAGCATCGATGCAGCGCGTACCAACCCTTACACCCCACTCAGGTACTTACATACAAATAAGCAATTAACACTTTTTAAACATTTATTTTTAGCTTCAGGATAGCTCATTACACACATAAGTACCAATTATTCAGCTATAGCTTTACTATAGGTATAATGCATATCCAGCTGTCTCTGTGTAAGCGATTGTTCAGCTAAACATTAGAGTTTAGAGCTATAGAACTCTAATTGATCTATAACTCTCAGCGTGCAAACACTTAGGAGATTTCACATGATACTTTCCATTTTCTTCAACTATGAATCTCCTCCTGTAAATGTAGCATTACGTTCTTATATTTATGAATTAAGACGATTATATCATTTAAAAAGAGGAACTTTATAAAAGCTAGTTGAAGTCACTGTTTTTCATACCGTAAAGTTAATAAAAATTATAATTTTGCTTTTCAAAAAATGGGACTTTACAGTATAACGAATTATAAATATATAATAAAATGCTCTTTAAAATACCAAAGGCGTTTTGTTAGCATAACACAAATAGAACTTTATACTTTTTTTAGATTTTATTATATTAATGTGTTTCTTGAAAGCAATATTCCTGAAACTTGCAATGAAATAATATTTGCAATAATCGAATTATTGTAAAATTATACATAAATGGAAACATATCTGTAACATTATATTAATTTACAAATTTAAATATTTAAAAGAAATGTAAGGTTATTTTTTATATTTTGGCTATTTGGCCCATATTTTTTCAGGGTTGTATTAATTTTCTTTTTTCCTTCCCTAAAGGGTTCCATACTTGCTGCAAATGTTAGTAGTGCAAGCATTTACAAAACCTGTTACTATTTTCTGATGTAAACGGTTGAACAAAGTTCAAAGGAATTTTAGTTTTATTAAAGAAAATGTATGGCTGTTTTTTATTTTGGGTTATGTGGCCCATAATTTGTCAGGATTTTATTTTATTATTTATTATTTTGTTTTTGCATTCTCTAAAGAGTTCCATGCTTGCTACAAATGTCAATAGTTCAACATTTATGGAACTATTTGTTAGTTTCTGGTGTAAATGGTTGAAATAAATTCAGGCGGCTCACGATTATTTGTTCGGTTAACGGGCACTAACCTAGCTTAAGGCAGCGCTTGACGGGACACGTCAGTTATTGATGATGCACGAGTAATTCAGTGTTTTCCCATAGTGTAATGATTGCTTGGGCAAATTCATAGATATTTAGCAAAGCTTTCCTGGACTGTAGAAAGTGTGGAGTGATACACAGAAAAGAGGTCTAGAAAAGTGGAGATATGATAAATTGGTGGATAAATTGAAGCAGACAAGGTGAATGCAGAAATGTTGTGGGGTAAAATTAAAATAGAAGGAATGTGTGGATCAAGATTAAGCACCATCTGAAGGGTGCTGAAGGGTAACAAAAAATCTGATGTGTTACACTCACATGACTTTCTCTACTCTTGTACAAACTATTTTTACAAACGCTTATTCTCCATCTACTTCATGTTAATCGAGATAAACATTTGCAGACTCTATCTTATTGCTAATTTTCATGTAGATATAAGGGGAATATATATTTACAAGGGCAATATAGAAATACAGTAGCCTTTAAGCACATACATATCTCTTAATAGCTGGTTGCTAGGTGCAGCACCATTCCCTTTGCAAAGGATTAATACTCTTTGCATATCAAAGACAAAAAAATGAATAACGAATTCTCATATAGGAAAATAAGTATTGAAAAATATATGAGAATAACAAGCAATATCTCGAAAATGGTTCACTCAACAACAAAAAATGTATATGGACATATATTGTGTATTTTAACGCGATCTACATTTTTTGTGTAGTAACATTTTATCTATCTCTTATGGTTTACCAGTTATGCAAAAGTCGTTCACAATGAAGAGTGCTTTTGGAGACATTCCCAGAAAATTCAAGATATACATTTTATTTGTCATGAAAATATCGTAAATGTATAATATTTTAATCAACATCGTTAGAGCTATTTTTGAGAAAATTAAAATTTTCCAAAAATGCACCATGTAAAGGGTAATCTGGGGTGGGGTGATTTTCTTGAAAACCTTCGTGTCGCATCTCTGGAAGATACTGAACCTAAATACTACGTTTGGTGTTTATCCGACTTCGTTTCTGAGTTATGCTGTTCACAGACAGACACACAGACAGACACACACACGGACATGTTTCCAAAAATGCTTTCTTTGGATTCAGGGGGTCTCAAAACCTATATTTCCGGTGAAATCTCGGTATCGAGTTTTTGGTTGGAATACAATACTTCCCCTACTTACTATACGTAGTAGAGAAAGTAAAAATTGCACAAAGCACGGAAAGTTTTTCGCTGAAATTACAGTATGGTTAATATTTAGGTGCGGTATGGAGAAATGCATTAAAATAGTGGCCAGACTTATTAGCAGGATCTCCTTTGCGCTAGACAAGATGCGTGTGGATAAAAACGGTGGTAGCAATGGTTTGAGACCGGGGTAGATCAAAAGGCACATTCCATGTGAGACGGAAGAAGAAGAGGAAGAAGGAGGAGTAGGAGGTGAAGTATTTTATTAGCCCCACGTTTTGGGCGCGAATTTGAAGAAGATGGTTTCTTACATTATTTTTACCACGCTTTGGGCCTCAATTTGAAGTAGTTTGTGTTGAAGGAGTTGTATTATATTTCAACTGTTGGGGAGGCGAACTTTAAGTAGCTGCAACCGCACGTAACCGCAACAAGTAGCCTTTGCCCCAAATTTTTAAAATATTAACTTTGTAATTTGGCTGTTTCTTTAAATACTATATATTTATGTTTGCCTCGGCTGCGTCAGTATTTTTGTTAAAGACACTTTTCTCTTAGCAGGGTTGTGGTGCAACTGAAGAATGCAGGCTTACGGAGATTATAATTTTACTTCACTACGTTTATTAATCCTTGACACAATTTAAATAACACTTTACTGATATAGAGAGCTGCGAGATTCTTTTTTTAATTAATTAATTAATTACACTTTTTAACACGTAAACTTATTTTTCGTCTCACACGAATACATATTATATTTCTTGAGGACACTTTTTGCGTCTGGGTAGTAACGCTGTCTGCTGGCAACTGAACTCTAAATTTGTAAAATTTTCTCATTTTTAGTTTCTGATTGGCTAATCCTACTCCAATAGAATACCTTCATTTAACTAAAGCTTTTTCTGGTTGTTGATTGGCTATTTTATAAACTGTCACTAAAATTCCATTATTGTTGCTCCAAGAATCACAAGTAGTACTGTTAAACTTTCTTACTCATTATTGACTCAAGGTTACCTCATTGTTACCTCATTGTAGCAACTTTTAACTTATTATTCTCATAGTTCCTACATCATTAAATTACGTAATACATTCACATAACATTATTACACATGGATACATAATATAAGCATATCAATGACTGTTACATAAATTTTACAAATTATTACATACACATATTGCTTCAAGGCGGGCTGTTATTGAATTTGCATATTATATAATTAGACTGAAATCATTTAAGTGTTAAAAATACTGCCTCAGAGGAGATCATTAGGCTTATTCCATGGGAGACGGAAAAAGGAGGGGAAAAGGAAGACGAAAAATAAGCAGAAGAAGGAGGAACAGACAAAAAAGGAGTAGGAGAAAAGAAGAAGAAGTAGGAACAATGATTCGAGAATAATTATTGTTGAGAGGGGGAAATCGCGGATACATAACTTAGCAACTTGAAGGAAAACTACCATCAACTGGCCGGTAGTTCAGTTTTGAGCATGATGGTGATTTTAGCAGGTAGGAAAGTAGCGCTCTTAAGAATTGTGGAGTCACTAACTAGTGTGGAATGAAATCTCTTCAGATGGTTGTGAAAACCGGTGTAATTTATTTAAAAACTCTGTATTACAAATAATAGTACGAAAATACGTTATGATCATTGTTTTCTATTTTTATAATTATTTAAAAGTCTACGAACACGTATGTCAATACTACTTTAAAAACAAACCTCATGTTTAAAAATTATTGCTTGGAAAAAGTTTGTTACGATTAATTAATAAAGCAAACTATACTTTGCTACTGAAACAAAAAAAATGTAATTAGGTGGAATTTGTTGTCATAATTCAACCTGCTTTTGTTAAAAGCAAGAATGCTTTTCTGTTTTATACGCAATAATTAAATATACAGAAGCAATGTAGCGGATTTTTTTTATTTAGTAGTAAGTTAATATTTCTTATTTATACGTTCGTATTTTTATTAGAAATGTTTTAAAGAGGAATGAGAAGAATTTGTTCAATGATGTCACAGAAAACGGTTTAGTAATCATATATAGCTATTTCAATTAAGTCCACTTAATAAGAACGAAAGCGCAATGCTAAGTTACAATTCCATTGTGAACTACAAAAATATGTTTCTGCTATAAAAATGTTGTTTCCACTATAGTTAAAGCATAAAGCCCAGAGCTTAAAGTACTTATGGCATTGTAGGATTAGGATTAGTATTACGCTACGGAAGTGACACCTAGCACCTCGACCCACACAGGGTGTTTTTGTACATACATCCCCGGGAGGAACGGATGACGTATTGGCTGCAGGACCGGCCGACTCAGGCAACGCAGAGGTCCCTACGAGTTACAAGCTCGACCACCCAGCCGGAAAGAGCTCAAAGCATTATCCCAAACCACCGGAGGGTGGCTCACAGGCCCCCTCCAGCGGAGACCGGGGAAAGCTTGACCCAGCAGCGGAGACTCGAGCGGCCTGCATCTGAGCAAGCCATCTGCGCCAACTGTCCGCAGTCGTCCGACACACAGCCCCGGAACAACCTGTAACGTGAAAGAGGAAGATGAAATGAGGGAAGAGAAATTCATGGGAGACAATGAGCCTTCCCAGTATTCGCCTAGTGACCCTGGTAAACCCCCAAAAAAACATGTATCTGGAAGGTCGGCGCTGGAATAGAACTCACGACCTCCCGAATGTGGGCCACAGATGCAACTGCCTGAGCCATCCCGCCTGATTACAACATTGTAAGTAGCCATTGGGGTGTAAGCTCAAAATGAATCTGAACTGTTGAGGATACCGAGAAAAATGGGAGTCAGTTGGGGAATTTAATTTCGTGCTGCATGTTGCCGGGAAAGCTCAGTTGGTTACAGCAGCCAATGAAAACCAGAAGATCTGCGGTTCAAATCCCGGCTATGGCTTTGAAATTTTAAGATTGATTCTACCTTTCCAATCTTGTCTTAAACACGGCTTTGTGAAAGAACAATTAATTACCATTGACTGACCCAATAGTTGGTTAAGCTATGGAGCTCGGGAGTTAAAGTACTTATGCCATTGTAAGACACCACTGGGGTATGTCTCCTCACTTTGAGGTCTCCTTGTGGATTCCGGGAAAAAATACGAGTCAGTTGGAGAATTTAATATAGTGCTGGTATGTTGCCATGGTAGCTCAATTGGTTAGAGCAACCGGACGTAAACTGGAAGATCCGTAGTTCAAATTCCGACTATAGCATTGAATTTTTCAGATTGGTTCTACCTTTCCAACCTTGTCCTAAACACGGCTTGTGCTAAAGAACAACTAATTTTAAAACTCTTGTTGAGACTTTCTTTAATTTTAATATTTTAATATACCACAAACGTCCCATGTATAGCTACAGACGCTAGTCATGGTTTACTTTGTAAAGGCTGACTTCGTCCTTTACCTCAGCCTTTCTCAACTCCGGCACTGAAATCTATGCTAGCGATGTTCAATGCTTAACCAATTTAACTACAAACCAAGAACAAGCAGTAATAATTATGAGGATAAAATATCGTGCCATTTTGAATATATTGTAATGGCATAAGTTGTGCACAGTCAACGGTCATAGGATTTCTGATTTCTGTCGCTTCTATTCTTTGTTTCTATCATATTGTCAAGGAATAAATACAGCAATGATAAAATCACCATTTTCTAGCACTTTAGGGCAATCTCTTTCTCAGCTTTTCAGTCAGTGGCTATTGCTTTAACTATATTATTTATATAAACATCCTTGTAATTGGTGGTCTATTTTCGGGTGTAATCATGCTTAGAATGGTTTCCTTTGGAAGAGAAATTAAGCTGATGCTCGCGTGTGAAAAGGCTCATACCTTGAAAGAGAAGATCCCTAAACAAAACTGTCGGACATTTCACGACCGAAGCGTCCTGCTTCTCTTCCGTGGCGCTATCAATGGACGATATGCTGATTACTTGCCAGCATTCGCGCCCAGTGACGTAGAAATTTGTCTGATTATAGAAACGGGAGAACAGATCATTTTTTTTCACCTCTCAAGACGAACATCTAAAAGCAACATATAACTTACAACAGATACTCAGAAATTATGTCAGAAATTTCCATTAACAAATCCAAAAGTATGACATTTAACGAAAGTTTTGCAATAAGACAAAAAATAGCTATAAACAATGAATTAATAGAACAAGCGAACTATAGATAAACAAAACTTAATAAGCTTCAACATATATTTGGAACTATACAAAGAAGAGTAAGAAATAGAGCTAAACTACAGAGTGTCCCAAACTGATGGTTACACACTCTGAAATGTTATATCTCAGAGAGAAATATTCCTTAAACTTCCTTAAACCCGTATACATGTTCAAAATGTCCACCTTTTGCCACAGTACACTCGCAACAACGACGTCGAACAGAGCTACATACCGTCTGGATTGTTGGTAATGGAATATCATTGTTGGCATATTCAAACTGATCTCCCATTTCCTCCAGAGTTTGTGGTTTTGTGGCGTACACCATGTTCTTTAAGGTTTCCAAAGTTAGGAGTCTAGAGGGGTTAAATCGGGAGATCGAGGTAAGAACTCTATAGCACTTGTTTTCGTCCCATTCATCTCTGATTGAATGTGCGATCGAGAAAATTTCTCAAAACGACGTGGAAGTGAGATGGATCTCCGTCTTGTTGGAATTTTCATTCTCAAAGAGACCTCTGAGATTTGGAATAATGATTTTCAACATTCGCAGGTAACTCTGACCCGTGACAGTCTCTTCGAAGAAGAAGGGCTCAATTACTCCTCTGGAAGACAGAACACACCATACCGTTACTACTGGAAGATTGACGGCATTTTCTTCAACGATGTGTGGATTTTCCTTAGCCTAGTACACACATTGTGTGCCATTAAGTTTGAATTTGCTTTATCTGAAAATAATTGAGTCTTGAAATTCTTCCCTTTTGTCAGACTTGTTCCGAAACCACTCACAAAATTGCAGTCGCTTTTCTGGGACGTCCTCATCGTTTAATGCGTGGAGAAGTCTCGGAATGTAACGTTTCTATTTTTGACCTCGCACAATTTGATGAACACTAGTTTTCTTGATACCAATCTCACGAACACATCGCCTCACTGACTTCTTTGGGGATGGTGCAAAAACCTGCATGACTGCATCAGCACTCTCTTATTAATGACACTTCTCTTTCTTCCGCACCTTTCAACACATCTTGCACTGTTCCATCGACTTCAAACTTGTCTCAGATTCGTGTTATTGTTATCCTTGTTGGTAGTAGTGTCCCAAATTCAACCCTCCAATGTCGTCAAACTTCGACAACATTTTCCACTATCGAATAACACTTCGGTAACCATTAGGTTCATCGAATGGTAATCTCACCGGTATTTTGTTTGTTATAAACATATGAACGATGAACGTGTTTCTATGCTTTTCCACTATCTTCTGGATCATACACAACAAAATTTTTATTTCTGTCTCATTTTTCTGCTGTAAAATAACGTTTCAAAGTGTGTATACATCAATTTGGGACACTGGGTAGCTACAATTATGAGATTTTACAACGTGCTGGTAGTCCTTTACTTTCAGATGGTTGTAAAAATTGGATCCTCAATAGAACGTCTGGAAGGAGATTAGAAACTTCCGAAACGCAATTCTTTAGAAGCATATTGTGATATACATTAAAGGATCATATACCCAGTACCTAAATAGAGGAAGAATAATTAAACATATACAAATTATAGGAGGAAATACATAATATCAAATGACAATGGTTTCAGTTCATAGAAAGAGTGAAAGACGACAGAATAACGAAAGAAGCTTTCAAATACAAACCAGAAAGTCGGGGTTCAGTAGGGTGACCTAGAGCCAGATGAAAGGATGTCTTTGCGTTAGAACGGGCTTCATAACCTAACCTTGAAGAGGAAAAGAAAGAAGAAGAAAAAGACAGAAAGCACCGCTAGGATGTTCCTATATGCCAAGCGTGAGAGGAAACTGTTTTGTATATTCTTAAGATGTTTACAATCTTGGTAGTTGATTGATTTGCTTGTTCGTTCGACTTATTCATTTCAGTTTTTGTTCTCATTGAAGTTTACCTTGAAAGACCATTACTTTTGTCGTTTATTATTCATATTTTCAGTTACCTTGTCCAGCTTAGAGTACTACCTTCTGTAAATTGTCACCTGAAATTCCAAATATTGGCAAAATATTTATTTAGAAGAATACCATTCAGTATAAAACAAGAAAACAATTATAATTGTCATATTCTGGATAGCTCTATAATGTAGATAAATCAATTAGGCTATAGTAGACAGTCTATGGATATACATATTTTAATGTCTCTACTTTCTATTCTTAATGCCTTTGTTTCATTATTTATGTTTTTATTATTGTGTTAGTGTATAACTTTTGCATAAGCGTAAGCAAACTTAACAGCATACTTTTAGTTATCAGAATTTGCTAGAAAGTATGCCAAAATCTTTATTTCTAATCGATAAAGGCTGTAAAACTGGAGATTTTAAGTTATATATGTTTCTACATATTGGCTTAAGGGATAGCACAATCTCGTTTTGGCTAAAACCCCTTTCTTCTTTTAAAAACGGTGCTTTACAATTAATTTAAGTGCTTACTTTATCTACACTCACATGACTTTCTCTACCTTCTATCGTTTATTAGTGGGTACACAAGTTATTCTTACTGAAGCTTATTTTTCGATCTACTGCATTTTAATCCAGATAAACCTTTGCAGAAATAGCTACACTCCATATTTGTTATAGATACAAAGGGAACAGCGATAGTCAAGTGTTTAAGAACTGGACGATATATGCTGGCCTTAGAATTGCATACTGTTTCCATGCAATCGCTAGAAACAACTGAATGTTGAAATGACTTTAAGAGAATATACTAGCATTAACGAATATCTCAGAAACGGCTTACGCCACAGAAAACTTACTTTAAATAAATTGTGAGTGTGTATTTTTGTGTAGTACGCCTTCGTCTGTCGCTTAACGTTCACCAGTTATAAGATTATACAAAATTCCCTCCAAATGAAGAGGACATCATTGGCTACTCCCCGAAAATTTAAGATATACATTCTGTCATGGATATATCTTAAATATATGATATTTTAATCAAAATTGTTAGAGCCGTTTTTTAGAAAATAAAAGCTTTCAAAAAATGTTATTTGTAAAGGGTGTTTTGGGATAGGGGAATTTTGATGAAAATTTTCGTGGTGCAGCTTCGGAAGATATTGAACCTAAACACCAGGTTTTTGAGTTATGCTGTACACAGACACACTCGCACACACGGACGTATTTCCGAAAATTCTTAATGTGGATTAAGGGCCCCTCAAAACATGCAATTCCTGTGAAATCTGAGTACCAAATTTTTGGGTGGAACGCATTACTTTAATTATTATACCTAGTAGAGAAAGTAAAAACACGTTGAGTTCTTGGCACTGCAGCCAACATTAGGACTTTGGAATTGCGATTGTACTAAACATTGAATTTCAGGCTTCATGGCCGGTGTCAGTCTTAGAATGATTACTACTACTATGATGGCTCAGGCGGTAACGTCTGTAGTCCGCATTCGGAGGTCGTGGTTTCGATTCCCGCGGCCGGCCTTCCTAAACCATGGGTTTTTTCGGGGTTACACCGGGTCGCTAGGCAAATGCTGGGAAAGATCATTACATCCTCCGAATTTACTGTCCCTCCATTTCACCCCATTCTCATTTCATTCACCTTTCATGTGCTTGTCTCTTTCAGGGTTGTAAGTGTCGGCAGGAGGTCATGGCAGGGGAAAGTGATATTCTGAGTAAACATTCATCCCCCGAAATGAGAATGGTCTCCGGGTACTGAGCCCCCCAGGGGGATGTGTAAGTCCACAGGGGGGAGGAGAGCCGGTTGCACCAGCTACTATCCGGGGTGTTCAAATCTACAAACGGTAGGAAACTGCCCTTTGCCTATCGTGCCTCCGGTGCGGCCTCCCTCTGTCTCCTCCCACCTAATTCCTCCCTCCCTGGGACGCCCCGTCAGGGGTCTAGTTAAAAAGGATCTGCAAGGTCGAGGTGCTGAGTCTCCCTCTGTTCCTAGTCCTATCCTATCCTAACCGGGCGGGATGGTCAGGCAGTTAGGTCTGTGGCCCACATTCGGGAGGTCCCGGGGTCGATCTCCGATGACCGCCCACTCCGGTACATGGGCTTTTCTTGGTTTCCCCGGATTGCCAGGCGAATGATGAGGTGGTTTATCTTCTACTACGACTCCCCTGCCCCTCATTCCCTGTACCCATCATCTTCCTTGTACCTTTTTAGGGTTGTAGGACCAGGCGACGGTGTTCGGCGGGTTGCGACTGGGCGGTGGCTTGCGCTCTGTAAGGGCTTCTTCCCTGACGTCGTTGCGGTATGCTCAGTTAGGTCTCTCAGCGTGAGACTCCGCTCCGGGGGTCCCTTGAGGTTGGTGGCTTATGGGTAGGGACCGTGCGGCGTTGGATGCGTTCTATTTGGAAACGTTAGGGACTCCGTCCATGATTACACCCGGATCTGGTAGCCCTTCGGGTGTCTCCCCTCATCCTTCCCTCCCAGGGATCACGTTGAGAACGCAATGGACCGACTGGCCTGCGTGTGGTGCTCTCACCCGGTTCCGGGGGACCCCTCCGTGATACGTACTCTTATGCAGATCTTTTGCCTATCCTATCCTAAAATGATTACCACGCGAGCAGTTGTGCTGTGGTCAGTGGATTAATTCTAAATCAAGGCTTTCACCAAGTGCTGTGGTCAGTATCTTCAATGGCATGTGTTTCCAGTGGTGTCCGGAAACACGGTAATTTCCCTCCACAAACCGCTAATAACGCGTGCCACAGACCACAAGAGCGAGCGAAAGCTTTGGTTGGGAATTTAACCATACACACCATGACACCATAAAGGTGTTAATACTTTTAAGTATTGCGAAATGCTTTTGGCCAGCATTTATTATACAAGGTAATTATTAGTGATGGGATGATACTACTATTTCTCGATACTCCATACTCGATATTGATGCTGAATTTTGAGCATCGATACTCAATACTCGATACTGACCTTATAAAAAACTGTAAAGGTGTAAGCTTGTTCACTGAGTTATGTTCTTATTATTAGTAATTGGTATCAATTGCTAATAATAATAATAATAATAATAATAATAATAATAATAATAATAATAATATGAGGCAGTATTCTATATCACAACACTGTGAATGCCAGAGTGATTGTAGTGTAAATTAGCTATTATTGTATGACAATGATTTGAGATGTTTGTTAATTATAAGCATTGTTTGGAAATAAGTTTACACGGCCTCACTGAAACTGACAATAGGAGCGATTAACAATGAGCGAGGGGGTGAGTTGTTTATCAATTATAAGAGACAAACAAATGACGTCAGAGTAGCGCGCTTTTCTTTAGAAATGGAGGGAATATCTTCCCTAGAGCATATGTGTTCGTAAGTTTGATTGGATATAAAAATAGACGCTAATGTTGGCGCGCTTTATTAACCAATAGCAGCTCGATTATAATCTTTAGGCATATCGGGATGAGGGAGTATAAATTCCGTGCCAGAGACGGGTAACGCGTAGTTCTACAGAATCTCTCGCGTCGTAAAGCTAGTTACAAAAATGTGAAATACGCGAATTAATAATGCGCGGCAAATAAGTGATTATAGTTACATTCGAAAATATAACAGTTTCAGTCAGGCGTGTATCAAGAGTAATTATGTGAAATTAATTAATTGTGACGGCAATAAAAGTGTAAAAACAAGTTCTTTCATCAGTGTTATCTTTTAGTAACAACTCCTTTCCGTTTACACACCCTGTTTAAGAGATTTGCTCGACTTGTAATAATAGCTAGTCGGAGGACAAAGAACCCAAAATTCAAACTAGTAATACAATAACAGGCGCTCAGCAAATAAGATAACACGAAAGTTACCTTGACAAATAATAATAATAATAATAATAATAATAATAATAATTTTCTTGCTTCCTTTTTCTGAAGCTATATTTTATGCTGAACCTTCTTTTAAAGGATACCCACATTATGGAATCAGTCGTACGGTTTTACTCGTGACCAAGCTAGATTTGCATAAACACAAACTAACAAATATTTCCTAGCGCTGTATTATCTCACGTCTTAAGTTCTGATTTGTTTCTGCTGCATTCACAGATTTCGCTAACCGAAGTAGGCACATGCAATGGCAGAGAATGAGTCACCAAGCCAGGCTATTGTAGAAATGGAATCTAGTGCGTAGCGAAATGGGCTTCATTCACAGCTCAGTTAACGCTACATGTTACAAGAATACCGCTGCTCCTTCCCCCATCGCTTTGCATGCTTTCATTTAGACACAAGAGTCTATAGAATGTGGCATTCATTCATCCACAGGAAAGGCATTCAGGGTTTATCAAGAATTATAGTCCAGCAACTCTTTGGGAACACGAAATCTCGACTCCTTTCGTTTCTTATCTAGCATAAATTAAGTGTAAAAACCTTCAATAATGCAAAACTTAAAAATATTGAAAAAGTATCGAAGGTTTATCTCAATTCATTAGACATACTTATATATCACCGAGTATCGAGAGAATCGAGGTATCGACCGCGTCGAGGTTGCATCCCTAGTAATTATTGTTTGTCATTATAGATTGCACAGCAAAATGATGACCACATTTAACAATAAAACTAAATAACTGACTTCTTAATTGTTTGTCTTTTGTGGTACTATAAGAGTTGTTTGAAATTAATACAAGAAAGGAAATAAGAAAGAAAAGAATGGCCGCAAATGAACCAATCATGACATGTAATGGAAGGCATATCGTGTTATATATCCTACTTCCACAAATGCGTCAGAAATTTTACAGAAAAGCAAAGAAGCCCCGTTTAACGTTTGGAAGAGTCACATTTCTAAACTTTGTTTAGCATTAATTACATGAAAACAGTCTAATGTGTTACAATCACATGACTTTCTCTAACCTCTGTCGCTTCTTATTGGGTATACAAAATATTCTTACTAAAGTTTATTTCCCTATCTCCTTCATTTTAATCGAGATAAATCTTTCTGTAAGTAGCTGCATTACACATTTCGTTATAGATACAGAGGGAATAGTGATAGTCAAGTGTTTTAGAAGTGGACGCTATATGCTAGCCTTAAAATCCTATATTCTTCCGATGACATTGCGAGAAACAGCTGAATGTCGACAGGACATTAAAAGAATGACAAAGTACTGAACAATTCGAACCATTAATAACGGATATCTCGGAAATGGCTTGTACCAAAAACAAAAGAAGTTATTTGAAGTAAATTGTGTGTTAGAGATCTACATTTCTTGTGTAGTACGTTTTCGTCTATCGCTTAACATTTACCAGTTATACAATACACAAAACTCCTTGCGAATGAAGAGGACTTCACAGTCTAATCCCAGAGATTTCAAGATACAGGTTTTATTTGTCAAGTAAATATGTTTAATACATGGTGTTTTAACTAAAATCATTAGAGCCTTTTTTGAGAAAATCAATAATTTTGACAAATACTCCATGTAAAGGGTAGTTGAGGGTGGGAGATTTGCATCTTTGGAAGATACTAAACTTAAATGCCAAGTGTGGTATTTATCCAACTTTTCAAGACATACATACATGCATACACGGAGCTTTCCCTAAAACACTTTTTTTGAACTCAGGGGTCTCAAAACATGTATTTTTGTTGAAATCTCGATATCAAATTTTTGGGTGTACTCGTATGTGGTAGACAAAGTAACAAGAAAGTAATAATTGGTGGCGAGTATATAACGAAAATACAAACTATTTTGAAATCCTTGTAGAGCATTTGATTTGGTATTAAATTTAAATATTTTGGTTTTGAGTGGCCATAGAGCTGCCTAGTGCGTTCTTTAGATAGTTCGCTTTCTACCTTGGCAACTATAGCACGTAAGTTTTCAAATCACTTGAGAGAGGTAATACCATGTCTCTAGGAGGATTTGTGTGGGTTTTGGCTGCGTTCATGTCAAATTATTCCTTATTTTCTGTTAATTTGTTACGCCATAACTTTCCAAAATAATTAGTTGTATTTTTTGTGATTAATTTTGTTCTATCGAAACAATATTAATTATTATATTATTTATTATATTATTAGTTATATTATCATCATATTATTATTTAATATTTATTATAAATAACTATTATATTATTAATTATAAATAAGTAGCTGGCTTTCGATGCGGCACAAGCAGCTTTTTAAACTCGAATGATAATTTCATTAATTTATTGTACCTCCCCCGTTCCTTAAGAAATGATTATACAATTATTATAATTACAATTTCGTAGGAATCTCGGCTATACCTAATAACCTGTGAAAAATACTCTGATATTCACGCAAAAGGATGTGAAACATCGCCAGAACGCCTGAATTCCTTAACCTCCCCTCGATAATCTTCCAAGTTCTGGAAATTCTGTATAGCATTTAAGTACCCTTTCGCACCGAGCGGGATGGCTCAGGCGGTTTTGTCTGTGGTCCGCATTCGGGAGGTCCCGGGATCGATCCCCGGCGAATGCCCATTCTGGTCTGTGGGTTTTTCGTGGTTTCCCGGGTCACCAAGCGAATGCTGGGGTAGTTCATCTTCTACCACGACTCTCCTTCCACTTATTTCGTGTAACATCATCTTCCTTGTCATCTGTTTCGGGGTTGTAGGATCAAGCAACGGTGTTCGGCGAGTTGCGGCTGGGCGGTGACTTGCGCTCTGTAAAGGTTTCTTCACTGGCATCGCTGCGGTACCGCTCAACTCCGCTCCGAGGGTCCTGGAGGTTGGTGGCCTGTGGGCAGGGATCGTGCGGAGTCGGATGCGTTCTACCTGGAAAGCTTAGGAACCCCATCAATACTTGCCTCGTCGGCATCCGGATCTGGTTGCCCTTCGGGTGTCTCATCCTTCCCTCCTAGGGATCACGTTGGAAGCAAAAAGGCCGACTGGCCTACCTACGGTGCTCTGCCCCGGTTCTGGGGCCCCTCCGTGATACTTCCTTTACCTTTTACCTTTACCCTTTGTCGGTGAAACAATTATCGGTCGGAATGGTTAAGTAATTTCTTACATAATTAAATAGGTATAATTTTAAACCTATGTGCCTTCTTTTGGTCCCATATTCACTTAACATAAAATCTACATACTACCTGTCTGGAAATAAGTACAGACGGGAGGCAGAGGAAGCTCGCGCAGAAACATAACAGAAGGCCGTATTACGTCACCATTCCCGGTGCGTAGGATGCACAGTCTACAGTAAGGAAATGCAGAAGTTGAATCTGTTAGTCATGGTGGACGGGTTCATAAACAAGTTAAATGCAAACACCGCCACGCGAAGTCATACACTCACATAGTAGAAAACTAATATTCATATGTTACAGTCTTGTAAAGAAGAGAAACGGAAAAGCACAAACGTCCGAGCCCCACACGTAGGGGTGTCTTTTGGATTGGGTTGGACTCGGCGGGGCAGTCCGTCCAGGCGGGGTTGTGAGACGCCTCAAGGTCCTCCGGTACCGCCCTGAATAGCCGGTAGACAGTTGCTGTATTGTTGCCGACCCCACCGAAGTTGTTTGGTAGTCTTCTCCTTTTTCGGGTTGATGTGCGGAAGCTCTCGGGAGTGGGAAAAGCTTTCGAATGCCGCTCGCCTTCCTAGTCCCCTGGTGCCTTATATTCCGTTACGTACGATGTGTTGATGGCGAGACGGTACTCTCGTTCGCGCAATATCTCTCCTGTCTAAAGCTAGTCATGGCACACTAGCGAACTCGCCTGAGAACTACTCTCTTTCGTTAGACAGATAGTAATTTGCATGTATTACATAAACTCTTCACATATACAACCAATTGGAGGAGAATCTGGTGAATATGAAGATTCCCCATCCTATGCCACCAAGTTAACCTCTTTGGTAAAGACATTTAGTCCGTGGCATCGAGAAAAACAACCTTCTTATTATTTTAATTAATAATATCAGTTCACTGATTTATGATGTTAACAGTTTTCCACTATTGTACGACTATTTAGCATATCCTGCTTACAGAAGAGATTACACCGTAAGAAATAAAGCAAAACTTTCCTACATGAAGCTTATTAAAATATTTTAGAATTGTTATCGCATGTGTATCATAGCGTTATAAGCATGTTTGATTCTCTTTTGTTTTTTTCTGTGACAATCGTGACCATTTACACACAGCTATATTGCTTGGAATGAAATATTGCCGCATTTGCCTCATTTTACATGCCTTCAAGGCCTTCCTCGCAAGCATATTCTTTTATAACTCAAATGTGTTCAGGTACCCCTAGTTTTTAAATCCTTTTTAATCCTTCAGTGGTTTATGGAATTAAATTAGAAGGTGTTTTATAGCCCCGTGTCCGTCAGAACAATAGGGCTTTCTAATGGAGAAAGAATTATCAAGATAGGTTGAGAGATTTTTGAGACCATCCTACACGCACACAATCACGCACAACTTTTCTCTCTTTATAATATTGTGGCATAAGACCACTTTGCAAGCCGGCGCTTGCCGCCAGCTGTGCCGATGCTAACGGCGTCTTCACTGGAGGGAAATAGATGCGTATGTAGTTTAAGTTTCCAAATGGGAAAGCTAAGCTCGGCAGAGGGATAGCAGAGAGGAGTAATGACGAAGAGTGGCAAATTATTGACATGTAACTCTGGTTCCAAAATGTGCTTTAATTTCTCTGTGCACTGTGCCACATTGTATTACTGACACAAAATGAAGGGACTGCTTTGGACAACTGAATAATTAACTGGTTGACGGCGTTGCGTTCCAATTTCGTCGTGTCTATGATCAAGTGAAACAAAGACCTCCTAGGCTTATGATAGGCAGAGAGCGAGCCGCCAAAATCTCTAAGCTGCCATGCTGTATCTAGTGCTTCTCCCAGCACTGACGTAAGCGGTGTCAGCATGATTTGTGTAATCCATCCACGTGTCGATACATTCGCAAATATTCAGAAAACATTTCCCGTATTTCGCTTTCATAAGCAGCCGGGAAATGACCTGACAGAATTACTAAAGGCAATAAACCAATACTTAAAAACTAAATGATGCATACATTTACCAGTAAAAATGTACAATCTATAAATGGCAAACACACCATAACACAATTGTTAACTTCCTTCCTACAAAGACAAACAGCTAGTAGGTACCTCCTCCTACTGCTCTTCTTCCTCCTCCTCCTCTTGCACTTCCGCATTTGCTTATACAAGTCACATGAGTTATTCATTATATCACAGCAGTTGCATTATTCTTATCCACATAACATATCGTGTGTTTAAAACGTTGCATTGACCAATACTAAGCCAGTTTGCCCTCACAGGTAAAATTGAGGCAGTATTTTATATCACAACACTGTGAATGCCAGAATGATTGTAGTGTAAATTAACATTATTGTATGACAATGATTTGAGATGTTTGTTAATTATAAGCATTCTTAGGAAATAAGTTCACACGGCCTCACTGAAACTGACAATAGGAGCGGATAACAATGAAGCGAGGGGGTGAGTTGTTTATCAATTAGAAGAGACAAACAAATGATGTCAGAGTAGCGTGCCTTTCTTTAGAAATGGAGGGAATATCTTCCCTAGAGCATATGTGTTCGTAAGTTTGATTGGATAAAAAAAATAGACGCTAATATTGGCGCGGTGTATTAACCAATAGCAGCTCTGTTATAATGTTTAGGCATATCGGGGTGAGGGAGTATAAATTCTGAGCCAAATGCAAGTAACGCGCAGTTCAACAGAAGCATTCACGAACTACACGTTACGCAATTCTACAGAATCTCTTGCGTCGTAAAGTTAGTTACAAAATGTGAAATACGCAAATTAATAATGCGCGGCAAATAAGTTATTATAGCTACATTCGAAAATATAACACTTTCAGTCAGGCATGTATCAAGAGTAATTATGTGAAATTCATAAAGTGTGACGGCAATAAAAGTGTAAAAACAAATTCTTTTATCAGTGTTATCCTTTAGTAACAACTCATTTCCGTTTACACACCCTGTTCAAGAGATTTTCTTGACTGAGTAATAATAGCTAGCCGGAGGACAAAAAACAACAAAAAAAATAGTAAAACAATAACAGGCGCTCAGCAAATAAGATAACACAAACGGATACCGCGACAAAATATTTGTATTAGTGATGATTATACCGGAATATGTACGTACATATGTATATAAAAAGAACGGCCTGCTGTTTAAAATACACTTCTTTAATGTTCTTGATCATTCTACAGACGAGGTGGAAAATGAATAACTGCCTAGCACTTAAAAGGATTGAGGTCGTTCAAAGTGTTAATATATATACTCAGTGTTTTAGTTTAAACAGCATTTATAATTACTAAAATAATAATGTAAAATACATATTTTAAGCATATAGTGGCATCTTGGATATCCTGACTTCGTGTCATATTTTCTAACTTTGCCGTCGTTTTCTGTAAAAATCTCTCACCACAGTCGTAAAACGAAGTTTTAGAGTTCCTTGGTCCAGTCGACGTTGGAAAGCTTTGTAAGTCATATAATTCTGTCAAGAGAATAAGCCGATTTTGTGGTGGAGAAGAATGCCCCCATATTTCGGCTGAATGAGCGCTTTGGGAGAACTTGCGGCAAAGGACGTTAAAGTTTTTAACTTCCAAGATTAATCGGCATGGTGGGATTGTTTGCAGACTATGCGATCTGGTTGTGTAAGCGCTTTTTATAAACTTGGGTGTAACAGTTATAATTTATAACTAACATTTCTGCTCGGATACCAACAAATTACCAAGCTTTATGTACAGCGTATGGTCATGTTTTGATGAGGGGATTCACAATTGGGCGTCGGGTAGCGCAGCGGTTTCGTTTCCGCTCTCGTACTGATGGTCTAGGGTTCGATTCTCGGTTATAGGGTGGTCTCCTCTGTGGTCTAGGGGTAGCATGCTAGTGTTTAGTTCCCGAGATTGCGGTTTTAAACCCGGCAGAGGGAATGGATTTTTACGCGGAGTAAAAAGCCTTACTATGGCTTCCTTCGGAAGGGAAGCAAAGTATGTGGTCCCATGTCGTAGATTTACGGCACGTAAAAGAACCTCAAGCCTGATAGAGGCCTCTGTGGAATATTTTGGGTCTTTCACCCAGTGCAGAAGGGCCGCTAAGAACCATTAGTTAAGGGGCGTCCGTAAATAAAACTCATTTTAACTTAATTCCCGGTTCTGGGGTCACAGTTTCAAAGGCCCCTGAAGACTCAACGTGGTAAAGCAGTAGGTATTCTCATTCCACCGACATCATCATCACCCTACATTGGAGGAGACGAATTCCACCCCTAGGTACCTCCACCTGATCCCCCAAGGTCCAACGTGGTTTGGAGTCCACGGTAAAAGCTGTAGGTCCTCTCATTCTACCGCCATCCTAATCAGTACTACACCATCGTAGGTAATGGATTTCGCCCGCTGGGTGCCTCCAGCCCCAGCCCAAAGTGTTACGGATTTCACGGTAAAAGATGTAGGTCCTCTTATTCCATCGTCAACCTCGTCATCATCCTATCATCGGAGGTAACGAATTCCGCCAACTGGGTGCCTCCACCTGGCCCTCCAAGGCCCAGTGTGGTTTTGAATCCACAGTAAAGACTGTACGTCTTCTCATTCCACCGCCATCCTCAATATCACCTTACCACCGGAGGATACCTATTCCGCCCGCTGGGTGCCTCCATCTCAGAAATGGGTCCAGTTATCCCTTGGTGGAATGAGGTAAATCCTGAAAATCATAGCCCATATGGGGAACGTTAGAAACAACGACGACACCTTGTATACAAACTTAATATTGTAGAAGTGTTTATTCTGTATGCTTTCCTCGCGGTTCAGATGCTAGTAAAAGACAGTAAAAGAACTGTATGTAAAAACTGCTTCATGGGTTGCTTGAGTTTTGCAATTAATGAACGCTAACTATGAACTAGTTCTGTCGTACAACCTGCTTCTTATAACCAGGAATAGAAATTTCCAAGCATAAAAGCCAGGGCGAAATTAAATTAGGTTGAACTGTTACTGGACTTTCAGCAGGATGTAAATGATCCCCATCCCTCATACAGAGTATTGGCATATGCAGACACTATTCACTAGACCGTGTATACCTGCAACCGGTGATCTTTGGCCTCTGCTGTTTACGTTCCTTTGCATTCATAGTAGTTTGGGAGTAGATAACTTGAAACCTAATTGCTTAACAATTCTTATATGTACCATAGGCGTACTTAAGCAGTTGTATTCAAGTTTCCTACACTCAAAACACATGCCAATACAAAGAGTGTAAACAATAGCAGCGAAAGGTCATTGACGACACGTAAAACGTAGTCTAGTGAATGGTGTCTGCAAACGCCAATAGCAGTGCGAGGGATTGGGTGTCCAATTATTTTTTTTTCGTCCTAAGCTTGGTTATAGCCTTGTCCCGCTGACATGTATTCTTCCATGTTCCTTTCCTTCCTCTTTCTCATGATTGGCTAATGTGCACCTTCGAATGAGAATGCACGACAGACAAACCCTCTACAAGGACAGGTAAAAATCGATAAAAAACACTGTCATGATAGATGCATGTGCTTGGTCATCCTGAGAGGCAGGTTTAAACCGATGAATCCTCCTAACTATTTGTTCATAGGAATTTACATGTATTACATAAGCAGTACCCCGTTACGTAATATATTGTTAAATACTGTTATAAAAATGTAAATTTGACAATTCTCTTCGAATATATTAATATAAATAATAGTGTTGAGTGGTTGTAGCTGAAATTTGGCCAAACTCTTCATAAAGTTAAAAAATTACTTTTTGTGTCCAAAAATACTGTGAACTTTAGCTTCAATTGTATACTATGTCTTTTTCTTTCAGAGCCCTTTAAATCTTCAACAGGTGGCCATTTAAATGCCCACGGGTACACGGCCTATGACCTCTGGCCCCGATTTTCAAGCTTCTTACTCTTTTGAGCATTAAAAATGTTCTATACGATGTAGTTTTTAAACAATCTTGTTAAATTTTCAGCAAAATTCAGAGAGAATGAACTGGGATATGGTTTTTGCTACAGTTTTAATTTCTCGAGGTGTTTAAATTGCTAGTGGTCAAAACTAACTTGACTACTGACGATAAATTGCTATTAAATTATATTTAAACAAATCAATTTGTTTTTGTAACAACCAGAAGAGCGAAGTAAGTTATATATGGCAACTTTGTGTATTAGTATTTAAATAATATGGTACTGTTCATAGGTTTTCAAAATTACAATTTATCATCGTGTGCAGCATCGATTGGTTAGTATAATAAATCAAAATAATTTCTTTCTCAAAAACTGTTAAATATATCCACATTAAATTTACTACACACTTATAGTTGTGGTACAATAGCGTGTAACAAACTTTTGGAAGCATTTTAATAAAAACTGCAAGACTTAAAAATCTCACCTATAGATACAGACTAGTTTGTATCGCACAACATATTCCACGATAGCAGCCAAAGAGAAGTGACTATTGCACGTGAGAGTTTATGCAGCAAGGTTTACAGTGCATTAAGTGCATAATGCACTAAAATGCTCAGATTCTTCAAAGTAAAGGGAAAACGGCTAGATTTAACGGTGAACGACTTGGGCGCGGAAACTCGAAACAAGGATGAAATTTGATAACACTATGGCAATCTGTACGTTACTTTATGGATGTGAAAGCTGGGTACACGAGGCGTGTCCGTAAAGTAAATACCGGTTTCGAAAAAAGGCATAAATTTTCTTTTACACAACAGCATTCATTTGTACATGAAAGAGCATTCCTTAAGCTATTTTTCGACATAGTTACCACCATTTTTCAGGTATTTGTCATAGTGGGGAATCAAGTTTTGTATGCCCTCTTCACAGAAAGATGCCGCCAGTGTTTTGCGTCGTCATCGCTGTCAGAGCGCCTTCCTCCGAACTCACGCTTCATGTTCAAGAACAAGTGATAGTCAGAATGCGCGAGATCGGGGCTGTAAGGCGGATGATTGAACTGCTCCCAACCGAATTGTTGAATAAGCTTTGTGTGACACCAGCAGAATGGGAACGTGGTTGTCATGAAGCAACACGATGCCTTGACTGAGCATTTCACGCCTTTTGTTTTGAATTGCACACCGAAGATTTCTCAATGTTTCACAGTATCGTACTGCATTGATGCTTGCATCTCTGGAAAGGAACTCAACAAGCAGAATACCCCGTCTGTCTTAGAACACAATGCTCATAATTTTTCGTTCTGAAAACGTTGTTTTGAATTTTCGTCGTTTGGGGAATCCTGTGTGCTTCCACCCCATCGACTGTTGTTTTGATTCTGGAGTGACATGACAAACCCAAGATTCATCACTGGTCACTACTCTGTTTAAGAATTCATCTCCCTCGTCGCTGTATCCCTAAGCTTCTACGGAACCCAACGGGAACACAGTTTGTGATAATTTAAGCACTTAGTGACAATCTCATGCAAAATAGTTTTTGAAATTTGTGGAAAGACACCACAAAGCATTTTTATTATAAACCGTCAGTTTTCATGAATTGTCTCATTCACTTGTTCAACCAAACCATCAATGTCAACACAAGAACGCCCAATCCGTGCTTCGTAATGAACATTGGATCATTCACCCTTGAATTGCCCAACCCACTTTCTCACCATCCCATCATTACATGTTCACTGTAAATCTCTACAAGTTGACGATGAATTTCAGCTGGCTTAACATTACTTGCGTTCAAAAACCATATTACGGAACGCACTTCACAGTCGGCGGGATCAGCAATTGTCTTCAACGTTTCGAACGATCGCAAACAACTGTAGACACAACACTATACGGCTGTAATGGCGTCAGTGGGCAGACTATGAACCAGAGAGACCAGAAACGAAAGGAGTATAAGAGAAGGCAGAATTAGGAATGAGGAAATATGAAAAGAGTTAGAAGTAGAAACTGTTAACTCAAGAATGAATAGGTATAGACCAAGCTGATTAGAACATGTTAAGAGGATGGAAGATACCAGACGTCCAAAAATACCTTTCGAATAGTCCCTAAAGGAAAGAGAAACGTGGGAAGGCCAAAAAGGAGATAGAAGGAGACACTGTGAGATACAAGAAAAGGTCTATAATGCCTTGAGGCAAAATTTTATATCACAACACTGTGAATGCCAGAGTGATTGTAGTGTAAATTAACATTATTGTATTGATTTGAGATGTTTGTTAATTATAAGCATTGTTAGGAAATAAGTTTACACAGCCTCACTGAAACTGACAATAGGAGCGGGTAACAATGTAGCGAGGGGGTGAGTTGTTTATCAATTAGAAGAGACAAACAAATGACGTTAAAGTAGCGCGCTTTTCTTTAGAAATGGAGGGAATATCTTCCCTAGAGCATATGTGTTCGTAATTTTGATTGGATATAAAAATAGACGTTAATGTTGGGGCGTTTTATTAACCAATAGCAGCTATGTTATAATTTTTAGGCATATCGGGGTAAGGGAGTATAAATTATGAAGCCAGAGACCGATAACAAACAGTTTAAGAGAATCATTCGCGGATCACACGTCGCGCAGTTCAACAGGATCATTCACGCTTTACACGTCGCGCAGTTCTACAGAATAATTCACAAGGCAAACGTCGCGCAGTTCAACAGGATCATTCACGCGTTACACGTCGCGCAGTTCTACAGAATAGTTCACAAGGCAAACGTCGCGCAGTTCAACAGAATCATTCACGGAGTACACGTTACGCAAATCTACAGAATCTCTCGCGTCCTAAAGTTAGTTAAAAGATGTGAACTACGCGAATTAATAATGTGCGGTAAATAAGTGATAATAGTTACATTCGAAAATATAACAGTTTCAGTCAGGCGTGTATCAAAAGTAAATCTGTGAAATTAATGAAGGGTAACGGCAATAAAAGTAAAAAACAAATGCTTTTACCAGCGTTATCTTTTAGTAACAACTCCTTTCCGTTTACGCACCCTGTTTAAGAGATTTGCTCGACTGAATAATAATAGCTAGCCGGAGGACAAAGAACTCAAAATTAAAAATAGTAAAACAATAACAGGCGCTCAGCAATAGGATAACACGAGATTACCGCGACAGCCTTCAGTTCACTCTTCATCTGTTTTATCTTCTCATTAGGGAGAATTGTTGCTTGAAATTTCCTAAAACGTTGAAGAAAACTATGTTGGATTGCATAGCGACTGGTATATTACTGAATCACAAAACCGCAAGAATCAATCCAACGCTTGTAGGGCTGCATTTAACTCCTAGAGCTATTTTTTCGTTTTTTCTTCCCTTCCATTTTCTGAGAGCAGACCTTCGCTGCCACGAGGAGTTAGATTTCTTTATTTCTTAGTTTGTGAGAGGCTTCCCCAATATACGACTTCCCCCTCTCTTTTCATATGATCGTTCCCTCCCCTAGGCGTACTCCCTCCTCCCTTCCTTGCTTCTTGGACAGAAAATCTCTTCAAGTACGTTTTTATGATGCGGGGCTGGAGTTACGGTCCTCATAAAATCAGCACAAGAAGAGACGTGCAGCACGCTTAGTTTCTGCTAATCCACGGTTTCCGAACAGTAAAATCTATTTCCAAGGAACGAAAATGAAACGAAATCCTAATTCACGTCTTTTCGATTAGCTGAGACTGCACCAGCGTTTACAAAAGAAAGAATTTTCGTTCTATACGTAACTTCATCTGCAAAACATCACTATTAGAAATCAGAAAATACTTCCACCACAAGGACTCCCAAAAATCTGATGTGGTACATTCACATATTTTATTAGTGAGTATAGAAAATATTCATAATAAAGCTTACTTTTCTATCTACTTTGTTTTAGTTCAAGTAAACTTTTATAGAAATAGCTACATTACACATTCCGTTATGGAAACAAAGGCAACAGCGTTAGTCAAATGTTTAAGAACTGGACTCTATACACTGCCTTAAAATTCGATACTCTTTCCATTACATCGCAAAAAACAGCTGAAATTGACAGAACTGAAAGTATTGAACAATTCTAACTGTTGGTAACGCATATCTCGGAAATGACTTATGCTACAAAAAAGTTAATTGAAGAAAACTGTGTTCTAAAGAGATCTACGAGTAAATCTTTTGTGGAGTACGTTTTCGTTTATGATTTAACATTTAGCAATTATATAAGGTTATATAAAAATGTTTCCAAATGAAAAGAACCTCAGAGGCCATTCCCAGAAAATTCAAGATATACATTTTGTTTGTCATCTTTAATATAAGGTATTTTAATGAAAATCATTAGGGCCATTTGTGAGAAAATAAAATTTTCGAAACGTGTTCCATGTAAAGGGTAGTTGGAGTGGGGGGACTTTCTCTATACGATTCATGGCGCATCCTTGGAAGGTACTTAACTTAAATACTTTTCGTTTTTAGTTCATGCTATCCACAGAGTAAAGTTTCATTACACATTTGCAGATTTATAGCTACAAGAAGTAGCTATATGAGTTTTATTTATGGACGCTCTTTAACTACTATGGTCCTTAGCGTCCCATTCTATATTGGGCGTGAAAGATCGGAAATTTTGCTCAGAGGCCTCTATCAGGCTTGGGGTTCTTATACGCGTCGTAAATCTACGACAGGGACTACCGGCTGTACTTCCCTTCCGAAGGAAGCTATCCTGAGGATTTTTACGTCGAAAAAAATCCATTGCCCTCTGCCGGGTTTGAACCCGCGACCTCGGAAACTATAGGCTAGCACGGTATCCCTAGACTGTGGAGAACGACTAGCTAGGTGTAAGAAGGATAGGTAGTTTGAAGCGATAGTCCGATTTTTAAAAGGATCGCAGTGATAGCTTTAAAAATCCATGCTCTTTGCATGACTACAAAATTATTCATAGTGACTTGGGTACAAGTATTTCAAACTTCAAACTGTTAACAAAGAATATCTTGAAAATGGTTAAACACACACAAAAAATATATTTGACATATAAAAAACGCTTTAAGGAGATTTACTCTTTATGTTTATATCTTACGGTTTACCAGTTATACAAGAGCCATTCAGAATGAAGTGTACTTCAATATTCCCAGAAAATACACATTCTATTTGCCATACAGATTTCTTAAATGTTGTATTTTAATCAAAATCGTTAGCTATTTTTAGAAAATAAACAATGGTGAAAATGTTTTCAAATAAAGGGCAGTTAGAAGTGAGTAATTTTCTTGAAAATCTTGATGTCATAACCTTGGAAGAGGCTGAACTAAAATACCAAATTATCATAGCTTTTATTTTTACTTTCTCTACTACGTATAGTAAGTAGGGGAAGTATTGTATTCCACCCAAAAATTCGATACCAAGATTTCACCAGAAAAACAATGTTTTGAGACCCCTTGTATCCAAAACAAGCATTCTTGGAAACATGTCCGTGTGTGTGTGTCTGTAAACAGCACAACTCAGAAGTGAAAAAACGGATAAAAACCAAACTTGGTATTTGAGTTTAGTATCTTCCAAGGATGCGACACGAAGATTAAAAATGTCCCCCACCCTAGAGTACCCTTCACATGTAACCCTCGAAAATTTTGATTTTCTCAAAAATGGCTCTAACAATTTTGATTAAAATACCATATGTTTAAGATATTTTCATGGGAAATGAAATGTATATCTTTAATTTTCTGGGAATGTCCCAAAAAGTCCTCTTCATTCTGAATGACTTTCGCATAACTGAGATAGACAAAATTATTCTACACAAAAAAACATAGATCTCGTTAAAACACCAATTTATATGCTAATACATTTTCTTGTCGAATGATCCATTTCCGAGATAGCTCTTGCATTTTTTTCTCAAATGTTAATTCGTTATTCGTTTTTTTTATTTCCTGGACACGCAAAGAGAATGGAATGCTCCACATAGCAACCAGCTCTTAAAAGATTTGACTATCGCTTAAAGCCTGCGATATTCCCCTTGCACCTACAAGAAAAATCGCAATAGATAGTTTCTGAAAATGTTTATCTCGGTTAACATGAAATAGATGGAGAATAAGCATTTGTAAAAATAGTTTGTACAACAGTAGAGAAATTCATGTGAGTGCAACACATCAGGTTTTTATGTTATGCTCTTCACAAGCACACACACTTTTTTTCTAAAAATGCATGTTTTGAATTCAGGGAGTCTCAAAATAGGCATTTTCGGTGAAAGCTCGGTATCAGATGTTTAGGTAGAAGGCAGGACTTTCTCTGCTTATATTAGGTAAGCAGTAAACGAGTAATAAAGAAAAGTCTGCGCATGTGCATGTCAAAACTCCAGTTAGTACCTAACGATCATACTTCTGCCGCCAGCATTATGCAACATTCCAACCAGATTTCTATTAAGCCTTCGTTAGGAAATTAAATTAAATTGAGTTTTACTTATAACGCTCTTTAATGCTGCGGTCCTTTAACGTCCCATTCTGTGTTTGGGTGTAAAATACCAGTAATTTTGCTCACAGTTCTCTTTATCAGGCTTGAGGTTCTTTTGCGGGCCGTAAATCTACCTCCCGAGGGAAGCCATACTAAGGATTTTTGCGCCCGGAGAAATCCATCGCCCACCGTAGGGTTTGAACCCGCGACCTCGAGAACTAGAGGCTAGCATGGTAACCATAAACCACAAAGAACGACGCCTTCGTTAGGGACGTTGAAGATTAGCGCTTCGTAATTTTTCTTCTAGTACATGAAATGATTTAAAACTCCACTTATTTATATAATTTTGCTTGTTTCACTAAACGATTAGATGCATAACAAAACGAAAACATTTATTTACCAACGAAGCACTGGTAATACTAATTTACTCCGTTAGGAAGGTAAATCAGTAGTCTTGTTTGTCTCATTTCATTCATTAAGTCCAAAATCAGATCACGTTGCTTACAATCAAACTTGATGAGAAACTCAAACTGTCCATGCAAAGAGACAAAATGTTTGATGGGATTTCAGTTTCATCGAATTTCAGTACTTTCTAAGATGGTACGAAGACAGACGATGATTAAGGAGTGAGAAGACTATATTTACTGTAAAACTACAACCGACGTTTATGGTAATTTTCGACTTACTAAATCGATGAAGAACGTGTAGATAGGTATAATTAATACTCTAAAGATAAAGTTTGCGCGCGTGAGTGAGGCTGAATTATCCGATATTGCCAGCTTAGTGCTACAGTTCACTATTTTTACTTTCTCTACTACGTATAGTAAGTAGTGGAAGTATTGTGTTCCACCCAAAAATTCGATACCGAGGTTTCACCGGAAATACATGTTTTGAGACCCCTGAATCCAAAAAGGGCATTTTGGAAACATTTCCGTGTGTGTGCGTCTGTTTATGTGTCTGTGAACAGCATAACTCAGAAACGAACAGTTGGATAAACACCAAACTTGATATTTAGATTCAGTATCTTCCAGAGATGCGATACGAAGGTTTTCAAGAAAATCCCCCACCCCAGATTACCCTTTACATGGAATATTTTTAATTTTCTCAAAAATGGCTCTGACGATTTTGATTAAAATATCATATGCTTAAGATATTTTCAATGCAAATGAAATGTATATCTCGAATTCTATGGGAATGTCTCCAAAAGTATTCTTCATTGTGAACGACTTTTGCATAACTGGTAAACCATAAGAGATAGACAAAATTTTACTACACAAAAAATATAGATCGCGTTAAAATACACAATTTATGTTATATACATTTTTTTTTGTTGAGTGAAGCATTTTCGATATATTGCTTGTTATTCCCTTAAACTTTCCAATACTTATACTTTTTCTGAAATTTGTTATTCATTTTTTTTGTCCGAGTAATGCAAAGAGAATGGAATGCGCCACATAGCAACCAGCGCTTAAAATATTTGACTATCGCTTAAAACCTACCATATTCCCCTTGCATCTACAAGAAAATTAGCAATAAGATTAACATGAAGCATATGGGGAATAAGCGTTTGTAAACATAGTTTGTACAAGAGTAGAGAAAATCATGTGAGTGTAACACATCAGATTTTTTTAAGCATTCCTTACTCATAAAGGATATATTTACTCATTCGTGCTCTCATATTTTCGCAGATTTCCTCTCTGTCCGCTACTCTACGAGTGAGTTGACTCTAATTACGTGCGAGGCTCGCATACGGAAAATTCCGGGTTCAATTCCAGCTGGCATCGTTACCTTGGGTTTCTTCATGTTTTTCCCAGATTGATAGGTGAATTATGTAGTAATCATTTTCCAGTCCTCCATTTCCAGTCATTTCATTTCCTTATGTTTGTGTCGAGGATCAGGTGGACCAAGCATGTGGCTGTGTAGTTTGTTTTGTGGAACTGTTTGCCTGGCGTCCAGTGTGTGATGGGCCCCCAGAGTGACCTCACCGATGGGAAGGTCCCGTGGGCATTAGGATGTAATATTTCGAGAGGTTAAGGAACCCACCAGCGTCCAAGCCTGTCGCTCCTAATTGATCGCCCTCTGTCATTTGAGGCAGTATTTTTAACACTTGAATAATTTCAATTAAATTATATAATATGTAATTTCAATAACAGCCCGCCTTGAAGCAATATGTATGTAATAATTTCTAAAATGTATGTAACAGTCATTGCATATGCTTATATTATTGTAAACATGTTCAATAATGTTATGTGAATACATTACGTAATTTAATAATGTAAGAGCTGTGAGAATAATAAGTTTAAAGTTGCTAACAATGAGGTAACAATGAGGTAACCTTGAGGCAATAATGAGTTTGAGAGTTTGAATGATTAGGGCAGCGATAGTGTAAATTTTGTGACAGTTTAAAAATAGCCAATTAACAGCCTGAAAAAGCTTTAGTAAAATGCAGGTATTCTATTGGACTAGGATTAGCCAATCAGAGACTTGAAATACAGAATTTTACGAGTTTGGACGGTTGAAATATGCTAAGTTGCCTGCAGAACTTGATAGCAACCAGATGGAAGATGCGTTCTCTAGAGAAATATTACGTATTCGTGTGAGACGTAAAATAAGTATACGCAATAAAAAAGTGCAAGTATTAAATAAAAGAATCTAACAGCTCTTGATATCAATGTAGTGCTATTTAATTTTGCAAGGATTAATAAAAATAAGTGAATTTAAACTTAAAATCTGTGTAAGCCTACATTCTTGTCGCACCACGCCCTGATTAAGAGAAACGTGTCTCTAAAGAAATACTAACGCAGCCCAGGCAAAAATAAACATAAATAATATCTGTAGAACCAGTTTAATAACAAAGTTAATATTTTTTTTAAAACTTGGAGTGTAAAAACAAAAACATCATCTTCAAATCAGCTTTTCATATGTAGCAGCATATTACGTAACAAAGAATCTTCAAATTGACGTCCAAAGCATGGTGCAAACTCCAACAACAAAACACCTTCTCAAATTGGATTCCCAAGCGTGAAGCTAATAAATTACGTTAAAATTTACCTACTTCAAACTGACGTCCATATGTGGAGCTAAATAAATAAACAATGTAAAGAAAAATCCGACTTCACCTTCGCTTCACCCCTTGCTCGCGGGTGCTTCCAGAAGAAAAATAAGTCTTCATGTGCGCTTAAGTACCAAAATGCTGCTCCGCATCCTGATAACCATAACCATGTTCGCCATCTGGTTCGAATAATTACTATGGCGGTGGTAATGTTGACAGTAATTCACCTCAACAGGAGTCTCAATGCGTTTTTGACCATGCGCCTTAAGGGTAATTTTTGGGGTTCTTTATAATGTGTTTTAACTTTTAGGGCGATCTTTTCTCCCCGGAACCGAAGGACGTAGAGTCAGATGGAGGGTTCACTCAAGAGCAATTACCGACAGGCGTCAAGAGAGAACCTTCCCTCTTTGTTAGAGCATATCTTTAGGAATGCGTTCAACAGACCAGCTTGTCTATTTGTAAATACACTGTGACGTTTCTACCGCTCTCCCCTGCCGGTGGACATCTCGTCAGCTCCTCAAAACAAGGAACGTTCTCGAAAGATGGTAGAACGTTATTATGGTCGTGCAACACTACTATTGGTTGGTTTTTCCACGTCACTAATTAGTCCTAGATATGAGTGGAACATGAAGCTCCCGGGCGGGACGAGAAGACAGTTACCAACGAGGGATCTGAGCGATCTGCCAGTGCGTTTAGCTTTGTTGGACTTCGGCGAGATTTTGGCTTAAGGTTACCAAGGGTAATGTTTCGGCTATTTCTAAATTTAGTCACATCGTTTTGGCAAGCATTCAAAATCTAACTTTCTACCCTTGGCTTTCAAAATTTGTACGCCCGGAAAAGCATTCTTTATTAGTAATCTGTATTTATATTCCGTGGCCGAGTGGTTAGACCGCTCGCCTCCCACCGTGGCGGCCCGGGTTCAATCCCAGGGACCTGCATGTGGGATTTGTGGTGGACGAAGCGGCGTCTGGGCGGGTTTTCTCGGGTTCTCCGGTTTCCCCCGCCATTCATTTCACCAACTGCTCCATCATCACCTTTCCTTTCATCCATTTCACCAACATTTCGTTTCATCTACTTCCTTCATCCCATACCAGGCATCGGGCTGATCACCTATCCTGGATGTTCTGTCTGATCCATGAGTGTCTGCTCCTCGACGGGCCTCTGACCCTAGGCACCCCGCTTGTAAGTTCTGGGGGGGTGTAAGTCCTACATAAGAGGAGGGTAAACAGATAATGAATGAATGTATTCATATTGCTTTTGCAATGGCAGGAAATTAAATACTTATAATACTGTAGAGCAAATTAAATGTCGTAACATTTGGTAAAAAGAGATGAATATACCATGATTGTGCTTAAAAGGTATTAACATTGATTTTTCTTAAATGTTTAAATATATTGCAAGCTTTCTTGAATTCTATTAGATTGTTAAAGCTATAAAGGCTTTCTATAACAAACCGTTATCATGTGTCAAATATTTTTAACCCTATTATAACCCACACTATCCACCTTGTGTAACAATTCAAACTTATGCTCTCAATATGTCAGCACGTTACATCAATAATATACCACACCCATTACCCAGAATTACTAACTTGATAGATTTTTGTTAAATTCTGATTGGTTACGGATGTGGATAGAAACCAATAAGCTATATAAAATTACAAACACATGTGCTTATTTATTTAAAAAATAGAATTTACAGGCTTTACTCAAACATTAGCAAGAGGAAATTATGTTTTTACAAATGTATAATAATATATTCAACCCATTACACACGTGACAGAGTAACTAATTTTCTCCGGCCCGGAAATGTTAAAAATACTTGCTGTGACCCACTTAAACCACCGCTTAACCCACAAAAAATTTAAAATACTTAAATAAAAGATAAAATGCAAGACAGCGAAAGACACACCTTACGACAGAACTGTCACTCTACAGGCGTATTCGTTCTACGTTCGCCGCGCTCGGCTCAGCGAGCGTGAGACACAGAGCAGAACAGTTCCTCTATCAGGTGGCAGTAAAAGGAAACAGAAAATGAAGCCTGCATAGTGGCACGCAATTCAGAGTAGCCATGATGAGAATACGGCTGTAAATTTAGCACAGTATTTTCTTTACTCTATCATTGCATATTAAATAAGTGGCATGAATAGGTACTATTTAAATATCTTCTCGAAATAAGCATCGGAATAGCTTACAAACACGCGTGCAATTGATACACTCTCCATAGCCTAAATATATAGTTTGTGTTTAGAAATAATATGAAAATTAGTAATGTCTGAATGAAGAAATTTAACGCAATGGAGACAAAAAGTGTGGTAGAAAAACTGGGAAAAATTGAATGATAAAATTGTAGCTATAAAACGCTAACAGGGAAAGAGGATAAGACAATCAGAAATGTGCAGGATTTTTAAGGGACCCAAAAGAAAAAATGTGCCAGAAACGTAAGGAATAAAAGAGAAGAAAGACAGACAGAGGAAACAATATGAAAGGTTAAGGTGGGTCAAAGGGCTACCCAACAGAGCTAAAAGACCTGGGCATCGAGTGGGATGGTTCAGGCAGTTAGCCTGTGACCCGCATTTTGGACGTCCCGGGATCGATCTCCGGCGACCGCCCACTGTGACCCATGGGTATTTTCGGCATTTTCCGAATGCTGAAGTGATTTCTTCATCCTCAGAAATTCCTGTCCCTCCAGTTCATTCATCCCGTTGGTCCCTTTCAGGGCCGGAAGTGTCGGCGATGATGTTTCGGTGCAGCGTGACAGGAGATTCTCTCCGTCCCTCGGCTTTCGGCTGGCTGTCGGGGTGTTCGAACACCCTTGAAGGGAATTGGACCCTTCTGTGTTGGGTGGGGTTCCGATCTGCCTGTCCGTCTGAGGGGTTGTCTATCTTGAAACTTGCGGACCCTGTCATTGCTGTACCGTTGCACCTGGTTCCGGCTGTCCGGGGACGACTCCTCATGGGGGTAGGTATAACGCAGGTGCCGAGTCACCTCCATAGTCAATATAATCCAATCCAGAAGGTCTGGGCGCCAGGTTTAGCTGAGCTTGTACATGAAGAATGACCATACAATTTGTACATATTTTAAACCTATATGTAGAAACTAATACTGTATAAACAGCAATTAAAATTGAGATGTGAAGATAAAGTCATTTAGTCATTCATAGTTAACAGTTATTAAAGACATGCCCTAACAAAGCATTCGACTGATGATGATAGTGTATAGTTTATTTATTTATGCTAGAAAAAATCAGGTACATACCAGCGCTGTCGGGTGCCGAACATTTATACCCCAGATGTTTCCTTATATGTCAGGAAATTTACCGTTATAAGACAGGACGAATGCAGTTAAGTGTGCTTAAATGCGACGGAGTCAGATTTGTTCCAATAACCTTGGGCATTTAAAGCCAGCGCTCAACCATTTGCCCCACTTAGACTTTAATTGATATAAACGTTTTGATATGTATTTCGCTGAAAGCATAAAGAGAATACAGGAGCCTGAAGCGATAGGCAAACCTTTATATAGTAGCGTTGAAATTCCACACTCTTTCCATTACATCGAGATAAACAAGTAAATTATATATAATTTTTGTGTAGTAAAGGCAAAGGCACGGGTGAGGGCCCCACAATCAGGGCAGAGCACCGCAGGTGGGCTCCCGGCTGAAAGGGGATATATTATACATATATAGGAATTGTACATATGAAAGGAGAACCATACATATAAGAATTGTACAGTAATAATTTAATTCACTAAGATGTTAAAATATTCAACATCTAACATTTGTACAGAGCTGATTGTAAGAAACGGCCTTGCGAGCAAAATTCCAAGAAAGCATAAAGAGGGTACCTTTCACCAAGCCAACAGGCAGGGAACCGGTAAGGGTACGGAGAAATAGAAATAGACAGATAGAGAAAAGAAAGAGACAGAGATATGGAACTAGCTTCACAACGCTACAAGATGGCGCTTAAGCGCACGGATCTGAAGCCACACATTCTCATACTGTTAGGGTGATGCGGTCTGAGGGGCCAATGAGAAACGTCGTTACATTTTTAAACGCGGAGGTGAGTGTCACTAGGCTCCCGTATATAAGGGCAGGCAAGGCCTCAGAGGCCACTCTCTCTCTATCACTGATCTGCGAGAATTCACGTCGACACGAGGTGCTACAGATGCACAAGGATGGGAATGCGTGTGCAGATAGCTAGGCTCCTGACTAATTTAAAGTGGTGGGATTATAGTAATGGGAAAAGCTAGCCGCCCATAATTATTCAAACTGTGAAATAAACTTCATTGATTAAGGGAAACTTGCAGTGTATTTTTTAACTTGCCTCACCCACTATAACCTGAGAATTAATAATTAGATATAGTTAGGAATGGGATATGCAACAACCGACGAGCACCAATAGCCGAAAGAAGAACACCGCAACAGGCAACAACAACCCAAGGATCGACGATTTCGCGCTACAAATAGCGCACAGCACCGTTTCCCGCTACACGGCCCTTTGTGCTTCTACGGTGACTCTTTGGAGGGAGGGTTTAGGGGAGGCCTAAAGAGCGCCCAGGATGACGACGTGCGCAAGCATGAATGGGTCTCTAACGGTTCCAGTTCGAGCGCATCCGACGCCGCTTATTCCCACTCGCAAGCGCCTAACCCCGGGTGGCTCCCCGAAGAGGCGGGCTCTGACTGAGCAGTCCTGACCAACGCGACGTCAGGAAGAAGCCTCACACAGCGCACATCCACCGCCCAGCCGCAACATGCCGAATGCCATCGCTTGGACCTACAACCCTGAAATAGATGACAATGAAGGAAACGATGGTACAGGAAATGAGAGACAGGGGTGTCGTTATAGAAGAGAAAACTCCCCAGCAAACAACGAAAAATGCATGGGTCAGATTGGGCGGTCGCCGGGAATCTAATCCAGGAGCTTCCGAATGCGGACCTCAAACGTTCCCGTGGAGCCTTTATGTATCTATTTTACCATCTATATACATATATAAAATTTATTCTGAAGGAAGAGCACCTTCAGGCTATTCTTAAAAAATCTGATGTGTTGCACTCACATGTATTTCTCTACTCTTGTACAAACTATTTCTACAAACGCTTATTCATCTACTTCGCGTTAATCATATTGCTAATTTTCTTGTAGGTGCAAGGGAAATAAGGTAGGCTTTAAGCGATAGTCAAATCTTTTAAGAGCTGGTTGCTATGTGAAGCATTCCATTCTCTTTGCATGTCTAGGACATAGAAAAACGAATAACGAATTCCCATTTGAGAAAAAGTATAAATATTGGAAAATCCAGACGAATCACAAGGAATACTTCGGAAATAGCTCACTCGACAAAAAAGATGTATATGATATGAATTGTGTGTTTTAACGAGATCTACAATTTTTGTGCAGGAAAATTTTGTCTTTCTCTTACGGTTTACCAGTTATGCGAACGTCATTCAGAAAAAAGGACTCTAGGGGACATTCCCATAAACTTGAAAATATACATTTCATTTGCCATGAAAGTATCTTAAACATATATTTTAATACAAATTGTTAGAACCATTTTTGAGAAAATCAAAATTTTCGAAATATATTCCATGTAAAGGGTAGTATGGGGTGGGAATTTTCTTGAAAATCTTCGTGTTGCAGCGTTTCAAGATACTAAACTCAAATACCAAGTTTGGTATTTATCCGATTTTTCAATTTTTGAGTTATGCTGTTCACAGACAGACGCATAGACAGACACAGGCGTCCAGATGTTACAAAAATGCTTTATTTGGATTCAGGTGGACTCAAAACATGCATTTCCGGTGAAATCTCGTATCGAATTTTTGGGCGGAATACAATATTTTCCCTAATTACTATGCGTAGTAGAGAAAGTAAAAATTCAGGATGCACATTTTATTAGTCATGTATATATCTCAAACACACCCATGTTAATTTAGTTGTAATTGGGACAGCATTAACAGTGAAGTGGCAAATTGATTTTAATTATGAGTCGAAATAATGTTAAAATCCTTCAGCTACATCATGATGGTCAAAGGATGGGCGATCGATTCAAGGCCGCTAAGGACCCATCTTCAGCGTTAGGTAGTCGATGAAACTCACACTCCAAAACAAGGTATGTAGAACCCATGAAGTCGAGTGGGAGGACCCCAGGTGGTCGTTTTTGGAACTGCCAAAAGTGAACCAAAAATCTGCTGTTCTGCCCTCTCTTGGTGTCTTGGAGACCTTGAAGTATTCGTCTAATTTCTTCAGTGGTTGAGCCAGATGGCGAGTGACGTCATCCAACGTCGGAATTTCAAAATCTAAAACTTGGGATTGTTTTTAATAATAATTTTTTTCCAAGCATCTAAAAGGGCTGATTTATGTATAGGTTTTAGCAATTCAATATCTTGACCAATTTCGTGTCGATTATTCCAAAAATGGTATGAAACGGCTGATTTGTCAGTTTAAGTTTGATGTTTCTTTGGTGTTCTTTTAAATGAATTGAGAGGTTACGATTTGTTTTTCCAATGTAAAACTTGTCACAATGGTCACATTTTATTTTATAAATACCAGAAAAAGTTTTCTTATCTTTGATGTTAAAGTTGACTTGTTTAACAAATTATTAAGACTGAATATATTATGTGAAGCTAACTTTATTCCATAAGTCTTAAAAATATTTTCAAATTTCTTGAATAATTTAGGGCGATAAGTACAGTTTTTATACACCGAAGGCTGTTCTTTGGTGTTGTTGAGAGTGCTGATCTCTTTCAATTGTTTTTTATATTTGTTAATAGACATGGGGTCAAAACCATTCTTTAAGGCTGTCTGTTGAATGTGTTTAAATTCTCTCCAATATTTTTGTTTTGATAAAGGCAAGTTGACAAATCTATGAATAAGGCTGTAAAAACAGCATATTGATACTGTACAGGGTTACAAGAATTATTCTTGATGTAATTGTCTACAAGTGTAGGTTTTCGATAAACACCACATTCAAACTGATTATTAATTCTTAATATTTGATATCCAAGAAAGGAAGACAACTATTTTGTTCTATTTCCACGGTTAACTTTATATTCAACAGGTCCAAAGCAGTCTCAATTTGTGATTTACGAACAATAGCTAAAATATCGTCCACATATCTGATCCAAAATTCAATAAGTGTGGGTGAGAACTTGTAACCTTTGTCTCCAAAAATCTGTGTATAAATCTGCTAATAAAGATTATAAAGGACTACCCATAGGCCAAATCATGAGTCTGTTGATCAATTTCTGTGTTATAAGTAAAAGAGTTTTGGTTTATGCAGATTTCTGTAAGTGCGATCATTTATTTAACTATTTCTTCTTCAACATCATAAGTATAAAGTCAGTTTTTTTATTAACTCATGTAGTTTTTCAGTAATTACATTGGTAAAGAGTGAAGAAACATCAAAAGAAACTAAGGTGTCATCAGAAGATAGTGATACTGTTTTCAATTTTGTGGTAACCTCTACAGAGTTTTTAATGCTTAAACGCTCAAATTTTGGCCAGGAGTTTAATTTTTTCGTAAGTCATTTTGCTAACAAATAGTTAGGAGAACCTATATTGTTCATAATAGGTCTCATACTGTTGTTTGCTTTGTGGATTTTTGATAAGCAGTATAATTTAGGCAATGTCGTGTTATTGACCTTAAGAAATTTTTTCTTGGACACTGGAACCATCAGACTGCTTGAGAGAGCTTTGCTAACAGCTATTACACATTTATTAAAAGGATTTATGTATTCCTGTACAATCTTCTGAGTTTTGCAAGTTCATTACTCTGTTGTGATAGATATTTGTGACCTCTGTTATTTTAATAAAAATTATTATAACTATTTTGAACAAAATAACAACCAACCAATTTTTTTTATATAAAGGGTAGATGTGATCTGGGAATTTTCCTAAAAATCTTCATGTCTTTAGCAGGTATTGAAGTTGATGGTTTTTAACCATAATTGCATTTTTGAGTTACACTGTTCACAGACACAGACACACACACACACACACACACACACACACACACACACACATACAAACACGGGCTCTGATGAGATGTTTGACAAAGTAATAATATTACAAGGTCATTGCTGACAAATGTAATAACAATGATTACAACGTAGACCAGAGGTGGCGAAAACGTGACTCGCGAGTAATTTTGACTCGCAGGCGCCGTTCCCTCTCTGCAACCGCCTGTTTGTTTTTCACATGCTGCTGAGCGATGCAGTGCGTGTTGCATATTTGGTGACTCGCGAAAGGAGGTCGTTTTCGCCACCCTTGACGTAGACGATGGCTATGGTCCTTTTAGCGTACGACTTTTGAACTCTTAAACAAATGAGATGTAGGTATTGTTTCACAGCATCACGACAACCTGAGAGTAAGATTTGTAACCGTATGTGTGTGAGAGAGATAGAGAGTAGGAGTAAGCGCTAACTAGTTTGGTAATTGGATGAGTAATCAGCAAGTTAGCTCAGGTGTTCCATGCCGCATATGAGGCAGTATTTTATATCACAACACTGTGAATGCCAGAGTGATTGTAGAGTAAATTAACATTATTGTATGACAATGATTTGAGATGTTTGTTAATTATAAGCATTGTTAGGAAATAAGTTTACACGGTCTCACTGAAACTGACAATAGGAGCAGATAACAATGTAGCGAGGGGGTGAGTTGTTTATTAATTAGAAGAGACAAACAAATGACGTCAGAGTAGCGTGCCTTTCTTTAGAAATGGAGGGAATATCTACCCTAGAGCATATGTGTTCGTAATTTTGATTGGATATAAAAATAGACGCTAATGTTGGCGCGCTTTAATAACCAATAGCAGCTCTGTTATAATGTTTAGGCATATCGGGGTGAGGGAGTATAAATTATGAAGCTGGAGACAAGTAACGCTCAGTTTAAGAGAATCATTCACGCGTTACACGTCGCATAGTTTAAGAGAATCATTCGTAGGTTACATGTCACACAGTTTAAGAGAATCATTCACGGGTTACACGTCGCGTAGTTCAACAGAATCATTCACTAAGTACACGTTACGCAATTATACAGAATATCTCGCGTCGTAAAGCTAGTTACAAAAATGTGAAATACTGGAATTAATAATGTGCGGCAAATAAGTAATCATAGTTACATTCGAAAATATAACAGTTTCTGTCGGGCGTGAATCAAGAGTAATATATGTGAAATTAATAAAGTGTGACGGCAATAAAAGTGTAAAAACAAATTCTTTTATCAGTGTTATCTTTTAATAACAACTCCTTTCCGTTTACACACCCTGTTCAAGAGATTTGCTCGACTGAGTAATAATAGCTAGTCGGAGGACAAAGAACCCAAAATTCAAAATAGTAAAACAAAAACAAGCGATCAGCAAATAAGATAACACGAAGATACCACGACACATAGAAACAAAATGTGAATGTAATACCATGTAATGTATGAAGCCAAATAAACGAAAATCCTCTCGCGTGCATTTTTACTTTTTCTACTACGTATACTAAGTAGGGACCACAAGTAGTCCATCCACAAATTCGATACCGAGTTTTCACCAGAAATACGTGTTTTGAGATGCCCTGAGTCCAAATAAAGCATTGTGGGAAACATGTCCTTGTTTGTGTCTGTGAATAGCATAACTCAGAAGGGAAAAATCGGGCAAATACCTAACTTGGTATTTGAATTTAGTATCCTTCAGGAATGTGACACGAGGAGTTCCAAGAAAATTCCCCCCACCTCAGACTGCAGTTTACATGCATTTTTCGAAAATTTTGATTTACTAAAATAATGGCTCTAACGATTTTGGATAAAATATAAGTTTAAAATATTTTCGTGGCAAAAGCATTCTATATCTTGAATGTTCTGGGGATTTTCCCAGAATTCCTCTTCATTCTGAATGGCTTTTGCATAAGTGGTAAGCCGCAAGAGATAGACAAAACTGTACCCCACCCCCAAAAAATGTGTTATCCTTAAAAGTACACAAGCTATGTGATACATTTTTTGGGGGTTGAATAGACCATTTCCGAGATATTCCTTGTTATTTGTTTGAATTTTCCAATACTTCTCTCAAATACATTTCTCACATGGGAATTCGTTATTCGTTATTCCACTATCGCTTAAAGCCCCTTACGCCTACAACAAAAGTAGCAATAAGATTGGAAAATTTAAGGGAATAACAAGCAATATTTGGTTCACTCAACAACAAAAAATTATATGGCATAAATTGTGTATTTTTACGCGATCTACATTTTTGTGTAGTAAAATTTTGTCTATCTCTTATGGTTTACCAGTTATGCAAAAGTCGTTGACAATGAAGAATACTTTGGAGACATTCCCAGAAAATTCGAGATATACATTTCATTTGTCATGAAAATATCTTAAACATGTGATATTTTAATCAAAATAGTTTGAGTCATTTTTGAGAAAATTAAATTTTTCGAAAGGGTAATCTGGGGTGGGGGATTTTCTTGAAAGCCATCGTGTCGCATCTCTGGAAGACCTAAATACCAAGTTTGGTGTTTATCCGACTGTTCGTTTCTGAGTTATGCTGTTCAAAGACACACACAGACACGCACACGGACATGTTTCCAAAAATACTTTTTTTGGATTCAGGGGGTCTCAAAACATGTATTTCCGGTGAAATCTCGGTATCGAATTTTTGGGTGGAATACAATACTTCCCCTACTTACTGTACGTAGTAGAGAAAGTAAAAATAAGTTTTCGCGAGAATAGGTTTTATACTTATTAAATAAATAATAGAGGGTAGAGAAAGTCACGTGAATATAACATACAATATTTTTATTCTGTTTATAAGTTTATTTAGTACAAACAATTTGAAGCTTAGGGAGGGCAGGTTGTTTTAATCAACTACAGTTCATCTAGAAGCTACGCAGTATCTGAAGAAAAGCTCTAAAGATGGTTTACAAAGCGTGCGTGAAGCTGTACCACCCTCCTGGCCCTTGGGTGACATGACAAGTGCAGTGACGTCATTACGTGTGACGCAATCGACCTGCTTTCTTACTTTTATCCAGCGGGTTCTGTTCAAAAGTTCGCACGGCTCCGTGCGCGTATTCCAACCCCGTACATTTCCATCTATTTTTAACAACTAAAGCAACGAGGACAGAATATTAAAGAAGTATGCTGCAGTATTCACAAACGTCTGTCTTTCAATGCTGCTAAAGCACTGCAGCTGAGAGTTGTGGTGTGCTGAACAGCGATAATCGGAAGTTTGTCTCACGCTTCGCCGCAACCTCTCTGAACAAACAAAAGAGAGTTCTAACTACCTTTGTGGTACTAGCACAGAATTCTCCTTCCACAATTTTCAAGCTCTGAGTTTGTCTTGCTCTCACTTCCTTAGGCCTTTAAACTCACTATAAGTTTCAGAAGAAAACTCTACCATGAAATAAATTTGCCATATATTTTAAATTCGACGTTTTATCAAAGGTTTTGTCAACTTTCACGGTAAATTATAAGACTATAATAAATACAATATTCAGGTCAAAATTTGTTTTAAGTAAGTCCATAGAATACCAGCGGATGTCTCACGTTGTTTCGTCACGTTCCGGACCAATGGGTTTTTTGGGGGTTTTCCCGGGTCGCCATTTGAATGCTGAGAAGGATTCTCACTTCCCCCGAATTTCCTGTACCTCCATTTCATCTCCATTCTTATTTCACTTCATCTTTCATCCGTTGGTCTCTTTCAGGGTTGGAAGTGTCGGCGATGGTATTTCGATGCAGTGTGGCGGGGAAAAGGATGCTCTTTGTGATTCTCTCCGACCCTCAACTTTTGCCTGGCTGCCGGGGTATCAGAACCCTCTTGACCCCCTCTATGCGGGGTAGAGTCACCGGTGTCTGAGGAGTCTCTATCTGGAAACTTAGGGACCCTGCCATTCCTTGGTCGTCATCCTGATTCCGGCCGCCCTCATCCTTCCTCCCGGAGACGACCCATTGTGTGGCGAGGTACAATATCCTCTATGTGGATCAGTGTCGAGTCCCTCCGTAGCCAATCGAATCCAATCCAAATCTAGAGAATTCTTGCAGTCATTCCCAGGATGCTGATGTAAGCAGGGGTTTGGTGGAATTAATTTTAGTAGAAATTAAATTAATTTTTTTATGGACGCTATTTAACTGCTGTGGTCCTTAGCGTCCCATTCTATATTGGACGTGAAAGACCGGTAACTATGCTCAGAGGCCTCTTTACCAGGCTTGAGACGGGACCACCGGCTTTAATTCCCTTCCTAAGGAAGCCATGCTAAGGAGTTTTACGCCCGAAAAATATGCATCGCCCTACACCGGGTTTGAATCCGCGACCTCGGAAATTAGAGACCAGCATGGTAACCACCGCACCACGGAGGACGACTTTTAGGGGAAAGATTACCAATGTCCGACACGTGGATGGATTATGCATTTCTTGTTGACATACGATACGTCAGTATTAGCTAAGCACTCGTCAACATTCTCTCCGTATATTAAGTAAACGTAGAGTTTTTTGACGGCGGCGCTCTCGGCCTAATTCTTGTCTAGTAGGAATTGTGTCAGTTCGTTACCTTGTAACACCTTGTAACATAGACGTAGGCTCCAGGCACGACGAAGTTGGATCGCCGGACTTCTGTCACCAAAGAAACCTACAAACTCCCTCCCCCATGAAATGCAGTTCAGTTCGTTATTAGAAAGATTAAAGTTCCCTCTTGGGAATAGATTTACATGTCTGATAGTGTCAACCTTCCAACTACCGCAATCTATAACCCTCTCGATGTCATCCTGTTCTACGTCCCCATCTTTTACGATAAGTCTGGTGAAGGCGCTGATGGCATTTGTCCTCGTTAAGTCACATTATATATACATACTGTACATACATACTAAACCAGTCCCTCTAGATACTGGAAACCTACATAAACGTAAAATATACCTTGGAAAACAGGTGTTTCCTATGTTAAATAATACTCTAATCCAAAAAACTATCTAACACGGAAACAGAATGGTTTTCTGGAACTGTTTGCGTAAATAACCTGATTAAAACGGATTATTATATGCACAATACAGAACTGCGTACTAAATTATTAAAGTTATATCCATTAATTTTGTGCGCAACTATACTTGCACCCAAGGTTTAAGAATCATGTATGTGAGATTTAATTTGCTGCAAGTTATATGGGAACAGAGAAACTAGAATCATTATATGTAAGTTGAAAATATTGAAAATACAGCAAAACATACAGAAGTGGTCATATTTTTAGACTGAATATTCTCATTCGCCCAATTCTTGAAAATATATGTTGTAACATAAATCGTTAATATAGTTATAACATTATTAAATACGATAAAATGTTATTAACTCAATGCTTAGTATGCATTGTTTTTAGCCTCATATGAGTTTTTAATTCTTTGGTATATTTGAATAAATACTTTGCGAAATTACTGAGCAGCACTTGGCTTTATTAAATGTTTACTAACATTCTAAGACCGTAGTGTTTCAGAAATGTAGGTTTTTAGGAATGTATTTATTCAATAGTATAAATACATTAGTGTAATAGCTTTTTCCTGGCCATTAAAGGTTCTGATGAAAGAATCGCGTAAATCTGGAAAACCATCCTTACGTAATAAGGCCGCGATACAGATCTATTTTTGTAGCTAATTAATTCAAATAATCCAAATTGGTTAAAGATTAAATGTTAAAATACTAAATGCAACAACAATTGAGTGTGTTTCATTTTAAAATGTACTAACTAATGTAAGATGTAGTAATTTACTAAGTTTATTCTAACAATTTGAACACGTCTGTACGTTTGAATCTATTTTTCCATTTTTATGCACAAAACTTCATTTTAAATTATTTCTTTATTATAGTTATAAGGGATCATATTTTTGTACTTGTTTTATTAAAGTATAAAGCTTTTAAATACGGAAATCCGTGAAAACGGATAAAAATACCGGAACGATCACGTTCCGTTTTAGGCAGGCTTTACTGTACGTAAACCAAGTGGCCCTTATAAGTTGTCCTTTGCAGTTTTATATTTCCCGCATACGTAGGTACAAAGAAATTACATCACTTCTGTTCAAAGGGGTAGTGCAGGTACAAAGCGAAAGGCCACTGTTGTCTGCTGTTGTTAATGTAGTAGTTTCATACTGATAAGAGTCGCGTAGTCGCCTGCATGCAGTTCGACCAGATCATTCAGAAAAAATCTGATGTGTTACACTCAAATGACTTTCTCTACTTTTGTAAAACTATTTTTACAAACGCTTATTCTCCATATGCTTCATGTTAATGGAGATATCGAGATGTTAATTTCATTACTAATTTTCTTGTAGATGCAAGGGGAATTGCTAGGCTTTAAGCGATAGTCAAATATTTTAAGAGCTGGTTGCTATGTGGAGTGTTCCATTCTCTTTGCATTACCAAGACAAAAAAAAAAAGAATAACGAATTTGAGAAAAAGTGTAAGTATTGGAAAATTTAAGGGAATAACAAGCAATATCTCGAAAATGGTTCACTCAACAAAAAAAATGTATATGACATAAATTGCGTATTTTAACGCGATCTACATTTTTTATGTAGTAAAATTTGTCTATCTCTTATGGTTCACCAGTTATGCAAAAGTCGTTCACAATGAAGATTACTTTTGGAGATATTCCCAGAAAATTCGAGATATTCATTTCATTTATCATGATAATATCTTAAACATTTGATATTTTAATCAAAATCATTAGAGCCATTTTTGAGAAAATTAAAATTTTCGAAAAATGTTCTATGTAAAGGGTAATCTGGGTAGGGGTATTTTCTTGAAAACCTTCATGTCGCATCTCTGGAAGATACTGAACCTAAATACCAAGTTTGGTGTTTATCCGGCTGTTCGTTTCTGAGTTATGCTGTTCAGAGACACATACACACACACACAGACACACACCTGGACATGTTTCCAAAAATGCTTTTTTTTGGGATTCAGTGGGTCTCAAAACATGTATTTCCGGTGAAATCTCGGTATCGAATTTTTGGGTGGAATACAATACTTCCCCTACTTACCTACTATACGTAGTAGAGAAAGTAAAAAGGCGCTCACCAATAATGAGTACACGGATATGGTTACGATCTGTGTGGAGAGGCACTAAAATGCAGCCAAGGCTCGCAGGCTGTGCGCTGAACATTTTCAGACGCGGCATCTGTCTTCTGCGCACGTTTATTTTTATTTATTTTTCGACGTACAGAAATAATATTAAGAAATGGTTCATTATTCGAGGCAGAAGCCCTTACATCAATTCGTCCACCAAGACGCGCATGTTTTTGAATTGCTTATTATTAAAAGTGCACTAATAGAAAAGAATTTAATTCTAACGCACCTTTAAAAGCACATAAATATAATAAAACTATAAGTTTGTTTAATCTTGTTTGGTGCCATATAGTTGTACATATAGTTGCGCCAAGTTGCAATGCTAAATTCTTGTTCATCAGCAAATTCTTATTAAACAACCGATAACACCCCCACACAAACACACACATAAGTAAACACCAGACTCTGGGCATACCGTGAAATGTTTCTGTTTAAAGACAACTTTCCAGAGCCCTGTCGGGAATGGAACCCGAAACACCTCATATAGCAGGCGGTTCTTCTGCTGAATGAGCTCTGGGAGCAGTAATATCAGTTACAATATTCGTTTTCAAGCACTGGTCTTTCATTTAGCGGTCTCCTCTCTGTCGTTATGGAGTTCAATTTGCAGTTCTGCTTAGGCAAACCTTTTGGCATTCGCGCTATCCGGTATAAACTACAACTAAGGACGGCTTGCGTGGGCCACCTGGTATGCGTGAGCCTTCTCATCCTGCGGATTGGTAACTAGGCAACCTTGTATTTTACAGTAGATGCGAAATACAATTGCTAACACATGATTCACCAGCCCGCTAATTAGAGCTACGGAGGTGTTCGTTGTTAACGTGTGAGACAGTATTTTATATATCAACACTGTGAATGCCAGAGTGATTGTAGTGTAAATTAACATTATTGTATGACAATGATTTTAGATGTTTGTTAGCCATAAGCAGTGTTGGGAAATAAGTTTACACGGACTCACTGAAACTGACAATAGAAGTGGGTAACAATGAACCGATGGGGTGAGTTGTTTATCACTAAGAAAAGACAAACAAATGACATCAGGGTAACGTGCCTTTCTTTAGAAATGGAGGGAATATCTTCCCTAGAGCATATATGTTCGTAGTAGTGATTGGTTAACAAAACAGGCGCTAATGTTGGCGCGATTTGGTAACCAATGCAGCTCTATTATAATGTTTAGGCACTTCGGGGTGAAGGAGTATACATTCTCGAGCAATAAGCATGCTTCACGCCGTTCTAAAAAGTCATTCGCGAGGTACACATCACGCAGTTCTAAAGAATCATTCGCGAGGTATCCATACGCAGTTCTATGGAATCATTCGAGGTACACGTCGCGCAGTCTTGAAGAATCTATCGTGAAGTGCACTTCATACAGTTTGGAAGAATCTCTCGCGTTGTAAAGTTAGTTACAAAATGTGAAGCACGCGGCAACTAATACGACAGTAATTACATTCGGAAATATAACAGTTTCAGTCAGGCGTGTATGAAGATTAAAGATGTGAATTATTAATTAAGTGTGACGACAATAAAAGTGTAAAAACTAATTCTTTTATCAGTGTTATCTTTTAGCAACAATTCCTTTCCGTCTACACGCCCTGCTTAGAGATATTTGCTCGACTGAGTAATAATAGCTAGCCGGAGGACAAAGCACCCAAATCTTAAAATAATAAAACAATAAAAGGCGCCCAGCAAATAAGATAACACGAGAGATTACCACGACATATTTCACGTACATGCGGTATTATCATGGGATATCTTCCAAAAGTTAATTCACACTTTTTAGGGTATTTCAAGACTTTCACTTCCCATCTCTCTCTTCAAGGAAAAGAGTTTTTTATTCATTTCTGTTCATGTTTCGAGAACATTCTAGAAAATTATGATTTCTTTCCGAATGCACTAGAAAGAGGATTTGCATATTCTAAGAAGTAACCATTTGTGTTTTAATGAAATTCACATAATTAAAGTAATTAAGTGAAACGACACTTCTATGCCAAACTATCAGTTCTCGTTAAATTTACTAAACAAAAAAGTACCTTCCAATGTGATGCTAGTATTCGTGTTATTTATTTAACATTATTGTAGCCCCACGTTGTGGTAGCCAATTTGCGACCGTATTACTTATAATGTTTGTTTACATCACGTGTGTTGAAGCCATCTTGTGACGTCATTCTTTGTTAGGTTCGTAGCTCCATCTGGTGTTAGCAATTTGCGGCAGTATTAGCTTTTGTTTGATTTCATTTCAAATGTCCTCCGGCTAGCTATTATCCTGTTGGCTTGAGCACGTATCTCTATACAGGTTGTGTAAACGGAAAGGAATCTTTTATCCAAATATAACACTGATGAAGAAATTTGTTTTACACATTTATTGTCGAACACGTTAACTATCACATTTATACATTGATCTTAACACTCGCCAAACTGAAACTGTTTTAATAACTTCATTACTAATCACTCTTAATTCGCGTACTTCAACTTTGTGTATAATTAACTTTATAATACTTTAGATTTTCGTAACTTGTGAATCTATAGCCGACGTATCTCATACAAATATTTTGACGAACTGACGAACTGAAGACGACGTGTAGTGTACAAAGAATTTTGATGAACTGAACGACTGAAGGCGACGTGTAAGGTATTGAGATTTTCGATGAATTGACAACTGAAGGCGACGTGTAATGTATTGAGAATTTTGATGAACTGCACGCGATCTACATCTGACTTGGCTTTTTATACACCCACTCCCCGATATGCCTAAAGATTATAACTGAATTACTATTGGCTAATAAAACGCGCCAACATTAGCGTCTATTTTAATATCCAATGAAAATTATGAATACATATGCTTCAGGGAGAAAATATTCCAGAAGTTTCTACCGAAAAACGCGCCAACATTACGTAACTTCCTCGTTTCCAATAATGATAAACAGCTCACCCCCCTCTCTGCATTATTGCGCTATTATTGACAGTTTCAGTAAGGCCATATAAACTTATTTCCCAATAATAATTACAATTAATAAACATCTCAAATCAATGTCACATAAAAATGCATATTCATATTACAATCATTATTTACATTTAAGTAATTTGTGATACAAATTACTGCACCATATGCCCCACTAGAAACATAATTATAAATATTTACAACTTGTTTGGAAATTTTATAATTGGGTTTTTAGTCTCCTAAATCTTGGAACACACGCTATCACTTTCACTTAACACTTCACACGCATTTAACACACGACATATGTTTTTTTTTTATCTCGCCACTACTTACTGGCTCTGGTTTAATGTGTTTCTAGACTTTAATCTGACATTACAATTTTTTTTTATATAGCCAATACTGTACCCTGAATTATTTAATTACTGTTTCAAAATGGTTTACTCTCTTATATTGTTGACAACAATTTGTGCATTTTAGAATTTTTGTAATTACTATACATTTTTACCAAAAAATATTCACCCTCTACACAAATATATTTTATATCTTTTAAATCTAGACACTGTTTCAAATTTTTTTGTTTGCTACATAAGTATTTGTTTTAATTATTTTTACCCAATTTTTGTTGTTTTTGTACTGTATATTCACAATACTCTTGGAATTGTATCTACGTACTTTTACTTTTATATCACATTGTTTCAACTTTTTTTACATTTTTAATTTAAAATACTGTTACAGTTACTAAAAAATGTTTATTTTCCTTTTAAAAAAAATTAATTATGTCCAAAATTTTATTTCTCCTTTCACATGACGTACATATTTATTTTAACCCTCTTACGTTCCAATACATTTCTCTGCAAGTCATCTTTAACTATCCAGCATTTACTTTACATCTCATTGCTTTTTACCCTCCTGGATCAAATTGTGTGTGGCTAAACATGACTCGTAGCTGTATCCTAACCTTCAAATTTTTGTTCATGAATAACCTCTTAAAGGAATCATATGAAATTTCACCCCCTGATACCATTTGTAACCAATCTAGAGTTTTCTGGTCCAAACATCTTTTGACAACTATCATTTTCAATGCTTCAGGTATCTTTTTAATTTGAAAATACTCTGATAATTCTGCAATGAACTGTACTGGACTGGAGTTTTCATTAAATTTTGGAAGTGGAAAATCACTTAAGATATGATTGTAATTTTGCAAATTCCCTACTCCCATATTTAAATTCTCTAGTGTTACTTGTGCACTCTGAGTTTCAGCATTAGCTATAGATGAAGCTGCCGCATCACTCACATTATTTGTCATACCTGAGGAACTACCTCTATCATTATTTTGTACATCTGATACATTCACATCACATATATTTGCCCTTGAATTCAATTCTAACCTATTTACAGTACCTTGCAGATTTTCTATTGTCTGTTCTAATTTTTTATTATTCTCATTTTGAACAGCTTGGTGTTTGTTAATTTCAGAAGTTAGCTTTTGATTCAAATCTTTAACTTCTTCAGACAATTTATTTCTCTGTGTTTCTGATTCCTTCTGAATTTCAGATATTTCCCCTCTGAAATTAACTTGCACCTGTATTAAATCTGCATTTCTAGCCTCCATCATCTCTTTTAACTCACTTGAAATGCTACTCATTCGGCTACCTAGCTCTGTACATTTTACATTAACATGCTCTATTTCATTATTAACCTCATTTTTTTGGTCAAATATTTCCCTGCTCATGTCTAGCATTTTCTTTGAAACTTCACCTATTTCATTTGCTATCATTTCTTGATTTTCATTTTTCATTCTAATCATACTATTATCTAGCTCCATGAATTTCTTTTCAATCTCTTCCCTGTTTTGTTCTAAGCTCTTACCAATATCTTCCCTTAATTCCCTATGACTCTTTTGCATATCTTCCCTGTTTTGATCTATTTTCTTTTCTAATTTCTCATTATTCTTACAAATTTCTTCCCTTATACTCTGAGTTAATTTTTGTTCTAATTTCTCAATATTCTTAGTACTATCTTCTACACTCTTATTTAGTATTTCACCAAAATTTCTTATCATTTCCATCATCGTACTAGCATCAAAATTAACATTTCCTGCTATTCTATTCTGACTTTCTGCACTAACATTTTCACCCTCAAATCCTACATTGTTTGGGCTATTATCTGTAACCTGTATTGAATTACAGCTAACTGTTACATTATCTCCCTCCATAATTATTTCTTCAATATTATTAGTAGCCATTATTTTCTTTATCCTACCACTCCTTAAGTACATTTGAAGGTTACAATTTTGTTTTCTAAAAAAAAAATTACGATACTCTGACCTTTGTGATGCTGTCTGTTGCTGTTACTTTGATGTCCAGCTTCCTGCCCCTCTCTCCTAGATTTGTATGTCGCTTCTGCGTTGTGTTATGATGAATCTGCGTCGTTTTGTTGTCCTGTAGTTTGAATTTCCCTGTTGCCTTGTAATCTCGGAATTACGATGTCCAATCATCCGCGTAGTCTGTCGTCCGTGTTGTTTCTGGAATCTGTGTCTTGTAGATCATTTCACTGCTGCATTCGTTCCACGTCCTGGTTCCTTTCCTGGTCACTCTGCCCCACGTTGGGCGCCAATTTGATGCTAGTATTCGTGTTATTTATTTAACATTATTGTAGCCCCACGTTGTGGTAGCCAATTTGCGACGGTATTACTTATAATGTTTGTTTACATCACGTGTGTTGAAGCCATCTTGTGACGTCATTCTTTGTTAGGTTCGCAGCTCCATCTGGTGTTAGCAATTTGCGGCAGTATTAGCTTTTGTTTGATTTCATTTCAAATGTCCTCCGGCTAGCTATTATCCTGTTGGCTTGAGCACGTATCTCTATACAGGTTGTGTAAACGGAAAGGAATCTTTTATCCAAATATAACACTGATGAAGAAATTTGTTTTACACATTTAGTGTCGAACACGTTAACTATCACATTTATACATTGATCTTAACACTCGCCAAACTGAAACTGTTTTAATAACTTCATTACTAATCACTCTTAATTCGCGTACTTCAACTTTGTGTATAATTAACTTTATAATACTTTAGATTTTCGTAACTTGTGAATCTATAGCCGACGTATCTCATACAAATATTTTGACGAACTGACGAACTGAAGACGACGTGTAGTGTACAAAGAATTTTGATGAACTGAACGACTGAAGGCGACGTGTAAGGTATTGAGATTTTCGATGAACTGACAACTGAAGGCGACGTGTAATGTATTCAGAATTTTGATGAACTGCACGCGATCTACCTCTGACTTGGCTTTTTATACACCCACTCCCCGATATGCCTAAAGATTATAACTGAATTACTATTGGCTAATAAAACGCGCCAACATTAGCGTCTATTTTAATATCCAATGAAAATTATGAATACATATGCTTTAGGGAGAAAATATTCCAGAAGTGTCTACCGAAAGACGCGCCAACATTACGTAACTTCCTCGTTTCCAATAATGATAAACAGCTCACCCCCCTCTCTGCATTATTGCGCTATTATTGACAGTTTCAGTAAGGCCATATAAACTTATTTCCCAATAATAATTACAATTAATAAACATCTCAAATCAATGTCACATAAAAATGCATATTCATATTACAATCATTATTTACATTTAAGTAATTTGTGATACAAATTACTGCATCAAATGGCAGTATTTGAACCTGGGACCTTCACCACTGAAGGCCAAAGCTCACACTATTGCGCTACTCATACAAGTAACTGCACGCACGCCGGTGCAAAGTAATCATTTCGGCCGAAATTGAGCAGTGGGCAGAGTTTACAACTGTACAACGCTGGGACTGCATAACTTCTCAATCCGTAGGATGAAAAGACTCGCCCGGTATATATTCACCAGAATCTCGTATATCAGGCTCTCATTAGTTAGGATTTTCTGTTTATCCGAATGGATGTTTCGCTTACTAGTTTTGTTTACTTTGCTTTCTTGTTCTCGAATGCAGCACAAATTTGAAACAAAAGAAACTTACACCCAATTTCGGAAAATAAAAATAAGTACAGTATTGAGTTCAGTGCCAAAATGTTCTTTTTTTACTTTCTCTACTACGTATAGTAAGTAACGGAAGTATTGTATTCCACCCAAAATTTCGATACCGAGATTTCACCGGAAATACATGTTTTGAGACCCCCTGAATCCAAAAAAAGCATTTTTGGAAATATGTCCGTCTGTGTGTCTGTGTGTGCCTGTGAACAGCATAACTCAGAAACGAACAGTCGGATAAACACCAAACTTGGTATTTGGGTTCAGTATCTTCCAAGGATGCAACACGAAGGTTTTCAAGAAAATCCCCCCACCCCAGAGTACCCTTTACATGAAAGATTTTTCAAAAATTTTAATTTTCTCAAAAATGGCTCTAACGATTTTGACTAAAATATCATATGTTAAACTATTTTTATGGTAAATAAAATGTATATTTTGAATTTTCTGGGAATGTCTCCAAAAGTATTCTTTATTGTGAACGACTTTTCCATAACTGGTAAAGCATAAGAGATAGACAAAATGTTACTACACAAAAAATGTAGCTCGCGTTAAAATGCACAATTTATGTCATATACATTTTTTTTGTTGAGTGAACCATTTTCGAGATATTGCTTTTTATTCCCTTAAATTTTTCAACACTTATTTTCTCAAATGGGAATTCGTTATTCATTTTGTTTGTCTTGGATATGCAAAGAGTTATAATCTGTGGCAAAGGGAATGGTGCTGCACCTAGCAACCAGCTATTAAGAGATATGTATGTGCTTAAAGGCTACTGTTTTTCTATATTCCCCTTGTAAATATATTTTCCCATACATCTACAAGAAAATTAGCAATAAGATAGGGTATGCAAATGTTTATCTCGATTAACATGAAGTAGCTGGAGAATAAGCGTTTGTAAAAATAGTTTGTATTACAAGAGTAGAGAAAGTCATGTGAGTGTAACACATAAGATTTTCTTGTTCTTGTAGTGTAAAAATAAATGTTGGTATACATTGTAGTTTATATTCATTTAATAGTTATGTTGCGGATTTTCGTTAACCTGGATTACCTCTGGTTCGACCGGATAAACGAGGATGTTATGTATTGTACATATTTTATTTATTTATATCCTGCTCAAGACATTTTCAGAATGATTCAACTTAACTGAAGACTTACAGACGATCCGAAGCACCATCCCATCACATACACACAACTCATCCACTTTGTCTCTCTCTGTTTCTCACTCCCCATTTCCTTTCTCCCATTCTATTTCATCACAACAGCTGAATAGCTAAGAAACAAGTGTACCAACATATTTCAAAGCAGTCAGCCTTCCGAGTTGTGAAGACATCGTCATGCAGAACTATAACACAGTTGCACGCTACGCCAGAAACCAGCTCTTGCTTACGTGAGAGCCATGAATTCTTGATACTCTGGGCATGGCCTATGAAAGCAGAATCTATGCCTACCCCTTTGTTCTACCTATTCTTTACCAGTTCTGTATCCCCGGCATAAACTAAGAGTACGTTTTGTGTGAATGAGTATATTTATTTAAAGTATGCGTACATTGACTCCTGGCAATCGTATATGTTTATTAGACGATACGCGTTTTTATAAAATATAGAATAATAAAGCAAGACAAATAAGTAGGACACACTGGCTATAGAAAACACCCCTTAAAGAAGAAGGTAATGTAAATATATATTTAAACATTGTAGCTTGAATAAAGAAAAGCACGAAAAAAGGAGGAAGCATATTACAATGAATTTTATGCCCGGTTATATTACCCATCAAACGGTTAAGATAGATGATTAGCACAAAACGCTAACACATCTGAAAATAACAAAAAGTAGTAGAAAAAGAGAGCACCAGCACACACCTGTTTACGATTAACATTGTTTGCATCCTTTCGGTCAGTTGTCTTGCCTTAAATAGACATTTAACTATTCTCTTCAGGTGTTCCCTGCCTGCCGGTAGCATCCAACATGCCCTCTATTCGAAGCGGTAAAGGATCGCGCTAAATATTTTCTTTCCATTCCTCCGTACCCTACAGCTTGCCAAGATTAGCATCCAGGATTTCTTCAGCTCGCAAATGGGTTAGATTCTTGTTCCCTTTTCATCAGTTATTTTTATCATCCGTCATGCACAAGGTCTCAGTTACACTAGCCCCTGTCTAATGAGTTTGGTCCCTGTTTTGATGCATTGCTCCATCCCCCACTCAGATTACCGTCCCAACTTGTAAATAAGCAGGCCCAAAACATGGCAGTGTAAACATGCATGGAGTGGATTAAATTTCCCAAAGTCATCAGCATCCCATATGGGTATAGAGAGAACTATATGTTTTTGAAGCGTATATGGAATATTATAAAGCCTCTGTTGTGACTCTGACATTGTATTTGGTTTTAACCTTACCATGAAAGCATCATAAAACCTCTACTCTAATAGTACATTGTATGAATTAAAGCTTTCTCTGCAATATGAATACTCTAGATTTTCCAGCCAGGTGTAGAGTTGGTTGGAAACCGACGTTCGGAGGTAATTTGGGGAGGAGTTTGCAGCTCGGATAAATATCGGAGTTCCGCTGAACACCTCCAATAATGTCGAGGGTAATGCTGACTGTCAGCTGTTGCTGGCAGAGTTCGGAGATGGCTGGTGTATCATACCCTGACTACCACCTCGATCAGTTGGAAGGTAATGGGTAAAGCAATGTGAGCTTTATTGTGCAGTGCGTATGGGCTATGTACAAAGTCTTTAAATTTGAGTTCTGGGGTGCTTGGAGTTCAGTGATGGTGCAGTGGGTGGTGGTTTGCAAATGTTATTTCTTGCTGGGTGGTTTATAACTCGTATTTTTACTTTCTCTACTACGTATAGTAAATAGGGGAAGTATTGTATTCCAACCAAAAATTTTATACCAAGATTTCACCGGAAATACATGTTTTGAGACCCCCTGAATCCAAAAAAAGCATTTTTGGAAACATGTCCGTGTGTGTGTCTGTGTGTCTGTGAACAGCATAACTCAGAAACGAAAAGTCGGATAAACACCAAACTTGGTATTTAGGTTCAGTATCTTCCAGAGATGCGACAGGAAGGTTTTCAAGAAAATCCCCCCACCCCAGACTATCCTTTACATGGAATATCTTTCGAAAAATTTCATTTTCTCAAAAACGGCTCAAACGATTTTGATTAAAATATCATATGTTTAAGATATTTTCATGACAAATGAAATGCGTATCTCCGATTTTTTGGGAATATCTTCAAAAGTATCCTTCATTGTCAACGACTTTTGCATAATTGCTAAACCATAAAAGAGATAGACAAAATTTTACTACACATAAAATGTACATCGCGTTAAAATACACAATTTATGTCATATACATTTTTTTTGTTGACTGGACCATTTTCGAGATATTGCTTGTTATTCCCTTAAATTTTTCAATACTTATTTTCTCAAATGGGAATTCGTTATTCATTTTTTGTCTTGGATATGCAAAGAGTATTAATCTGTGGCAAAGGGAATGGTGCTGCACCTAGCAACCAGTTATTAAGAGATTTGTATGTGCTTAAAGGCTACTGTATTTCTATATTGCCCTTGTAAATATATATTCCCCTTACATCTACAAGAAAATTAGCAATAAGATAGCGTCTGCAAATGTTTATCTCGATTAACATGAAGTAGATGGAGAATAAGCGTTTGTAAAAATAGTTTGTACAAGAGTAGAGAAAGTCATGTGAGTGTAATACATCAGATTTTTTTTATTTGTGAAGGAGAAGTTAGGAGGGATATTGGGGTTCCACTGTTGCACCCCCGTTAGTACGCGGTAGGATAGCTGCCAGCTTATTGCGCTGGCAGTGGAGTAAAGGAATATCCGGGTGACGACCATGACCGAGGACCTGATCGCCACACACGGGATGTTTCGTGGAGAGAAATTGGAAGGGATTGTTGCGTGGTTGTCTTTTATTGCATTGATTCAAATGTTGAGTGCCCCTCGAGAGGTGCACTCAGTTTTGGCGTGGGTAGTTGTATCTGGAAATAGGATAGAAGCGAGCAGCTTCTTGTGCCATCATGTAGGCGTTCGTTCGTTCCTGCCCACTCTTCAGGCCGGAGAGTACAGATGTCCGCTCGGACATCATCGTGTGCAGGGACTTTACTAGGTCAGTAAGACCTGATGTCGTGTGCCTTACCCCCTCCAGGCAATCTGTCTGAGCTGGCGGTGCTGATGTCGGTGGCAGACTGGCGGTGGATTCCCCCAGGCCACTGATGGCTGAGTCGACGCTGCCGAAACGCTGCAGGCAGCGGGTGGTGAAGCTTTGGAAGGCAGTTGAGAAGGCGGTGGTGATGGTGTGAAGGTCCTGGATGGCGGATTCCATTGCGGCAAGACGGCGGAGTGGTTGTTCCGTGTTGGCAGTGAGCGGCGGTGATGAGTGAAACGAGTATTTCGAGGACCTCTAAGTGTAGATTCTGGATCGCATCCCGCAGGGTGGTATCTGTTGTTGCAGGTGCTGGAGGTGGTGGCGGTGTTGACGTCGGAGGAGCTGCAGGTGCAGTCGAAGCCGGAGTGGATCGACGGCTTCTCGGATAGAGGGGGCACTGCGCCTGCCCGGTGAAGTGGCCGTGGCCGTTGCAGAAGGCGCAGTACCGGCGGCGTCGGCGGAGGTCGTGGTTGGTGCACCGCATTGTAGCTGTATACTAACGTTTAGAAGCTTACTCCGGTCCTCCTAGAAAACATTCTTAGCATAAATATGGAGGACACCTAATTTAAATCATTCAGATGGGAACAATGTGTGTTCCCGAAACGTCGGTTTCTAACAAAAATCTACACCTGGCTGCAAGCCGGAGAAAATACAGAATATAATAGTACATTTCCATACTAGTGTAGTAAGTGCATCTTTGCAGATTGAGGAATAAGTTTAAAACTACTCCATTTCGTCTCGTATTTTCACTTCTAAGTTTCTGGAAAGCAATAACGCATGTCTATTGCACACTATTGTTTGACGATAGTGAACAATAAAAATATTTACGCAAAAATAACATTAATCACTGTCAGCTGTTCAAAAGCAGTATCAAGGTCAAACGCGTTAGGTTCTACGAACTGGTGATCGACCTGATAGTGTTTACCAAGTCAACAACTGGAGATGACATGACATGCATCGAAAGAGATATATTTAAATGCTGAATGAGTTAAATCATAAACAGATGTGGACAAATAAAGGGAAATAAAGACAGTAAGATATATATTGTAACATTCAACTATCAGATATGACTATGTTGTATATCTGGAACAATAAATACACATAGCAATAGTTAGAGGATTAAATAAATTTTATTAGCGCGTGTGATAAAAATGCATAGCGCTCCAAGTGCAGGAATTAACTTCTCACGCATAATTAGCATGAGCAGGAAGAGGATTAAAAGACTCATTTTACCGTTTAATTTTAAATGATGTTTGCGGAGAGCGAACATTATTTAGCGCCTCGGGTTAGTTTCAGCTCATTATATGTTTGTTATTCATGTAAGAAATAATTCGATTTAAAGTAACACAGCAGCTTAAAGTCGCTACTAGTTAAGGCTTAATTATAGTGTTACATAATTGTAGTTAGTGTACGTACTTTCACTTTTTCATAAAAACCATTGCTTGTCTTTTTCAGTAAACGACTTGTGGCTTCCCTGTCAATTGTCCCATGTGGCCGGACTTGAATTAAGGGTGAAGTCTAACATTGTCACCACTAATGTTGCAGAAGACATCCTGGAATGAAACACACCAGTTTATTGCATTGAACTATACGACGTTTGTTTAAATTTCCATGAAATCGCGGCAAATGTCCTTAACAGTGATGATAGATGTTAAGTTCAGTTAATTGATGAAAGATGTACGAAGTGGGCAGTAACATAAACGCCGTAAAAACGGAGGGGGGACGAGGTTTGCGCTGTTATTAAACATTTCCATTTAAAGAGCTGAACTACAAAACAGATGAAAGTTGAGTTAAATGAAGTCAATGCTAACTCAGCCGCCTCATTTGAGACCGTTAGATCTGGATGAGATGTGATTGAAGCACCAAAGATAACGTCCAGTTGAGGTCACCGCAAAGAAAATACTTGATAAAGATGCTTATCATAGGGCAAGACCACCACCGATTGAAAATGGGTGATATGGCCGAGACTATAGACATAATGCAGAATATACTGCATGAAGAATTACAAATGAGAAATGTGAGTGCACACTGGGTGCCACGATTGCTGATTGCATGCGGAAGAACACGTCTGCACTGTATAATCACAATCCACAGGATTCCTTAATTCTTGACTGTGATAAAACTTGAGTCCTCTCTTATACACCGGGGATAATGTGGCAGTCAAAACAATGGACACAGGCTGTTGAGAATGCGACAAAGTACAGTTTTGTCGGCTCGAAAGGTAGTGATCATTTTTGGAGGAATTGCCAGGGTAATATTAATATGTATTACTTGGACAAAAGTGAAACCATAAATGGGGACTGTTATGTTTCATTTCTTGCATCATTTGAAGAATACATTGAATAAAACAACTGATGTGTTACACTCACATGACTTTCTCTACTCTTGTACAATCTATTTTTACAAACGCCTATTCTCCATATGCTTCATGTTAATCGAGATATCGAGATGTCAATCTTATTGGTAATTTTCTTGTAGATGCAAGGGGAATATGCTAGCTTTTAAGCGATTGTCAAATATTTTAACGCTGGTTGCTATGTGGCGCATTCCATTCTCTTTGCATGTCCAGGACATAAAAAAATGAATAACGAATTTGAGAAAAAGTATAAGTATTGGAAAATTTAAGGAAATAACAAGCAATATCTCGAAAACGGTTCACTCAACAAAAGAAATGTATATGACATAAGTTGTGTATTTTAACGCGATCTACATTTTTTGTGTAGTATAATTTTGTCTATCTCTTATGGTTTACCAAATATGCAAAAGTCGTTCACAATGAAGAATACTTTTGGAGACATTCCCAGAAAATTCGAGATATACATTTCATTTCTCATGACATTATCTTAAACATATGTTATTTTAATCAAAATCGTTAGAGCCATTTATGAGAAAATTAAAATTTTCGCAAAATGTTCCATGTAAAGGGTAGTCTGGGGTGGGGGTATTTTCTTGAAAACCTTCGTGTCGCATCTCTGGAAGATACTGAACCTAAATACCAAGTTTGGTGTTTATCCGACTGTTCGTTTTTGAGTTATGCTGTTCACAGACACACACACACACACACACAGACACACACACACACACACACACACACAGACACACACACGGACATGTTTCCAAAAATGCTTTTTTTGGATTCAGGAGGTCTCAAAACATGTATTTCCGGTGAAATCTCGGTATCGAATTTTTGAGTGGAATGCAATACTTCCCCTACTTACTATACGTAGTAGAGAAAGTAATACTCTTTGCATATCCAAGACAAAAAAAATCTGATGTGTTACACTCACATGACTTTCCCTACTCTTGTACAATTTATTTTTACAAACGCCTATTCTCCATATGCTTTATGTTAATCGAGATATCGAGATGTCAATCTTATTGCTAATTTTCTTGTAGATGCAAGGGAAATATGGTAGCTTTTAAGCGATGGTCAAATATTTTAACGCTGGTTGCTATGCGGCGCATTCCATTCTCTTTGCAAGTCCAGGACATAAAAAAATGAATAACGAATTTGAGAAAAAGTATAAGTATTGGAAAATTTAAGGGAATAACAAGCAATATCTCGAAAACGGTTCACTCAACAAAAGAAATGTATATGACATAAGTTGTGTATTTTAACGCGATCTACACTTTTTGTGTAGTAACATTTTGTGTATCTCTTATGGTTTACCAGTTATGCAAAAGTTGTTCACAATAAAGAATACTTTTGGAGACATTCCCAGAAAATTCGAGATATACATTTCATTTCCCATGACATTATCTTAAACATATGATATTTTCATCAAAATCGTTAGAGCCATTTTTGAGAAAATTAAAATTTTCGAAAAATCTTCCATGTAAAGGGTAGTTTGGGGTGGGGGGATTTTCTTGAAAACCTTCGTGTCGCATCTCTGGAAGATACTGAACCTAAATACCAAGTTTGGTGTTTATCCGACTGTTCGTTTCAGAGTTATGCTGTTCACAGACAGACACACACACAGAGACACAGACACACTGACACACAGACATACACACGGACATGTTTCCAAAAATGCTTTTTTTGGATTCAGGGGGTCTCAAAACATGTATTTCCGGTGAAATCTCGGTATCTAATTTTTGGGTGGAATACAATACTTCCCCTACTTACTATACGTAGTAGAGAAAGTAAAAAGACTAACATTCGCAAACAAAATATGCTCTTTCATCAGGACAATGTTCCAGCCACACCACAGTAGTCAAAATGGCCAAAGTACATAAATTCGAGTTTGAATTTCACCTCGTTCTCGGGATTTAGCCCCAAATAGCTTTTTTATATTGCCATTGGCTTGATGGAAAGATGCTTTCATAAAGTGACAAAGTGATCGTCGCCATTAACGTTTTGCAGGGTTTAACAGATCCTATTTTTCCGATAGGATGAAAGAATGCTAAGCCACTGTTCTGAGTGTATAGCATTGATGGAGTATATCTGAGGAATGATGTTATCAACACAACTTTTACTTGCATTTCTACAAATGTTTTCAAACAATTTTCATTATAAAGTGGTGGAATATTGCTTATATCATTGTAAAACGTTGGTATTGCAAAATCTTTCAATCAATAGGATCTAAATCACCCGATGTTTGCCACCTTCTTCTGTCGCTAAAATTTTTGTGAATTTTATAAGCTTTAGAAACAACTTGAGGGCTGCCTTTTAGAAAATTTATGTTTAAAGAGCTGAAAAATAAATTATGTTAATGATAGAAGTAGTACTCACAAATTTTTTTATGTTTCATCTGTTCCTAAGAGCGATGAAATAACACGTGTCTTTTAAAAAGCGTAACTTAAAAACTAATTTCATATTTTGACTATTTCTCATCTCCAAATAGCCTAAGTATGAAGCACATTATGCTATTATTTTGTACTAATGGTTGTAAGTAGTATCGTATATTTGAGGTGTTGGAATCAGGAATAAAATGCATACGTTAGTTCTCTGCAAAGAACCTTTGAATTTTCTGCTCTTGGTGTATTGTATACAACAGCCAAACCTCAAGAAAGGTAGTCCCTACAAACAAAAACGGCAAGGTACAAGTCAGCGCATGTGTTTACCGTACTAAATACTTTCCACGTTTACAATACACATGGTGTTTATATTCAATAAATTTGCATAATGATTAACATTACCTAATGACATAATTCTTCACATAATTCATTAATAAATCTTTGATACATTGCACTTTATACAAGGTTGGGTGGAATACATTTAGTACAACTATAATTTGGTTTACAACAATATTTGACAATTACTTTCAGAAACACTTACATGGCTAATTTCACCCTCAGCAATCGTAATCATCACATAAAGAAGGCACAAGATTTAGAACTTTTGGCTACTATAATATATCCCCGATTTTTTAACATGATAACATGATTAAACGAGCACTGCAATGGTAAAACGGTCAAAGTTGGCCAGTTAATACTAAATGTCACATTGCCCACAAATGCCGACAGAAAGCTAAAAACATTTAGAAAGCTAAAAACGATCACTTACCCGGGCTATTAATTCGCTTGATCCAAACGGCCGGGCGCTATCAGAAGAGAAACCTGAACTGGCCCTGGCTATCGCAGAGAGTCTCTCTTACAAATTCTCTCCAAATACCTCTGAGTCGTCCTCCGTGGACTAGTGGTGCCGTGCTAGCCTCTAGTTCCCAAGGTAGCGGGTTCAAACCCGGCGGAGGGCGTAAAAATCCTTAGCACGGCTTCCTTCGCAAGGGAAGTAAAGCCGGTGATCCCGTGTCGTAGATTTATGGCACGTAAAAGAATCTCAAGTCTGATAAAGAGGCCTCTGAGCAAAATTACCGGTGTTTCACGCCCAATATAGAATGGGACGCTAAGAACCACAGCAGTTAAAGAGCGTCCATAAATAAAACCCAATTTAATTTAATCAAACACCTCTGTAGGCAGCAGTCAACCCAAGCGACATCATCATGAACTATTTACATGGCCCACAAGCAACCTCCACGGCGTAAACATAAATTATATGAGCTGCATAAGTAAACATATGATAATTCATTGTGCCGAACAATAGAATCGGCACAACAGTTTACGTGAAATAACAATTTTGGAGAAATTATCATTCTCAAAATATTCGCTGTTGTTCGCCTGAACCTTTTCAAGTTTTAAGTTGTCTTATTTTTACTTCTCATGAACTCGTGCAAAGGGTGCATAAATCATGGTGAATATAAACTTATCAACTAGAAATTTAGTGTTGTCTCGGTCAACAAAATGTATAATACCACAATATTTCTCGCGAAGGCCGCGATGATTAACAATCAGTAAATAGGCACAATGCCTTAATAATTTCTAGATTGGTTTTGAAAATAAATGGTAAGTATAGGCATATGGTTGCTAAACATCAGATCTTTTAAAAGAGTTTTTACTCATGGCTTTTGAAGTTGCTGTAGTTCTATTAACCCTTTCATGCATAGTGGTTGCAGATGGAACCACTCCAGTATTTTTAGTTTTCCTGCTCCCTGCACAGCGGTTCCATACGAAACCTTTGGAAATGAAATTAAATTAAATCAAAACAATTAAAACATTCAAAATTAAATTAAAACATGTCCAATAAATGTGTTTTATATGAGAATTACTTTGTTTTAATATACATATGAGGTTTGTATAATGATATTAATGAAAAGACAAAAATATATTCTATATCCAGGCATGCCGCATCACGATTATTTAACCTGGGGTCCCCATCTTAAACCAAAGACGAGATAGAGCACCCAGTGGTCTAGCCATCACTAGCAACAACATATTTCCGGCCGTGGAATATAGGCTTCTTAGCGGCAGAGCAGTTGTTCTCGTACCAAATGATTTGCACTTTTCTGTCGATATACAGAATGTAACAAAAATGTGCGGCACAAATTGCAGGACATATTCCTCACACGTAGACGAAGAAATTATGTTATATGAACATGGGTCTGGAAATAACTCATTTTCAACTCATTAATCATGGGAAACACGCACAAACAGAACGTTAGAATCATGCACTTTTGGTTACGTTGTCATTATGGTAGTTGCACCACCAGTGTTTTGTTTTAATGTCGCTGTTGCCATGCGATTTACGTTATTGCTTATTTACAGGTAACATCAACTGTTACAGTGAGCAGTGCGACCTTGGCAAGCACACGGGTTACTATGTACCAGTAGAGTTGATCACAAACTTGGCTCGTGGAATGGCAGTGTACACAAATGAGACATGGCAGATGCCCATTTGATGTATGGATTAGCAGACGGCAATGGCGATTGCGCTCAACGTTTGTACCGGGAGAGATTTCCAGGACGAAGATGCCCCGACAGGAAAACGTTTGAAGCCATTGATTGTCGTCTTAGGGAACATGGGGCATTTCAGCCTGATAATCGCGACCGGGGGAGGCTTAGAAGGACGAGGACACCGCAACGGGAGGCGGCAATTCTTCGGGCAGTTGACCCTAGTGTCAGTACAAGACAAGTAGCTGCAACAATCAATGTTGACCACATGACTATCTGGCTAGTGATACACAAGGACGGATGTATCCATACCATTTACAGCGTGTGCAGGCACTATCAGCAGCTGATTTTCCTTCTGCGAGTGGTTTATGCAACAAAGTGTCAATTATAATTTTACTGCAACGTGCTGTTCACACATGAGGCATCGTTTCAACGAGATCAGATTGTAAATTATCACAATCGGCATTTTTGGGATGACGTCAATCCTCACGCAACTATTGAAGCAAGTCATCAACAAATAGTTTCTGTCAATGTTTGGGCCGGCACTGTTGGTGACTGTTTGGTAGGGCCTCACATTCGTCCACCCAGGCTCAGCAGACAAAGTTACCATAATTTCGTAGAGAATGTTCTACTGATCTGTTAGTAGATGTGTCTTTAGCTGTGCGACAAAACATACTTCTTGCACAATGGAGCACCTCCTCATTTTAGTGTTAATGTCCGTCGGGTTCTAAACAACAGATTCGGTGACAGATGGATAGCTATAGGTGGACCAATTGCCTGGCCTCCACGCTCTCCGGACCTAAACCCACTGCACTTTTATTTGTGGGGGCATTTGAAAGCTCTTGTGTATCGAACTCTAGTACCAGATGTTCAGAGTCTCCGTGCCCGTATTATGGAAGGCTGCGAAACCGTACGTAATACTCCAGGGATACATCAGCGCATCCGGGATTCACTACGACGGCGGGTTGATGCATGTATCAATGCTCACGGAGAGCATGTTGAACATCTCCTGTGAGAAAGAGTTGCATGTGGTATGCTGGTACGTTCTATTCTTGTGTGCTTCCCATGATTAATGAGTTAGAGACTCATGTTCATAACACATAATGTCTTCGTCTACGTGTGAGGAATGTGTCCTGTAATTTGCGCCGTACATTTTTGTTACACTTTGTATATGGGAGACGCAGCAAAATCAGTCCGTGAGAGTTGGCAATGGCAATTGTAATAGAATTAAAATTTTTCTGCTGATTTCTAAGTATACCAAACTTATACTTTTTAGCATATAATGATGAATGAAATCATAAAGCATTTTTTAATATATGTGTTTAGATCAGAACCATTTTATTTCAATATGCTTGTATTATATTTTCCTGTTTAATCGAGACAAACCTTTCCGGAAATAGCTACATTACACATTTCGTTACAGATACAATGGGAATAGCTATACTCAAATGTTTTAAAACTGAACGCTATGAGAAACGATCGAAAATTTACAGGACTTTAAAAGAATGACTAAGTATTGAAGAATTTGAACCTTTGATAACAAATATCTCGGAATTGGCTGACGACCCAAAAACTTTACTGGAAATAATGTGTTTTAAAGAGGTGTACGTCTATGTGTTTTACTTTCTCTACTACGTACAGTAAGTAGGGGAAGTATTGTATTCCACCCAAATATTCGATACCGAGATTTCACCGGAAATACATGTTTTGAGACACCCTGAATCCAAAAAAAGCATTTTTGGAAGCATGTGTGTGCGCGTGTCTGTGTGTCTGTCCGTGTGTGTGTCTGTCTGTGAACAGCATAACTCAGAAACGAACAGTCGGATAAACACCAAACTTGGTACTTAGGTTCAGTATCTTCCACAGATGCGACACGAAGGTTTTCAACAAAATCCCCCCACCCCAGATTCCCTTTACATGGAACATTTTTCGAAAAGTTTAATTTTCTCAAAAATGGCTCTAACGATTTTGATTAAAATATCATATGTTTAAGATATTTTCATGACAAATAAAATGTATATCTCGAATTTTCTGGGAATGTCTCCAAAAGTATTCTTCATTGTGAACGACTTTTGCATAACTGGTAAACCATAAGAGATAGACAACATTTTACTACACAAAAAATGTAGAGCGCGTTAAAATACATAATTTATGTCATATACATTTTTGTTGTTGAGTGAACCATTTTCGAGATATTGCTTGTTATTCTCTTAAATTTTTCAATAATTTTCTCAAATGGGAATTCGTTATTCATTTTTTGTCTTGGATATGCAAAGAGTATTAATCTGTGGCAAAGGGAATGGTGCTGCACTTAGCAAGCAGCTATTAAGAGATATGTATGTGCTTAAAGGCTACTGTTTTTCTATATTGTCCTTGTAAATATATTTTCCCCTTACATCTACAAGAAAATTAGCAATAAGATAGATTCTGCAAATGTTTATTTCGATTAACATGAAGTAGATGGAGAATAAGCGTTTGTAAAAATAGTTTGTACAAGAGTAGAGAAAGTCATGTGCGTGTAACACATCAGATTTTTATGGTACGGTTTCGTTTATCGTTTAGCGTTTACCAGTTACACAAGTTTATACAAAATTCCTTCCATATGAAAAGGACTTCACGGGCTATTCCCAGAAAACTCAAGATATGCATTTTATTTGACATGTAAATGTCTTTAATATATGTTGTTTTAATCAAAATTATTAGAGACTTTTTGCAGAAAATAAAACAAATTCGAAAAATGTTCCATATAAAGGTAATTCGGGGTGGTGGTATTTTCTTTAAACTCTTTAAGTCCATCTTGGAAAGGTGGTGAACTTTAATACAAAGTACGGTGTTTATCCCAGTTTTAGTTTTTGAGTTATACCTCCACACACACACGCACGCCAACCCTTTTCTTAAAATGCCTTATTTTTATTCGGGGGGCTTGAAAGCGTATATCTCTGGTGAAATTGCGCCAAAAGCTAACCATATAGACAGGTAAAGCAAGTTTCAGCCACCGTAAAGTTTGCCTCCGGAAGTGGATTTTCTATACATCTCGGCGAGTTGCAAGCGATGACCAGGAAATAGAACTGAACCGGGCTAGTTTCAAGGAAATTAAACGTCCCACTTCTTTAGGAGCATTGACGGAGATAGAACCGTTTCCTTGAATGGAAAGAGAAGGAAAACCTGCATGGCATTGGCAAGAGAATTCCTTGCAGTACCGAACAGCTTAGAAAGAAGATGACATGTGCAAGGGGAAAAATCTGAGGTGATATATTCACATGGCTTTTTCTACCTTCTATAGTTTTTAATGGGTATACAAATTATTTTTACTCAAGCTTATTATTTTTATTTATTTTATTTAATCCAAATAAATCTTTGCAGAAATAGCAACATTGCACATTTCGTTATAGATACAAAGAGAACAGCGACAGTCAAATGTTTAATTACAGGGCGCCGTACGCTGGCCTTAAAATTCCATACTGTTCACATGCATTTGCGAGAAACAACTGAATGTTGACAGGACTTTAGGGGAATGGACAATTCGAACCATTAATAACAGATATCTTAAAAACAGCTTATGCCACAAAAAAACTTATTTGAAATAAATTGTGTGTTTTAAAGAGATCTACATCTTTCTGTATCGCTAAACGTTTACCAGTTTGAGAAAGTTATTTTGTTGTAGGAGTTGTATTGTATTTCGACTGTTGGGGAACGGAACACTTGAAGTTCGTTGCAACTGCACTATGGTACCCGGTAGCCTTCGTCAAAAAAAAAATGTTTAAAAAAATATTAACTTTGTAATTTTTACTGTTTCTTTAAATATTATATATTTACATTTGCCTCGGCTGCGTCAGTATTATTTTTTAGGAGCCATGAATCTCTTAACAGGGCGTGATGCGGCTGAAGAATGTAGGCTTACACAGATTATAATTTTTAATTCACTCCTTTTTATTAATTCTTGACACAATTTAAATAACACTTCATTGATATAGAGAGCTCTGAGATACTTTTATTAATTACTTGCACTTTTTAACACTAAACTATTTTCGTCTCACACGAATACGTAATAAATTTCTCGAGGACACATCTCGTGTCCAGTTAGGAACACTGTCTACAACCAACGCATCCAGTTATGAGCACTGTCTACAAACAGCTGACTTGATTTCAACCGCCTAAATTTGTAAATTTCTGTATTTTAAGTCTCTGATTGGTTATTCCTAATCCAATAGAATACTTTTATTTAACTTAAGCTTTATTCTGGTTGTTGATTGGCTATTTTATGAACTGGCACAAAAATTACATTATTGTTGCTCCAAGAATGACTAGTAGCATTATTACACTCTCTTACTCATTATTGGCTCAAGGTTACCTCATTGTTAGCAATTCCTTCCTTCCTTCCGAATTAAGAGTACTTTACAGGCTATTCCCATAAAATTCAAGATACACGTTTTATTTACCATACAAATATCCTTAATATATGGTATTTTAATTCAAAATCGTTAGAGCCGCTTTTAAAATATTAAAAATATCGAAAAATGATCCATGTAAAGGGTATTTTGTGGTGGGAAGGGTTTGTTAAAACTCTAAATATCTTTGGAAGATATTGAACCTAAATACTAGGTTTGGAATTTATCGGACTTTTCGTTTTTTAGTTATGGTGTTCACAGAACACACACGGAAATGTTTCCAAAAATGCTTTATTTGGATTCAGGTCGTCTCAAAACATGTATTTCTGGTGAAATCTTGGTAACAAATTTTTGGTGAAATGCAATAACTCCCCTACTTACTATTAAGTAGTAGAGAAAGTAAAAATTCAGAAGCAAAAACGTAATCTTCAAATATGCCATGCAGCTTTTTATTTCTAATATAAATCCGAAGATGATTTGAGTAACCGGATCAACACTGAATACCTTGCTATCCTAGATATCATAGTAGAGTTTTTTCTCACAGATGTCAGGCTCTCTTTGTTACAGATGCTCAGACAACGCTTAGAGTAAGGGATCTGCAACCTGCAAGGTATATAGAGCACTTATAAGTGAGGCAGTATTTTTAACACTTAAATGATTTCAGTCAAAATATATAATATAAAACATAATAACAGCCCGCCTTAAAGCAATATGTGTATGCAACAATATATAAAATGTGGATATTACAGTCATTGTGTTAATGTTTATATTATTGTATACATGTGTATTAATGTTATGTGAATGTATTACATAATTTAATAATGTAGGAGCTGTGAGAATAATAGGTTAAAAGTTGCTAACAATGAGGTGATCTTGAGGCAATAATGAAAGTAATAATGCTACTAGTAATTTTTGGATCAACAATAATGTAATTTTTGAGACAGTTTATAAATAGCCAATCAACAACCAGAAAACCTGAAAGTAAAATAAAAATATTCTATTGGAGTAGGATTAGCCAATCAGAAACAGAAATGGAGCAAAATTCACAAATTCAGAAGTCAGTTGCTTGTAGACAGCGTTCCTAACCGGACGCGAGACGCGTCCTCGAGAAGTTTAATACGTATTCAGTGTGAGACAAAAATAGTTTACGTGTTAAAAAGTGCAAGTAATTAATAAAAGAATCTCACAGCTCTCTATATGTGTGAAGTGTTAGTTAAATCGTGTCAAGGATTAATAAAAGGAGTGAAGTAAAGATTATAATTTGTGTAAGCCTACATTCTTCAGCCACACCACTCCTTGCAAAGAAATTCATTCTCTAACAATAATACTGACGCAGCCGAGGCAAACATAAATATATAATAATTAAAGAAACAGTCAATTTACAAAGTTAATATTTTTAAACTTGGGGCGAAGGCTACCGGAAGCTTTTTACCGTACGTGCGGTTGCAACAACTTCAAGTTCGACTCCCCAACAGTCGAAATACAACTTCTAAAATAAACACCCTCTCATAAGAGGCAGTGAAGGTCATGATTACATCGACTGTTTCACTCACGACCTTCCTCAAGACCAGCAATGTTTGAAAGAATATTGCTTTTAATCAATTGGTCCTGATTCACCCAAATCACATAGACATCTCTTTACCTCCTCCTCACGTGATGAGCTTTTTCCACTTCTCCACTACGTATAGCAAGGAGGGGAAGTATTGTAATCCACCCAAAAATTCGATGTCGAGATTTTACCGGAAGTATACTTTTTCAGGTCCACTGAAACTGCCCCCAAAGAGCATTTTTAGAAAAAAGGTCCGTCTGTCTGTTTGTAAACAGCATAACTCGAAAACGAAAAATCGTAAAAATTCCAAACTTGCAATTTAAAAGGATTTTCTTCAAGAGATGGGACACAAAGATTTTGAAGAAAATACCCCCACTCCAACTACCTTTACATGGAACACTTTTCGAAATTTCTGATTGTCTAAGGAAATGCTCTAACGATTTTGATTAAAGGTGTATACGACGGTGGTCTGAAAAGTTTCCGACTTCAACATGAAGATGGCGGCACTCGTAAATAAAAGCTAGTGAATTTCGCTGTTTATCTGTTGACAGTTACTCACCAAAGTTTCAGCCATTTTGGACGCTCAGTTATGTAACAGTCGTTTGAGTGAGGTGATGTGAGTGTTTTTATGAAAATGGACAAAATCGAGTATCAAGGTGTCATTAAATATTTGTTTTTGAAAGGCAATACGCCTACGCAAATCAAATATGAGTTGGATTCTGTGTATGGGGACTCTGCATCATCATTTACCACAGTGAGATTTTGGGCAGCTGAACTTAAACGTGGCCGTAAGAGCTTGGGAGACGATGAACGTTCGGGACGTGTAAAAACTGCAACTTCCGACGAAAACATCTCCAAAGTTCACCAAATGGTACTAGACGACCGCCGAATTAAAGTGAGAGAGATAGCAGAGTGTGTTTGTCACATATTAAATCAACATTTAGACACGAGAAAGCTGTCCGTGTGTTGGGTGCCGCGTTTGCTCACGTTTGACCAAAAACGTGTTCGAATGAACATTTCCAACGCTCTGTTAGCGAAGTTTAGGCGCAATAAATCCGAGTTTTAGCGCCGATTAATTACTTTAGATGAAACTTGGATACACCATTATACGCCCGAAACAAAAATACAGTTCAAACAGTGGACTGCAAAGGGGGAACCGGCTCCAGAAAAAGCAAAAACTGTTTTTTCGGCTGGGAAAGTGATGGCGACAGTTTTTTTTGGATAGTCATGGAGTTATTTTAATCGATTATCTTCAAAAAGGAAAAACCATTACAGGAGCATACTACGCATCATTACTAGACAAGCTGAAGGCAGAACTTGCGGAAAAACGGCCACATTTGCAGAAAAATAAAATCCTGTTTCACACCTCAGCGGTTGCAATGGCGAAGATCCACGAATTACGGTTTGAACTGCTTGAACATCCGCCTTACTCACCAGATCTAGCCCCAAGATACTTCGTTTTGTTCCCTCATCTGAAAATTGCGCTCGGAGGACAGAGATTTTCGTCAAATGAAGAGTCAATCACCTTCGTGAACAATTATTTTACAGAGAAAAACGCCGAGTACTATTTGGACGGGTTAGAGAAATGGGAGCATCGCTGGGAGAAGTGTGTAGAGTTACAAGGAGACTATGTTGAAAAATGAAAATACAAAACATTTTGAAAAAATGTCTGGTATCTTTATTAGGTCGGAAACTTTTCCGACCACCCTCATACGTAACAAGTAAAATGTATACTTTTAATTTTCTGGGAATACCCTGTCAAGTCTTTTTCATTCGGAAGGAATTTTAAACGTTAAGTGGTATACATTTTCTGTGGTGTAGTACGTTTTTCTCTATTTAAAACACACAACTTAATTCAAATTTTCTAGTATAAGCCATTTCTCAGATTTTCGTTATCACTGGCTCGATTGTTGTCCATTGCTTGGTTAATTTTGAAGTCCTGTCAACATTCAGTCGTTTCTCGCGATTCCATGGAAAGAGTATGGAAATTTAAGGCCAGGGCATAGCGTCCAGACCTAAAACATTTTAATATCACTATTTCTTTTGTATCTATAACGAAATGTATAATTTAGCTATTTCTGCAAAGGTTTATCGCGATTAAAATAAGTAGAAAAATAATAATCTTTCGTAAGGAATTTGTATAACCACTAATAAACGACATAAATTAGAGAAAGTCATGTGAATGTAACACCTCAGCTTTTTTAATATTCTGAACAGAATATGTTACACTTGAGGCAGTATTTTATATCACAACATTGTAAATGCCAGAGTGATTGTAGTGTAAATTAACATTATTGTATGACAATGATTTGAGATGTTTGTTAATTATAAGCATTGTTAAGAAATACGTTTACACGGCCTCACTGAAACTGACAATAGGAGCGGATAACAATGAAACGAGGGGGTGAGTTGTTTATCAGTTAGAAGAGACAAACAAATGACGTCAGAGTACGCGCTTTTCTGTAGAAATGGAGGGAATATTTTACCTAGAGCATATGTGTTCGTAATTTTGATTGGATATAAAAATAGACGCTAATGTTGGCGCGCTTTATTAACCAATAGCAGCTCTGTTATAATGTTTAGGCAAATCGGGGTGAGGGAGTATAAAAAGCTAAAGCCAGAGACAAGTATTGCTCAGTTCTACAGAATAATTCACAAGGCAAACGTCGCGCAGTTCAACAGAATCATTCACGGGTTACACGTCGTGCAGTTCTACAGATCTCTCGCGTTGTAAAGTTAGTTAAAAGATGTGATATACGCGAATTAATAATGTGCGGCAAATAAGGGATAGTAGTTACATTCTAAAATACAACAGTTTCAGTCGGGCGTGTATCAAGAGTAAATATGTGAAATCAATAAAATGCGACGGCAATAAAAGTGTAAAAACAAATTCTTTTATCAGTGTTATCTTTTAGTAACAACTCCTTTCCGTTTACACACCCTGTTCAAGAGATTTGCTCGACTGGGTAATAATAGCTAGCCGGAGGACAAAGAACTCAAAATTAAAATAGTAAAACAATAACAGCGCTCAACAAATAAGATAACACGAAAGTTACCGTGACACACTGTAACTAAATGAAGAATATTATTACGTCGTTGTACACAAGTTAAAAATATATGCTTACAACTTTGTCATTTACAATAAACATACTAAAACATAGAACAAATCCCTTCCAATTCCTACAGATTTAATTATTATGTATTCAACAATAATGTTTCAAATAATATTTGTTGCAATAAAGAAAATCGTTTACTAGAATGTTGGTTATTGCATTTCTATTTCTAGTTTCCCACAGCAGATGGCACTAAACAGTATTCAATAATCAACTGATCAAACAAAAAATGTGATTATTATTTTAAAACAACGCCGTTTATGTTGCAGGTAAATATAAAACTTTAAGACTGTATTTTAATAATATAAATTTTGGGTATATCACTTAATTTTATTCGTGAAATAGTCCTTACAAATACTGTTCTTAATTTCATAATTTTCTAGACATATTCTCTCGTTACTATGTAGTAATCGATGATTTGGAAATCACTTGTTTCATTACCAGGCAGAAGGGTTTTAGTAAGTAAACAGAGCAAGCGTGTTACCGCACTGAGTATAGGTGAAGTCAGGTACTGTGACGGACACACTCCTCCCAATATGTGAACTGAGGTTGTTCTCTGTGGCCTATAGTTGGTCGCCGTATGTGGTTTTTTTTTTGTTTTTTTTTTTTGCGTAACATCAACTCTTCTTATATTAACTTAGATCATTATAACACCATGTAAATTTTAGCCTGTAGGCCGGGCCCCATATAAATTCCTTGTGTCATTAAATAAGCCTGATAACCACTCTCCTCCCCTTCCCTTCACAAAAGCCAGTTTCGTTGCGTCTGTTCCTTCACTGCTGCTATATCCACAGTGAAGGAAACAATTTTACCAACTTTGTTTTAGGATCTGTCATATATTTAGAATCATTTCGGTAATAGTGCAACTACAATAACAAATGTATGTACAAGTAAGGACATTAAAAATACCAGAAGCTCTTGAAGCAATACAAGGGGTTTCAGAAACACCGAGTAAGGTATAAAGCTGGAACTTTAAAGAAAGGGTGACGAAGAAAGCTAAAAGTATGGCTAGAGAAGAATTCAGGGTACACAGACACGAGTAAAATGACTTACTGAGACAGAATCTCAAGAAAGTCTGATATTTCGTTTTGTATTTGCTCCTACTACGTCGGGAGATGTGGAGCATAGCTTTTCAAAATATAACTATGTGCTAGTCGCCTGGGACTTGTGTTCCATGTATTTCGAAATGTTGCACACTACCAATAACTAAACATATCCGCATTGTTTTCTTCCGATACTCAATAATTCTGATCTACCTGCTTTTGATGCAGGGTGTAGCACCTTCAACTGTTCATATTTGTTTACAGAGAACACTGCATCCGCCTTCCCTCGTCACCAACCTTCGGTGCGTTCATAACTTGATGGATTACTTACCAAAACCTCTCTGCCTGGGCATTAGCTAGGAGATCCCAACGCTTGTTTGAGTCTGCTGTATGTGTTAACTTTGGAAGCTGAAGTGCCTGTAGGTATGTAATTTTTTCTCCAAGAATTGGAATACTTAACTAGCAATTGGATACCATTTTCGATGACAGTGAAAAAGTAAATGGGCAAGTGTGGTTACTGCATGTCTTCTCCTTCTCCTCTTTCAAGATTATGCACCATTCCCCTTCCGTTTTCCCTGACATATGGGTTGTTACATACCACCCGTGCTTGTAGACCAATTTGATGACTTCTACTTTAGTCATTGATGTCATTGCTTTTAGCGATTGACTGTCAAATTTGTGCATCAAGGCCGGTCACACTTATAAATGTTATACGGAATCAATTGCTTTTGTTCCTTCGAGTACATGCTGTTGTTTCCTTAGAGATAGATCTTTGTTCTTTATATAGCATTTCAATTAAGAAACGTGGTGAGTGAAGCAGGGGATGTGAAATATATTGCACATGTTCCCTTCCCTTTCCTCTTCACTTATCAATTTCATCTTTTCAACCTTCTTCCTTCATGAGTAGGCGGTAGCAACCCTCATATATTGTCTGAACCCCATCTACATCTTACGTTTCACGTTATATTTCACCCAAGAACTGGATTCACCCTAAGTTTATCTCAGTTTCTTTGCTTCCCTACTTCCTTTTTGTCCCTTTTTTCTGGAAACTTAAGGGAGTAGAGGATACTTATTCTTTGTTTGCAGCAAACTTGTTTTTTTCTTTCAAAAGAATGCAGATCGCATTTCGACAGTTTTCATAATATTGAAGGGGACAAGGTAGTCTGAACACATGGAAATTACACCTTAAGTGTGTTAAATTACCACTGCTCTTAAAGTTCTCAATGGGTTTTCCTTAAATTCTATATGATTTACTCTAAAAATTATTATAATTATTTCAAGTGGTTATTTGCTATGAGAGCCTATGTAGTTGAGGCAGTAAAAATTATTTCATTCAGCAGAAAAATAATAAAATTTACTCTTAAAACATGTGAATTCATGTACCTTTTTCTCTGATAATACTTGCAATACAGAATCACACTTTTGTATGCTCGTTCTTGGTTTAATAAAATATCTTCTGAACCTCAATTATTTAGTTATGTATATTAGTTTACTAGAAATTGAAAAAAAAATTAATTGCAATGTCCAAAAAGTAAAAATGTGGAAAATTTGCAGTGTTGTTGCTTTCTTAATATCACTAATATACATTACAAAATTATGATTGTGGTTCAGAAAGTTTAATTATGTGTTTTATACATGTTCTGAAAATTTCAGCTCTCTACCTTTCATACTTTCTGAGAAAAAGGTAAAAAGGTATCCAAAAATATTGTTTTGAGAAAACTGAATTTAAAGTTTGAACGTTAAACTTCTGACACACTTCAGTATATTCCAGGGTCATAATCATCTACACCTTCATTCCTGGATTACTGCAGCCTTTTTTGATTGCCTTCTCTTGGTCCTGGCCTCTTTTGTTAGTTGCTGGACTGCTCCCTGGGCATGATATAGTCATTCGTTGTTGAAAGTTACAAAAATGTTCTAAAAAGGGGCGTGGCATGACAGCTTTAAAGGAATGCAGACTAGAATTTAAATGATATTCAAATGTCTTAAAAACCTCTTAACCCCCAAAAAGTATATATTTTCTGAAACTGGAAATAATAGAGATTTTATTGGTGCCTAAAACAAAAAATGTGATTTCTTACCATTTCAGAGTACCTTGTCCCCTGAAGATGACATCCTTGATGTTAAAATGTCCTCCATCAAGAAGATATAATTATTCGTGTGCTTTGATTTAGTGCCCATACCATCTCTGATAAGTTATGTCCATTGTAATTATACATTCTACAGTTCTTTGGAAATGAATGTAGCTGTGGAGAACAGCAAAAGAGAAGAAAACTTCATATCTGAAGTTAGCTCAAGGCGTAAATTCCTTATCCTTTTCTGAAGTTTCATCTTATCCTCCTCCTTTGTTTGTGACCTGGTTCTAGTTCAGCAAAATTAATCTTCGCAACAGAGCTCTCTTTAAAATCAAAAGGAGAGCCAGTGGAAGTCATTTCAAGCTCAACAGAAGAAAGTGAAGTGCAAAGTGTAGTCAATAACTGTTCATTTAGGTCCACACTCGCCGTATGCGAATATTGATAAGACGAACGAAAAATATATCATTACAGGCAGAGGGGTTTTAGTAAGTAAACACTAAGTTCGGAACGCACCCAGGGCTGATGGCGAGCAAAGGTTGGAAGCACTTTTGACCTTGAAGTGTTCTCTGTAAACAAATATGATATACAGTTGAATGCAGTAGTACTTCGATACCAGGTAGACCAGAATAAAGGAATAATAGAAGAAAGAAAAAAACGTATATTTTACTATTGATAGTGTCCAACAAAAGCTATTGAGGTTTAATTGGCATTAATATACAGAAATCTTCTTGCGTTGGCTTTTCTTTTAGTGAAAGCTGTAATTTTTATAATCAATATCTGCCCTTATTAGCGTATGACACAGATACTCAAAAAATTCTGATGCATATAGAATTGGGACCTCGATACTCTCGATACGCGGTGGTATCGAAGTGTGTCTAATACTTTGAGATAAAACTTCGATATTTTTAAACGTTTAAGTTTCGTATTATTAAAAGCTTTTGCATTTAACGTTATGCTAGATAAGAAATGAAAGGAGTTATTGCCTCGCGTGTCCCCAGAGAGTTGCCGGACTACAGCTCTTGATAAACCTTGACTGTGTTTCCTGTGGGTAAATCAATGCAATATTCTATAGACTGCTGTGTCTAAATTAAAAATACAAAACAATGTAGGAAGGAGCAGAGGTGGTCACGTAACATACAACGTTAACTGAGCTGTGAATGAAGCCAATTTAACTGACGCACTAAATTTCGTTTCTGCGATAGCTGGCTTGGTGACTCATTCTCAACCTTTTCATGTACCTACTTGGTGATGAAACCTGTGGATCCAACAGAAACAAATCAGAACTTAAGACGCGAGATGGCACAGCGCATGGAAATATTTGTTCTTTCCTTCCATTTGCTAGTTTGTGTTTATGCAAGTCTAGCTCGGGTCACGAGCATAACTTACAGGTATACCGTACGACTAATTTCCATAATACGGACAGAAAATCCTTTAAAAGAACGTTTTCAGCATAGAATACAGTTTCATAGAAATGGAAGCAAATTATTATTATTATTATTATTATTATTATTATTATTATTATTATTATTATTATTATTATTACTATTAATAATAATCCTGCCAATTGGAGAATGTCAATAAAGAACAGTTTTGGAAGTAGCATACAACAAAATTGGTTACATGGGTTTATACACAGAAAACTACTAATAAGAACATAATTCAGTGAACTAGCTATCGCGTTTACACTTTTTTTTATAAAGTGATTATCGAGAATTAGTGGTATCATCCCATCACTAGATACATACAGGCTGAGCCAAAAGACTCCGAACCGCCTCCGCGGTGTTTTTCCTGTCCGCGCTCTCGGCGCTCGTTGCCGTCTGCCGCTATAATAGAAAGGCGCGGATGAAGCCATACAACATTTTTAAAACTACTTTTAAAGTCTTTACTTACCAATTTTATGAAAGGAGATGCTGAAACTCGCCTACGTCGTTGTCCATACATTTTTGGTACCTCTTTAGGAAACTATCCATCATGGAATTTTTGGGAGAAATTTTCCAAACTATGACAGATGTCGTCTAATGTTTCTTCGGTAAGAACCGAACGCCGTCTTTTAGATTTCTTAGCCTGAACACTTCCTGTGGCCTGAAATTTACTGTAAAGTTCATGTATTGTTGTACGGCCTGGAACTTTTACACCAGGAAATCTGTGAGCTGACACTCGACAGAGTTAACACATACGAATCAAAAATAAATACGCGCTGTGTGTATAATATAAACTTTGTTTATAGCAGCAGTGCATTATCATGTTTTTATCATATTTCCATACGCCCAGTGGAAAAACACCGCGCAGCCGGTAATATTGTTAATAAAATACCCTTCCGGGGTAACTTAAAACTTAAAGTATATAAGACAAACCCACACACCCTGGAAGAATTAAAACAAAATATCCGCCAGAAAATTTCTTAACGTGAACTACGGTGAGAGATGGATAGTTTCCTAAAGAGGTGCCAAAATGTATGGACAACGACGGTGGCCAGTTTTAGCATCTCATTTCGTAAAGTTGGTAAGTAAAGCCTTAGAAAGTAGTTTTAAAAATGTTGTATGGTTTCATCCGCGCCTTTCTATGATAGCGGCAGACGGCAACGAGCGCCGAGAACGCGGAGAGGATAAACACCGCACAGGCGTTTCGGAGTCTTTTGGCTCAATCTGTAGTTTGGAGCTGAGGAAGTTGGAAAATCAATTTCCTCGTTGTTTCTCTCTAATAATGTCACATTTTCTTTGAGTTTCATTAAATCACATTTTGTTTAACATGATGTTTTAAACGTCTTTTGAGCTAATATTACATCTGATGGTTTCGACATTTGTACTGAAGTGTTTCATGCCAAATTCCTCTACAAACTATGCTTATTGTGATGATGTTTTTTAATGTATGAACTGTTCTTTACTTTAGATATATTCTACAATTCTCCAATGCTGTATATATGCATCGAATAAATGGAACATTTGCAACGAATCGCCTGTTGCTTTGGGGAGAAGTGACGCCACTTATCCACTGTACGATAACACGATTGTTCTGTTTACTTACTAAAACCCCTCTGCCTGGTCATTACTGAGCGCATCGTAGCCTTAACTGTAATGTTAACAACTGATGGGGAGGGGACGAGACGTAGGTATCTAAACTCTAGAAAGTCTGGAAAGAATAGGAATGGTATATTCCATTTGAAGGAAAAGGAAATAGAATGTGTGGAGAAAAGTACAGAATCGATTGAAAGATAGAGAGCAAACACTGTCTTGTTATATCATCTTCGCTGACTCCATGAGCGCAATTCTAGTTCTACAACAAAAGTCGCCCAGAAACTCTTTAGTGCACGACATTTTACAGCTGTATAATGAGATAAAAATCTGTAATAAACGTGTGATACTGACATGGGTACCATCTCACATGGGCATATCTGGAAATGAAAAAGCTAAAGAAGCAACATGCCACTCTCCAAGCCTGGCCGACTTCAAGGTTCCGCATCACGACTTCCAAAATTTCCTAAAGTATGAAATATGTAAGAAATGGAAGCTACACTGGAGTTCCACATCCAATAGCAAACTAATCGACTTAAGCTCCAATCCTAGTTTCAGTTACCCACTAAAACATCTAATTCGTCGTGACCAGGAACTTCTCACCAGGCTACGTATCGTACATACTGCAATTACCCATTCATATCTCCTTGGAAAATATAATCAGCCTACATGCAAGCACTGTCACTCCATTCTCACAGTTCAGCATATAGTTGCAGAGTGCCATATCTACGATGTTCATCGGCTTCAGTGTGATATTCCTGCTAACCTCTCGGTGGCCTTAGTGATCCAACCATATGTCACAACATAGTAAAGCTTTTAAAAGAAATAAAATTGTATAATCTTATAAAATCAACGTTGTAATTTGTTTAAAAATATTGTAATAATTAACATTTATTGCAATCGCGTTATGACTTTAATGTTAAAGCGACAATAATAAATTTAAAAAAAACTGTCACAATTTACAGTCGAAACTAGAAACAGAATAGGTGGTCTAAAAAGTGTCCGACCTCAACATGAAGATGGCAGCACTCGTAAATAAAAGCTAGTGAATTTCGTTGTTCATCTGTTGACAGTTACTCACCAAACTTTCAGACATTTTTGACGCTCAGTTGTTATGTAACAGTCGTTTGAGTGAGGTGAGGTGAGTGTTTTTATGAAAATGGACAAAATCGAGTATCGAGCTGTCATTAAATATTTGTTTTTGAAAGGCAATACGCCTACGCAAATCAAAGATGAGTTGGATTCTGTGTATGGGGACTCTGCACCATCATTTACCACAGTGAAATTTTGGGCAGCTGAATTTGAACGTGGCCGTAAGAGCTTGGGAGACGATGAACGTTCGGGACGTCCAAATATTGCAACTACCGACGAAAACATCGCCAAAGTTCACCAAATGGTGCTAGACGACCGCCGAATTAAAGTGAGAGAGATAGCAGAGGCTATCAACATGTAAAAAGAACGTGTTTGTTACATATTAAGTCAACATTTAGACATGAGAAAGCTGTCCGCGCGTTGGGTGCCGCGTTTGCTCACGTTTGACCAAAAACGTGTTCGAATGAACATTTCCAACGATTTGTTGGCGCCGTTTAGGCGCAATAAATCCGAGTTTTGACGCCGATTAATTACTGTAGATGAAACTTGGATACACCATTATACGCCCAAAATAAAAATACAGTCCAAACAGTGGACTGTAAAGGGGGAACCGGCTCCAAAAAGCAAAGACTGTTTTTTCGGCTGCGAAAGTCATGGCGAATGTTTTTTGGGATATTAATGGAGTTATTTTAATCGATTATCTTCATAAAAGGAAAAAACCATTACAGGAGCATACTATGCATCATGACTTGACAAGCTGAAGGCAGAACTTGCGGAAAAACGGCCACATTTGCAGAAAAAGAAAGTCCTGTTTCACACCTCAGCGGTTGCAATGGCGAAGATCCACGAATTACGGTTTGAACTGCTTGACCATCTGCCTTACTCACCAGATCTAGTCCCAAGCGACTTCCTTTTGTTCCCTCATCTGAAAATTGCGCTCGGAGGACAGAGAGTTTCGTCAAATGAACAGGCAATCACCTTCGTGAACAATTATTTTGTAGAAAAAAAACGCCGAGTACTATTTGGGCGGGTTACAGAGCTGGGAGAAGTGTGTAGATTTACAAGGAGCCTATGTTAAAAAAGAAAAACAAATCTGAAAAAAGTCTTGTATCTTTATTAGGTCGGAAACTTTTCAGATATATATTGACGGGAGGAAATAGAGCCAGAAAGCAAACCTTGCTTGGCTTGGCCTGGGATCATGGCCAGCGAGATCAATTTGCTAACAAAGTAGGAATACGATCCTGGGTGTGTGTATGTTTGTGAACAGCATAACTCATAAACGAACAGTCGGATAAACACCAAACTTGGTACTTAGGTTCAGTATCTTCCAGAGGTGCGACACAAAGGTTTTTAATTAAATCCCCCACCCCATATTGCCCTTTACATGGAACATTTTAATTTTCTCAAAAATGGCTCTAACGATTTCGATTAAAATATCATATGTTTAAGATATTTTCATCACAAATGAAATGCATATCTCGAATTTTCTTGGAATGTCAACAAAAGTATTCTTCATTGTGAACGGCTTTTGCATAACTGGTAAACCATAAGAGATAGACAAAATTTTACTGCACAAAGAAAGTAGATTGCGTTAAAATACACAATTTATGTCATATACATTTTTTGTTGAGTGAACCATTTTCGAGATATTGCTTGTATTCCTTTAAATTTTCCAATACTTATACTTTTTCTCAAATTCGTTTTGTCCTGGTGATGCAAAGAAAATGGAATACTACACATAGCAACCAGCTCTTAAAACATTTGACTATCATTTAAAGCCTACCATATTTCCCTTGCATCTACAAGAAAATTAGCAATAAGATTAACATCTCGATATCCCGATTAACATGAAGTATATGGAGAATAAGCGCTTGTAAAAATAGTTTGTACAGGAGTAGAGAAAGTCATGTGAGTGTGACACATCAGATTTTTAAAGAATTTCGCTGCACCTTACAGCACCTCTTACAATACAGTGATGTGTGTTTGTGGTCGTTGTTCTGCTGTAAGACAAAAACACTGCCTATGAAACGAGTCTTACTTGGTATGGCATGGTATTAGAGGATTCTACGGTATTGCTTTTGTTCCCAGTTTTCTTCAATATTTACAATATCTGTGACGTAGCCAACACCGAAGCACTTCCAAACCATCAAGGAATCTCCTCCATGCTGAACAGTTGGCTTGATGTTCTGGGAAATCACAAATGCCCGAATCTTTGGACTAATCAGCTGGAACTGACTTTCAACTATAAACATGACCTTTTTCTACTCTTCAGATGTCCAATTCCTGTGTTAAATTGCATAGGCTAGGCATTTCGTTTTATTAATATGACACGACCATGGTTTCTTAGATGCTACATGTTACATGTCCATTTAAGCCCTCGCTGCAGAGTCGTCGCTTAATGGTTAAAACTGATATTTGTATATCACTTGTTTCCATTAACTCAGATCGAATTTCAGACGCTGTTTTGAATATGTCTTGTTTACTTATGAGTGTGATGTACTTATCTGTTAGAACTGAGGTCTTTCTGGGCTTCCAGGCCTTGAATGATCACTCAAAAGATCAATAACTGCATAGCTGGAAGCTGGTATGCATCACCAAGAGATACCTACTTTCTGCATTTGAGCTACTTCGGCCATGATGTGCCCTGCATGTGGTAGTGATGTAATTATAAAAGGTTTTTCTACTGATATTTCTTTCCTTGGAGTCGTTCTACTGTGGTTGTCACTTACTGTTTACACGGAGCTTCAGGCAACTTCTGTGCACGTATTACTGCCCTGTTATGATCTGGGACAGTCCTCAAATGATTGTGTGCACATGCAGTTAACATCAACTCACACCTAACGTCATCTAGACGGTCATGCATCTCTTAATTAGTGCACTGATTGAAAGCGAAGTTCTTGCTTATTTTGCTCTTTCGTTTCTAATTTCGAAAATATGCGGGTTTTTATTTTGGCTAGTTTGTATTTTGTAATAATAAACATGTTTATGTAAAATAAAGTAACTTATTCCATTCACCTTCCCTTTAACTGCGATTATTATTCAGTTATTGAAATTAAAGTCCGGTAGTGTAGATTAAAAGTTGCCTTCACTAGATTTAAGGTCATCTACAGTATAGAAATGTAGCCTATAGAGAATTAATATTACCTATTCAGAAAACATAGCTTTTAAGCATAAAATTATGAAATTTGAACTTCAGTATAAGATAATTAAAAATATGATGTGTTACGTTCACATGACTTTCTCTACTCTTGTACAAACTATTTTTACAAACGCTTATTCTCCATATGCTTCATGTTAATCGAGATAAACATTTGCAGACTCTAGCTTATTGCCAATTTTCTTGTAGATGTAAGGGGAAAATATATTTACAAGGGCAATATAGAAATACAGTAGCCTTTAAGCACATACATATCTCTTAATAGCTGGTTGCTAGGTGCAGCACCATTCCCTTTGTCACAGATTAATACTCTTTGCATATCCAAGACAAAAAAAATGAATAACGAATTCCCATTTGAGAAAATAAGTGTTGAAAAATTTAAGGAAATAACAAGCAATATCTCGAAAATGGTTCCGTCAACAACAAAAAATATATATGACATAAATTGTGTATTTTAACGCGATCTACATTTTTTGTGCAGTAAAATTTTGTCTATCTCTTATGGTTTACCAGTTATGCAAAAGTCGTTCACAATGAAGAATGCTTTTGGAGACATTCCCAGAAAATTCAAGATATAAATTTTATTTGTCATGAAAATATCTTAAACATACGATATTTTAATCAAAATCGTTAGAGCCATTTTTGAGAAAATTAAAATTTTCGAAAAATCTTCCATGTAAAGGGTAATCTGGTATGGGGGGATTTTCTTGAAAACCTTCGTGTCGCATCTCTGGAAGATACTGAACCTAAACACCAAATTTGGTGTTTATCCGACTGATCGTTTCTGAGTTATGCTGTTCACAGACAGACACGCAGACAGACAGACAGACAGACACACAGACACACAGACACACACACGGACATGTTTCCAAAAATGCTTTTTTTGGATTCAGGGTTCTGAAAACGTATTTGCGGTGAAATCTCGGTATCGAATTTTTGGGTGGAATACAATACTTCCCCTACTTACTATACGTAGTAGAGAAAGTAAAAATTAATATAAAATTGGAACAACATTGGTGTTTTCCATATATTTGTAGTGCAAATAGTTAACCAATTAATTCCATTGAATTTCTTTAAACTAATATCATTAAGGCAAGTGCGGATACTACATTTAGAAGGAAAAATGCTGGAATTTACTAACGTTCCTGGTTTTTACTGTGTTTAACGCCTGCTCTTACTACATAGGTCACAAGTGGTAACACTGAAATGATAACTGGAATGGAAAATTTGGGAAAGAAATGTTTCAGGCCTGAATTTATGGTATAGGCTGATATTTTCGTCCTGAACCTCCTTATCTGTAAGCACAGTAGCCGGACATGTCCATTATCTTGAGTGGTGTTGGGTCAGTAGTAACCGAGTAGCAGGCACATATACGCAACGTGAGAAAGGTGGCATCACCACGCGTTCCGAGTGAATGTAGTACAATCGCGTACACATTTATTGTGTTACTATGTAGCTAAAAGTAAATTGGGTAGAAATAACATGCTGAATTCAGACAGGGGAAGTGATATTGTCACGAATATAGTTTAAATTAGCAAATTGTCTAACCTTTCCAATCTTCAAGTCATGACGAACGGGGACGTCACTCGCTAGGTATGCGAAACTAAGAATTGCAACAGAGAAATACCGGGAGCTTAAATAACATTCTAAAAGAAGAGGTTATTTTGACAATTTTATTAACAAAAGAAGTGTTACGTGCACTTTACACTATGTAAGAACGTAGGCTTTCACGGCCGGTGTCACAATTATAACTAATATAATTTTCCGGGCTGTTATGCCGTGGTCTGCTGAAGAAAGATTTCCCAGACGTTTCGTCCACAACTGCGGTGGACATCTTCAGTGGCGCGAACGAAGTCTTCTCGGTGAAAGTATCGCAGCGTCTGATGCGTTGGCCGTTAGTGCCGCTCTCTTTATAGTGTGGACGACAGAAAAATCGGCAGTCGCCGAACATGCCATTGAAGCCGAGGGCGAACACATTATTAGATTTCAGGACACCAACATTCTTTCCTCCATAAAACATTACCATACCCGGCTACAACGCGAAGCAATAGAGATTTACAAACATCCCAATAATTTCAATAGGAAAGAAGAAGCATTGAAACTCAACAGTAACTGGCATCTAGTCATCAAAAACAAGAAAGGTCATACAAAACCGAAAAACACTGCGAGCCAATCAGAAGAGAGCAACAACACAGCCGGCGCCAGCCCCCTCATACCAGCGGGCCAATCAGCAGAGAGCGTCCACACTATAAAGAGAGCGGCACTAACGGCCAACGCATCAGACGCTGCGATACTTTCACCGAGAAGACTTCGTCCGCGCCACTGAACATGTCCACCGCAGTTGTGGACGAAACGTCTGGGAAATCTTTCTTCAGCAGACCACGGCATAACAGCCCGGAAAATTATATTAGTTATAACTTTACACTATGTTCACCCAAAACTCACCCTTACCGCGAGACAGGTGCAGCGAGTACAACACTCTGTTCCTCACATTACGAAGACTTATTAGCTAAAGAGGTTGAAACACCCAATCCAAATTATTTTATAATTAATCGCTACCACTACTACTTCCTGTCCAAGTGTCACTCAAACTCCTCGAAAATTCTGGATGTTTCGAACTCTTTCTAGAACAAGTACAATGCTGTGAACGTTGAGTTGATCCTTCCGAAACAGAAAAACCAACTCACTCCGGGAGGGTCGACTCAAGTCAGGCCTACTCGCCGCATGTATAATTACGTTAAGAAGAATCTAGATTAAGGACAGCCACTTTACAGACCAGTTGAAGGCACTACCAGTGTATCTGTGAGCAGTACAACTTTTGACAGTATTGAGCATCTTTAGATTTGTGTCTCGGTTGCCAACCTTACGCTTTCCTGATGTTCCACGCCAGGGGAATACAGCCAGCCGTTCTCCCCCACAATTGATTACCTCCTCTCCGTTTCTGCAGGTCGAAAAAAATCCTCCTATACCTCCGCGGTATTTCTAATTATGGGGCCTGAGGAAAACTTGAAAAAAAATCTGATGTGTTACACTCAAATGACTTTCTCTACTCTTGTACAAACTATTATTACAAACGCTTATTCTCCATATGCTTCATGTTAATCGACATATCGAGATGTCAATCTTATTGCTAATTTTCTTGTAGATGCAAGGGGAATTGGTAGGTTTTAAGCGATAGTCAAATATTTGAAGCGCTGGTTGCTATGTGGCGCATTCCATTCTCTTTGCATGTCCAGGACATACAAAATGAATAACGAATTTGAGAAAAAGTATAAGTATTGAAAAATTTAAGGGAATAACAAGCAATATCTCGTAAATGGTACACTCAACAAAAAAATGTATATGACATAAACTGTGTATTTTAACGCGATCTACATCTTTTGTGTAGTAAAACTTTGTCTATCTCTTATGGTTTACCAGTTATGCAAAAGTCGTTCATAATGAAGAATGCTTTTGGAGACATTTCCAGAAAATTCAAGATATTCATTTTATTTGTCATGAACATATCTTAAACATTCTATATTTTAATCAAAATCTTTAGAGCCATTTTTGAGAAAATTAAACTTTTCGAAAAATCTTCCATGTAAAGGGTAATCTGGGGTGGGGGGATTTTATTGAAAACCTTCGTGTCGCATCTCTGGATATACGAACCTAAATACCAAATTTGGTGTTTATCCCACTGATCGTTTCTGAATTATGCTGTTTACAGACACACACAGACACACACGGACATGTTTCCAAAAATGCTTTTTTTTGGATTCAGGGGTCTCAGGGGGTCTCAAAACATATATTTCCGGTGAAATCTCGGTATCGAGTTTTTGGGTGGAATACAATACTTCCCCTACTTACTATACGTAGTAGAGAAAGTAAAAATAGATAAGCCAAAATGTGTATAATTTTTAGACACATTCTTTTAAATCGGAAGAAAAGCAAGCATCCATATTCCATGTGCTAGCAATCCTTGTACGTCCACATCGAGGAGAGTGTGATATTTCATTTCACATGGCTGTGTAGGATATCTGGTGCTCCTAAAGATTTCTGTATCGGTCTTCCAAACATGCATTGTTGAGCTGTCTGGAAATGGTGACTGGAGCGATCTCATTCTCTGATCAAACGATTTTCTCGGCGTCATCACTTTTTCTGCTGGAAAGCAGTCGCCGTCAACACCGCGGATGGCGCCTGGGAGGGTCGGATTGTGCAGCTTTGTGGAAATAGGGAGTGATGAATAGCGGAACGAAGGGAGACCAAGTCAGAAACAGGCGCGCCCCCTCAACAGTAACCTACCGTCCGTCTTTCATCGCCCCGCATTATTGTGTTAAGACCTCTTCGTCATATCCAACCCACCAAACACGGCCGAAATATTGTCTGAAGCGATTAGACTCAGAGAGCTGTCGTCCGTGTTATTCGAATTTTCCACATAAAGCTATAGTGAATCAGAGAAGTGCATTCTTAAATCCCAGAGTTATTTTCTAAATATATTTTTACTTTCTCTACTACGTATAGTAAGTAGGGGAAGTGTTTTATTCCACCCAAAAATTGGATACCGAGATTCCACCGGAAATACATGTTTTCAGACCCCCTGAATCCAAAAAAAGCATTTTTGGAAACATGTCCGTGTGTGTCTGTGTGTCTGTGTGTGAACAGCATAACTCAGAAACGAACAGTCGGATAAACACCAAACTTGGTATTTACGTTCAGTATCTTCCAAGGATGCGACACGAAGGTTTTCAAGAAAATCCCCCCACCCCAGATTACCCTTTACATGGAAGATTTTTCGAAAATTTTAATTTTCTCAAAAATGGCTCTAACGATTTTGATTAAAATATCATATGTTTAAGATATTTTTATGACAAATAAAATGTATATCTTCAATTTCCTGGGAATGTCTCCAAAAGTATTCTTCATTATGTACGACTTTTGCATAACTGGTAAACCATAAGAGATAGACAAAGTTTTACTACACAAAAGATGTAGATCCCGTTAAAATACACAGTTTATGTCATATACATTTTTTTGTTGAGTGAACCATTTTCGAGATATTACTTGTTATTCCCTTAAATTTTTCAATACTTATTTTCTCAAATGGGAATTCGTTATTCATTTTTTTGTCTTTGATATGCAAAGAGTATTAATCTGTGGGAAAGGGAATGGTGCTGCCCCTAGCAACCAGCTATTAAGAGATATGTATGTGCTTAAAGGCTACTGTATTTCCAAATTGCCCTTGTAAATATATATTCCCCTTACATCTACAAGAAAATTAGCAACAAGATTGACTCTGCAAATGTTTATCTCAATTAACATGAAGCATATGGAGAATAATCGTTTGTAAAAATAGTTTGTACAAGAGTAGAGAAAGTCATGTGAGTGTAACACATCAGATTTTTCTACAAGCGCCAGGCTATCTGGGCTCTGACATTAAGAACATTGTGCTCAATGACAAAGTGTTGATGCAATACTGTCCATAATGATATTACATAACATAATTAGCTTATGATGTGCAAAAGTATTTTAATCCGAGACTTCTCTGTCGATAACGAACCCAGCACACCGAAAAGTTGCTGTTACTGGATTAAACGGTTAATTGGCATTCTCTGTCAGACATTACGTAAATATCATTAATGCGGACTTGTTAAACAACCACTTCCCCCCAGCATTATAAAAGAGTATTTAGAAAGTAAGGTCTATTTTGCAATAAAGCACGAAGTATTAAGTATTTTCCGTTAGTTTATTTTTCCCTTTTCTACTACATATAGTAAGTAGGGGAAGTATTGCATTCCAACCAAGCATTTGATACCGAAATTTCAACAGAAATATATGTTTTGAGGTGCCCTGAATCCAAATAAAGCGTTTTTGGAAACATGTCCGTGTGTGTGTCTGTTTGTCCGCGAAAAGCATAACTCAAAAACGAAAAGTTGGGTAAATACCAAACTTGGTATTGGAGTTGAGTATCTTCCAAGGATGCGACGCGAAGATTTTCAAAAAAATTCCCCCCAACCCCGGACTACCCTTTACATGCAGCATTTTTCGAAAAAGTTTGTTCTCTCAAAATGGCTCTAAGGATTTTGATTAAAATATATGTTTTAGATATTTTCATGGCAAATGAAATGTATATCTTGCATTTTCTGGGAAAGGCCCCAAAATTCCTCTTCATTCAAATGTCTTTCGCATAACTGGTAAATCGTAAGATATAGATAAAATATTACTGTGTAGATTTCGTTTAAACACACAATTTATGTCCTATTCATGTTTTTGTGGAGGGAACCATTTCCGAGATATTCCTTGTTGCTTGTTTGAATTTTCTAGTACTTATACATTTTCTCAAATGGGAATTCGTTATTCTTTTTGTATGTTTTGGACGTGTAAAGATAATGGAATGCTCCACATAGCAACCAGCTCTTAAAATATTTGACTATCGCTTAAAGTCTACTGTATTCCACTTGCATCTAATAAGAAAATTAGCAACAAATGTTTATCACGATTAACATGAAGCATATGTAGAATAAGCGTTTGTAAAAATAGTTTGTACAAGAGTAGAGAAAATCATGTGAGTGTAACACATCAGATTTTTAGACGGTGCTATAGGGGTAATGAGTAAATTGAAAGGGAGGAGCCGAAGTGATTACACAGTTTACCGTAATCTATACTAATATTATGAAAATAGAGGAATTGTGTGTGAGTGTGTGTAGGGTAATTTAAAAAACCACTAAACCGATTTTAACATTCTTTCACCTTTGAAAATTCCAATTCTTCCAGATGGTCACAGACTATATAATGCTTCCAAATTTTTGAAAACTGAGGGTTAGAGAGTGCTTTTTACTTTCTCCACCACATACATAGTAGGTAGGGAAGGTATTGCATCCCACCCAAAAATTTCATACCGAGATTTCACCAGAAATACATGCTTTGAGGCTCCCTGAATCCAAAGGAAAAACTCATTTTTAGGAAAAGGTCCGTTTGTGTGTGTGAACCTACTGCGTGTATGAAATCGAAAACGAAAGGCCGGATAGATACCCACCCTTTACATGTAACATTTTTCGAAATTTTTTATTTTCTAAAAAATGGCCCTAACGATTTTGGTTGAAATACCATCGTCCGGGGTGCTTATGCGGGACCCGACTAGCCTACGCACTAACACCTAACAAACTCCCTGCATGTTAGACATACTATCTGCACGAGGGAGGCCATGTAGTTTGCACGGAAACGCATGCCGGACAACTGGGGCAATTAAAATTTAATATCTAGCTGCAAACTTTTTGGCCTCACCCCAGTATATAGAAATATACATTTTTTGTGGAGTGAACCATTTTCGAGATATTCCATGATATTGTTTGACTTTTTCAATACTTAAACCTTTCCTCAATTAGGAATTCGTTATTCGTTTTTTATGTCCTGGACATGCAGAGAGAATGGAATGCTCCACTTACTAAACCCTTAAACCCTACCATATTCCCCTTGCACCTACAAGAAAATTAGCAATAGGATGGTTTCTGGAAATGTTTATCTCGATCAACGTAAAGTAGATGGAGAATAAGCGTTTGTAAAAATAGTTTGTACAGGAATAGAGAAAGTCGTGTGAATGTAACACAAGAGATTTTTTTCCCTTAAGTTCCTTTCTTTATATTCAGGAATTAGTTTTCATAGCACATTCCTCCATTTCCTTTTTCCTCCCACAGTTTAGAATTACACTTTTCATGACTATTTTGCTGTCTTCCTTCCCAGTCAAGTTTAAGATGCTCTTTACAGGGATGTTGTAAGAAAGCTTCAGAGACACATGCTCGCTATTTCCAACTTTACTAAAGCAATTAATTTTAATCCACTCTTTCTTTCCCTCTGCGTTCCATTTACCTGCGTAACTTTTAAATAAGTCCTCGCCAACTGCGAATCCTGTAAAATGTTTCCTTTAATGCACCAAAGTTGTACAATTCAAAAACCCTTAAGTTTTAGAGTGCTCTGTCTGTTTTATATTTTAACGAGGCATAAAAGAATAGGCTCTTTTGTTTAATTCTAACTGATTTGTGGTTTAAAGAAGTCATTTAACTTAACGTTGCACCATCTTTCCTTTTATTGATTCAAGTTTTGCATCTTTAATTTGTGCTGAAAGTTGCTATAATAAACTATTTAACCTAAAGAAAAACCAAATTGTATACGAGCTAACACCTTGCCTATAGGCTGTATGTTGTAAAGATAATGCTCACCGATATGGCCATTGCAGTTAAACGCAAGGTATAAATGTATCTATAAAAGAAAAAACCATTTAATAATAAGATATGCATATAAGTACGCATACATAACGTTAATATTTTTAGTGTAGATAGAATCATATATTGTCCCTTCTTTTCGATTATTCGTGTTTTCTTTCTGCCTTTAATTTCTCTCTACAGGAATTTGAGAGGCCCTTAGAGGAAATGAAGTTAGTTGAATATTCCAGGGGAATAAGGATGGCTTTAATATGAAATTATACTCTAATATGTATTATAATAACAACAATAACTGGTATAGGAAAATATATAAATAATTAGTAACTACATTATAAAGACTTTCTTGTAAATACAGGGTAGTCCATTTAAGTTGGGACTGTATAGTATCTCCAAAACTAAGCGTTGTAGAAAGAAATGTCTTTAATAAAAGTTGCTTGATATTATGGGAGAAACTAAATGCCATTAGCCGTGTTTTGTTTGGAGGACGTTATGTTAGTCATTTTAGGGTTAGTGTATTTTTACTTTCTCTACTACGTATAGTAAGTAGGGAAAGCATTGCATTCCACCCAAAAACTCGATACCGAGATTTCACAAGAAATACATGTTTTGAGGTGCACTGAATGCATATTAAGCATTTTTAGAAACATGTCCGTGTGTGTGTGTCTGCCTGTGAACAGCATAACTCAGAAACGAACAACCTTTTTTTGGATTCAGGGGGTCTCAAAACATATATTTTCGGTGAAATCCTAATAGTAAATAGACGTTTTAATTGGAAATAAAATGTACTTTTTATACTAAATAAATATTATCTTCCTCATCAATAAATGGAAATGTATAAGAATAATCATACTACATCTACAAAATGTCAGTATCAAGCAGCTGCTTCAAACCCAAAATGATGGTTAGATGTAAAGTGTTTACTGATTATTCGGTACCGAATTTTTGGGTGGAATACAATGCTTCCACTACTTACTATACATAGTAGAGAAAGTAAAAAGCATTTTTGGAAACATGTCCGTGTGTGTGTGTCTGTGAACTGCATAACTCAGAAACGAACAGTTGGATAAACACCAAACTTGGTATTTAGGTTCAGTATCTTACAGAGATGCGACACGAAGGTTTTCAAGAAAATCCCCCCACCCCAGATTACCCTTTACATGGAACATTTTTCGAAAAATTTAATTTTCTCAAAAATGGCTCTAAGATTTTGATTAAAGTATCATATGTTTAAGATATTTTCATGACAAATAAAATGTATATCTTGAATTTTCTGGGAATGTCTCCAAAAGTATTCTTCATTGTGAACGACTTTTGCATAACTGGTAAACTATAAGAGATAGACAAAATTTTACTACACAAAAAATGTAGATCACGTTAAAATACACAATTTATGTCATATACATTTTTTGTTGAATGAACCATTTTCGAGATATTGCTTGTTATTCCCTTAAATTTTTCAATACTTATTTTCTCAAATGAAAATTCGTTATTTATTTTTTTGTCTTGGATATGCAAAGAGTATTAATCTGAGGCAAACGGAATGGTGCTGCACCTAGCAACCAGCTATTAAGAGATATGTATGTGCTTAAAGGATACTGTATTTCTATGTTGCCCTTGTAAATATATATTCCCCTTACATCTACAAGAAAATTAGCAATAAGATAGAGTCTGCAAATGTTTATCTCGATTATCATGAAGTGGATGGAAAATAAGCGTTTGTAAAAATAGTTTGTGCAAGAGTAGAGAAAGTCATGTGAGTGTAACACTTCAGATTTTTTATGTCCTGGCCATACAAAGAGAACGGAATGCGCCACATATCAACCAGCTCTTAAAAGATTTGACTATCACTTAAATACTACCATATTCCCCTTACATCTACAAGAAAATTAGCAATAAGATTAACATCTCGATTAACATGAAGCATATGGGGAATAAGCGTTTGTAAAAATAGTTTGTACAAGAGTAGAAAAAGTCATGTGAGTGCAACATATCAGAATTTTTTTGTCTTGGATATGCACAGAGTATTAATCTGAGGCAAACGGAACGGTGCTGCACCTAGCAACCAGCTATTAAGAGATATGTATGTGCTTAACGGCTACTGTATTTCTATATTCCCCTTACATCTACAAGAAAATTAGCAATAAGATAGAGTCTGCAAATATTTATTTCGATTAATATGAAGTAGATGGACAATAAGCCTTTGTAAAAATAGTTTGTACAAGAGTAGAGAAAGTCATGTAAGTGTAACACATCAGATTTTTTATTCAGGAGGGTCTCAAAATCTCGATATCTTCTCCAATGCTTTCTGTGCTTAGTAGGCACGTCGTAGAAAGAGTAATAAAAGGTAATGAGAAGAGAAGGTCATGTGTAGTTATACATCAGATAAGCGCTGGGCTCCTTCTGCGTTCTTATATAACTTGTATGTGTATTAATTTTGTTAGACGTTATTAAAGTAAAATATAATAGTGTGTTAGAACAGGAAGTTTTGTGGATGACCCTGGGATTTACACAATGACCGATGCAAAGGTGATTGGTCTGTTATACAAAATATCCGTTTGTTCTGACCTGAGAATGTGCCAGACAATAAATGCATCGATGGCAACACATTTTATGTCCTTTCTATGTTTATCCGAGCGGAACTAAAGAGAACGTGGCAGAATGAGACTTAGAGGCTCGTCTCTTCTTCCAGTTGGTTTGAGACGGTGCAAGCGAACCGTTAACTAACACAGGATTCACATCTACAACGGTGAAAACGACGTTACCTCCATCTGCAGCCACAACACGGCTCTTATGATCATATAGCTTAAATAATCGGCAAGCGGCTAGTCAGTATACAGTATCCGTTCATAGGCGGATTACTAGCGAGGGATTGGATTGGTTAATACGTATCTGAGTTCAGTGCTCTGTTCTCTTTTTGTTGTTCTTTTCAGTGTTGAAATCGATACATACAAAAAGCTGACGTGTTACTTTCACATGACTTTCTGTAGCCTGCATCACTTATTAATGGGCATAAAAATTAATGTTGCGAAAGCTTATTTTAATCTAATAAACCTTTGCAGAAATAGCTACGTCACACATTTCGTTATACGAAGGCGGATCGAAAAGTAACGCACAATATTTGTTTTACAAAAAAGTTTAATAGTTAAAACAACAACAAAAAGTCACAAATGAACTTACAACTTTTACCCACTTTTTGATATAGTCACCAAGTTTCTCAACCCATTTCTCCCATCGTGATACCAGTTTCAATATGCCCTGCTCCTAGAAGTCCGTTTCCTTGGAGTATAGCCATCTGCGGACTGTTGATTTCACTTCCGCATCTGTCGCAAAGCGTTGGCCGGCCAGGAATTTCTTCATGGGACCAAACAGATGAAAGTCTGACGGTGCAAGGACCAGACTGTATGGTGGATGCGGAAGCACCTCCCAACCAAATTTGGTGACTTTATGACGAACAGCAGCAGCAACATGGGGGCGAGCATTGTCATGAAGAACTTTGACATCGTCATAATTCATGTTGTGGCGTTTGTCACGAAGGTCACGACGCAACTTCACCAAAGTTTTCATGTAAGCTGCAGCATTCACAGTGGTCCCGTGTTCAGCAAAGTCCAACAATACAACACCATGCATATCCAAGGACTTTCCTAGCAGATTGAGTCACTTTGAATTCTTTCTTCGCTGGGGAACCAGCATGTTTCAACTCCATACTTGCCTGTTTGGTTTCGGGCGTGTAGTGGTATGTGAAAAGTGACATTTTTATAAAAACTAGCATCACACAATAAATGAACTTGCAAGCCCAGAACAGTAGTAATAGAAAATAAAATATTTAATCCCTCAACGTTAAACACCGATTAATAATTTCTTTTGGACTATAAAAATAACCATCGGTGCTGTCATTTGAAATAGAATTCTACATTTTGCTATACCTTTTTAAGTTCCATACAGTTACAAAATTGGTATTCCAGGAAAGCATTATTTTGCATACTAAAATGTCTTCCGCAGAAGCGACAATTTTATAACAATTTACAAGTGTTATAATAATATGATGCCCAATTCTTCCATGTACAAGGAATGCATCTATATCAACTATGACCCAAGAATAAACATAACAAATGTGAATGTTCACAAGCTATCATCTTACTTTTGTGATACAGAAAGCTTTTGGGAGGAGTGTTGAAATATAAGGTACTATAATCGCACCTGCATTTATCGCGAAGAATCTGTGCCTTCAACTACAATGAATAAAATTTAAGAAAAACAAAATGCACAAGCACACACTTAAAACTATGTATAATGATTGCCAATCATTTACGAGTTACCTGAAAAACGATATTTTTCGGTTTCTGGCCTAAACTCCACACACTCAAACCAAATACTGAGGACACTCATGAAGAAATTCCAGGCGTCATCAAACGACGCCCTTTTAATAATAACGCGCCAGCAAAATTTGGAAAAAGAACTCTCCTTTTAATTAATAATATATTTAATGCAATACTTTCCCTTCTTACTATACATAATAGAGAAAGTAAAAAGTGCAACGAGTTTGGAAATTCAAACCAAGAAATATCTCGGAAATATTTAATGCACCAAAAATATTTGACACTGCGTTCTTAGATGTATATTTTTTTGTCTAATAAAAAATAACGAACCATTTTTCATGTAAAAGACGACTTCAGGTGGGGGTACTTTCTTGAAAATCGTCGTGTCGATTCCTGGGAAGATGCTGAACTTAAATACGAGGTATGGTTATTCATCCAACTTTTCGTTTATGAGTTATATTATACAAACACACACACATATACACCTTAAGTTGGACGTAGAGGAAATTTCTATATCCAATTTTTGGGTGGAATGCAATAATACTTCTACTGACTATAGCTAAGTAATAGAAAAAGTATTTAAAATTTACTCTTCACATTACATCACGAGAAACAAAATAATGGTAACTTTGCCCTTCTAAAAATATGCATCATGTTTAAAATTGAAACATTCAAATGCAACGAATATTTTGGCTATGGTAAAGCACACAGATTTCATTTGTCAAATTGTGTGCTGTAACAATATACACAACTTTCTGTTGTAAGTTTTTGGCTATCTCTTACATTCTTAATAATACAAAGCTGTGTAATATATATTTAGAACGAAGAGGGCTCCGCAGGCTGATTCGCAGTAAATTTAATACATAATATATGTTAATGATCATGCACAAATTTCGATGTACGATATTTTAAAAAAAATCTGATGTTTCTCTACTCTTGTACAAACTATTTTTACAAACGCTTATTCTCCATATGCTTCATGTTAATCGAGATGTTAATCGAGATGTTAATCTTATTGCTAATTTTCTTGTAGATGCAAGGGGAATATGGTAGGTTATAGGCGATAGTCAAATATTTTAAGAGCTGGTTGATATGTGGCGCATTCTATTCTCTTTGCATTACCAGGACAAAAAAATTGAATAACGAATTTGAGAAAAAATATAAGTATTGGAAAATTTAAGGGAATAACAAGCAATATCTCAAAATGGTTCACTTAACTAAACATATACATATATATATATACGATATAAATTGTGTATTTTAACGCGATCTACATTTTTTGTGTAGTAAAAGTTTGTCTATCTCTTATGGTTTACCAGTTATGCAAAAGTCGTTCACAATGAAGAATACTTTTGGAGACATTCCCAGAAAATTCGAGATATACATTTCATTTGCCATGAAAATATCTTAAATATATGATATTTAATCAAAATCGTTAGAGCCATTTTTGAGAAAATTTAAATTTTCGAAAAATGTTCCATGTAAAGGGTAATCTGGGGCGGGGGGATGTTCTTGAAAACCTTCGTGTTTCATCTCTGGCAGAGAGTGAACCTAAATATCAAGTTTGGTGTTTATCCGACTGTTCATTTCTCAGTTATGCTGTTCACAGACACACACATGGACATGTTTCCAAAAATGCTTTTATTTTATTCAGGGATCTCAAAACATGTATTTCCGGTGAAATCTCGGTATCGAATTTTTGGGTGAAATGCAACACTTTCCCTGTTTACTATACGTAGTAGAGAAAGTAATAGTATAATTTCTGAGGATTTAAAAAATAACGAACATTTTTCGGTGTCAATGATAGAGGTTGGTATATTTTCTTGAACACCTTTGTTTTGTATACTTCGATGATGCTGAACTAAATGTGAAGTTTGGTACTTATTCGCTTGCTTTTTTTTTGAGTTTGCTGTTCACAGAGTCACAGACATTTATGCACAATAACATTTTTTTTTAAATTCCTGGGTTAAATAGACCTCCAAACATATATTCCCTGTGAAATCTCCATTTCGAATTTTTAATAGAATATAATATTTTCTCGATCTACATTGTAAATATAAAATTAAAGGTAATGTACCCTTATAAATAAACAGATGATTAAGTGATTACATTTGTCGGCACGTGGGTGTTAAACAAGGTAATTCCTTGCTGGCAAAAGTTTTAGCGTGGCGATGGACTCGGCAATAAAGATATAAGAATTCAGAGAAAACATAAGTACGAAATTATACCAATGTTTATCATATGCAGATGATGTATGTACTGAAAACATCTTTTTAATATCTTGGATTAATATAAAACATTAAAAATAAAATATATGATAAAGAAAGACCAAGAAATTCAAAAGCATTAAAATATTATAAAACATGGCCTCTTATTACACATCCGTGTGAAGCAATACTAATAACATGAAATAAGGTCCAATTAATGAAATAGATGCTCTATGAAGAATAAGAAATACTGCAGACCTAAATCAGCTAGGAAAAAGAATATACATAATACATAAAATTAAAGCCAAAAGAAATAGTATGTCTGAAGAAAGAGTGGTAAAACGTATACAAAAGTGGAAAGCAATAACTTCAAGGAAAACAGTTCGTCACAAAAATCGATGGATAAACGATATATGACAGGGCGCATGACTTTGTGTCTTCAAGACAGAACTAAACGGAAGAAGCATGTTGAGAAGGTCAAAACTCCACAGTAATGAAGTATTAGGTTGTCTCATAAGTAATGTTGGTTTTTAAGTTTGGTATTTTATGATAGAATTGGTTTTCTTGCTATTTACAGGATGCCATGGCTAGTATTGCGTATATTGCGATAATGTGTCAGTCGTCAGTTGTTAATACACAATCACAAAATGGAAGTTACAAAGTTCTAAAGACTACTGGAAACAAAACTGACGCGGCTTGAAAAATATATGAAGTGGAAGGAGAAGGCGTCGTTAGTGAGCGTGTGGTACAACGATGGTTCCAACTTTTCAAGATTGGAGCAGAAAACACTACAGATTTACCACGTTCTAGAAGACCTAAATTATGGGATATTGAGAATGCACGCAGAGTTTTTGAAGAAAATCCGCAAAAAGGTACTCATAGGTAGTACTTTTGCTCCATCAAAAGACACCATACAACACCAGATTAAGAAACTTGGAAAATTAAACAGAAGCTGTAGATCTGCACCTCATGAATTGACACCTCAACAGGCTCAACGTAGAGTGGACTTCTGTCATCAGCTTATCGGTAATCCCATGAATGATAGATTTATGAGGAGAATTGTCACATGTGATGAAAAATGGGTCTATTACAACAACCCTGACGCCTCGAAACAGTGGCTCAGTTCCCGTCAACTTGCCAAAGCCATCGTTAATGAAAATCAGTTCGGCCGCAAAGTAATATTGTGTGTCTGGTGGAATTTTGAAGGAGTGATTCTCCAAGGCGGGCGTCCAGTCAATGCGAATCTTTATTCTCAACACCTGAAACGAGTTCATGAAATTTTGAGACATAGATACCCGGCATTATTTAACCGAAATACATTTCCCTTGCAGCAGGAAAATGCAACAACCCACACTTCACTAATAACCAAGACAAAAATTCAGTAATTGAAAGGAATAGAACTACTACCACACCTAGCATACAGCCCTGATCTTGTGCCTTCAGATTACCGTCTATTTCGACCCTTCGCCCATTTATTGTGAGGAAGAAATTTCGAAAACATTGAAGCTGTAGAAGTCTGTTTCACCGAATTCTTTGCATTAAAAAATCAGAGACTGGTACCGCCGCGGGATAATAAACCTCGCTGAAAGATGCCTAAATACCATATAATCTGATGGTCTCTACTTAAAAGAGTAGTTTAATTTCGTGTCAGAAAACGTTCCAAATAAAGTTTTACTTAAATACCGACGTTACTTATGAGATCCATCTATATTAGTCTCTCAAGATGCAGAAGAAAACATGTAGTCAGTTATCTCTTTAGCTATATAATTTGAAGTTCTACTAAGTACTGTTAAATAGTTAACTACAAGGGCTTTTCTCAAGATTGCGGTAAAAGTAATAAATTTTAACCGTCAAAACAGTGCTGGAAAAAGCTCAGAAATCAAAACCTAAATACACAAGCGTTTCGTAGAAGAATAAGCATAATATGCTGCATGCTAATTTGTCATTGTCTTGTTATTGTATTATATTTTATGGTGTCTGGACCACAAGCATGTAATAGTGACGATTGATACGACTGGTAGTCAAGAACTGTAATTAAATAAACTATAGTCGACATCCTTATTAATGTTAACATTATTGTTGGTTTAATGTATTAGTCGGCCACAATATGAGTGCGTTCGGTGGGAAGAGAAACTAAACTGTTACGGAACAAGTGGGCAGGACATGGAAGGACAGTCAGGCAAAGAAAATACTGCAATTCCTAGTTACATTTGCTAGTGAGGCTGACGCCTGTAAATGTAGTACTGCTTTCACTGTGCAACTATACATTCCCCTATCCCATTACCCTCACTCTCCTCTGATCCCTAGCCTTGATGATGTTACACATTGCCAACAAAAACAGTAGCGCCCTTCTCCAGGCGCGCTCATATGGTGGTCGATTAGTGCATAACAAGCAAGAACATAGATATATCACTGGTAATTTTACCCTCCATCCATCTTAAGGAATGATGAAATTATAGTTCAGTAACTTATAAAAAACCTTTGGGAGGGGTAAATCACCTGGTCATGTATTCTCCCTCTCTAACTGCATTGGACGGGCATGCCTCTGAATCACTGCTTAAGCAGCTGTGTTTTATTTTATTCTCACAAAATTTGTTATCCCTTAATCACACCATTGTTGTAGCTATCCAACTGTAGAAGCAGGTCTAAAGACACACGAGCCTCGCAACAAAAATGCTGTGTTTGTAGTTTACTGTGACGGACCATGCAAACAGCAAGGTGCAGTGGATGTGAAAACAAATGTATGCATATCACTAGCGATAGAATTTCACATACATGCGATATTGGGATATCTTCCAAACATTAATTCACACTTCTAGGGTATTTAATTTCCCATAGCTCTTCAATGAAAAAAGTTCTTCGCACATTGATTTTCATAATACAAATTATTTAAATCGAAGTTTTACAAGGAAAACTAGCGGCTTTAATTTTTTTTACAGAGAGATCAATCACACATCATCATATCGAAACTGTGCTCTTTAACATACCTTTTACAGAACTGGAATAAGGATTTTAGTTTTTGAGTTCTCACGATGTACACAACATCCTAATAAATTGTTCTGCGCTATAAACTTGCTGTGATCACAGTAACGTGACACTTGTGTTCCGTATATCAGTTTCCCACTTTCTCTTTAAGTCACCTCATTGGATATATCGATACCTAAAGGCAAAAGACAGGTAGAGTGGAAGCGATTTATCCCTCCCGAATACTCGCGCATTCCGTAAACCGAGGGATTGTTATACTGTTGTTATACTGTAACTATAGTGAATTAAATGACGAGAATTATGAAACAAAGATGGGCTTAGAGAGGGCGGAGTTATACATTTCATTACCAAAATAAATCTAATACTATGTAGGCCGTTTCTTTCCAACTAAATATGTACTGTAGAGAGAGATGGAGAGATTATAATAGGGAGAAGAGGAAGAGTGGAGAGAAAGTAAAGAAGAAATGTTGAGTTTGAGAGAAGGAGGAGCAGAGAGAGAGGAGAATTTGCATGTAATGCAACAACGAATATAGAACTGTGAATTCTGCTGGTATTAAATACAGAACTAAGAAATGGTTATGGATTCGCTTTACGGTAGCGTTTCGTACATTATTTACCCGGTGCCACAGTCATTTATTACCCACATAATCTAATTGTGTATTCATTGCTGTTTAATTGACGTTAAGTGAGCTGACCGCTTTTCCAATAATTTAGGTAAACAGTTGTACATGCAAATATGAAAAGCCGCTTACCACCGTTCTATTCAGGTATTAGTGAGAAAAATGCAACGCAAAAAAATCAAATTCCAGGCGTATGTCAAAACAAATTTGAACTTATTTTGTGTAAAGCCTTGGCGTAAATGAAGAAAGTACCGAGAAAAATGGCTCCAGGTAACGTGTGAGGCTATATTGAGGAGATCCGGGTTCGATTCCCGTCGACCGCTCACTCTTAACTTTGGTTTTGCGTTTTTTATCCCCTGGTCGGAGGTGAATGCTGGAGTGGTTTCCGTTCCATCGTTTCCCTTTCGTTCCTATTCCTCCTCATCTTTCAGTTGTGTTTCTAGGCCTATGGCAGTGCCAGAGAGGTGGCGCTAATGCTTGCTCAAAAGAAAGAACAATTCTTGTGACACTAGAGGACTACTTGGCGACGTCCTAGTTAGACAGCTCCAACAGTGGGACGGATCCTCGAGCCTGGAAGTATTAGGGACTTCAGTGTGTCTCTGTAGCCTGTCTGCCTGCGGCCTGTAGCCTCCTGTGGTTCCTTCACTTCATCTCTTCCTTCTGTAGGGGTGGTATAGATCTATGAAGGTCTCAGTGCGCGAGGTGTCCTAACCTAAGAATAGAAACTCAAGGATAGCGGAGAATTTATTGTGATTACTGGATCTTCGGGAAGAAGATGTGAAATGGGGAAACTCGCAAAAAACACGTACAGGGAAGGTCCTAAACATTTTCACTTAGAGTATACTGAATGTGAAACTAGTTGTGCTGTGCTGCTCCTAAGGGAGCATTGAGCTGTAGCCATCAGGGCAAAACTTCTCCAGTGAGCAAACTTCAACACTGAGGGACCAATACAAAAAACTTCGTCACTGCTGTGACTCCCATGGAATTCAAAACAAATGTTGCTGAGTATAAGTCCTACACTTTACAGAGCGAGAAAGGTCTCTTCATTTAAAATGAGGCAGTATTTTTAACACTTAAACACTTTCAGTCTAATTATATAGTATGTAAATTCAATAACAGCCCGCCTTGAAGCAATATGTGTATGTAATAATTGGTAAACTGTATGTAACAGTCATTGAATATGCTTATATTATTGTATACATGTTCAATAATGTTATATTAATGTATTACGTAATTTAATAATGTACGAGCTGTGAGAATAATAATGAGGTAACAATGAGGTAAACTTGAAGCAATAATGAGTTCGAGAGTTTAAATGTTACTTGTATTTCTTGGAAGCATTAATGTGATTTTAGTGACAGTTTATAAAAATAGCCAATCAGAGACCTGAAATACAGAAATTTACAAGTTTAGACGGTTAAAATCTAGTCAGTTGCCTGCGGACAGTGTTTGTAAGAATGCGAGATGTGTCCTAGAGAAATGAATTACGTATTCGTGTGAGACGAAAATAGAATACGTGTTAAAAAGTGCAAGTATTAAATAAAAAAAAATCTCACAGCTCTCGATATCAGTGAAGTGCTATTTAATTTGGTCAAGGATTAATAAAAAGGAGTGAATTAAAACTTAAAATCTATGTAAGCCTACATTCTTGTCGCATCACGCCCTGCCAAGACATTCATGTGTCTAAAATAAATACTGACGTAGCCGAGGCAAACATAAATATTATATATTTAAAGAAACAGTCAAATTACAAAGCTAATTTTTTTTAAACTTGGGGCAAAGGCCACCTAAAAATACATTTGGGGCGAAGGCTACCGTAAACTGTTTGCCATACGTGCGGTTGCAACTACTACAAGTTCGGCTCCCCAACAGTTGAACTACAATACAACTCATACTTCAAATCGGCTTTTCATACGTAACAGCAAACAACGTAAAGAACAAATTTTACTTCAAATTGGTGCCCAAAACGTGGGACTAATAAAATATCTTCTCAAAGAAATACATTTGCATTTATGTGTCCCACCCCAGAAAGGATGCCTAAGTAAAATGATTTCTTCGTCTTTTCCATAACCGTTTGTGTTTTCAAAATGGTAGATGATGTAACAGCAATGGCGAATATCTTCCGATTAATGTCCAGTTGGATTGGATTACATTGGCTACGGAAGACACTCGGCACTGATCCACATAGGGGATATTATACCTATGCCCCACAAGGGGGCGTCCCCGGGAGGAAGGATGAGCCGAGAGGAGACACCGGGCGCCGGAACCAAGAGTGACAGCACAGGAATGGCCCCTAAGTTTCCAGATAGAGACTCTCCGACAGACGGACAGGCAGACTGTTGACCTCACCCCGCACAGAGGGGTCTAACGCCCTTCCAGGGGGTTCGGATACCTCAGGCAGCTAAGTGACGGAGTCAGAAAGATCATCCTTTTCCCCTGCCACTCTGAAACACCATCGCCGACACTTCCATCCCTGACACGGATGAAATATGAAGTTAAATGAGAATGGAGATGAAATGGAGGGACAGGAAATTTGGGGGATGTGATAATCCTTCCCAGAATTCGCCGGCGACCCGGGAAAACCCCCAAAAAAACCAATGGGTCAGGAAGGTCGGGAATTGAATCCACGACCTTCAGAATGCGAGGTCACACGTAACCGTGGAGCCATTTTGCTCCGTATAGTGTTAGAAATAAACAACGTAATGTTACTGTTGGGCAATAAAGCAGTTCCGTGTAGTTGCTGAATCTTACAAGAAACACCATTCATAAAATAACAGTGCACTGTTTGATTTTTACTTTCTCTACTACGTACAGTAAGAAGGAGAAGTATTGTATTTCACCCAAAAATTCGATACCGAGATTTCAACTGAAATACATGTTTTGAGACCCCGTGAATCCAAAAAAAGGCATTTTTGGAAACATGTCCGTGTGTGTGACTGTGAACAGCATAACTCAAAAACGAACAGTCGAATAAACACCAAACTTGGTATTTAAGTTCAGTATCGTCCAGAGATGCGACACGAAGGTTTTCAAGAAAATCCCCCCACCCCAGATTACACTTTACATGGAACATTTTTCGAAAATTTTAATTTTCTCAAAAATGGCTTTAACGACTTTGTTTAAAGTATCATATGTTTAAGATATTTTCATCACAAATGAAATATATATCTTGAATTTTCTGGGAATGTCTCCAAAAGTATTCTTCATTGTGAACGACTTTTGCTTAACTGGTAAACCATAAGAGATAGGCAAACTCTTACTACACGAGATGTGACACGAAGGTTTTCAAAAAAATCCCTTACCCCAGACTACCCTTTACATGGAACATTTTTTGAAAATTTTAATTTTCTCAAAACTGGCTCTAACAATTTTGATTAAAATATCATATGTTTAAGATATTTTCATAACAAATGAAATGTATATCTCGAATTTTCTGGGAATGTCTCAAAAAGTATTCTTCATTGTGAACGACTTTTGCGTAACTGGTAAACCATAAGAGATAGACAAAGTTTTACTACACAAAAATTTAGATCGCGTTAAACTACACAATTTATGTTATATACATTTTTTGTTGAGTGTACCATTTTCAAGATGTTGCATGTTATTCCCTTAAATTTTTCAATACTTATACTTTTTATCAAATTTGTTATTGGTTTTTTTTTGTCCTGGTAAAGCAAAGAGAATGGAATACTCCACATAGCAACCAGCTCTTACAATATTTGACTATCGCTTATAGCCTAGCAATTCCCCTTGCATCTACAAGAATATTAGCAATAAGATTAACATCTCGATATCTCGATTAACACGAAGCATATGGAGAATGAGCGTATGTAAAAATAGTTTGTACAAGAGTAGAGAAAGTCATGTGAGTATAACACATCAGATTTTTTTTTGTCTTGGATATGCAAAGAGTATTAATCAGTGGCAAAGACAATGGTGCTGCACATAACAACTAGCTATGAAGAGTAATGTCTATGCTTAAAGGCTACTGTATTTCTATATTGCCCTTGTAAATATATATTCCCCTTACATCTACAAGAAACTTAGCAATAAGATAGAGTCTGCAAATGTTTATCTCGATTAACATAAAGTAGATGGAGAATAAGCGTTTGTAAAAATAGTTTGTACAAGAGTAGAGAAAGTCATGTGAGTGTACCACATCAGATTTTTATGAAGTAAACCACATTCATTTGACAAGACATAAAGGCGTTTGTTTATGATTTGTCTTAAAATGAGTTTAAATATTGTGCCATGTCACTGTAGGTACACTTCCGTTGTTTAGTTTCCGTCTTTTAGCAACAAAATATTTGTCATATCTGTAAATAAAACTAACATTTTATTTCGATTCCTTATGAACCGAGTGTACAGTCGCAAGGCGACTGAGTTGATAAATTTGGAAATGTTGTGTTTCTTAGCCATTTTGATTTTTCCACCAGATATTGTAATACATTCTATAGCAAAGGTTCAAAATTTCGGATCAGTTCCTTAGTGTAGTTCCTGAGGTAAAGCATTTTCTACCTTTCAATAACATACAGGAAAATATACTTTAGGTGCAATTTTCTTAATTTTGGAACCAAATATCAATTTGTAACAAATTCAGTTTTGCAAATTGAACATGAATAAGTGCTATAGAAAATAAATTTAAAATATTCTTTTTATTTTACGCTTTTTTACTTAATAAAAATTTACAACTATAATTTTTATTTTTCACGTTAATACATCTTGGTGAAATTTTCAAATAACTGGCAGAACTTTGCACACAAAAACCAATTTACGTAATAATGAGCATTGGAAAATATGGAGAAGTGAGATTAGTTTTTAGGATATGGTTTTAGACTTAAAACTGCATCCCTGTTTTGGATGGCCGTTTAAAGATTACTTTCTGCACCATTATATACCCAACAGTCTTAAAAGTATTGCTATTTTCTAAATCTATATTTTTAAGAATTATCGACAGCTTTCACAGGTTGGTTTGCTTGAGTAAGTTATCTTTTAAGGTGGATATGTCGGATACGTGAATATAGCGCAACGTACCTTTAGTGCATCAACTGCGCGAAACCTGTAACTTGAAGCATGCTAACCGTTACAGAACACGTCCTTCTGCCACAAGGCTACAGCAGATAACATTGCGTGTATTACAAAACCATGGTCGAACGGGATGGCTCAGGTGGTTAGGTCTGTGGCCCGCATTCGAGAGATTCCGATATCGATCCCCGGTGACTGCGCACTCTAGCCCATGGATTTTTCGTAGTTTTCCCGAGTCGCCAGGCGAATGCTGGGGTGGTTCATCTTCTACCACGACTCCCCTTCCTTTTATTTGCTGTAAACATCATCTTCCTTGTCATCTGTTTCCGGGTTGTAGGACCAGGGGACGGTGTTCGGTGGGTTGCGGCTGGGCGGTTTGCGCTCTGTAAAGGTTTCTTCCCTGGCGACACTACGGTACCTCAGTTAGGTCTCCCCTCAGCGTGGGGCTCCGCTATGGCGGGACCTAGAGGTTGGTGACTTGTGGGCAGGGACCGTGCGGCGTCGGATGCGTTCTATCTGGAAACGTTGGGGACTTGCATCGTCGGCATCCAGATCTGGTCGCCCTTCGGGTCTCTCCCCTCTTCCCTTCCTCTCAGGGGTCACATTAGAAGCACAATGGGCCCCTCTATGATACGTACTTTTACCTTTAACTTTATAGCACTGTGAGCAAGATTAAGTGCAGGGCCTGTAGGGACATTAATGTGTTGGCTGGCCCCGTAGCTCAGTAGGCGGAGCACCTGTCTGTTGTGCGAAGGGTATCGGGTTCGATTCCCGTCTCCGGGTGGGAACATTTCTCTGGCCAAGATTATTCTCTATCCTCCCGAAAGTATGAATGAGAGTGTGAATGTTGAGGCAGTATTTTTAACACTAAAATGGTTTTAGTCTAATTGTATAATATGTATATATATATATAATTCAATAACAGCCCGCCTTAAAGGACTATGTGTATGTAATAATTTGTTAAATGTATGTGACAGTCATTGCATATGCTTATATTAATGTATCCATGTCTAATAATGTTATGTGAATATATTACGTAAATTAATAATGTAAGGAGCTATAAGAATAATAGGTTAAACGTTGCTAACAATGAGGTAACAATGAGGTAACCTTGAGGCAATAATGAGTTTGAAAGTTTAAATGCTACTAGTCATTATTGGAGCAACAATAATGTAAATTTAGTGACAGTTTATAAAATAGTCAATCAACAACCAGAAAAAACTTTAGTTAAATGAAGGTATTCTATTGGACTAGGATTAGCCAATCAGAAACTAAAAAAGCGGAAAAATTTCTAAATTTAGAAGTCAGTTGCCTGCAGACAGTGTTTGTAACCGGATGCGAGATGTGTCCTCGAGAAATTTTATACGTATTTTGTGTTAGACAAAAATAGTTTACGTGTTAAAAAGTGCAAGTATTTAATAAAAACATCTCACAGCTCTCTCTCTATATCAGTGAAGTGTTAATTAAATCGTGTCAAGCATTAATAAAAGGAGTGAAGCAAAATTATAATCTGTGTAAGCCTACATTCTTAGTCGCAGCATAACCCTACAAAAAGAAACGTATCTCTAACAATAGTATTGACGCAGCCGAGGCAAACATTAATATATAATATTTAAAGAAACAGTAAAAATACAGAGTTAATATTTTTAAACTTAGGGTGAAGGCTACTGGAAAGCGGGTACTATACGTGTGGTTGCAACTACTACAAGTTCGGCTCCCCAACGGTTGAAATATAATACAACTCCTTCAATACAAACTTCTTCAAATTGACGCCCAAAGCGTGGTGCAAATAACGGAATAAACCATCTTCTCAAATTGACTTCTATACGTGGGGCAAATAACAATACAACAAAACCGCTACTTATTCAATGTGTGTGTGTGTGTGTGTGTGTGTGTGTGTGTGTGATCTAATGATTAAAACCCAAAAAGTGAAAAAACCCCAACAAGAGATTATGAGCTAACACCATTGCCAATAGGCAATAAGTTCCAAAGGAAGGCCGCCGATAGACCAATGTAGTTAAAGGCGAGGTACAAATGGGACTGAATAAATAATGTGTTGATGATAGGGAATAGGTAGAGAGGGCCACCTCGCACACTGCGAACTATATGAAATCAACTGCGGCTGCCACCGGCGGAGGTAGACAGCAGGCCACTGAGACGCTCGGGAGTTCCTAACAGTTCCTAACCAAAGATTCCTCCCACTATTAGAGCTGCCCAGAGAGGGCAATGAACGACCCGTTCAACCAAACAACATCTTAGTGTCCACGGAAATTTCTCTTTGACCAAACATCCACGCTATCTGTCCAGTGCGAAACCTAGAAGCGTACATTAAACATAAGAAGGAAATGGAATGAAAGAGAAAAGATGGAAAGGAAATCGTGATAGATGAGAAACCACTCCAGTATTCTCCTACCGACAAGGAAAAAACACTAGAATTCCAAAGTCAGAATCAGCTGTCAACGAAAATCGAACACGGAACCTCCCGAATGCGAGCCTCATACATTACTACGGAGCCATCATTAGAACTCTCCACAATGCTGTGGTTTGCCTCAACTAAGTGTAATACATGAAAATATTAATGTAACACTTAACGAATTTCTAATTATACTTTTCCCCTTAATTTTTACTTTCTCTACTACATATAGTAAGTAGGAGAAGTATTGTATTTCACCCAAAAATATTACCAAAATACATATTTTGACGCCTCCTGGATAAAAAAAAAGCATTTTTAGAAAAAGGTCCGTGTATGTGTCTGTGAACAGCATAACTCAAAAACGAAAAGTCGGCTAAATACTAAACTGTTTCAAAGATACGAAACGAAGAATTTCAAGAAAATCCCTCCACCCCAGACTACCCTTCACATGGAACATTTTGGTTTTCTCAAAATACCTCTAGCGATTTTGATTTAAATATGATATCTTTGAGATACTTTCATGGCAAATGATATGTTTATCTTGAATTTTCTGGGAATGTCCCCAAAATTTCTTTTCATACTGAATGAATTTTGCATAACTGGTAAACCGTAAGAAATAAACAAAATTTTACTACACACAAAACATTATGTTTTGTTAAATCGCACAATTTATGTCATATACCTTTTTTCTTTGTTTTGTGGAATTAACCACTTCCGATGTATTCCTTGTTATTTGTTTCAGCTTCCAATTCTTATACTGTTTCTCAAATGGGAATTCGTTATTCGTTTTTTATGTCCTGGACATACAAACAGAACGGAATGCTCCACATAGCAACCAGCTCTTAAAATATTTGACTATCGCTTAAAGCCCACCAATTCCCCTTATACAAGAAAATTAACATTAAGATAGTTTCTGCAAATGTTTATCTCGATTAATATGAAGTAGATGGAGGATAAGTGTTTGTGAAAAGAGATTGTATAAGAGCAGAGAAAGTCTTGTGAGAGCAACACATCAGATTTTTCTTTCTCCAAGTCATTTGAATCATGTCGTCCTTCAGTGCCATACCCCGTTAAATTCCTTTCATCGTGTTTATACTTGCTCTTCGTTTTCTATTGCTTCCTTCTGGCTCCATTGCTTCACTTCCTTTGGAAATGTTCCAACATTCATCCTTATTACGTAGTTGTAACATTGTAATGCTTTCTCATTGATGTTTTCCCTATACACTTATCTACATTAATTACCTCTCTTATTCTTTCATTCTTTACTCTTTCCAAAAGTTTATTTCAGTGGCACTAGGTTGCTCCTTGTACTCCATACTACATATTTCGCCCTAGAGAATATTGCTGCTAATCATTGAAGAATTAATAGCTCATTTTTACTTTCCCTCTACGTATAGTAAGTAAGGGAAGTATTGTATTCCACCCAAAAATTCGATACCGAGATTTTACCGGAAATACATGTTTTGAGAGCCCCTGAATAAAAAAGAAGCATTTTTGGAAACATCCGTGTGTGTGTGTCTGTGTGAACAGCATAACTCAGAAACGAACAGTCGGATAAACACCAAACTTGGTATTTAGGTTCAGTATCTTCCAGAGATGCGACACGAAGGTTTTCAAGAAAATCCCCCACCCCAGATTACTCTTTACATGGAACATTTTTCGAAAATTTTAATTTTCTCAAAAATGGCTCTAACAATTTTGATTAAAATATCATATGTTTAAATATTTGCATGACAAATGAAATGTATATCTCGAATTTTCTGGGAATGTCTCCAAAATTATTCTTTATTGTGAACGACTTTTGCATAACTGGTAAACCATGAGAGATAGACAAAATGTTACTGCACACAACATGTAGATTGCGTTAAAATACACAATTTATGTCATATACATTTTTTTTGTTTGAGTGAACCGTTTTCGAGATATTGCTTGTTATTCCCTTAAATTTTCCAATACTTATACTTTTTCTCAAATTCGTTATTCATTTTTTTGTCCTGGTAATACAAAGAAAATGGAATACTCCACATAGCAACCAGCTCTTAAAATATTTGACTGTAGGTTAAAGCCTAGCAATTCCTCTTGCATCTACAAGAAAATTACCAATAAGATTAACATCTCGATATCTCGATTAACATGGAGCATATGGAGAATGGGCGTTTGTAAAAATGGTTTGTACAAGAGCAGAGAAAGTCATGTGAGTGTAGCACATCAGATTGTTCTTGTCATATCTCTTTATCTAGTTATAATTATCTCTGTTTGAGTCCAAAAATTGTCTAAATTTATAATTTTGTATCCTCGAATTTCTGTTTCATAATTTCTAGTTACTGTTTCAGGGATATTCCTAATCCCCACTCTTGCTACTTGTGTAAGTGCAACCCCATTTTGATTTTCCTGCTGCTTGAAATTCCTTGCTTCCACATTTTTGTCCAATTTCTTGAGCTCACATCTACGTAAATTTTGGACAAAAAGGTAAAGTAGACCTCCAGCAGGCCAACCGGAAATGTAACCGGCGGGTCAGCGCTTTAATGCGTTCGTAACTTTCGACAAACGATTTTGAGAAAATAGCTGCAATGCGATTTTTATGTATGTTGAATTACGTTAGAATTAGCGAAAGAGAGGGAGTGAAATATAGATACGGGGAGCACTATTTATATTTTGAGCCTAATAATTAAAACAATGTAATCTCTGATTTAAAACTGCTTTATTGCTTTTCAAAACATTCTCCTTTATGATCAATACACTTTTGCATCCGTTTGAACCATTTGTCAAAGCATTTATTCCAGTCTTCTTCAGACACCTCCAAAACATGGTTTTTGAAGGCGTCAACGGCTTTTTCTGCCAGCGAAAATCGCTGTCCACGCAATTTATTCTTGATGTTCGGGAACAAAAACAAGTCATTGTGTGCCAAATCAGGACTGTATGGCGGATGACCCATCGATTCAATTTTTTGAGCTTTTAATACTCTGTTATTAGACGAGATGTGTGTGCGCTCGCATTGTCTTGATGAAGAACGATCCTACGGTTCTTGTTGGCTTTCCTTACTTCACCGAAGACTTCCGGCAAGCAAATGGTTGTGTACCATTCGACATTGACCGTTTTACGTTCCTCTAAAGGCACTGATGCAGTTTTGCTGAAAAAGCAGGCGACCATTTGCTTCGAAGTGCTTCGAGTGCGAACAACTTTTGTTGGATTTGCTTCATCTTGAAACACCCATACAGTCGACTGCTGTTTACGTTCCGGCTCATACACATAGATCCATGATTCGTCACCTGTTAAATCTTATATACGTCTTTTGAGGCACCGCCATTGCATTTCTTGGGCATTTTTGTACACCAATCGACACGAGCATCTTTTTGAGATTGCGTCAAATTATGTGGGATCCAACGACAGCAAACCTTTTTCACGGCTAAATAACCATAAAATATTTTATATATGCTGGTGAAACTAATGCCTAAGGTTGTCTCAATCTCACAATATGTCGCATGAAGATCTTTCATTATTATTTTTTGCACAGCATCAATGTTTTCTGGCACAACAACTGATTTTGGACGACCTTCACGAACTTCATCATTGAGCGAACGGCGGCCACGATTAAATTCGTTATACCAGCGTTTCACAGTGGCAAAGGATGGAACTTTGTCGCCAAATGTGAAAGTTAGTTGATGGATGCACTTTTGTCTTGATAATCCACGTCGAAAGTCGTAATAAATCATTGCACGAACATTTTCACGAGTTAATTCCATGTTTTTGTTGACACAAAATTTTGAAGTTAGTGTAAACAAAACAAATGACGCTCTATTGACAAAATGTTTGAAGTAGATTATGGTCAAAAATGTCAAACTTCCATTGGAAACGTCAGATGGCACCTTCAACATTCAGGGTTGCCAAGGCTCAAAATATAAATAGTGCCCCTCGAATGGTATTCCAGAATAGTGCGCATTTTCCGTCGATTAGTTATTCCACATTCTTTGAGCTTCTAGGGAGTGAGTTAACGCTCCAGTTAAGGCTCCTTCCTCTATATGTCATCAATTTCCTATTCATTATCTTAACGTCAATTTTAAATCCATTATAAAATCCTTGTTCCTCTTATATTGTGCTGAAGCACGAGCACAAAGTTACTGTCTACCCTGTATTATTGAGTTGACCATGACTAGAAGGATAGCAGTAAATTAGTTTTACTTTCTCTACTACGTATAGTAAGTAGGGGAAGTCTTGCATTTCATCTAAAAATTCGATACAGAGATTTCACCAGAAATACCTGTTTTGAGGTGCCCTGAATCTAAATAAAGCATTTTTGGAAACATGTCCGTGTGTAAGTCTGTCAGTCTGTGAACAGTATAACTCAAAAACTAAACTTCGCATAAATACCAAACCTGGTACTTGTGTTTACTATCTTCCAAGGATGCGACACAAAGATTTTCAAGAAAGTTCACCCACCTTGGACCGCCCTTTACATGGAATATTTTTTCGAAAATTTTGATTTTCTCAAAAATTGCTCAAACGATTTTGATTAAAATATCATATCTTTAAGATATTGTTATGGCAATTGAAATGCACATCTTGAATTTTCTGGGAATGTACCCAAAAGCCTTTTACATTCTGAATGGCTTTCGCATAACTGGTAAACTGTAAGAGATAGACAGACCTTTACTACACAAAAGTGTAGATCTCATTAAAACACACAATTTATGTCATATCGTTTTTTTATGGAGTGTACCATTTCCGAGATATTCCTTGTTATTTGTTTGAATTTTCCAATAATTAGACTTCTTTTGAACTGGGAATTCGTTATTCTTTTATTATGTCCTGGACATGCAAAGAGAATGGAATGCTACACATAGCAACCAGCTCTTAAAGGATTTGACTATCGCTTAATGCTTACTATATTCCCCTAGCACCTATAAGAAGATTAGCAATAAGATTAACATCTCGATATCTGTATCAACATTAAGTAGATGGAGAATAAGCGTTTGTAAAAATGGTTTGTACAAGAGTAGAGAAAATGTGAATGCAACATATCAGATTTTTCAACTGTTAGCATAGAATTGCGGTCAAGAAACTCTATAATGTCGAAAAAATCAATATGCAATAAAACGATAATGCCGTAATAAAACTGATGAGTTCGACGTTTCTGACAGTGATGAAATGTTATCGACCAATATTCAACTAGTAAATCAAACTCAAAAGAACTTTCAGTAAGTTTAATAATGAATGCTAAAATGTATATTTGGTTTATAGTGACGTGATAGCATCTTGCCTCTATTAGGTGATGTGATTTGATTCTCGAAGCCTTATGTACGCTGAATACCTGGAGAATGCAACCCCCCAAAGAAAATCCACTCCTTCAAGGAAATGAAAGCTAACCCCTTATAGTAGAAGACAGAGAGAAAGAAAGAGAGAGAGAGAGAGAGAACTCCATACTGAATCTGCCGTACAGTGAAGTTTGAAAAGGAACCTGATCCCTAACTCTCAATGAAATACAGGAACGTAATTTTCATTAAATGAAAAAAGCTGGAAGATTTGATATCCGCATTGTTCTCACCAGTAATACAGAAAAGACGAGAGAAAATTTCGAAGAGCTTCTTTATAAATTAATATTTTTTATTAGAACCAGGATATCTCTTAGAAAGCTGTCTCCGAAATTGTGTACTTCCATTTACATTTAGAATTCAAGAGTATTGGTATTTCTTTAACTGAAAATTAACTGTTCTTTCTTACTGAGGCTTTCTAGATTAAGATTTTTTTAAAAGTTTAATGTCATCGCCGGGATTTGAACCACGGACCTCCCGTTTTCCATGTGGTTGCTCTAACTGGCTGAACTACCATGCGCTAGTCGTCCTCCGTGGATTAGTGGTACCGTGCAAGCCTCTCGTTCCCAAGTTTGCGGGTTCAAACCCGGCGGAGGGCGATGGATTTTTTCGGGCGTAAAAATGCTTGGCATGGCTTCCTTCGAAAGGGAAGTAAAGCTGGTGCTCCCGTGCCGTAGATTTACGGCACGTAAAAGAACCTCAAGCCTGACAAAGAGGCCTCTGAGCAAAAGTATCGGTCTTTCACGCCCAATATAGAATGGGACGCTAAGAACCACAGCAGTTAAAGAGCGTCCATAAATAAAATTCAATCTAATTTTTTTACCATGCGCTAGACATTAAATTTCCCAATTGACCATGGAAACTGCGAGTCAGTTGGGGCATTGGATTCTTCAGTTTGATACTACATTTGAAAACCTCCCTCCATTTTCAGTTGATACCAAGCCTTAAAGTAAAAATGTGTGACCTATAATAGGATTATGTCTCAGCAATTTTGCTGTACCCTTCAGAGCTTAGATACGCTCGTGCGCTTGTACAAAATTATTTTATCTGATCATCGGAAGGGACTCGGCACTACTCCAGTGAGAATATTGCACCGGAACCAGCGGCACACTATGACAGGGTCCCTACAGTTTCCAGGAAGGGAGCCTCCCCGCCCCACACAGAAGGTCCAACATACCGCTTTGAAGGGGAGTCCGGTTATCCCGGCAAGTTCCACAGATATAATCATTTTCCCTGCCATGCCGCACCGAAACATCATCGCCGACACTTCCAACCCTGAAAAAGAAGGATGAATGAAATGGTGAATGGAACGAAATGGAGGGACAGGGAATACGGTGTTTGAAAGAAACCACTCCAGCATTTGCCTAACGATCCGGGAAAACCTCGAAAAAACCCATGGTTAAGAACGGGTAGTCGTCGGGAATCGAACCCGGGACCTTCCGAATGCGAGTCACACGCGTTATCATAGCGCCACCTCGCTCACTTATTTATACAGTTAAAATTGGTACTCATAAACTCTTTGCTGTGGCTTGGTTTAAAATTTAAAGGAAAAATCTATTGCGTAAATTTACAATGGCAATGTTTTTTATTTCATCTCACTTCGTTATTCCTTATTCCTTGAGCTTGTTGGTTGTCGGGATTTCCTGTTGAAATAAGGCATGTTTTTAAATTGTAAATCGTAACCATTGAAACCTTCCAGAAGGGATATTTTCTACTTATTCACAACGCTTCTATGATCTACAGTGCTTGAAATAGGTCTCATATAACGGTTTTAAAAGTATTTAATATAAGGAAAAATATAAATGCATTTAAGATTTTTCTAATGCAATATCTCAGTCCCTAAATGAACTATAATGAAAGGTCAGTATATGCATGAAGCATGAGGAAGGTTTGTTTGTTGTATTATTATTTTCCCCAGGCTTTGAAAGCCAATTTGAAGAATGCTTGTCTGTATTGCTGCTGCTACGTATGGAAAGTCAGTTTGAAGATGATGTATTATATTTCGACTGTTGGGGAACCGAACTTGAAGTAGTAGCAACCCCAGTATAGTAAAAAGTTTCCGGTAGCCTTGGCCCAAAATGTACTTTCCGGTGACCTTCCCCCCAAAAAATATTAACTTTGTAATTTTGACTGTCTCTTTAAATATTATATATTTATGTTTGCCTCGGCTGCGTCAGTATTTATATTTTTTTTAGAGACATGAATTCTTAGCAGGGAGGTGGTGCGACTGAAGAATGTAGGCTTACACAGTTTATAATTTTTACTTATAATTTTTAATTTACTCCTTTTATTATTGCTTGACACTATTTAAATAACACTTCACTGATATAGAGAAAGAGAGTTGTGAGATATTTTTATTAATTACTTACATTTTTTTAACACGTAAACTATTTTGTCTCGCACGAATACGTATTAATTTCTCGCGGACACATCTCGTGTCCGGTTAGAAACGCTGTCTACAACCAACGCGTCCAGTTATGAGCGCTGTCTACAAGCAACTGACTTGATTTCAACCGCCTAAATTTGTAAATTTCTGTATTTCAAGTCTCTGATTGGCTAATCCTAGTCCAATAGAATAACTTCATTTAACTAAAGCTTTTTTTGGTTGTTGATTGGCTATTTATAAACTGTCAAAAACATTACATTATTGCTTCCAAGAATTACAAGTAGTATTGTTAAACTTTCTTACACATTATTGCCTCAAGGTTACCTCATTGTTAGCAACTTTTAACCTATTATTCTCACAACTCCTACATTATTAAATTACGTAATACATTCATATAACATTATTGAACATGTATACAATAATATAAACATATACAATGACTGTAATATACACTTTTTATATATTGTAACGTACACGTATTGCTTTAAGCCGGGCTGTTATTGAATTTATATATTATATAATTAGACTGAAGTCATTTAAGTGTTAAAAATACTGCCTCAAGCACCCATGCGCATTAAAGCATACTTCTTAATAGTTCTAAAAACAACTGATATATACATGGTAATTTTAAGATCGGTGGAATTAGCTCCTTTAAGATTCACCGCTTTTTAAGCTGAGATCTAATTGTGCCTCAAAGAATATAACTCCATATTTCAATTTTGCTGCAGATATTTACGTTTCAAAGCTGCAGCCAGTATAAATCCCAAATGCAGAACTTAGAATTAAGCGTCAGAATGTCGGAGAAGAAAATGAAACGGCTACAAACATAAATAATTAAACATAAACAACGGAAGAGAAAGAATGCTCCGAATGTTCACAGCATTTTTGATGTTATCAAGAATCTTATAAGTTCGTATGGCCACAATATCAATGCCACCTCGTGGTGAAGATAAATATAAATCAAAAGAAAGACAAGAATTTTGCTGTCATTCTTGGTTTTAATAAAGGAAATGTATTACTGAGGTAATTTAACTATTTTCTTATTTATAGTGAATATATCTGGATTAGAAAGCTCAAACGTGATTGAAAACGTGCTTAAATTACAGGACATTCATCATAGAAACGATGTCGGTTATTTATTTCGTTGTTAAAACGCTTATGATAATGCTAGAATAATATCACTGCTTCTTAAAGTAATTAGTCTAAATCTTGAAAGTAGTACTTAATGTGAAAATGTAGCACTTTGTGTTTGCATACTGTTCAGATCCGCTTTGCCTTGGCCGCTTTATTGAAATCCCATACCTGCTTTCTAAACTTACTCAATGTTTAAAATGACTTCTGTATTTCTGATGTTTTTAATTGCTTAATGCGGTTTTTGGTGTGAAATCTTAATGAGAAATACAATACAAATAAATGTTACAAGGCTCGATGGTAGGTAGGTACCCTTTGATCATGTCTTGTTAATAAACCTATATGTAGAAAAGCTTTTTTACTTGCTCTACTACGTATAGTAAGTAGTAGAAATATTGCATTCTACCAAAACTTCGATACACAGATTTCACAGAAATACATGTTTTGAGCCACCTGAATAAAAAAATCTGATGTGTTACACTCACACGACTTTCTCTACTCTTGTACAAACTATTTTCACAAACGCTTATTCTCCATCTACTTCATGTTAATCGAGATGTTAATCTTATTGATAATTTTCTTGTAGATGCAGGGGGAATTGGTAGGCTTTAAGCGATAGTCAAATATTTTAAGAGCTGGTTGCTATGTGGAGTATTCCATTCTCTTTGCATTATCAGGACAAAAAAATGAATAACGAATTTGAGAAAAAGTATATACTTACTATAGTAAGTAGGGGAAGTATTGTACTCCACCCAAAAATTCGATACCGAGATTTCGCCGGAAATATATGTTTTGACACCCCCTGAATCCAAAAAAGCTTTTTTGGAAACATGTCCGTGTGAGTGTCTGTCTGTGAACAGCATAACTCAGAAACGAACAGTCGGATAAACACCAAACTTGGTATTTAGGTTAAGTATCTTCCAGAGATGCGACACGAAGGTTTTCAAGAAAATCCCCCCACCCCAGATACCCTTTACATGGAACATTTTTCGAAAATTTTAATTTTCTCAGAAATGGCTCTAACGATTTTGATTAAAATATCATATGTTTAAGATATTTTCATGACAAATGAAATGTATATCTCGAATTTTCTGGGAATGTCTCCAAAAGTATTCTTCATTATGAACGACTTCTGCATATCTGGTAAACCATAAGGGATAGACAAAAGTTTACTGCACAAAAAATGTAGATCGCGTTAAAATACAAAATTTATGTCATACACTTTTTTGTTGAGTGAACCGTTTTCGAGATATTGCTTGTTATTCCCTTAAATTTTCCAATACTTATGCTTTTTCTCAAATGGAAATTCGTTAATCATTTTTTTATGCTGGTAATGCACAAAGAATGGAGTACTCCACATAGCAACCATCTCTTAAAATATTTGACTATCGCTTAAAGCCTACCAATTCCCCTTGCATCTACAAGAAAATTAGCAATAAGATTAACATCTCGAAATCTCGATTAACATGAAGCATATGGAGAATAAGCATTTGTAAAAATACTTTGTGCAAGAGTAGAGAAACTCATGTGAGTGTAACACATCAGATTTTTTAAAGTCATTAAGCCAGTCGTGGATAATCCATTGCCAGTCGGGCACCAAGTTTAATGTTGGTGACCTCGCTATTGGAACCAATGTTTAGCAATTTTTAGTATTAATTTTCTTCTTGCGTAAGTACAACTTGTATTATTCATTATGGTCGAAAAAGTAGTATGCAGTATACATGCAATAAGTGCATTGGAAAATCTCGAGTTCGTTTCGTATTTTCAAACTGCGGTTTTACATTTACCCTACTTGTATCGCAATATACTGTTCATTATGCTCGTATCCTGCTCAGGTGCCTATCGACCTGTTCTAAAACCTGAAAAGGACTCTCTCCCAGTGATGTACATTCACGCTGAAAATATGTTAGATTAGTTCTCTCTCAGAGGCACATAGCGGTATTCCATCGGGTGGTCATCATATTTTGCTTTTGGCATTCATATTGCAGAGTAGCCACTGAGAGTCCTAGCTGAAATACGCGCCAGCCAGCCACTAAATTGGGAAATTCACGCACCAATAAATATCAGCATTTAGACATGTATATGTATAGGAGTTTTTGGAGCGCGTGCGTCCAAATAGTAGTTCAAATTATGGATGTGCTTGTTAGGATCTGGAGCTCAATGCCGACCTAAATAATTTCCATTCATTATCGTTTCATCTTTCTGCATCATCTCTGCAGCTTGTTCAAGCAATGCAATGCAGTTTTATATCTGTGGACGGTTGAAAAACACGGAGTAAATTATATAAATTACATAATGTAATATATTAGTGATAAGACGATACTGCTATTACTCGATACTCGATACTGATACTGATTTTTGGCACCGATATTCGATACCCCATATTCACTTTATAAAAATCTGTAAAGGCGATAGCTTACTCACTGAATTACGTTCTTATTAGTAGCTTTCTAGTTATTGTTTCACGTATGGAAAAGCCGATTTGAAGTAGGAGTTGTATTGTATTTCAACTGTTGGAGAGCCGAACTTGTAGTAGTTGCAACCGCACGTATAGCAAACAGTTTCCGGTTGCCTTCGCCCCAAATGTACTTTCAGGTGGCCTTTGCCCCAAGTTTAAAAAAATATTAACTTTGTAATTTAACTGTTTCTTTAAGTATTATATATTTATGTTTGCCTCGGCTGCGTCAGTATTATTGTTAGAGACACGTTTCTCTTAGCAGGGTTGGGGTGTGACTAAGAATATAGGTTTACACAGATTATAATTTACTTCACTCCTTTTATTAATGCTTGATACGATTTAAATAACACTTCACTGATATATATAGAGGGAGAGATGTGAGATGTTTTTATTTAATACTTGCAATTTTTAATACGTAAACTATTTTTGTCTAACACAAAATACGTATTAAATCTCTCGAGGACGCGTCTCGCATCCGGTTACAAACACTGTCTGCAGGCAACTGAAGTGATTTCAACCGCCTAAACTTGTAAATTTCTGTATTTCAAGTCTGTGATTGGCTATTCCTAACCAATAGAATACCTTCATTTAACCAAAGCTTTTTCTGGTTGTTGATTGACTATTTTTAAACTGTCTCAAAATTTACCTGATTGCTTACAAGAATCACAAGTAACATTTAAACTTACTAATTCATTATTGTCTCAAGGTTATCTCATTGTTACCTCATTGTTAGAAACTTTTAACCTATTATTCTCACAGCTCCTACATTATTGAATTACGTAATATATTATCATAAAATTATTACACATGGATACAGTGATACAAACATATACAATGACTGTTACATACATACATACACATATTGCTTTAAGGCGGGCTTTTATTGAATTATATATATTATATAATTAGACTGAAAACGTTCTAGTGTTAAAAACACTGCCTGATCTATTATCGTACGAGTTTTTCATTACTTATTTAGTATAAAGCTAAACGCAACAACTTTCAATAATGCAAAAGTTAAAAATGTAAAAGTATCGAAAAAGTGTCGAAGGTTTATATCAAAGCATAGACATACTTCGGTACCACTGAGTATCGAGAGGATAAACAAATATCCCATATTACACTTTCTACCCTTTAGAGGCGCAGGGATGGCTCAGGAATTTCGTTTCCGGTGCTCGTACCGAGGGCTTGGTGTTTGATTGCCGCTCTGGGTGGCAATTTTAAGTCGGCCCTATCCACACCTTCATTTCTGACTTGCTCATGTGAAGAATCTCCAAGACCCAACGTGATTCGGAGTCTACGATAAAAGCTGTAGGTCCTCTCATTCCACCGCCATCCTCATCATTACCTCCCATCGAAGACAAGGGATTCCACCTGCTGGGTGCCTCCATTAGGCCATATGGGGAGCGTTAGAAACGACGACGACTTTCTGCCTTCTTAATGAAATAATATTCCTTCCCTCATCTCTAATATGTAAATAGCGCCTTGTCAATATATATAACATTATTATTATTATTGTTATTGCCCGTGAACTCATGAAGAGACTCCTAAAATAAGACAGAAGAGGAAATATAGCATTAGAGAAAACAATTCAAGTACACATAGGTTCTAATAACTGTGACAAATCCTTAGCAGATACCTAAAAATAGTACAGTAATCTACAGTTGACGGCAAATATGTAATAACTAAAAAAGTTGAAACATTAATACTTAATAGTGATGACTAAAATTGCTACTGCAAACATTAAAACTGGAAAATATTTAAATATAATACAATTAAGCTAATTGGTCACCGGTATGAATAAAATACCAAACTGATACTTCAATTCTACTAAGAACAGCTATTCAATTTTATAAATTATTTTACTATTCGACCAGAAATATGTTAAAATACTATGGGAGCGCTGACATGTGTTTCATTTACATAATTTCAGCCAAAGAAAATGGTATGTTAAGACAATTCTTAGCTGAATAGCCAGGCAATGACTAGGTCCAGTGCCATCTTTAAGTACACGCAGTAAGGGGAAAATTGCCGTTGCTAAGCCTAAGCCCCTGAAAACTCCTAGCACTAAGTTAATTAGAACAACTTAGAAAGGTAGAATCAGACTGAAAAAAATCTGATGTGTTACACTCACATGACTTTCTCTACTCTTGTACAAACTATTTTTACAAACGCTTATTCTACATCTACTTCATGTTAATCGAGATAAACATTTGCAGACTCTATCTTATTGCTAATTTTCTTGTAGATGTAAAGGGAATATATATTTACAAGGGCAATATAGAAATACAGTAGCCTTTAAGCGTATACATATCTCTTAATAGCTGGTTGCTAGGTGCAGCACCATTCCCTTTGCCACAGATTAATAATCTTTGCATATCCAAGACAAAAAATGAATAAGAATTCCCATTTGAGAAAAAGTATGTGTTGAAAAATTTAAGTGAATAACAAGCAATATCTGCAAAATGGTTAATTAAAAAAAATGTATATGACATAAATTGTGTATTTTAACGCGATCTACTTTTTTTGTGTAGTAAAATTTTGTCTATCTCTTATGATTTACCAGTTATGCAAAAGTCGTTCACAATGAAGAATACTTTTGGAGACATTCCCAGAAAATTCAAAATATACATTTTATTTGTCATAAAAATAGTTTAAACATATGATATTTTAATCAAAATCGTTAAAGCCATTTTTGAGGAAATTAAAATTTTCAAAAAATCTTCCATGTAAAGGGTAATCTGGGGTGGGGGGATTTTCTTCAAAACCTTCGTGTCGCATCTCTGGAATATACTGAACCTAAATATCAAGTTTGGTGTTTATACGATTGTTCGTTTCTGAGTTATGCTGTTCACTGACAGACAGACAGATACACACACAGAAAGACAGACACACACACAGACAGACATACAGACACACACACGGACATGTTTCCAAAAATGCTTTTTTTGGATTCAGGGGGTCTCAAAACATGTATTTCCGGTGAAATCTCGGTATGGAATTTTTGAGTGGAATACAATACTTCCCCTACTTACTATACGTAGTAGAGAAAGTAAAAAGCAACACAATTTGAACCACGGATCTGCCGATTTCCATCCGGTTGCTCTAACCACTAAGCTACCATGGCAATAAGCCAGCACGACATTAAATTTCCTGACTCGCAGTCAGTGCCGTGATTCAAACCCCGTCTAATTTTACAGTTTTATTAGAATACCTTTCCAACCTTGTCCTACACATGGCTTATGTGAAAGAACAATCACTTACCGAAGACAACTTGGGACATCGTTATGTAAAGGCGGTTCAAAGTAGCTCCTCATCATTATAACTTTTACACATCCGACCAAGACATCCAGTTGATGGCCGTGCACGCAGCAACAAGGAGATTTCCTCACTCGCAAACCTAGTGGAAGTGAGAGACTAATTAAATAAGCTTAAGACGAAAACTGCTAAGAAGCGAATAAATAACCCCATTTATAATAACCAACTACACGCCGTTTCTAACTTAGTCTGCACTTTAAAATCAGCTTACTTTCAACGTGAGTGTCATGAAAGTAAATCAAAATAAACTATTAATACAAACACACACACACTGATATACGCATTCTTTCTTGTGAACTTAATGTATTTTAACCAGGAGGTTATATCGAAAGATAAACTTCTAAAAAATAAGTTTATCCCGACATTCAAATCCGGGATCTCTTGTGAGGCAGTATTTTTAACACTTAAATAATTTCAGTCTAATTATATAATATTTAAATTCAATAACAGCCCGCCTTGAAGCAATATGTGTGTGTAGTAATTTGTAAAATGTATGTAACAGTCGTTGTATATGCTTATATTATTGTAAACATGTTCAGTCATGTTATGTGAATGCATTACGGAATTTAATAATGTAGGAGCTGTAAGAAATAGGTCAAAATTTGCTAACAAAGAGGTAACAATGAGGTAACCTTGAGGAAATAATGAGTAAGAATGTTTAATAATGTTACTAGTCATTATTGGAGAAACAATAATATAATTTTAGTGCCAGTTTATAAAATAGCCAATCAACAACCGGAAAAATGCATGTAGTTAAATGCAGGTATCCTATTGGAGTAGGATTAGCCAATCAAAGACTTGAAATACAGAAATTTACAAGTTTAAACGGTTGAAATCAATTCAGTTGCCTGCAGACAGAGTTACTATCCAGACGCAAGAAGTTTCCTCAAGAAATTTAATACGTATTCGTGTGAGACGAAAAATAAGTTTACGTGTTAAAAAGTGTAATTAATTAATAAAAAGAATCCCACCGCTGTCTATATCAGTGAAGTGTTATTTAAATTGTATCAAGTATTAATAAAAGAAGTAAAGTAAAATTATAATCTGTGTAAGCCTACATTCTTAGTCGTACCACAACCCTGCCAAGACATCCATGTCTCTAACAATATTACTGACGCAGCTGAGGCAAACATGAATATATAATATTTAAAGAAACAGTTAAATTACAAAGTTAATATTTAAATTTGGGGTAAAGGCCACCTGAAAGTACATTTTGGGTCAAAATACGATACAACTCCTTTCTCACTTGAATGTGAGGCAACACACCCCCCTGCGTAAGAAGATGTGCTGTATATTTTTATGGATAAAATGAAGTTCCTAAATAAACTATAACTGTGTTTAAAACGCACTGAATGTGTAATTACACAATAGGATGTGTTAGCGTACATCTCAAACAGAATTGTAAAGGTTTAAGAATTTAACATTAATCCGAAACACCATATGAAGTTTCTTCGATGTTAATCGAATTCTTCAACAAATCGATTAACGATTTAGTTTTCCTGCTCTTCATGGAAGTGCGATAGTAGTAAACATGTATAGTGTTACGTATATTTTCGATACGCTTGCTCATTGTGTTAAATAGTGCTGAGTGTGATGGAGACGTAATACCGACAGAGCTTGCTTGATCGGTGTGTCAGGAGTGGTGTTACTGCACTCCGACCAAGTGGAATCCAAACTCTTAGTCCGCAACAGAGAACCAAATAGATGGCACCAAACTGTACAGAAGACCACTGCGAAAGCAAAAGTAAAATAGATGCACTCAAAGGCTAACAGTACTCGGATAACCTCAAAGTAACTTATAATCACCAGAAGTAGCATTAAAAGTGGTACCATATTCATTGTAAAAATTGCTATGTCGACATCGTCTTCTGATTCGTATCCACGGTACCAGTTATTGTTGGCATTCTGGAACGTTTTCGGAATCTAAATTCACTCCATCCTTAGCTGTAGATCGACTGCGAGCTCCTCTCCCTGTCCCCAATATAGTTTTCTCAACAACGTGCTGTGTTTCGTAGCTTGGTTCATAGGTTACTTAATTCACCCTTTACAAAGGAAGAATTTAGCATGAGTTACAATACATTAATAATGTAACCATTGAAAATGGATTTGAACCACAACTTATAAATAGTTTAATCAAGAAATATAAAAAATCAGAATACAAATACATAAAATTATGGTTTATAAAACATTCACTATGTTTAACCAGTTTGAGAAGATTTTTAGGACCTATAACATTCAACTTGTACCTCAAAGTATCTTTAATTTGATAAATTCGCTGAATACACCAATAGATAATTTTACACCATGTAGATAATTTTAAAAAATCAGGAATATATCATATGGGTTCTAATAACTGTGAGGGTATTTCCATTGGAAGAACAAAAAGAAATTTTAAAACTTGTTTGGGTAAACATCAAAGGAATATAAATTAAAACAAATAAATAAATCTGATGTTTCTAATCATTTTTGGATATCAAACCATGACATCGGCGTGAAAACAATTCTGAAGGCAATTCAAACACATGGGGCGACTCCGTGGCCGAGTGGTTAGACCGCTCGCCTCCCACCGAGGCGGCCCAGGTTCAATCCCAGGGACCTGTATGTGGGATTTGTGGTGGACGAAGCGGCGTCTGGGCGGGTTCTCCGGTTTCCCCCGCCATTCATTCCAACAACCTTTCATCCATTTCACCAACATTTCGTTTCATCTACTTCCTTCATCCCATACCAGGCATCGGGCTGATCACCCATCCTGGATGTTCTGCCTGATCCATGAGTGCCTCTGACCCCAGCACCCTCCTGTAAGTCCTGGGGTGTGTAAGTCCTACATAAGAGGAGGGTAAACAGATAATGAATGAATTCAAACACATGACAGCTGGAAGTGTGAAAAAAATCATTCTCATAACATTAACAATATTGTGAAGTTTGAAATTCCACCATCTGATGTCATGATGCAGTTTATACAATCAGCTCATAGGAGACATAGGGGAAGAGACAGCGGAGTTATCTATCTATACCTCAGAGGGCAGTAGTTTTAATTAAGTAGAAAACAGAAGAAATAGATCAGTAGTAGCCAGTCACACCAGAGGGTAATAGTTTCGTCTTGTAATTCTTGTATTGGGGGCAGGGAAGAGGCAGGTCACAGTCGATTTATAGCTGAGGATGGAATAGGTTCACATTCCTAAAACGTTCCCAGGGTGCCAGCCAACACCAACTGGTACCGTGTGATGTGAATCAGAAGACGATGTCGATAGTAAGTTTTACAACCTCAAAGGAATTGTTGATTTCGTAATTGAACAGCTTATGTCTACTCCAAAATTCATCTACGTGTACCCAAATATGAGACCGGCTCTAAAATCCTATTAATTTTATAGTTATTGTTCTAATATTGATTTGGATATTTGGCTTTTAGAAGGGAGCTTTTAGAATGAAACTGCCACTTCACTAAAGAGTTGACCCAAAAATGATGACACCGGAATATGAAAGCTATTAGAACCGGAAAAATGAATAGAGACTGAGAGGAAAACTTATTTAATCTGTGCTTTGGTTCAGATGAATGTGGAGCAGTTGATTGTCTGTAGAATAACCTAGTAAACTACCAGCCAAATGTAATATGAAACTGTCAAATATACTCGTTGCGAAGCTAAGTGTATATACTGTAAGGGGACATACACGATAACAAATAACAGCATATAAAGTATTGGAAATAGGATTAACAATCAGTGTTAAAATATTGGGAATAATTTAAAATGTGTAAAACCAACGTGTAACATAGCTGTAATTACAACACGAGCTAACAAATCAGAGGTGAAAGTTCATCAAAACACGCGCTAATGCGCACAGGCTTCGATCTAAACATCAGAAAATAGAAAGAAAGGGCAGAGATCAGAAAGAAAAAGAGATAGTGATCCATTTCCGAGAACTCGAGGGAGTTGGTAAAACAGAAAAGGAAACATGTGCTTAAGAAAAGGAGAGAGACATTGGGTTTTGCCGGATAACACAGCAGGACGCATGACTTCAGCAATTAGGTTAAAATTTTTATTATCATAGCATGCTATGTAACGCTACTTAAGAACCAATGCAAATTGTTTTAACAAATAAAGGCGTCGTAGGAAAACATAAAAATGTATGGAACTCCGAATTTGCACGACTCTCTGAGATACTCTATTGGCATTAGTTTGCGTGCTACTACCGAAGCAACAGATATTAGAATCAGTGATAAAATTAAATGATAGCGGGAAGGTTTAAGCTATAAGATTTAGAAAGCACTTCATAAGGGAAAATTGCAAGTCGCCTGAATAGATAAATTATAAAAAAAGTCTGATGTGTTACACTCACATGACTTTCTCTACTCTTGTACAAACTATTTTTACAAACGCTTCTTCTCCATCTACTTCATGTTAATCGAGATAAACATTTGCAGACTCTATCTTATTGCTAATTGTCTTGTAGATGTAAGGGGAATATATATTTACAAGGGCAATATAGAAAAACATTAGCCTTTAAGCACATACATATCTCTTAATACCTGGTTGCTAGGTGCAGCATCATTCTCTTTTCCACAGATTAATACTCTTTGCATATCCAAGACAAAAAAATGAATAACGAATTCCCATTTGAGAAAATAAGTATCGAAAAATTTAAGGGAATAAGAAGCAATATCTCGAAAATGGTTCACTCAACAAAAAAAATCTATATGACATAAATTGTGTATTTTAACGCGATCTACATTTCTTGTGTAGTAAAATATTATCTATCTCTTATGGTTTACCAGTTATGCAAAAGTCGTTCCTATTGAAGAATACTTTTGGAGACATTCATAGAAAATTCATGATGTACATTTTATTTGTCATGAAAATATATTAAACATATGATATTTTATCAAAATCGTTAGAGCCATTTTTGAGAAAATTAAAATTTTCGAAAAATGTTCCATGAAAAGGGTAATCTGTGGTGGGGGGATTTTCTAAAAAACCTTCTCTGGAAAATACTGAACCGAAATACCAAGTTTGGTGTTTATCCGACTGTTCGTTTATGAGTTATGGTGTTCACAGGCAAGAGACAGACACACAGACACACACGGGCATGTTTCCAAAAATGCTTTTTTTGGATTCAGGGGGTCACAAAACATGTATTTCCGGTGAAATCTCGGTATGGAATTTTTGGGTGGAATACAATACTTCCCCTACTTACTGTACGTAGTAGAGAAAGTAAAAAAGATGATGGGTTTGTTTTAATGTTAGTATCTATCTTATGCATATTTTGTTGTATTTATTGGATAATATCTATTTTAATACTGTACATGTTTATATGGTTAATGGTTAAAAACAATAAATTTGAAAAAAGGCTCAAAAAAATGCCAGCTTATAGCGTTCAGTTCTTAAACATTTGACTTTCCAGTTCTGTTTGTATTTATAACGGAATCTGTAATGCAGCTATTTCTGCAAAGGTTTATTTGGATTAAAATATAGTAGATAAAAAAAGTAATAAGCTTTTGTAAAAAAACATAATTCTGATGTGTTACACTCACATGAGTTTCTCTACTCTTGTACAAACTATTGTTCTCCATCTATTTCATATTAATCCAGATAAACATTTGCAGAAACGATCTTTTGACATACAAACAGAATTACATTTTACACATAGAGACCGGTTCTAAAAATATTTGACTATCGCTTAAGGCGTACCATGTTACCTTTGTTTTGTATTTGCAAGGGCAATATAAGCAGAAACATATCTCTTAATAGCTGGTAGCTATGTGCAGCACCATTGTCTTTGCCACTGATTAATACTCTTTGCATATCCAAGACAAAAAAATCTGACTGTTACACTCACATGACTTTCTCTACTCGTGTACAAACTATTTTTAGGAAAGCTTATTCTCCATATGCTTCATGTTAATCGAGATATCGAGATTTTAATCTTATTGCTAATTTTCTTGTGGATGCAAGGGGAATTGTTAGGCTTTAAGCGATAGTCAAATATTTTAAGAGCTGGTTGCTATGTGGAGTACTCCATTCTCTTTGCATTACCAGGACAAAAAACATGAATAAGCAATTTGAGAAAAAGTATTAGTTTTGGAAAATTTAAGGGAATAACAAGCTTTATTTCGAAAACGGTTCTCTCAGCAGAAAAAATGTATATGACATAAATTGTGTATTACAACGCGATCTATATGATTGTGTAGTAAAATTTTGTCTATCTCTTATGGTTTACCAGTTATGCAAACGTCGTTCACAATGAAGAATACTTTTGGAGACATTCCCAGGAAATTCAAGATATACATTTTATTTCTTATGAAAATATCTTAAACATATGATATTTTAATCAAAATCGTTAGAGGCATTTAAGAGAAAATTAAGATTTTCGAAAAATGTTCCATGTAAAGGGTAATCTGGTATGGGGGGATTTTCTTGAAAACCTTCGTGTCGCATCTCTGAAATATACTGAACCTAAATACCAAGTTTGGTGTTTATCCGACTGTTCGTTTCTAAGTTATGCTGTTCACAGACATACAGACACACACACACACGGACATGTTTCCAAAAATGCTTTTTTTGGATTCACGGGGTCTCAAAACATGTATTTCCGGTGAAATCTCGGTATCGAATTTTTGGGTGGAATACAATACTTCCCCTACTTACTATACGTAGTAGAGAAACTAAAAAATCTTATGTGTTACACTCACATGACTTTCTCTACTCTTGTACAAACTATTTTTACAAACGTTTATTCTCCATATGCTTTATGTTAATCGGGATGTCAATCTTATTGTTAATTTTCTTGTAGATGCAAGGGGAATATGGTAGATTTTAAGCGATAGTCAAATATTTTAACGCTGGTTGCTATGTGGCGCATTCCATTCTCTTTACATGTCCAGGACATAAAAAATCTGATGTGTTACACTCACATGACTTTCTCTACTCTTGTACAAACTATTTATACAAACGCTTATTCTCCATCTACTTCATGTTAATCGAGATAAACATTTGCACTCTATCTTATTGCTAATTTTCTTGTAGATATAAGGGGAATATATATTTACAAGGGCAATATAGAAATACAGTAGCCTTTAAGCACATACATATCTCTTAATAGCTGGTTGCTAGGTGCAGCACCATTCCCTTTGCCACAGATTAATACTCTTTGCATATCCAAGACAAAAAAAATGTATAACGAATTCCCATTTGAGAAAATAAGTATTGAAAAATTTAAGGGAATAACAAGCAATATCTCGAAAATGGTTCACTCAACAAAAAAAATGTATATGACATAAATTGTGTATTTTAACGCGATCTACATGTTTTGTGTAGTAAACGTTTGTGTATCACTTATGGTTTACCAGTTATGCAAAGGTCGTTCACAATAAAGAATAGTTTTGGAGACATTCCCATAAAATTCAAGATATACACTTTATTTGTCATAAAAATATCTTAAAAATATGATATTTTAATCAAATTCATTAGAGCCATTTTTGAGAAAATTAAAATTTTTAAAAAGTCTTCCATGTTAAGATTACTCTGGAATGGGGGGATTTTCTTGAAAACCTTCGTGTCGCATCTCTGGAAGATACTGAACCTAAATACCAAGTTTGGTGTTTATCCGACTGTTCTTTTCTGAGTTATGCTGTTCAAAGAAGACAAGACATACAGACAGACACACAGACACACACACGGACATGTTTCCAAAAATGCTCTTTTTGGATTCAGGGGGTCTCAAAACTTGTATTTCCGGTGAAATCTCGGTATCAAGTTTTTGGGTGGAATACAATACTTCCCCTACTTGCTATACGTAGTAGAGAAAGTAAAAAGAATGAATAACGAATTTGCGAAAAAGTATATGTATTGGAAAATTTAAGGGAATAACAATCAATATCTCGAAAATGGATCACTCATCAAAAAAATGTATATGACATAAATTGTGTATTTTAACGCGATCTACATTTTTTGTGTAGTAAAAGTTTGTCTATCTCTTATGGTTTACCAGTTATGCAAAAATCGTTCACAATGAAGAATACTTTTGTTGACATTCCCATAAAATTCAAGATATACATTTTATTTGTCATAAAAATATCTTAAACATATGATATTTTAATCAAAATCGTTAGAGCCATTATTGAGAAAACTAAAGTGTTCGAAAAATGTTCTATGTAGAGGGTAATCTGGGGTGGGGGGATTTTCTTGAAAACCTCCGTGTCGCATCTCTGAAAGATACCGAACCTAAATACCAAGTTTGGTGTTTATCCGACTGTTCGTTTCTAAGTTATGCTGTTCACAGTCAGATACACAGACACACACATGGACATGTTTCCAAAAATGCTTTTCTTGGATTCAGAGGCTCTCAAAACATGTATTTCCGGTGAAATCTCGGTATCGAATTTTTGGGTGGAATACAATACTTCCCCTACTTTCTATACGTAGTAGAAAAAGTAAAAATAGACATAAATCTATTCAATAACTGAAGGTTATGGGAAAATCAGTTTATTATATTGCATTCACCAACAAAAACCCAGGGTTATTATCCAAATAGATAGGATAGGAATTCTTTCCTCAGCTTTTCGATTGGCAGCCGGTAAGAATGTCTATAAAACAACGGAGATCCAGAAGGTATATGAGTCAACTTGTACTCCCGTAATAAACATACATTGGTGGGCGATTTAGATTTACATTAAGGCCAACAGCAGCTTCAAGCGTTTAATTAAATGTATATCCAGTGGCACTGCTTCAGTATAAACTATGTGTCTAGTGTTTCTGGGCCTAGGATAACAAATCACCAACATCAAATTAAAAAGTATGATTTGTTACATTTACATGAATTACTCCACCCATTGTCTTTTACGGTTTTATATATTTTACAAACTTTTACTTCATGTTAATCCGGTGAACGTTTGTAGAAATGATTTGCTTATACATTTCGTTGTAGGTACAAGGGAACTACAGAAAGCTGAAGCGAATCTTAGATATTTCCAAAGCCAGTCACTGTATGCTGGTTTAGAAATTCCATACATTTTTAATTAAATCGCGAGGAACAAATGAGCAGTGACCTCATACTTAAAAAACAATAAAGTATTTGACAATTCAAATCAAGAACAACGAATATCTCGGAAACAGTTAATGTCGCAAAAAGTTTATATAAATCTCCAATGGTTTACCAGTTATAAATACATTTTACACTCATTCAGAATGGTGAGAACTTCACAGGCTATTGCCAGAAAATTTGAGATATGCGTACATTATATTACTAAAGAAAATATCGTAAATATACGGTATTTTAATCAAACCGTTTAGGCCATTTTTGAGATATTTAAAGCTAAGTAAAAAGTGAGTTTTATTTATGGACGTTCTTTAACTACTGTAGTTCTTAACGTCCCATTTATTAGGCGTGAAAGATGGGTATTTCTGCTCAGAGACCTTTTTATCAGGCTTTAGTTTTTTTATATCACGGAAACACCAGCTTTACTTTCCTTCCAAAGGCAGCCATGCTAAGGATTTTTACGCCCGAAAAGAAATCCATCGCCCTCCGCTGGGTTTGAACCCGCGACCTCTGGAACTAGAGGCTAGCATGGTAACTACTACTTCACGGAGGATGATAAAAAGCTGACTGAAAACTTTTCCACCTAAAGAGTAATTTAAGGATTAGCATCTTTGGTAGGTGGTAAACTTAAAGTAAAACGGTTACGCCTGAAATTTAATTATGCTTAGAACATTTATGAATTTGTTTTTATAGTATTTCCTCATTCTATCTCTGAAGCATAAAATAGTTACACAAAACTACAGCGTAACGCTCAGTTAAGTTTTCCTTTTCGCAGTGATTATTAAGAAGGTGATACATTGATAGTTTTCGCTTTAATTCCATAACAATAGACGGCAGACTCTCCTCACAAATGAAGACGGTTGTACGGTAGCAGAAACTCTGCGACGTTCATAGTCACGAACTTCCTACTCTATATTCACTCTTAGGTTGATCCGCGGCAAAACAAGACCACGTGGTCAGTGCACCGTGGTGCAACACGGTAGCAATGCGCCCAGGAAAGTAGTCCCATGCTAATCTCTTAATTTTAGAATGAATTTATCCTTAAATAGTATAATATTCTATACAAATACCTAAGGTTTTATTTAACGCTGATTTATACCGTAAAACAGAGCTACAAGTCCCATGATGCAATTCGTATGAGTCACCTGACATCCGGGGAGGCGCAGAATATTGTTTATAGCCAGAAACCAGCAGTTGTGTTTAGTATCATGGCGGACGGTTAATTTTCTCTTGTGTTTTCGTCGAATTGCGTAAAGCATTAGCCGCGCAAACCATTGACTAGTGGTGAAAAAACAATAGTGTTGAATCCTTATTATAAGTTATGTGAGAAATATCCAACACTTTCCGCGAAAGAAATGGTGAAATTAACTTCTGAGTTCACCGGTGTTTCGAGTACACGTATAAACACTGCTTGTGCAGAAAAATCTGAAACGAGAAAAGTGGTTACACCCGGAAAAAAAGAAGGTATATGAAATACGCGATGCAAGAATGTAGTGATTTTAAGAAGAATGCAATTCGCGTAACAGGGCACTATTTGTTTTTTAAAATGAGCCGCCAACAGTTAATAAAGTGCCACTTCCAGAGAGCGTATAAATTAGGTTATCGCATACCTGTTACTTTATTTTTCGCTGATTCATTTCAGAATTAACTATTATTATATGTCCAAACGTTTATTTTGTTGCAACTATCAATCTTATCACCTTTAACCCTTAACAGAATATGCTAGTCACCGTTTTAGTTATCGAAATAAGGACTCCGTTCCTTTTTGCACTACGTGCCGCATGTACTCGCCACGTGGTCTGAAAGTATGACAGTATTCTAGTGCGAATGGCGAAAGGATACATTATAGCGGTGCACTGGTCACCTAGGGTTTGTTTTGACGCGGATCAACCTAAGAGTGAATACAGAGTAGTGAATCAGAGTGTGTGTGAACTTGCTTGGTGCTTAATACAATATGATAATTCCGAGCTATAAATAGACTCGATTGTTCGCATTAACGTTTAATAACAAAATAATATATCGCCCTAAACCACCACATGCTTGCGACCGCTCCACTTTCCTTTCTAGCACAGAAGGCGTGGCATATGTCATCTACCACCTTCATTCGTGACGGTTGCCGTCACCATCACCGGTGCCAACCATCACCAAGTTCCTAGTCTGCGCAGATCCAGCCTGTACTTCATGGGAGGGACAGCGCTGTCATTCGAGGAATCCCGAGGGACCTGCCAGCCTGGTTCCTCACCAGCGCTGCACACCGGCAGTGGCCTTCAGCCTTGAAGGCCGCTCGGATCTACGGAGCACAGGGACCCACATCGCTCGTCAGGATCGAGTTTGCAGACCCTGATGACCACGAAGCGGCCTTGAGGACGGGCCTGCCCTTATTAGGGCCGTGCTTACGCATCGAGGCCAGCCGAGGGGAACGCCACCTGCCCTGCCGACGCTGCTGTGCCTACGGGCATAACGAGAGTTCCTGCACGGCGAAGTCCAGGTGCCACTACTGTGACGTCCCCTTGCATCCTCGCAGGAAGGCAACGACGAAGCCACCAGCGCCTACATTACAGCCAACAACATCTCTACAGTCGCCGACACCAGCATCATCGCCAACACCGACACGAGCACCTTCATCAGCGCCGATCATCGAGGAAGTCCAGGGCCTACGCGACGCCGTTCAGGATCTCCACGCGGAGTTCCTGAACATGACGACGAATGTGACAGCCTTGGAGGAACTCATCCGAGACCTACAGGACACCTCAACTGCTCAGCACCATCGTGATTCAGCACCATCGACAACTCCATCCAGAACTCATCTACAGCTTCAGACATCATAGACATGACACTACGATCTCTGGAACCACAGCAGCACCAACTTCGAGCCCACTTCCAGCAGCCAGCCAAACCGGAAGCCCCAAGCAACCGCCGGAGGCCTCCGAGCGCCACAGCTTACATCGATGAATTCCACAGCCGAGCACTTCAGTTTCACCAGAAGTAAGTTATACAATTACCATTTCCGTTCCTTCCTAAATCCTCGCTATTTCCACTAGTGTTGCAGTCAGGTTTCAAGGCTGCAACCTAGTAATTATCTTTACCCGCTGCCGCCCAAGGGCGGCAGCTACCATCCTTCACATACTATGCGGGACCCAAAAAGCCACGACATTCCACTTTTCCTTCTTCCTTTTTCCATCCGGTGGAAGAGTTTTTAGTGGGTATGCCGACTACTGGTGAGTCCCACACTCTCAGTCCCAACTCCCATCGGGGCTGGGGTCAGTGATTAAATCATTTTCTCCTCCTCTCGGAAAAAAAGCCCGTAGCAAGGCATTCGGGAGGTCCCGGTTTCGATTCAGAGCGATCGCTTACTCTGACCCATGGGTATTTTCGGGGTTCTTTCCGGGATGTCAGACGAATGCTGGAGTGGTTTCATCCCCAAATTATCATCGGGACTCTCTGCAAATGCCGGACAATCTTGCAGAGCTCTTAGAGGATGATAATCAAGCGGTTGATAGGAAGTTTAATTATTGTCAAGAGCAAATTTCCAAATGCGGATTTCGTCAACTTAATAGCCGGTGTTTCATATTGTTCGGTTTAGTTTTATATCTTTATGTTTGACTTATGCTATGTTTTATGTTGATATTTATCTCTGGCTATGGCTTTGATTTTTTACTTTCTCTACTACGTATAGTAAGTAGCGGAAGTATTGTATTCCACCCAAAAATTCGATACCGAGATTTCACCGGAAATACATGTTTTGAGACCCCCTGAATCCGAAAAAAAGCATTTTTGGAAACATGTCCGTGTGTGTGTCTGTCTGTGTGTGTGTCTGTCTGTGAACAGCATAACTCAGAAACGAATAAACTCAGTCGGATAAACACCAAACTTGGTTTAGGTTCAGTATCTTCCGAGGATGCGACACGAAGGTGTTCAAGAAAATCCCCCCACCCCAGATTACCCTTTACATGGAAGATTTTTCGAAAATTTTAATTTTCTCAAAAATGGCTCTAACGATTTTGATTAAAATATCATATATTTACGATATTTTTGTGACAAATAAAATGTATATCTTGAATTTTCTGGGAATGTCTCCGAAAGTATTCTTCATTGTGAACAACTTTTGCATAACTGGTAAACCATAAGAGATACACAAAATTTTACTACACAAAAAATGTTAATCGCGTTAAAATACACAATTTATGTCATATACATTTTTGTTGTTGAGTGAACCATTTTCGAGATATTACTTATTATTCCCTTAAATTTTTCAATACTCATTTTCTCAAATGGGAATTCGTTATTCATTTTTTGTCTTAGATGTGCAAAGAGTATTAATCTGTGGGAAAGGGAATGGTGCTGCACCTAGCAACCAGATATTAAGAGATATGTATGTGCTTAAAGGTTACTGTATTTCCAAATTGCCCTTGTAAATATACATTCCCCTTACATCTACAAGAAAATTAGCAATAAGATAGACTCTGCAAATGTTTATCTCGATTAACATGAAGTAGATGGAGAATAAGCGTTTGTATAAATAATTTGTCAAAGAGTAGAGAAAGTCATGTGAGTGTAACACATCAGATTTTTTTATTCAGTTATATCTCTGGCCTTTGCCATGATCCGTTTTACAAGGGCGCTAATGACCTAGCAGTTGTGCGCCCTTAACATACCCCGAATTTCCTGTCCCTCCATTTCTTCCATTAATCATTCTATTCATCCGTTTGGTCTATTTCAGGATTGGAAGTATCGGCGGTGGTGTTCGGTGCAGCGTGGTAGGGAAAAGGGATGCTCTCTCGACTTCGGCAAGTTAACGGGATATAAGGCCCGCCCCTTTGGAGGCGTTGGACCCTATATAGGGCGAGGTTCACTGTTTGTCTGTCCGACTGCCGGGTCGTCTCAAACTGAAAAATGTAGGGATCCCAACATTGCTGTGCCCTCATTCCTGATTCCGGTCGCCCGGCATATCCCTTCGCTTATTCTTCCGTCCTAGGGGCGTCATTCCTGGATAGTGCCGAATCCCCTTCACTTTAAAATCCGCAATGCAGTAGTAATTCTACGCAACTTGCAATCTTGTTTTTTTTTATTCGGCTCTCAGTCTCAAAGAAAGCAATGTGTAGTTCGAAATTGAAATCTTACTTATATATTAAAAACGTTATTACTCAAATTACTCAAATTTATTCACCGTTTGATTTCAATGCAGAAATATTGGTTTCAATTCAACAATAGAATTATTAGTACAAAAAGACCAGGTCTAATTGTATGTAAAACACAAATACAGAAATCCTAATTTATTACATGAGTAGGTACCTAAACTAAATTTTGGAATTGTAAACATAGTATATTCCATAAGAAAGCTTATAAACTTATTCACTTCTAGATATTCTTCCACTGAATAAAAACAACCCTGTATTACGAATTTTTTTCAAATCTTTTTTGAAGATTGTTAGGGTTTCAATTTTTGTTAAATGTGTGAGGAATTTATTAAACAATTGAATGCCATTATACTATGAACTTTTTACTTTCTCTACTACGTATAGTAAGTAGGGGAAATATTGTATTCCACCCAAAAATTCGATATCGAATTATATGCTTTGAGACACCCTGAATCCAAAAAAAAAGCATTTCTGCAAAAGTTTCTCTCGATTAACATGATGTAGACAAAAAAATAAGCTTTTGAAAGACTAGTTTGTAGAAGCTGTATAAAAAAATATGATGTGTTACACTCACATGACTTTCTCTACCCTTGTACAAACTATTTTTATAAACGCTTATTCTCCATATGCTTCATGTTAATCCGGATATCGAGATGTTAATCTTATTGCTAATTTTCTTGTAGATGCAAGGGGAATTGGTAGGCTTTAAGCGTTAGTCAAATATTTTAAGAGCTGGTTGCTATTTGGAGTATTCCATTTTCTTTGCATTACCAGGACAAACAAAATTGTATAACGAATTTGAGAAAAGGTATAAGTATTCGAAAATTTAATGGAATAACAAGCAATATCTCGAAAATGGTTCACTCAGCAACAAAAATGTTGTATTGTAACGCGATCTACATTTTTTGTGTAGTAACATTTTGTCTCTCTCTTATGGTTTACCAGTTATGCAAAAGTCGTTCACAATGAAGAATAATTTTGGAGACATTCCCAGATACTTCAAGATATACATTTTATTTGTCATGAAAATATCTTAAACATATGATATTTAATCGAAATCGTTAGAGCCATTTTTCAGAAAATTAACATTTTTGAAAAATGTTCAATGAAAAGGGTACTCTGTGGTGGGGGGATTTTCTTGAAAACCTTTTTGTCGCATCTCTGGAAGATACTGAACCTAAATACCAAGTTTGGTGTTTATCCGACTGTTCGTTTCTCAGTCAGACAGATACACAGACAGATACACAGATACAAACACGGACATGTTTCCAAAAATACTTTTTTTGGATTCAGGGGGTCCCAAAACATGTTTCCGGTGAAATCTCGGTATCGAATTTTTGGGTGGAATACAATACTTCTCCTACTTACTATACGTAGTAGAGAAATTAAAAATATGTGTTGCACTCACATGACCACTACTCTTATTTTTACAAACGCTTATTCGAGCGTCTATAAATAAAACTCAATATAAATTTTTCCATATACTTCATGTTAATCATGATTTGAGATGCTAATCTTATTGTTAAGTTTCTTGTAGGTGCAAGGGGAATATGGTAGGCTTTAAGCGATAATAAAATATTTTAAGATCTGGTTGCTATGTGGAGCACTCCATTCTCTTTGCATGCCAAGAACATAAAACACGAATAACGAATTCCCATTTGAGAAAAAGTATAAGTATTGGAGAATTCTAACAAATAACAATGAATATTTCGGAATGATTCACTGGGAACAAAGTATGTACATGACACATATTGTGTGTTTTAACGAGATCCACTTTTTTTGTTTAGTAAAATTTTGTCTATCTCTTAGGTTTACCACTTATACGAAAGTCATTCAAAATGAAGAGGAGTTATGGGTACATTACCTGAAAGTTCAAGATATACATTCAATTTTTCATGAAAATATCTTAAACGTATGGTATCTTAATCAAAATCGTTAGAGACTTTTTAAGAAAATAAAAATTTTCGAAAAATGTTCTATGTAAAGGATAATCTGGAGCCGTGGGATTTTCTTGAAATTCCACTTGTTGCATATTTGAAAGATACTGAACCTAAATACCAAGTTTGGTATTTATACGACTTTTCGTTTTTGAGTTATGCTGTTCAAAAAGTCTTTTTTGGATTCAGGGGCCTCAAAACATGTATTTCCAGTGAAATCTGCGTATAAAATTTTTGAGTGGGAATGCAATGCTTACCTTACTTACTCTACGTAGTAGAGAAAGTAGTAAAAATAGTGACAAAAAGTTATGTGAAGTAACACATCAAGGTTTCTTATAAGAACTCAGGAGCAAATATACACCAAATGGTAACTTTAGTGCCATATTGCTATTTCTCGAAACTGAAAGCTGCAATGGTAAAGACTGCTTTCACACCACTCTCCATTACCCATTCACCACCTTCAGTTTGCTCACGGTGATGAGTACCAAAGAGGGCCTCTTCTATCCGTATGAATCGTGGCGTGCAATATCACTTGAATGTTGACGCCTTTCCAGTTGCATGCCTTCTGCCATTAGTGGAAGAACCTTCATTTTAACCGCGACAGCAGAATGAGGCGCTAACTTATTTTTCTGCAGAGCTGGAATATATAAAAATCTGATGTACTCCTTCACATGAATTTTTCTATTCTCTATCATTTATTAGTGGTTATAAAATTATTCGTATCAAAGATTACTAGTTTCTCTACTACTATATTAAGTAGGGAAAGTGTTGCATTCCACCCAAAAACTCGATACCGAGATTTCCCCGTCCTCGAAAAACATGCAAACATGTCCGCGTGGGTGGCTGTCTGTGAGCAGCATAACTCAAAAACAAAAAGTCAGGTAAATACCAAACTTGGTATTTTAGTTTATTTTCTTCCAAGGATGTGACACCAAGATTTTCAAAAAAATTCCTCTACCCTTTACATGCAACATTTTTTGAAAAATTTTATTTTCTCAAAAATGTCTTTACATTTTTATTAAAATATCATATATTTAAGATATTCTCATGGCAAATGTAATGCATATCATGAATTTCCTGGGGATGTCCCCAAATGTCCTCTTCATTCTGAATGACTTTCACATAACTGGTAAACTGTAAGTGATAAACAAGTTTTTACTGCACAATAAAGGTAGATCTCGTTAAAACACACAATTTCCGAGGTATTCCTTTTTATTTGTTTGAATTTTCCAATACTTATACTTTTTCTCAAATGGGAATTCGTCATTCGTTGTTTTATGTCCTGGACATGAAAAGAGGATGGAATGGTCCACATAGCAACCACTTCTTAGAATATTTGACTATCGCTTAAAGCCTAACATATTCCCTTTGGACCTACAAGAAAACTAGCAATACGATTTTTATCTCGTTTAACATGAAGTAAATGAAGAAAAAGCGTTTTTAAAAATAGTTTGTATAAGTGTAGAGATCATGTGAGTGCAACACTTCAGATTTTTTTCCATGTACTTAATTTTAATCGAGACAAACGTTTGCAGAAATAACTACATCCCACGCTTCGTTATAGATACAAAAGGAATAGCGACAATTAAATTTTTAAAAACTGATGGTATATGCTGACCTAAAAACTCCATACTGTTTACATGCAATCTCCAGAGAAAACTGATGTCAACAGGACTTTAAAAGAATGATACAAAATTGAAAAATCGAAGAATTAATAACAGATATCTCAGAAATGGCTGATGCGATGTAAGAGCTATTGGAAACAAATTTGTGTTTTTAAGAGATCTACATTTTTACTTTCTCTACTACGTACAGTAAGTAGGGGAAGTATTGTATTCCACCCAAAAATTCGATACCGAGATTTCACCGGAAATACATGTTTTGAGACCCCCTGAATCCAAAAAAAGCATTTTTGGAAACATGTCCGTGTGTGTGTCTGTGTGTCTGTCTGTGAACAGCATAACTCAGAAACGAACAGTCGGATAAACACCAAACTTGGTATTTAGGTTCAGTATCATCCAGAGATGCGACACGAAGGTTTTCAAGAAAATTCCCCCACCCCAGATTACCCTTTAATTGGAAGATTTTTCGAAAAGTTTAATTTTTTCAAAAATGGCTCTAACGATTTTGTTTAAAATATCATATGTTTAAGATATTTTCATGACAAATAAAATGTATATCTTGAATTTTCTGGGAATGTCTCCAAAATTATTCCCCATTGTGAACGACAGTTGCATAACTGGTAAACCATAAGAGATAGACAAAATTTCACTACACAAAAATGTAGATCGCGTTAAAATACACAATTTATGTCATATACATTTTTTTGTTGTTGAGTGAACCATTTTCGAGATATTGCTTGTTATTCCCTTAAATTTTTCAATACTTATTTTCTCAAATGGGAATTCGTTATTCATTTTTTTGTCTTGGATATGCAAAGAGTATTAATCTGTGGGAAAGGGAATGGTGCTGCACCTAGCAACGAGCTATTAAGAGATATATATGTGCTTAAAGGCTACTGTATTTCTATATTGCCCTTGTAAATATCTTCCCCTTACATCTACAATAAATTAGCAATAAGATGGAGTCTGCACATGTTTATCTCGATTAATATGAAGTAGATGGAGAATAAGCGTTTGTAAAAATAGTTTGTACAAGAGTAGGGAAAGTCATGTGAGTGTAACATCTGATTTTTTGTGTAGTACATTTTCGACTATCGCTTAACTTTACTAGTTATACAAGAATATAATAAATTTACTTCCGCATGAAGAGGACTTCACAAGCTATTCCCAGAGCATTCAAGATTTGCATTTTATTTGTCATGTAAATATGTTTAATATATGATAAATACTTCAGTCACAATGATTAGAGCCATTTGCAGAAAATAAGAAACTTCGAAAAATGTTCTATTTAAAGGAACATGTATTTCCGGTGAAGTTTCGGTATAGGATTTTTGGGTGGAATGCACTACCGTCTCTTCCTACTATGTACGTGGTAGAGAAAGTTAAAAATGGAACCATATTTCTATCATAACCCGTATTAGCAATATTTAAATGAGAATCAGCAGCTATATTGCTATTAAAATATAGACACTGAAGAAGTTTATTTTTACGTTGTTTGCACCACGCTTTGGGCGTCAATTTGAAGTAGTTAGTTGCTGCTAAGTATTGTAGATGCTGTATTATATTTCAACTGTTGGGGAGCCGAACACTTGAAGTAGTTGCAACCGCACGTATAGTAAACAGTTTCCGGTAGCCTTCGCCCAAAATGTACTTTCAGGTGGTCTTTGCCACAAGTTTAAAAATAATAGCTTTGTAATTTAACTGTTTCTTTAGATATTATATAATTATGTTTGCCTCGGCTGCGTCAGTATTATTGTTAGAGACATGGAAGTCTTGGCAGGGCGTGATGCGACAGGAATCTAGGCTTACACAGATTTTAAGTTTTAGTTCACTCCTTTTTATAAATCCTTGACACAAATTAAATAGCACTTCACTGATATCGAGAGCTGTGAGATTCTTTTATTTAATACTTGCACTTTTTAATACGTATACTATTTTCGTCTCACACGAATACGTATTATATTTCTCGAGGACGCATCACGCATCCAGTTACAAGCACTGTCCGCAAACAACTGACTAGACTTCAACCGTCCAAACTTGTAAATTTCTGTATTTCAAGTCTCTGATTGGCTAATCCTACTCCAATAGAATACTTTCATTTAACTAAAGCTTTTTTCTGTTTGTTGATTGCTATTTTTAAACTGTCCTAAAATTTACATCAGTGCTGCTCTAATAATGACTAGTATTTCAATTTCCTTACTCATTATTGCCTCAAGGTTACCTCACTGTTACCTCATTGTTAGCAACTTTAAACCTATTTCTCACAGCTCCTACATTATTAAAGTACGTAATGCATTCACATAGCATTATTGAACATGTTTACAATAGTATAAGCATATGCAGTGACTGTTACATACATTTTAAAAATTATTACATACACATGTTGCTTCAAGGCAGGCTGTTATTGAATTTACATATTATATAATTTGACTGAAATCATTTAAGTGTTACAAACACTGCCTCAACACATTGTTGTTTTTTAAAAGCCATTTATATTGACAGGATAGAATTAAGAAATACACACATATTAAAGGAAGCAAGAAAATAGTACTATCCAAGGTTAGAACCTTTCCAAACAGTGAATCCGATCTGTATTCATGTTTACCTACTCTTCTCCCTTAATCCGGCACCACTACTGAATATCGATCCTTGTCATCAATGTCTAACTGCTATCTCTGCATTGTCTTAATAGAACGCGAAAAGTTTATTTTTTCCATATTTTTCTTCGTTCTCATCTTTCTGTGTCGACAAATATTTTGTGTTTGTCAGCTGATGTCACCTTGTTGCTTACATCTGGCTGGGATGGTTTGCGATCAATATTCGAAGGTCGTTATGCTCCGGCGAAACTCATTGACATTTGCCTTGCATAAATGCGACATAAATCCTGACTTACACAAGTCGGACAACATTGAGCTATAACCATTTTTTTAAACCATACTTCTGTTCCATTTAGTTTTCCAAAATTTATACAATGTTATGTATACGTTTATACTCACTTTATAAAAAAGTCTGATGTGTTACACTCACATGACTTTCTCTACTCTTGTACAAACTATTTTTACAAAAGCTTATTCTCCATATGCTTCACGTTAATAGAGATATCGATATCTTAATCTTATTGCTAATTTTCATGTAGATGCAAGGGGAATATGGTAGCTTTTAAGCGATAGTCAAATATTTTAACGCTGGTTGCTATGTGGCGCATTCCATTCTCTTTGCATGTCCAGGACATAAAAAAAATGAATAACGAATTCCCATTTGAGAAAAAGTATTGGAAAATTTAAGGAAATAACAAGCAATATCTCGAAAACGGTTCACTCAACAAAAGAAATGTATATGACATAAGTTGTGTATTTTAACGCGATCTACATTTTTTGTGCAGTAAAATTTTGTCTATCTCTTATGGTTTACCAGCTATGCAAAAGTCGTTCACAATGAAGAATACTTTTGGAGACATTCCCAGAAAATTCAAGTTATACATTTTATTTGTCATGAAAATATCTTAAACATATGATATTTTCATCAAAATCGTTAGAGCCATTTTTGAGAAAATTAAAATTTTCAAAAAATCTTCCATGTAAATGGTAGTCTGAGGTGGGGGGATTTTCTTGAAAACCTTCGTGTCGCATCTCTGAAGGATACTGAACCTAAATACCAAGTTTGGTGTTTATCCGACTGTTCGTTTCTGAGTTATGCTGTTCACAGATAGACACACACACGGACATGTTTCCAAAAATGATTTTATTCAGCTGACCTCAAAACATGTATTACCGGTGAAATCTCGGTATCGAATTTTTGTGTGGAATGCAATACTTCCCCTACTTACTATGCGTAGCAGAGAATGTAAAAAACTGTAAGGGCAATAGCTTCTTCACTCAGTTACGTTCTTATTTGTAATTTTCTGTGTATAAACGCATGTATGCAATTTTGTATTCTATGCTAATTCCGAAATTGTTCTTATTTGACATTCTCTAATTGGCAGCAATTTTTTACTTTCTCTACTACGTATAGTAAGTAGGAGAAGTATTGTATTCCACCCAGTAATTCAATACCGAGATTTCACCGGAAATATCTTTTTGAGACCCCTGAATCCCCCCCCCCAAAGCATTTTTGGAAACATGTCACTGTGTGTGTCTGTTTGCGTGTGTGTCTGTGAACAGCATAACTCAGAAACGAATAGTCGGATAAACACCAAACTTGGTATTTAGGTTCAATATCTTCTATAGATGCGACATGGACGTTTTCAAGAAAATCCCCCACCCCAGATTACCCTTTACATGGAACATTATTCAAAAATTTTAATTTTCTCAAAAATGGCTCTAACGATTTTGATTAAAATATCATATGTTTAAGATATTGTCAGGAGAAATGAAATGCATATCTCGAATTTCCTGAGAATGTCTCCAAAAGTATTCTTCAGTGTGAACGACTTTTGCATAACTGGTAAACTATAAGAGATAGACAAAATTTTACTACACAGAAAATGTAGATCGCGTTAAAGTACACAATTTATGTCATATACATTTTGTTGTTGAGTGAACCATTTTCGAGGTATTGCTTGTTATTCCCTTAAATTTTCCAATACTTATTACTTTTTCTCAAATTCGTTATTCATTTTTGTTGTCCTGGTAATGCAAAGTGAATGGAATACTCCACATAGCAACCAGCTCTTAAAATATTTGACTATCGCTTAAAACCTAACAATTCCGCTTGCACCTACAAGAAAATTAGCAATAAGATTAACATCTCGATATCTCGATTAACATGAAGCTTATGGAGAATAAGCTTTTGTAAAAATAGTTTGTACAAGAGTAGAGAAAGTCATGTGAGTGTAACACATCAGGTTTTTAGTTTCTGTGCAGGGTAGGTAGAGAAGATATTGTATTCCGCTCAATAATTCGTTACCGAGATTTCATCGAAAATGCATGTTTTGAGTTACCCTAAATCCAGAAAAAAAATACATTTTTAGAAAAAGGTACGTGCGTGTCTTTAACGAGTTTGATTAAAATATTTACAGAAAAATAAAAATAAAATGTTTATCCTTAATTTTATGAGAATACCCTGTGAGGTCCTTTTCATTTTGAAGGAATTTTGTGTAATCTTGTATAGCTGGTGAACGTTAAGCGATAGACGAAAAGGTGCTGCACATAATCTGTATATGTTCTTAAAACACAATTTATTTCAAATAAACTTGTTTCGAGATATCCTTTATTAATTTTTTGAGTTGTGTCATTCCTTTAAAACCCTGTCGATTTTCAGTTCTTTCTCGCGATTGAATGGAATGAGTTTGGAAAATTTAAGCCAGTACATGGCGTCGTGTTTTGTATCTTAACGAAATGTGTAATGTAGCTATTTCTGCAAAGGTTTATCTCAATTAAAATTAAATAGATAAAAAATAAACTTTCATAGGAATAATTTTTACGCACTAGTAAGCATTAAAGGGTAGAGAAAGTCATGTGAATGTAACACATCGGATTTTCCTGTTTACTTTCTCACTACGTATAGTAAGTAAGGGAAAAATTGCATTCCACCCAAAAATTCAATACCTAGATTTCACCCGCAATACATGTTTTGAGACCCCCTGAATAAAACACATCTAGTTTTTAGAAAACGTTCCGTGTGTGTGTGTGTGTGTGTGTGTGTGTCTGTGTGTGTGAACAGCATAACTCAAAAACGAAAAGTTTGGTAAATACCAAACTTTATATTTAGGTTCAGCATCTTTCAAAGATGTGACACGAATATTTACAAGAACATCCCCCCACCCCAGACTACCCTTTACATGGAAAATTTTGATTTTCTCAAACATAGCTCTAACGATGTTGATTAAAATATCATATGTTTAAGATATTTTTATTGCAAATGAAATATATATCATGAATTTTCTGGGAATTCCCAAAAGTACTCTTAATTCTGAATGAGTTTTGCATAACTGGTACACTGTAAGAGTTAGACAAAATGTTACTATACAAAAAATGTAGATCTCGATTTTTTTTTGGTCGAGTGAATCATTCTTTAATATTTGTTTGAATTTTCTAGTGCTTGTACTTTTTCTCAAATGAGGATTCGTTTTTATTTATTTATTTATTTATTTATTTATTTTTCGTCTTGGACATGCAAAGAGAATGAAATGCTGCACATAGCAAACAGCTCTTAAAATATTTCTGCAAATGTTTATCTCGATTAACATAAAGTACATGGAGAATAAGCGTTTGTAACAATAGTTTGTACAAAAGTAGAGAAAGTCATGAGAGAGTAACACATCAGAAATGTTTTAATTGTATTTCTCGGAAAGCAAGCAAATGATAGCTAATTCAGGAAAAATACTTTTTCATTTCGCTTTATCTATGTTCTTTATTAATAGTGCATTGGTTGAATCATTCTGTAAATTTCGAATTACCTCTGACAAAAAGCCGCGAACCGTGAAATTTCTGACCACTTAAAATAGCTGCATTTTGGGATTATCGTGGGTTAAAGGGTCAATAAATTGAAATGTAGAATTTGAACAACAACCACATCATTTAGATGATTTATCCGAAGCGGATACCACGCTTAATTAATACTGATGGCAGCAGAACGGGGATGCCACGGTAGCACTATACAGGACACTCGGTTCCTATGCTGAAAGGTCATACTACGTATGATGTGGAACAAACCTGGACTGTCATTAATAGGAATATACCTGGCCACACGAAATTTGAGCCCATTTGATCCAATTTTAATTTCACATTCAGCCGCAAGTAGGCTGCCACAACCCTTTTTGCTTCTGTCGTGACCCCTGGGAGGGAGGCATGAGGGGAGAGACCCGCATGGTGACAATATCTGGATGACGACGGGCGCAAGAGTGGACGAGGTCCCTAACGTTTCTACATCGACCGCGTGCTACCCAGCTTGGGTCCACCGCGTCGCAGCGCTCTGCTCTGGTGGGGCCCACTTGGAGGCGATTCCTGAGCAGTCCCGCAACGATGCCAGAGAAGAAACCTCTACCAAGCGTGTAACTACCGCCCAGCCGCAATTCGCCGAACGCGGGCGCCTGTCCTACAACTCTGAAACAGATAACAATGGAGCTGATGGGTACATGAAAGGAGAGATAGAGAAATATTGGTAGAAGAGGAACCACCCCAACATTCGTCTCCCGACCCGGGGAAACCACGAAAAAAACCATGTATCAGAATTGGCGGTCACCGTAGATCGTATGCAGGACCTCCCGAATGCGAATTACCCACGTTATCGCGGTGCCACATCGCTCAGTGTTTATGAACCAAAGATGTTATAGAATTTCTCCTAGTTTCTAAAGTGTCCTAAAGTGCTCAAACTGTTTGCGGTAATTACCCTTTTAGTGAAATCTGGAACTAAAAATCCAATGTAATATATTCACATGACATTCTTTACCTTCTATCCTTTATTAGTGGGTATACAAGCTATTATTAAGGCTTACTTTTCTTTCAACTATAGTTTTATCCAAATAAACATTTGCAGAAATGACTACATTAAACATTTCCTTATAGATACAAAGGGAACAGCGATTGTACAATGTTTAAGAACTTGACGCTATATGCCGGCCAGAAATCTTATACTGTTTTCATGCAATCGCGAGAAACAACCGAAAATCGATGGGAAAAGAATGACAAAAGTATTGAACAAATCGAACGATTAATAACGGAGATCTTGAAAATGACTCATGGTACAATGAAGTTATTTGAAATAAACTGTGTGTTTTAAAGAGATCTGCATTTTTTGTGTAGTGCGTTTTCGTCTATCGATTATACAAAATTCCCTCCGAATGAAGAGAGCTTCACAGTCTATTGCCAGGAAAGCGAATAACGTATTCCCACTTCAGAAGAAGTATAAGTGTTGAAAAATTCAAACAAATAACAAGGAATACCTCGGATATGGCTCACACGACAAAAGAAATTATATGACACAAATCCTGTATTTTAACGAGTCCTATATTTTTTGTGTGGTAAACGTTTGACTATCCCTTACGGTTTACCAGTTATGCAAAAGTCATTCAGAATGAACAGGACTTTTGGGGACAGTCCCAGAAAATTCATTATATACATTTCATTTGCCATGAAAATATCTTAAACATGTGATATTTTAATCAAAATGTTACAGTTTTTTTCGAAAAAGTTCCATACAAAGCGTGGTCCCGAGAGATTTTCTTGAAAAGTTTTGTGTCGCATCTTTGAAGCATACTGAGCCTAAATACCAAGTTTGGTATTTATCTGACATTTCGTTTGGAGCTTTTTCTACAAATTCTTATTTTGGATACAGGGGACCACAAAACATGTATTTCCGGCGAAATCTCGATATCGAACTTTTGGGTGGAATGTAATGCTTTCCCTACTTAGTATACGTAGTAGAGAAAGTAAACAAATTTTGGGGGGGGGATTTAGGGGGCCTTAAAACATGTATTTCAGTGAAATTTGACATCGAATTTTTGGGTGGAATGCAATACCTTTTCTACCTGCAATGTAGGGGGTATGGAAAGTAATAGTTGTAATGAAATTAATTGTTCTTTCACACAAGCCGTGTGTTGGACAGGGTTGGAAAGGTAGAATCAGATGACTGAAAAATTCAATGCCATAGCCGGGATTTGAACCACGGATCTCCCGATCTCCGTCCGGTTGCTCTAACCACTGAACTACCATGGCAACATGCGTACACGACATTAAATTCTCCAACTGATTCGCACTATAAAGCCCGGGACTTAAGTACTTACAAAGAATGTAAGTCGCCATTGGGGTATGACATCTCCTTGTAGTTTATCGGGAAAAATGCGAATCAGTTGGAGAACTTAATGTCGTGTCGGCATGTTGATCCGTGGTTCAAATCCCGGCTAAGATTATGTTTTGAAATCATATTAAAGGGTTTAACTTCTTATTCGCTTTACTTATTTAAGCCCTTAAAACAAAATTTTAAAACCTAAATAAAAAAAACAAAAATTTAAAGATAAAGGTAAAAAAGCATTGAATTTTTCAGTTCATCTGATTCTACCTTTCCAATAGTTGTGATATTTAATTCATTTTTCCATAGCAACCTGAGAGCATTCACACGAAGCTGCAAAGATTTACAGTAATTATGAAGGTAAGGTCTTCTGATATCTGAATAGACGTGAAACAGAACATAAACAAAAGATGGCCTTGGCCCAATTCATATAAACAATACCCAAGTACATGCAGGAAGCAGAATATACTGAAAGGCCAAGTGTATGAGATGTGTAAAAGTGGTGTATAACCTCCTGGTGTAGTACTCCCTTCAGAAAGCTTTCTCTTCCCCCCTTCCTGCCCCACTCAGCTAATGGCGCCGGAAAATGAAGCTGTCAGCTTGAGTAGGCAACACAAGTTACCGAACTGCTTGCTTCGCTTCGGCTCTTAGCATTAGCACATTCTACTGCAGCCATACATGCAAGCTCGCTACCTGTTAACAACAATACAGAACACTTGCACAGTGAATGCTAGGTTTGAGACCCTATCATCATTAAAATCGCGTGATGACATTAACCTACAAAATAGTTACTAAGCTTCCTTCCCGTTAAAGCTGGTGAGAAACTGCAGATTAGATTTTAGAGCTTAGAAACAGGGAACCCATACTCATCAGCGTAACACTTCCTTTAGTGTTATACAAGGTGTTTAACTCCACACGAGTTTTCGGAGCATAGTATAGTCAAGCCAGGTAATGAGAACTTCCAATTTATAACTTAGTATTGCTAAAGATTCTTACAAACAAAGAAAATCACTCACATAACTTTCTCTACTCTTGTACAAATTCTTTTTACAAACGCTTATTCTCCATATGCTTCATAAGCCATAGTGAAATATTTTAAGAGGTGGTTGCTATGTGGAGTACTCCATTCTCTCTGCATTAACAGGACAAAAAAAAAGTGAATATTGAATTCCCATTTGGGAAAAAGTATAAGTATTGGAAAGCTTAAGGGAATAACAAGCAATATCTCGAAAACGGTTCACTCAACAAAAAAAATGTATATGACATAAATTGTGTATTTTAACGCGATCTGCATTTTTTGTGTAGTAAAATTTTGACTATCTCTCATGGTTTACCACTTATGCAAAAGTCGTTCACAATGAAGAATACTTTTGGAGACATTTCCAGAAAATTTAAGATATACATTTCATTTGTCATGAAAACATCTTAAACATATGATATTTTAATCAAAATCGTTAGAACCATTTTTGAGAAAATTAAAATTTTCGAAAAATGTTCCATGTAAAGGGTAGTTGAGGTGGGGGGATTTTCTTGAAAACCTTCGTGTCGCATCTCTGAAAGATACTGACCTAAATACCAAGTTGGTGTTTATCCGACTGTTCGTTTCTGAGTTATGCTGTTCACAGACAGACAGACACACACAGACACACACACGGACATGTTTCCAAAAATGTTTTTTTTGGATTCAGGGGGTCTCAAAACATGTATTTCCGGTGAAATCTTGGTATCGAATTTTTGGGTGGAATACAATACTTCCCCTACTTACTATACGTAGTACAGAAAGTAAAAAAGTAACGAATTCCCATTTGAGAAAAGGTATAAGTATTGGAAAATTCAAACAAATAACAATGAATATCTCGGAAATGCTTCGCTGGACAAAAAGTATGTATATGACATAAATTGTGTATTTTAACGCGATCTACATTTTTTGTGTAGTAAAATTTTGTCTATCTCTTACGGTTCACCAGTTATGCAAAATTCATTCAGAATGAAGACGACTTTTGGGGACATTACCAGGATATACATTTCATTTGTCCTGAAAGTATCTTAAACATACGATATTTTAATCAAAGTCGTTAGAGCCATTTTTGAGAAAATAACAATTTTCAAAAAATGTTCCATGTAAAGGAAGTCTGGGGCTGGAAGATGTTTTTGAAAATATTTATGTTACATCTTTGAAAGATACTGAACCTCAATACCAAGTTTGCTATTTATGAAAATTTCGTTTTTGAGTTATGCTGTTCACACACACACACACACACACACACACACACCTTTTTCTAAAAATGCTTTTTTGGATTCAGGAGGCCTCAAAACATGTATTTCCGGTGAAATCTCGTTATCGAATTTTTGGGTAGAATGCAATACTTCCCCTACTTACTATAGTAGTAAAGAATGTAAAATTCTGATGTATTGCATTCGCATGACTTTCTCTACCGACTCCTTTACGAACTATTCTTACTTCCAATTCCCCTTTATTAGAGATGGCAGCTCGATATCGTCGATTCCTCGATACTCGGTGGTAGAGAAGTATGTCTAATGCTTTGTGATAAACATTTGATGATGTTTCGTTATTTTTAAATTTTTAAATTTTGCATTATTGAAAGTTGTTGCGTTTAACATTATGCTAGAAGGAATGCAGGAGTAAAGACTTCACATTATTGCCTCGCGTGTCCTCCAAACAGTTTCTGGAATATAGTTCTTGATACACTTTGACAGCATTTGCTGTGTGTCAATCAATGCAACATTGCATAGTCTCAAATTGAGTTTTATTTACGGACGCTCTTTAACTGATGTGGTTCTTAGCGTCCCAATCTATATTGGACGTTTAAAACCGGTAATTTTGCTCAGATGCCTCTTTATCAGGCTTGAGGTTCTTTTACGTGCTGTAAATCTGCGACAAGGAACCACCGGCTTTACTTCCCTTCCAAAGGAAGTTATGCTAAGGATTTTTACGCCCGAAAAAATCCATCGTTCTCTGCTGGGTTTGAACCCGCAACCTCGGGAGGTGGAGGCTAGCATGGTAACCACTACACCACTGTGTACGACTTCCATAGACTTTCTAAATGAAAGCATGCGGGAAGGAGTAGAGGTACTTATGTAACGTGCAGGGTTAACTCAGTTGTGAATGAAACGTATTAGATGGCGAACTAAATCATGTTTCTGCAATATCCTGGCTTGGTGACTCACTCCCAGCTATTACATTTACCTACTCAGGTGACCTTCCACTTGTTATCATTTACAGTTAAGTTGAGGCAGTATTTTTAACACTTAAATGATTTCAGTCAATATATATATATATATATATATATATAATATGTAAATTCAATAACAGCCCGCCTTGAAGCAATATGTGTATGTAATAATTTGTAAAGTGTATGTAACAGTCATTGCATATGCTTATATTATTGTATCCATGTGTAATAATGTTATGTGAATATATTACGTAATTTAATAATGTAGGAGCTATGAGAATAATAAGTTAAAAGTTGCTAACAATGAGGTAACAATGAGGGAACCTTGAGGCAATAATGAGTTTGAGAGTTTAAATGTTATATGGGTTTCTTGGAAGCATTAATGTAATTTTAGTGACAGTTTATAAGAAATAGCCAATCAACAACCAGAAAAAAACTTTAATTAAATGCAGGTATTCTATTGAAGTAAAAATAGCCAATCAGAGACTTGAAATACAGAAATTTTCAAGTTTAGACGGTTAAAATCTAGTCAGTATACTTGTTAAAAAGTGCAAGTATTAAATAAATGAATCTCACAGCTCTCGATATCAGTGAAGTGCTATTTAATTTGTGTCCAGGATTAATAAAAAGGAGTGAATTAAAACTTAAAATCTGTGTAAGCCTACATGCTCGTCGCATCACGCCCTGCCAAGATTGCTTGTCTCTAACAATAATACTGACGCAGCCGAGGCAAACATAAATGTTTAATACTTAAAGAAACAGTTTAATTACAAAGTTAATATTTTTTAAACTTGGGGCAAAGGTCACCTAGAAATACATTTGGGGCGAAGGCTACCGGAAACTGTTTACTATACGTGCTGTTGCAACTACTACAAGTTCAGCTCCCCAACAGTTGAAATACGATACAACTCCTTCCATACAAACTACTTCAAATCGGCTTTTCATACTTAGCAGCAAACAACGTAAATAAACTATCTACTGCAAAGTGGAAACTCCATTGACGTGATAGTCCTTAAAGTAGTTTTAAACCATAAACTGTAACTTTGAATGGGGATTCCATAATTTTCTAATTATGTTATTTGACTTGGACTGATACCTACCCAGTAGTTATATTTAAGCTACCTATACTACCTATGAGGAGTACTTAGGATTCCTAGGTATCCGTTTTACAGTCTTATTTTACTGAATATCAAAGCGCATGTATTTTTGCAGTATTTTCCCCTTACTTCGTTCATTGACATTAATTCTGAGTTTTGAATTGTGTGGAATAGATGGACACCATTGAATGCAGACTACCGAATACCGACTCATTGCTATGCGATATATCGAACTGCTCGTTTCTTAGTCCCAATCGTGGCAACACGATTATAATTGGAGTTTGTAGCAGCGAACATTCTGTTAGCATTGGCTGGTAGAATATGGTTGTGGCTTAACCCTAGAGAGGTGGCGCGGGGTCATTTGCGACCCCAGGAATAAAACGATTGTGTAAATGGACCGAATTAATACCTTTGTTTAATTATTGCTTACATATACCGAGTAATACATGATTATTAAAATAACTGTTGGTTGTAGAAATCTACTTTAAAAAAATCTGATGCGTTACACTCACATGACTTTCTCTACTCTTTTACAAACTATTTTTACAAACGCTTATTCTCCATCTACTTCATCTTAATCGAGATAAACATTTGCAGACTCTATCTTATTAATAATTTTCTTGTAGATGCAAGGGGAATATAGAAATACAGTAGCCTTTGAGCACATACATATCTCTTAATAGCTGGTTGCTAGGTGCAGCACCATTCCCTTTCCCACAGATTAATACTCTTTGCATATCCAAGACAAAAAAATAAATAATGAATTCCCATTTGAGAAAATAAGTATTAAAAAATTTAAGGGAATAACAAGTAATATCTCGAAAATGGTTCACTCAACAAAAAAAATGTATATGACATAAATAGTGTATTTTAAAGCGATCTACATTTTTTGTGTAGTAAAATTTTGTCTATCTCTTATGGTTTACCAGTTATGCAAAAGTCGTTCACAATGAGGAATACTTTTGGAGACATTTCCAGAAAATTCAAGATATACATTTTATTTGTCATAAAAATATCTTAAACATATGATATTTTAATCAAAATCGTTAGAGCCGTTTTTGAGAAAATTAACATTTTCGAACAATCTTCAATGTAAAGGGTAATTTGGGGTGGAGGGATTTTCTTGAAAAGCTTCGTGTCGCATCCTTGGAAGATGCTGAACCTAAATACCAAGTTTGGTGTTTATCCGACTGTTCGTTTCTGAGTCATGCTGTTCACAGACAGACACACAGACACACACACGGACATGTTTCCAAAAATGATTCTTTTTGGATTCAGGGGATCTCAAAACATGTATTTCCGGTGAAATATCGGTATCGAATTTTTGGGTGGAATACAATACTTCCCCTACTTACTCTACGTAGTAGAGAAAGTAGTAAAACAAAAACTTTGAATTGACAGTTACCGTGTTAAATCCCAGAAACTTGGACTGAATTTCCTCTGAATTTCCGAATTGGTGAATGTAACTATACGTTGGAGCATATCGTCGGTAAAAACACTTTTCAGGCCTCTATAGGAAGTTTTGCATTTTTAGCTGTAGATTTTACACCTGGTAAGTGAGTCACTATCTTGTGGGAGCGAGTACGTGCATTTTGAGGAGGTTGAACCATTTTCCATGCCGTAACTCGATCCTTTCCATAAATATTGCACATTCTTTGTGATAGTGGAATGTCATCACTCATATGTTCTTCCTCTTCTGCACTTTGCTCACTTTCACTATTTGAACTCAGTATTTCAAGTTCATCTTCGGTTTCACTGCCTTCACCACCTAGTGCTTCCTCTTCGTCCACTTCCCTTATTAGGGCTAATAACCTTGTCTGATGTTCATCGTAATTTATATTGAAATATAAAAACAGCACTACGTTTAAGACTAAAATATACGTATATATTATAACCACAACTTCTCTAAGATTCAGCTGAAAACACACTGTAACTACAGAAACAATATGCAGACAAGACACATAACAGTCAACGGGAGAGGTGGCGTGGGGTATTTTCTGCCCTCCTTTCAGCCGAAGAACATAAATAGCCTATATTCTAGGAATGTATGGTCTGTAATCCAATGCTAATGACCTCTAACAAAAACCAAGTAATGCACCGAAAGGTAAGGAAAAGGCAGGGTTCAGGTATCCGAAATCATTATATATAACTTGCAAATAAAACTGACTGGGGTCAGAAAATACTCCGCGTCACCTCTCTATGAACAATAAGTGGACAAATGTAAGAAACAACAGTTCTCCTGAACTCATTAAAGCTGAATTGCCTATTGCTATAAATTTTAAAATGACTTACAAAGAGTTCTTTAACTAGAGAACTGATGTCAAGCTTCTGAGTGTAAATTATATTCCAAATATACACTGCCGTTTGTGAAAATTGCAACACCAAGAAGAAAACGCATGAATTCAATGAATTTAATACCACAGGTTAGATACATGACAAGTAATAAATTATAAACTTTTCAAATCCATACATGACCTTTGATCCCTAATATTCAGTATTTTGTGTGGTCTCTACGCGCTGTAATTAGAGCTACTATACGCCATGGCACTGAATCAAAAATGTTGAATAAGTTCCTAAGGGATTTCCCTCCACGCAGTTTGTATTCGAGCCCACAAATCCGTGACACTGGTTACTGGAGGACCTCACGCACCAGGTGTCGTCCAACCATATCCCAGACATGTTTGATGGGCGACATGTCAGGCGAACGTGCAGGCCAGGGAAGCAAAGTACCCGTCGCTCTTCGAAGAAGGCTTGTACATTCCTCGCAATATGTGGCCGGACATTGTCCTGTTGAAATGTGGATGCCTGAAGCAGGAGAAGTACCTAAGGCTCTACAACTACCGCTACCGGTTGCTGTTCAAGGTGCTCTCAATTCGCAGGAGGCGAGATCGGTTGTTGTAACCAATGGCGCTCCAAACCATCACCCCTGGTGTTTGTCCGCTAGGCCGCTCAGCAATGCAGCCCTCCACGGTACCGCCGGACACGTATGCGGCCATCACTGTAGAACACTTTAAAGCGGAACTCGTCCGAAAAGACTAGAGTTTGCTACTCAGCACCCCAGTGACGGTGTTCACGTGCCCATTGCAGTCGGAGGATCTTGTAGTTTCTGGACAATGGAAGCCGACGTAATGGCATGCATGCAACCAGTCCAACCTGCAGCAGACGGCGACGAACCGTTGATGCAGACAAATTCACTCCTGTTGCAGTGCTCCAGCGTTGAGCCAACACTGTGTATGAAGCTGTACGGTCCGTTATGACCTTGCGGAAAAGATGACGGTCATCCTGTGCTGCGGTCATGTTCCGTGGTGCAGTACCCGCTCTTCGCTGCGTATGACCTTCATCTATCCACTGCTTCCACACACGCATCACTGTCGTTGCAGCATGTCCTGTACGAGCCGAAATGTCACGGTATGACAAACTCACTTCCCGGAGACCGGTCATTGTGCCCCGTTCGAACTCACTCACATGCCGATATGGCTTCCTTTGATATCGACGAGGCATACTGGCACTCATTTTATTGTTTCCACCTTGTTTGGCAGCACTGCACTGACTACACTGGGCGCAACACTGACCTTGTCGGACCGACACGAGAGGGCTCTCTGCTCGGCCTACGAGTGACCTATTGCTTGCACACTCTTCTACACTTCCACCAAGTTTGGAGTTATTCGGGAAATTCCTTCTTGGTGTTGCAATTTTCACAAACGACAGTGTAGATAAAATATGATACTTGATGTAGGTTTTCAGAGGAGTGAAATTAGAAAATTATCATATTTTAAATACACTTTTTGGTTTAAATGTTATGAATAAACTGTTAAACTTAGTGATGTACAGTATAGGGACAACTATGCTGAAATCAAGATAGTGAAAGATCAATACTGTTGTGTTCATGTTGCGAAAACATTTGTGAAATCTCCCTTATTTTCAGCTTGAAAATCTGGAAACCCCAGGAGCACCTCACAACTAAGAATTTCCGAACGAGAACCATAATGAAATAACCTCTTACACAGGAAGAAACAAATAAAGAAGGAAAGAAAGATCGTAAGGGATTTGTAAAGCTATGTTTTGCTGCTTCCAAATCTCTTTATCTCTAAATGGAAGAAGCGTGTTCGTGAAATTGGCATTACTGAAAGTTGAATTCGTTACGAGGACATAATATGTATTCCTTGCTTAAAGGAAAGGTCACAAAAGAGCAAAAGTTCTCTATCCCCAGATCACAACCATATTTATTTTCTGCCTAAGTTTCCTGAGCCGCGTAACTAAACCTTTACACCGCTAATCATCAGAATAAGTTGTAAGATTTCTCTGAAATGGATGTTGGTGGAGAACAAGTAATCAATAAGCTTATCACTGGGGTAAGAGGGGGGGAGGATAAATTTACTAGTCGGCCTCGATGTGAGTACGCCTGGGGAAGAGCGCCACTGTCGTCAAAACCTAAGTATCAGAGAGGAGTGAGGGACAAGACAATGGGGGAATGTATAGTTACACAACGAAAACAGCACTATATCTGTAGGCCTCAGCCACGCTAGTAAATGCAACTGGGAACTACCTGACTCTCTTCCGATACCCAGCTCACTTGTTCCTAACTGTTCAGTTTCTCTTCCCACCGAACGCACTCGTATCATGGCCGACTAGTACTTACATTAGAGTGTAAATAATACAAACATAGAAAGGCTCAAGCTGAGATATTTTAGAGGCTCTATCTTGCGTAATATGCTGAAAGCTAACAAATGACAGATTTGGAAAATTCTCTATCAGTTAATTACGTATTAATTTCTCTACAACGTACCTGGTAGAAAGTGGAAGTATTGCATTCCACCCAAAAGTTCAATGATAGAGGTTTGAATAGAAATACATGTTTTAAGTCCCCTGAGTAAAAAACTTCGTTTTTACAAAAAATATCCATGTGTGTAAGCGTATGCGTGTGTCTGTGAACAGTAGAATTCAAAAATGAAATGTGGCTAAATACCAAACTTGGTAGTTAAGTTCAGTGTCCTCCAAAGAGGCGACACTAGGATTTTTAAGAAAATTCTGTCACCCCAAACTAACCTTTGCATGTTAGACTTTTCGAAAAAGGGCTCTTTAGGATTAAAATAACTATGTTTAAGATATTTACATGACATTAAAATTTATATTTTGAATTTTCAATAGGAAGAAATTTTGTACAATTTTGTATAAAGGGTAAACAAGATGTAGACAAAAATGCACTGCATAAAAGTGTTGATCTCTTTAAAACACACTATTTATTTCAAATAACGTTTTTGTAGCATCTACGCCAAATTACATTTTACTAGGGAGATTTTTCGAAATTTTTTATTTTCTAAAAAATGGTTTAAACTATTTGCCTTAAAATACCGTATATTAAAGATATTAACATGACAAATAAAATGTTTATCTTCAATTTTCAGGGCGAAAAGTTTCAAAATAAGATTTCTCGTAAACCACTTGCAACAAACGCCCTGACATTCTAATTTACTCTACCTTTATTCTGTTGATGTAACTAGGCATTGTTCCATCTAAAAAACTGGATGTTTGTTAAAAAATACACTTTCTCAGTATTATTAAAATCTGTTTATACGCTAAATGTACGAGTCCCTGACTATTAATCAATGCTGTGAAAACTGCACATCAAGAGCACTTTCCATTTCCGAAAATTTTAGGTGATTCACCCTGTATTAGGGTTCGTATTCATAAGTGTATTTCCATGTAGTTACAATTGAAATTCCAAGTTCACTAATACAACTTTCTTCCATCAACAGTAATCCTATTTTAACTACCGTGCTGAAAATAATCTCTCTGAAATAATCAACACAAACCAATAGTACGTGATGTGAAGCAAGCGCTCTGTGGAAGGTTAAAATAAAGTTGTTGGACCCGTCACGCATGTATGTTAACATAGACTCTTGCTTCAGACTTTTGTATATTCTTGTACATTAGAAGAACCCTGAGCGAAACAGGCTTTGTCTCTATGGAAACTAAGAACCGTTTCTGATCGACGTAATTTCTCATTCCTGGAGCATAGAAAGGGGAATTCTAACAATGTGACGGTGCCAAGGGAATCTAGGGTGTCGCGACGTTCCTGGGGATATTTACAATGAAGGAGGGGAATAAAGTTCAGTGTCGCACCACCGTCTTCGAGAATTGCCAGCAACAGGATGTTTAAACATCCCCATCTGTCCCCATTTGATTATATTTGTAGCGTTCTTGTATCTTTGACTCTTTTCTTCCCAGGGTTTACACACCAATAAAAATATTGCAAAAAGAAAATCATTTTATTAACGTAGTAATTCTCTTACAAAACGTAAGTGCAATAATACATAGATCTCTAGTGTTTCTTAAACTTTTAATGCAATATCCCCAACCATTCAAAAATAGGATCTTTATTTTCCCAAGTATCTATAGCGAACTTTGTGTGAACCTTTGTGGCTAATGGGCTGAGCTCTCCAAACACGAACTTTTGACATATAGGTCTTTTTTACCACCGGGATGGCTCAGGCGGCAACGTCTGTGGCCCTCATTCGGGTGGTCCCGGGTTCGATTCCCGGTAAAAAATTAAATTAAATTAGTTTTACTTATGGACGCTCTTTAGCTGCTGTGGTCCTTAGCGTCCCATTCTATATTGGGCATGAAAGACCGGTAATTTTGCTCAGAGGCCTCTTTATCAGGCTTGAGGTTCTTTTAGGTGCCGTAAATCTACGACAGGGTACCACCGGCTTTACTTCCCTTTCGCCCTCCGCCAGGTTTAACTCGCGACCTCAGGAACTAGTTGTAAGCATGGTAACCACTACACCACGGAGGTTGACGGCTGCCCATGGGGTTTTTCTGGTTTTCCTCTGGTCGCCGCGAATTCTGGGGTGGTGTACTCTACCACGATTTCTCCCTTCCCTCATTTCTTGTCATTTTATTTTTCTCCCCTTCATCTTTCAGTCAGTGTCTCCAGGTTCCGTAGTGCGTCTGATGATGGACAGATGACATGGTTGCTGCGCTTTCGAAAGATTCTTCCCGCCAAACGCCAGAGCGCGTTGGCCTGCTTGCAAGGGCCGCTTCGTCGCCCTCTTGTGCGATTCCGCGTCTACTGGCGAGAGCGGGTGTTTCGTACTGGAAATGATAGGGCCTTCCGTGTGTCTCTGTGATTCCGTCTGTCTGCGGTGCTGCGATCTCTTGCGGCTCCTTCACTTCATCCCTGCCTCCTGGGAGATGTTGTCTAGAGGTAAAGTAACAAATTCTAACAAATGCATTAAGTCGTTCCCTGGAATAAATTCCTCAGTATTAAGTTCAATTTTATTCCATGGTAAATGCCTTAAACTTTCTTTCCATGTAGGCTTTATAATCAATTAAATTATCAAGCTGGTGTAGAATAAATTTTAATGCTTCCTCCTAATCGCCAATTTATTCGTCGCCAATTCATAAAACAATCGTATAGATTCTGAAATGCGTTTTTCTGTGCCCGAGATTCCGTGGCAGAACCAATTGCTTTATTGGTATCGTTGGTTTTCATGAGAGGTATTCAAACTAATGATGCAGAAGTCAGATAATTGCCACAGAATAGCTGCAAGAAAACAATTGTTAAACTGCAACTTAATGTGATGTTATTTATGTCCTTCCAGAGACTTTTGTACATGTACCTCAAATGCCCCCTAAGAGAGTATCACAGCTAATTTGCAATATAGAACATTTTAGCGCCAGAAACAGCTACACCTTTACCAGGCGTCCTGATGGCGGAAGTCTATAATGAGGTCTAAAAAACGTATGCTACGATAAGACAAATGTTCCAAAAGCATTGATAACTAGTAGAGAAGTACCGTAAGGTTTGAAGCCTTGGGTAAAAAATCTGATATGTTACACTCACATGACTTTCTCTACTCTTGTACAAACTATTTTTACAGACGCTTATTCTCCATCTACTTCATGTTAATCGAGATAAACATTTGCAGAGTCTATCTTATTGCTAATTTTCATGTAGATGTAAGGGGAATATATATTTACAAGGGCAATTTGGCAATACAGTAGCCTTTAAGCATAGACATATCTCTTAATAGCTGGTTGCTAGGTGCAGCACCATTCCCTTTCCCACAGATTAATACTCTTTGCATATCCATGACAAAAAAAATGAATAACGAATTCCCATTTCAGAAAATAATTGAAAAATTTAAGGGAATAACAAGTAATATCTCGAAAATGGTTCACTCAACAACAAAAATGTATATGACATAAGTTGTGTATTTTAACGCGATCTACATTTTTTGTGCAGTAAAATTTTGTCTATCTCTTATGGTTTACCAGTTATGCAAAAGTCGTTCACAATGAAGAATACTTTTGGAGACATTCCCAGAAAATTCAAGATGTACATTTTATTTGTCATAAAAATATCTTATGCATATGATATTTTAATCAAAATCGTTTGAGCCATTTTTGAGAAAATTAAAATTTTCGAAAAATCTTCCATGTAAAGGGTAATCTGGGGTGGGAGGATTTTCTTGAAAACCTTCGTATCGCATCTCAGGAGCATACTGACCCTAAATACCAAGTTTAGTGTTTATCCGACTGTTCGTTTCTGAGTTATGCTGTTCACAGACAGACACACACGCAGACAGACACACACACAGACACACAGACACACACACGGACATGTTTCCAAAAATGCCTTTTTGGATTCAGGGGGTCTCAAAACATGTATTTCCGGTGAAATCTCGGTATCGAATTTTTGGGTGGAATACAACACTTCCCCTACTTACTATATGTGGTAGAGAAAGTAAAAATTGGCTGTGACACACTCACTGACTTTCTCTACCCTCTATGGTTTATTAGTGAATATACAAACAACTCTTGCTAAAGCTTATTTTTCTACCTACTTCATTTTAATCTGAGGCAATATTTTATATCATAGCATGCTGTGAATGACAAAGTGATTGTAGTGTAAATTAATATTATTGTATGTACAGGATTTTAGATGTTTGTTAGCCATAAGTATTGTTAGGAAATAAGTTTACACGGCCTCACTGAAACTGGCAATAGAAGTGGGTAACAATAAACCGAGGGGGTGAGTTGTTTATCACTAAGTAGAAATAAACAAATGAAGTCAGGGTAGCATGCCTTTTTTAGAAATGGAGAGAATATCTTCTCTAGAGTATATAGTTAGTAGTAGTGATTGGCTGACTAAAACAGACGCTAAAGTGGGCGCGATTTGGTAACCAATAGCAGCTCTATTATAATATTTAGGCAATTCGAGGTGAAGGAGTATATATTCTCGAGCCATAAGCAAGTGTCGCACAGTTCTGAAGAATTTCTAACGAGATGCACGTCGCAGAGTTAGTTACAAAAATGTAACGTACGCGAAGTAATTGGTGCGCGACAACTAAAACGATTGTAGTTACATTCGGAAATATCATAGTTTCAGTCAGGCGTGTACAAAGATTAAACATGTCAATTATTAATTAAGTGTGATGGCAATAAAAGTCTAGATTCAGATTTTTTATCAGTGTTATCTTTTAGCAACAACTCCTTTCCGTTTACACGCCCTGCTTAGAGATACTTGCTCGACTGAGTTATAATAGCTAGCCGGAGGACAATGAACCCAAATTTAAAATAATAAAACAAGAGGCGCCCAGTAAATAAGATAACACGAGCCATGAGAACTGCAACAAATCCAAATAAACCTTTGCAGAAATAGCTACATTACACATTTCGTTTTATATGTTGTTTTCTCATTAGAAAATGTTTTGTAAAAAGCTGTTATTTTATGATGAGAAATAAGGAAACAAAATAAAAAATGTCGGTTCCTAATTAGAAAATGTAACTTGACCATCCATGGATAGTCCAACCATTCATTGCACTGTTTATGCACATTAATTCAGAATTTTCTTTGTTATTTACGTTGGTGTAAGAACAATTGCAAAGTGTTTTATATAAATGTTTAGCTTTTTTATGAGGAGTGAGAAGAAAACATAAAAAGGTTAGGTTTCCATTTTAAAAAATCTGATGTGTTACACTCACATGACTTTCTCTACTATTGTACAAACTATTTTTACAAACGCTTATTCTCCATATGCTTCATGTTAATGGAGATATCGAGATGTCAATCTTATTGATAATTTTCTTGTAGATGCAAGGGGAATATGGTAGGTTTTAAGCGATAGTCAAATATTTTAACGCTGGTTGCTATGTGGCGCATTCCAATCTCTTTGCATGTCCAGGACATAAAAAAAATGAATAACGAATTTGAGAAAAAGTATAAGTATTGGAAAATTTAAGGAAATAACAAGCAATATCTCGCAAACGGTTCACTCAACAAAAGAAATGTATATGACATAAATTGTGTATTTTAGCGCGATCTACATTTTTCTTGTAGTAAACCTTTGTCTATCTCTTATGGTTTACCAGTTATGAAAAAGTCGTTCATAATGAAGAATACTTTTAGAGACATTCCCAGAAAATTCGAGATATACATTTTATTTGTCATGACAATATCTTAAACATATGATATTTTAATCAAAATCGTTAGAGCCGTTTTTGAGAAAATTAAAATTTACGAAAAATGTTCCATGTAAAGGGTAGTCTGGGGTGGGGGATTTTCTTGAAAACCTTCGTGTCGCATCTCTGAAAGATACTGAACCTAAATACCAAGTTTGGTGTTTATCCGACTCTTCGTTTTTGAGTTATGCTGTTCACAGACACACAGACACACAGACAGACACACACACGGACATGTTTCCAAAAATGCTTTTTTTGGATTCAGTGAGTCTTGAAACATGTATTTCCGGTGAAATCTCGGTATCGAAATTTTGGGTGGAATACAATACTTCCCCTACTTACTATACGTAGTAGGGAAAGTAAAAAATGAACAACTAATTCCCATTTGAGAAAATTATTGAAAAATTTAAGGGAATAACAAGCAATATCTCGAAAATGGCTCACTCAACAACAAAAATGTATATGACATAAATTGTGTATTTTAACGCGATCCACATTTTTGTGTAGTAGAAGTTTGTCTATCGCTTATGGTTTACCAGTTATGCAAAAGTCGTTCACAATGAAGAATACTTTTGGAGACATTCCCAGGAAATTCAAGATATACATTTTATTTGTCATGAAAATATCTTAAACATATGATATTTTAATCAAAATCGTTAGAGCCATTTTTGAGAAAATTAACATTTTCGAAAAATGTTCCATGTAAAGGGTAATCTTGGGTGGGGGGATTTTCTTGAAAACCTTCGTGTCACATCTCTAGAAAATACTGAACCTAAATACCAAGTGTGGTGTTTATCCGATTCATTGTTTCCGAGTTATGCTTCTCACAGACAGACACACAGACACACACACACGGACATGTTTCCAAAAATGCTTTTTTTGGATTCAGGGGGTCTCAAAACATGTAATTCCGGTGAAATCTCGATATCGAATTTTTGGGTGGAATACAATACTTCCGCTACTTACTATAAGTAGTAGAGAAAGTAAAAATTAAAATGATCATCATAACGACCTCCAAATAAAAACCACTAATGGCAGTTGCTTCCCCCATAATATCAAGCAACTTTTATTCAAGATATTTCTTTTTACAACGCTTATTTTGGAGATATTGTACAGTCTCAACTTAAATAGTCCACCCTATATAGTATTGGTACCCGTCAATGTCATATCAATATACATTTGGTTTTCAGTTGCTATATAATCTGAATGTCCATATTTATAGTAATTTATTTCTAAATGGCCATTTACTTTCTGCGGTTAACCAAAGCCTGATGTTCTCTCTGTAGCCCAGGTTTGTTGCTGCTACGTATGGAAAGCCAGTTTGAAGAAAATGTATTATATTTCGACTGTTGGGGAGCCGAACTTGAAGTAGCAGCAACCGCACGTATGGTAAAAAAGTTTCCTGTAGCCTTCGCCTCAAATGTACTTTCCGGTGTCCTTTACCCCAAAATGTTTACAAAAACATTAACTTTGTAATATTGACTGTTTCTTTAAATATTATATATTTATGTTTGCCTCGGCTGCGTCAGTATTTATTTTTAGAGAAATAAATGTTTTAGCAGGGAGTGGTGCGACTGAAGAATATAGGCTACACAGATTATAATTTTATTTCACTCCTTTTATTAATGCTTGGCACGATTTAAATAACACTCCACAAATATAGAGAGCTGTGAGATTCTTTTATTAATTACTTGCACGTTTTAACACGTAAACTATTTTCGTCACACAAATACGTATTAAACTTCTCGAGGACACATCTCGCGTCCGGTTAGGAACACTGTCTACAACCAACGCGTCCAGTTATGAGCACTGTCTACGTAACTGACTTGATTTCTACCGCCTAAATCTGTACAATTTGCCCTATTTCAGTTTCTGATTGGCTAATCCTAGTCCAATAGAATACCTTCATTTAAAAAAAGCTTTTTCTGGTTGTTGATTGGCTATTTTATAAACTGTCTCAACATTTACATTATTGTTGCTCCAAAAATGACTAGTAGTATTTTAAACTTTAAAATTCATTATTGACTCAAGGTTATCTCATTGTTACCTCATTATTAGCAACTTTTAAACTATTATTCTCAGAGCTCCTACGTTATTAAATTACGTAATACATTCACATAACATTATTACGCATATATACAATAATATAAACATATATAATGACTGTAATATACACTTTTTATATATTGTTACATACACATATTGCTTTAAGGCGGGCTGTTATTGAATTTGCATATTATATAATCAGGCTGAAATTATTTAAGTGTTAAAAATACTGCCTCAATAGCCAGTAATGGAAGAATGCATTTTTATGTTGCTATTTCCGTTTAATATGTAGCTCTGGGTACTACGCAATTTTAAGTCGCATAACTCTAAGCCCTATGGACCCCGGGCTCATTTGAACAATATTTCACCTATTTCACTCATCGTCCGATATGACCTAACCGGTTAAAGGACGTTAAACCTTGGGGAAAAAAACTTCTCATCCCATCATTCACAGTTTCGGATTAGGTAGCTGCAGTGAATCGCTAAGCAGTTGCACAGGCAGCTGTTAACACTTCTTGCCTTTCCGGCACGTCGTCCAGCAGCTGAACCCCGAGAGGGGCGGGTTTCGACCCCTTCAGCTGCCGTGGTGCGGGTGCTGGGGACCCTGAGCATTTATGGTACTTCTGCGTTACTAGAAACACGCTGGGCTAAACGTTTGAGCTCCACCCGTAGGGATGTCATTTGGGTTGGGTTGGACTCGACGGGCAGTCGTTCCCGATAACCATGGGGGATTGGGGACGTCTATGCGCTTTTCCGGATAGGCGAGGTTGTGAGACCCCCCAAGGTCATCCAGTAACGCCCTGAATAGCGGGCAGACAGTTGCTAGATTGCTGTCGGCCCCACCCTTTGGGGTTGATACGCGTAAGTGCGGTATCCACTCCCACTCTGTAATGGGGGAGGCAGTTTATGCAACCAGGTGCCGGCGTAAAAGAAAATCTCTCGGGGATGGAAAAGTCACTCGGATGAAGCCCACCTACTAATGTCACGTGGGAGCGCAGTCCCCTGGTGCCTCACTTGGGACCTGGTAGTTGAACAGTAATGTTACTATGAAGATTCAGATATCATCATGATGGTCCTTTTCCTATTTTTTCGATTTTGTGAGTATTTTAGTTAAATTTTAACCATAACATTTCCCTCTCTTTTCATTTTTTGTCTAATTTTCTGGATTTTGCGATGTTTACAAAAGGCCCGCCTCACACATATTGTCTGGATCGCCATTCCTCTGATCACGTCAATTTACTTTGCAATATTTTTACTTTCTCTACTACGTATAGTAAGTAGGGGAAGTATTGTATTCCACCCAAAATTTCGATACCGAGAGTTCACCGGAAATACATGTTTTGAGACCCCCTGAATCCAAAAAAAACATTTTTGGAAACATGTCCGTGTGTATGTCTGTGTGTCTGTCTGTGTGTGTGTCTGTGAACAGCATAACTCAGAAACGAACGGTGGGATAAACACTAAAGTTGGTATTTGTTTTCAGTATATTCCAAGGATGCGACACGAAGGTTTTCAAGAAACTCCCCTCACCCCAGAGTACCCTTTACATGGAAGATTTTTCGAAAATTTTAATTTTCTCAAAAATGGCTGTAACGATTTTGATTAAAGTATCATATGTTTAAGATATTTGTAAGACAAATAAAATGTATATCTTGAATTTCCTGGGAATGTCTCCAAAAGTATTCTTTATTGTGAACGACTTTTGCATAACTGGTAAACCATAAGAGATAGACAAACTTTTACTACACAAAAAATGTAGATCGCGTTAAAATACACAATTTATGTCATATACATTTTTTTAGTTGAGTGAACCATTTTCGAGATATTGCTTGTTATTTCCTTAAATTTTCCAATAGTTATACTTTTTCTCAAATTCGTTATTCAATTTTTTATGTCCTGGATATGCAAAAAGAATAGAATGCGCCACATAGCAACCAGCGCTTAAAAGATTTGACTATCGCTTATAACCTACCATGTTCCCCTTGCATCTATCAGAAAATTAGCAATAAGATTGACATCTCGATATCTCGAGTAACATGAAGCATATGGAGAATAAACGTTTGTAAAAATACTTTGTACAAGAGTAGAGAAAGTCATGCGAGTGTAACACATCAGATTTTTATGTTTAAAACATTCTATATAAGTACTTCGCCGTGATATTTTGTCTGACATTGTATTATAGCGTCTCTATTTCTCTGCTTTACTAATATAAATGTTTATTCCATAATTTATTACGCATAATGTAAGTTTATTGCGTAATTTCGTCAATTTTTAAGTAATTACACCGGTGTTTGTGTGTGAGTATAGCTATCAAAGTATAAGCACACGTTTGAAGTTGCATGTATCTTGAAAATCAGCTTTCAGAGAAATATGGTCTGAACGATGGTCCATTAGGAAATCCACTGGATTGCCAATCTCAGCGGAAGCGCACTCCCGAGTCAATTGATTTTTTCCCCAAAGTACATATTACCGGACGCTTTTTCAATCTCATATTGAGAGAAAGCATTTTACTTTTAATATCCGGTTGGCGAGTTCGTTGGACAAACAGCAAATGTGTCATTTCAGCAGAATAAATTGCGTTTTCGTTTACTTCTAGATAGTAAATTTTTGCCTTTGAATTGGTCGAGCAAAAGTACGAGTAACTAATGGTATAGACACATTCAGCTTAATAGTTATTAAAAGTGCAATAAAAGTATTATTCTGAATAGCGCTAAAAATTCAAAAGGCAGATTTTCAACGTTTATAGCAGATCAGGAAATGCTTTTATTCGTTTTTATGAGTAATAAATATGAAAAAGACCGAAAACGAGAAATGATTTTATGTTATGAGAAAGGAACGCTGAAACACCATTTACATTCTAATAGTAAGAGCTCCATTAAATATAAAAATCTGATGTGTTACACTCACATGACTTCCTCTATTCTTGTACAATCTATTTTTACAAACGCCTATTCTCCATAAGCTTCATGTTAGTCGAGATATCGAGATGTCAATCTTATTGGTAATTTTCTTGCAGATGCAAGGGGAATATGATAGGTTTTAAGCGATAGTCAAATACTTTAACGCTGGTTGCTATGCGGCGCATTCCATTCTCTTTGCATGATCAGGACAAAAAAATCTGATGTGTTACACTCACATGACTTTCTCTACTCTTGTACAATCTAATTTTACAAACGCCTATTCTCCATATGCTTCATATTAATCGAGATATCAAGATGTCAATCTTATTGGTAATTTTCTTGTAGATGCAAGGGGAATATGGTAGCTTTTAAGCGATAGTCAAATATTTTAACGCTGGTTGCTATGTGGCGCATTCCATTCTCTTTGCATGTCCAGGACATAAAAAAAAATCTGATGTGTTACACTCACATGACTTTCTCTACTCTTGTACAATCTATTTTTACAAACGCCTATTCTCCATATGCTTCATATTAATCGAGATATCGAGATGTCAATCTTATTTGTAATTTTCTTGTAGATGCAAGGGGAATATGGTAGGTTTTAAGCGATAGTCAAATATTTTAACGCTGGTTGCTATGTGGCGCATTCCATTCTCTTTGCATGTCCAGGACATAAAAGAATGAATAACGAATTGGAGAAAAACTATAAGTATTGGAAAATTTAAGGGAATAACAAGCAATATCTCGCAAACGGTTCACTCAACAAAAGAAATGTATATGACATAAATTGTGTATTTTAACGCGATCTACATTTTTTGTGTAGTAAAATTTTGTCTATCTCTTATGGTTTACCAGTTATGAAAAAGTCGTTCATAATAAAGAATACTTTTGGAGACATTCCCAGAAAATTCGAGATATACATTTTAATTATCATGACAATATCTTAAACATATGATATTTTAATCAAAATCGTTAGAGCCGTTTTTGAGAAAATTAAAATTTTCGAAAAATGTTCCATGTAAAGGGTAGTCTGGGGTGGGGGGATTTTCTTGAAAACCTTCGTGTCGCATCTCTGGAAGATACTGAACCTAAATACCAAGTTTGGTGTTTATCCGACTCTTCGTTTTTGAGTTATGCTGTTCACAGACACACAGACAGACAGACACACAGACACACAGACACACAGACACACAGACAGACACACACACGGACATGTTTCCAAAAATGCTTTTTTTGGATTCAGTGAGTCTCAAAACATGTATTTCCGATGAAATCTCGGTATCGAATTTTTGGGTGGAATGCAATACTTCCCCTACTTACTATACGTAGTAGAGAAAGTAAAAATGAATAACGAATTTGAGAAAAGGTTAAGTATTGGAAAATTTAAGGAAATAACAAGCAATATCTCGAAAACGGTTCACTGAACAAAAGAAATGTATATGACATAAGTTGTGTATTTTAACGCGATCTACATTTTTTGTGTAGTGAAATTTTGTCTATCTCTTATGGTTTACCAGTTATGCAAAAGTCGTTCACAATGAAGAATACTTTTGGAGACATTCCCAGAAAATTCGAGATATACATTTCATTTCTCATAACATTATCTTAAACATATGATATTTTCATCAAAATCGTTAGAGCCATTTTTGAGAAAATTAAAATTTTCGAAAAATCTTCCATGTAAAGGGTAGTCTGGGGTGGGAGGATTTTCTTGAAAACCTTCGTGTCGCATCTCTGGAAGATACTGAACCTAAATACCAAGTTTGGTGCTTATCCGACTGTTCGTTTTTGAGTTATGCTGTTCACAGACACACACACAGACACACACACACAGACACATACACACACACACACACACACAGACACACACACGGACATGTTTCCAAAAATGCTTTTTTTGGATTCAGGAGGTCTCAAAACATGTATTTCCGGTGAAATGTCGGTATCGAATTTTTGGGTGGAATGCAATACTTCCCCTACTTACTATACGTAGTAGAGAAAGTAAAAATGAATAATGAATTTGAGAAAAAGTATAAGTATTGGAAAATTTAAGGGAATAACAAGCAATATCTCGAAAACGGTTCACTCAACAACAAAAATGTATATAACATAAATTGTGTATTTTAACGCGATCTGCATTTTTTGTGTAGTAAAATTTTCTCTATCTCTTATGGCTTACCAGTTATGCAAAAGTCGTTTACAATGAAGAATACTTTTAGAGACATTCCCAGAAAATTCGAGATATACATTTAATTTCTCATGACAATATCTTAAACATATGATATTTTAATCAAAATCGTTAGAGCCATTTTGGAGAAAATTAAATTTTACGAAAAATTTTCCATGTAAAGGGTAGTCTGGGGTGGGGGGATTTTCTGGAAAACCTTCGTGTCGCATCTCTGGAAGATACTGAACCTAAATACCAAGTTTAGTGTTTATCCGACTGTTCCTTTTTTGAGTTATGCTGTTCACAGACATACGTAGTAGAGAAAGTAAAAATTTAGTGATAATAGAAAACCCAAAAGCATATACATGGAATGTTTTTAAAGCAGGGTCCGTTGTGCAATACAATATGAACTACTTAATATTTTTGCTAAATAAATGTTTCCCCTTCTATATAACTTACGCTTTCTTTCAGTTTTCACAATAAATTAAATTCTCATTCTGGTGTAGAATAAATTTTAATGGCTCCCTTAATGAGAGTTAGTCACTAGACCATAAAACAATCCTACAGTTTCTAAGATGCATTGTTTCTGTGTCTAAGATTCCATGGTAGAAGAAATCACGTTTTTGATATCGTTGATTTGAGGGGATGAGGTTTCAAACTGCTGATCCGGAAGTCAGATTTTTATAACAAAGTAGCTGAAAAGAAACAGTTGCAAATCTGCAAGTTAATGTGATGTTAGCCAAAAAAGACGACTCATTATTTATGTAGCTTTCGTACTTGTGCTACCTATGTTCCCTAAGAGATTATCACAACTCATTTTCAATAGAGAAGAATTTAACTTCAGAAAGAGCTACATGCTTGTAGAGGAACTAACGGTGAAAGTCTGTGTCGAGGTTATAAAAACCCTATGCTACGCCAAGATAAATGTTCGAAAAACATTTATAACTTGTAGAAAAGTAATGTAAGGTTTGAAAACTTCAATAAAAAAATTCTGATGTTGTGCACTCACATGATTTTCTCTACTCTTGTAAAAAATATTCTTACAAACGCTTATTCTCAATCTACTTCATGTTAACTGAAAGAACATTTGCATAAACTTATTGCTAATTTTTTTTGTAGGTGTAAGTGGAATATAGTAGGCTTTAAGCTATAGTAAAATATTTTAAGAGCTGGTTGCTATGCGGAGCATTTCATTCTCTTTGCATGTCCAGGGCATAAAACAAAAAGATTAACGAACTCCCAGTTGAGAAAAAGTATAAGTATTGGAAAATTCAAACAAATAACAAGGAATATCTCGAAAATGGTTCACTTGACAAAATATATATATATATATATATATATATGTGACATAAATTGTATCATTTAACGAGATCAACATTTTTGTGTAGTAAAAGTATTCGGACACCTGGCTGAAAATGACGTACAAGTTCGTGGCACCCTCCATCGGTAATGCTGGAAGTCAATATGGTGTTGGCCCACCCTTAGCCTTGATGACAGCGTTCTCTCGCAGGCACACTTTCAATCAGGTGCTGCAAGATTTCGTGGGGAATGGCAGCCCATTCTTCACGGAGTGCGGAACTGAGGAGAGGTATCGTTGTAAGTCGGTGAGGCCTGGCACGAAGTCGGCATTCCAAAACATCCCAAAGGTGTTCTATAGGATTTAAGTCAGGACTCTGTGCAGGCCAGTCCATTACAGGGATGTTATTGTCGTGTAACCACTCCGCCACAGCCCGTGCAGCATGAACAGGTGCTCGATCGTGTTGAAAGATGCAATCGCCATCCCCGAATTGCTCTTCAAAAGTGGGAAACAAGAAGGTGCTTAAAATATCAACAGACGAGGTCGGCCTGTACGCTATTGTGCTGTACATGTCCCTTCACGTTTCCACTTCACTATCACTCAGAAACAGTGGACCTAGGGATGTTTAGGAGTGTGGAAATCTCGCGTACAGACTTCTGACACAAGTGACACCCAATCACCTGATCACGTTCGAAGTCCGTGAGTTTCACGGAGCGTTCCATTCTGCTGGTTCACGATGTCTAATGACTACTGAGGTCGAGGATAATGAGTACCGGGTAGTAGGTGGCAGCACAATGCACCTAAGATGAAATACGTATGTTTGTGGGGGTGTCCGGATACCTTTGATCACATAGTGTATGTCTTACCGTTTATCAGTTATGTAAAAGTCATTCAGAATGAAAAGCACATTTGGGAACAGTCCCATAAAATTCAAGCTATACATTTCATTTGCCATGAAAATATCTTAAACATAAGATATTTTAATTAAAATCGTTAGTCATTTTCGAGAAAATTAAAATGTTTGAAAAATGTTCCATGTAAAGTGTGATCTGGAGTGGGGGAATTTTCTTGAAAATCCTCATATCGCATCCTTGGAAGATGCTAAACTCAAATACCAAATTCGGTATTTATCATGCTTTTCGTTTTTGATTTATACTGGTCATAGACCGACACACAGACACACACATACGTACATGTTTCCAGAAAGCTTTATTTTGATTCAGGGCACCTGAAAACATGTATTTCCGGTGAAATCTCGGTGTCGAATTTTTGAGTGGAATACAATACTTCTACTTACTATACGTCGTAAAGGAATAAACTACCGAAAAATATTTAGCAGTGTGTGCGGGTCTTACTTTTAAAATACACCTCGTATAACTAACCTCTCGGTCCCTAAGCTTAATTCTATGAAAGTTTACTTATAAATGTGTTTGCTACAAAATATAGCATTATAAAGCGTTTAATTCTGCAAAAGTCTGCCTTTGCTGCTGCATTTTCAAAAGAGCTTGTGGATATTAACATGGCTGAGCTAAGAAAAATTCAAAATAATTTTTTTTATTTTTCTAAGTTTCTTTTTTTGGTTTTTCTTCTAAAAATGCTTTCTTGTTTATTCAGTAAATCTCAAAACGTTATTTTGGGTCAAATCTCGAGATCAAATTTTTGCTGGAATGCAATATTTTCTCTACTTACTGTACGTACATAGTAGAGAAAGTAAAAATCTGATGTGACTTTCTCCACTCTTGTACAAACTAATATTACAAACGCTTTTTCTCCATATGCTTCATGTTAATCGAGATATCGAGATGTTAATCTTATTGCTAATTTTGTTGTAGATGCAAGGGGAATTGCTAGGCTTTAAGCGATAGTCAAATATTTTAAGAGGTGGTTGCTGTGTGGAGCATTCCATTCTCTTTGCATTACCGGGACAAAGAAATGAATAACGAATTTGATAAAAAGTATTGAAAAATTTAAGGGAATAACAAGCAATATCTAGAAAATGGTTCAACCAACAAAAAGAATGTATATGACATAAATTGTGTATTTTAACGCGACCTACATTTTTTGTGCAGTAAAATTTTATCTATCTCTTATGGTTTACCAGCTATGCAAAAGTCGTTCACAATGAAGAATTCTTTTGGAGACATTCCCAGAAAATTCGAGATATACATTTAATTTGTCATTAAAATATCTTTAGCAGATGATATTTTAATCAAAATCGTTAGAGCCATTTTTGAGAAAATTAAAATTTTCGAAAAATGTTCCATGTAAAGGGTAATTTGGGGTGGGGGATTTTCTTGAAAACCTTCGTGGCGCATCTATGGAAGATGCTGAAACTAAATACAAGTTTGGTGTTTATCCGACTGTTCGTTTTTGAGTTATGCTGTTCACAGACACACAGACACATACACGGACATCTTTCCAAAAATGCTTTTTTTTGGATTCAGGGGGCCTCAAAAGATGTATTTCTGGTGAAATCTCGGTATGGAATTTTTGGGTGGAATACAATACTTCCCCTATTTACTATACGTAGTAGAGAAAGTAAAAATGGAGTTAGTTCACAAATTGAAACAAAGGAAGATCGTTACTTTGGTCTGTATGCCTGCTTCATTTCAACGCTTACTTCATGGGCATTTATTTGAACAGTTGGCTGAAAGTAGTTCTGGCAGCAGCGCGTTTATGGGCAGTTCGGAAAACTCACGTAAGCTAGTCTGCGAGACATAACCATAAACAGCTTCGAGGCAATTGCTTTGAAACTACCGTATGTGCACAAAGGAATTACCCACTCATCAGAATTATCTACTTCGATGAAATGTGCAAGGGAGTGTCACAAAGAAGAATTCTAACGGCTTTAGGAAAAATGCCTGCCGATAAATGTTTACATTTAGATGGTTAATTACAGCGAATTACAAAACACTTGTGTTTGTGTGTGTGTGTATGTGTGTGTGTGTGTGAGTGAGAGTACGCGCATACAGAGAACTTGAAGCTTCTAGCAATATATGTGATTAAAGTAAATCATTATTGTTTGATATCAATACTGATTGAAGCATTTATTAAATATGACTATAAGGTTTTCAGTGCTACCAGGAAACGTTTTAAGTGTTTTCAGAAAAATGGGTTATGTGACCACTAGACCACTACTATAGTAGTTTGAAGTCGGTTCAGTTTAGGAGTTGTATTGTAGTTCGAATGTTGGGGAGCCAAAAACTTGAGATAGTTTCTTGGAGTGTTCGCCCCACGTACGATACAAAGTTTCCGGTGGCCTTCGCCCCAATATTCAGGAATCAACTTTGTATTTGTATGTTTCTTTAAATATTATACATGTTTATGTTTGCCTCGGCTGCGTCAGTATTAATTTGTAGAAACATGTATCTCTTATCAGGGGGTGATGCGGCTAAAGAATGTAGGCTTACACGAATTATAATTTTTACTTCAATCCTTTTATCAATTCTTCACACGATTAAATCACACGTCACTGATTTAGAGAGTTGTGGGATTATTTATTAATTACTTGCACTTTTTAACACGGAAACTTTATAATATTCTTGCAGTAATGAATTTTCGTCTCACACTGAATACGTACCGAGCGAGCGACCTGCTCAGGTACGTTACCTTCTAGCTAGCAACTGGCATTAACCGCTTAAATTTGTAAATTTTTCTATTTCACGTCTCTGATTGGTTAACTTTACCCCAATAGAATACTTTTATGTAACTTTCAGCTTTTCTGGTTGTTGATTGGCTATTTATAAACTGTTTTAAACATTGCATTATTGTTTCCAAGAATTACTAGTAGCATTAATAAACTTTTCAATTCATTATTGACTCAAGGTTACCTGATTGTTACCTTATTGTTACCTCATTGTTAGCAACTTTCGGTCTCTATTCTCACAGCTCCTACATTATTAAATTACGTAATACATTCACATAACATTATTAAACAGTACACAATAATATAAACATAATACAATGACTGTTACATATATTTTATATGTTGTTTATACACATATTGCTTTAAGGCGGGCTGTTATTAACTTTTAGATTATATAATTAGACTGAAATCATTTAAGTGTTAAAAATACTGTCTCCAATTGGAAAACGTATTCAATTCCACCCAAAAATTCAATATTGAGATTTTATCTAAATACATGTGTTTTTGAGGGCCCCTGAATCCAAAAAAAAAGAAAAAAAAAAGCATTTTTAGAAACATTGTCCACGTGCCTGCGAAAAGCATAAACTCAAAAACGAAATGTTCGATAAATATCAAACTTGGTATTTAAGCTCAATAGCTTCCAAATATGCAACACGAATGTTTTCAAGAAAATCCCCCAAACCAAACTACTCTTTACATGGAATACTGTCAAAACTTTTGATATTTTAAAAAATCACTAACGATTTTTATTAAAATGCCACATTGGGGTATGACATCTCAATACATTTTGAGATCTCCTTGTGGTTTACCGGGAAAAATGCGAATCAGCTGGAGAATTTAATGTCGTGTCGTGGTTCAAATCCCGGCTATGGCATTGAATTGTTCAGTCATCTGATTCTACCTTTCCAACCTTGTCCAACACACGGCTTGTATGAAAGAACAATTAATTCCATTAATTGACCTACTAGTGGTTGCAACTATAAAGCCCGGGACTTAAGTACTTACAATGTTTGTAAGTCGCCATTGGGGTATGTCATCTCAATACAATTTGAGATCAGCTGGAGAATTTAATGTCGTGTCGGCATGTTGCCATGGTAGCTCAGTGGTTAGAGCAACCGGACGGAGACCGGGAGATCCGTGGTTCAAATCCCGGCTATGGCATTGAATTTTTCAGTCATCTGATTCTACCTTTCCAACCTTGTCCAACACATGAATTCCATGAATCGAACAGTGTTTGCTTATATGGGTGACCTACAAGAATTTAAACTAAACTTAATAGTTAAGAAGGACTGTGTCAGATTTGCAAGTCTGGTGTTGGAACACCATGAAAAGATATGTAGTAGAGGGTAAAATCGTTTGCCTTCTGAAGTCTCTATCATTCACAATGAGGCTTACGCATAAGCATAGCGCATGCATAGAAGTTTGTTTCATGCCATCTTGATGCACGTGTTCACATTGACTGGCGTTGACATAAGCATGAGCGTAAACTTGTAACAATAACAGAGAAGTTTGCAAACTCCAATACACCTCATCACGCGAACATTCTACCATTTCACGTCGCCACGTGTTGCCTTTATGTGTAAGATCAAGGGCCAGAAATCACTGGGATATCTACAGAGTGTATAGAAAAAACACCGACCGAAGTTTGTGAACGGTTCGGATATGCTGATGGGCGTACCTTCAACATTTCGTTAAGAAACTCAACAATAACATCACACTGTGCAGTAAGTTACAAAAGAGGTTCAAACTGTTGACCTCCTGCTTGAATGCAGAGCGTACAACGGCGGTGCGGAGACAGACGCACACGGTTGAATAAGTGGGGCTGTGTGCTCAGTATTTCACTTCCAGCATGGATTCGTATGACAAGGTCCTCCTCTGATGTTGCAGAAGTAGCGTACACCATAGTTTTCATGGTACCCTACCAAGAGGAGTAATATCAGGTAACCGTGGTAGCCATAGCACAGGTCCCTCTCTACCAATCCACGTCTGTTGTAAAACCTCTCCTTATATAATCGTGCACCAGCTCTACCGATTTTTGTGTACTGGTAGATGTAATACTGTCAACAACATGTAGTGCATGTGCAGGAAAGTTAAGGCAGAGTTCGTCCATTCACCTTACATTGAAGGCAAAAGGGTTGCGTAACATTAGCAAACAAAACATTCCGATGAAACTTTGACGTCCCACAGCGTTCGCTTTAATGTTTCGCCCAGCATACTAATCGTGCTTTTTCTATACACACCATAAAAATCGCAGCACAAAAAAACTTTGATGATGGGTAATTTGTTTTCTTTCTTAGCGTCCTATAACTTGTGGCAGTAATTTGTATCACAATAATGTAAATGCCAGAGTGATTGTAGTGTAAATAAGCATTATTGTATGACATTGATTTGAGATGTTTGTTAATTATAAACATTGTTAGGAAATAAGTTTACACGGCCTCACTGAAACTAACAATAAGAGCGGGCAACAATGAGCGAGGGGGTGAGTTGTTTATCAATTATTAGAGACAAGCAAATGACGTCAGATTGGCGCACTTTTCTTAGAAATGGCGGGAATATTTTCCTTAGAGCATATGTTTTCGTAATTTTGATTGGATATAAATATAGACGCTAATGTTGACGCGTTTTATTAACCAATAGCAGCTCGATTATAATCTTTAGGCATATTGGGTGAGGGAGTATAAATTATGAAGCAGAGAGATGGGTAACGCTCAGTTCAGAAGAAGCATTCGCGTGTAATACGTCGATCAGTTCAACATAAGTATTCGTGAGTTATACGTCGCGTAGTTCAACGGAAGCATACATAAAGTACACGTTACGCAATTCTACAGAATCTCTCGCGTCGTAAATCTAGTTATAAATGTGAAATACGGGAATTAATAAGGTGCAGCAAATAAGTGATTATAGTAACATTAGAAAATATAACAGTTTCAGTCGGGCGTGTATCAAGATTAATATGTGAAATTAAAGAAGTGTGACGGCAATAAAAGTGTAAAAACAAATTCTTTTATCAGTGTTATCTTTCAGTAAAAACTCCTTTCCGTTTACACACCTTGATCAAGAGATATCTCGACTGAATAATAATAATAGCTAGCCGGAGGACAATGAACCCAACATTCAAAGTAGTAACACAATAACAGGCGCCCAGCAAAAGATAACACGAAGTGACCGCGACAAATTGATTTCCATACGTGTGGCAGATAAACATAAAGCATCTTCCAACTAATAACAAATATTCCACTTCAAACTTAGTAGTTCATTTTGATACATGTACATCACCTCTTTTGTCATGTGTACTGTCGGTGGTCGCTTCACAGATCCCCATATTAGCTCAGCTGTTTGCCATTGTGAATGACCTCTCGCGTTAAGTGACACGGGATTGATATTTTAGGTGAAAATACAACATTTTCGCTTTATGGAATATATCAATATTCTATAGACACCTCTGAATCATGTTGGCCAAAAGTTTTCATGATCCGCCATTTTTAAAAGCCCATGACATGTTTAAATCACCCATGGGCTACCTTTTCTCCCCAAAGAACTCGCACACTTCTCCTTTCTATGTATGGTTTTCTCAGTTTTACATTTTTGGGCATGAAAACTATTCCTTGCATATCAGTTCTGCTTGATTTGTATGAAAATGTGCATACGTAATCTCAAATTTACTATCTAAAGTTTCACGCATGTATTTTATGATAGCTTTTTTACTTTCTCTACTACGTATAGTAAGTAGGGGAAGTATTGCATTCTCGATACCGAGATTTTACCGGAAATATATGTTTTGAGACCTCCTGAATCCAAAAAAAAGCATTTTTGGAAACATGTCCGTGTGTCTGTCTGTGTGTATGTGTGTGTGTGTGTCTGTGTGTCTGTGAACAGCATAACTCAAAAACGAATAGTCGGATAAGCACCGAACTTGGCATTTAGGTTCAGTATCTTCCAGAGATGCGACACGAAGGTTTTCAAGAAAATCCCCCCACCCCAGGCTACCCTTTACATGGAAGATTTTTCGAAAATTTTAATTTTCTCAAAAATGGCTCTAACGATTTTGATGAAAATATCATATGTTTAAGATAATGTCATGAGAAATGAAATGTATATCTCGAATTTTCTGGGAATGTCTCCAAAAGTATTCTTCATTGTGAACCATTTTTGCATAACTGGTAAACCATAAGAGATAGACAAAAGTTTACTACACAAAAAAATGTAGATCGCGTTAAAATACACAACTTATGTCATATACATTTCTTTTGTTGAGTGAACCGTTTTCGAGATATTGCTTGTTATTTCCTTAAATTTTCCAATACTTATACTTTTTCTCAAATTCGTTATTCATTTTTTTTATGTTCTGGACATGCAAAGAGAATGGAATGCGCCACATAGCAACCAGCGTTAAAATATTTGACTATCGCTTAAAAGCTACCATATTTCCCTTGCATCTACAAGAAAATTACCAATAAGATTGACATCTCGATATCTCGATTAACATGAAGCATATGGAGAATAGGCGTTTGTATAATTAGATTGTACAAGAGTGGAGAAAGTCATGTGAGTGTAACACATCAGATTTTTTTTAGTTCCATTTATACCCCGCCTTAACTAAAATGATATTATCAGCGAAGTGATACATGTAATAACATCAACTCCAATAAAGTCCTTACACTTGTTTTCATCGTAGCAAACTATCAGAAAATTTCAGTAACATACTTCTCTGGCACGTATGAATGCGTAAAACGGCTTTAGAGAAATTGTTCGTTTTTTTCGCTAATTAAAAATATTTAATTGTATTATCTGAGAAACTACTTGAGCTAGAGCTTTGAGCCTTTGGCACAGTCATTTCTTTATTTACTCATATTAAGTGTGCCTATTTTCAAGCAAATAGCTTTAAATTTAAAAGAAATAGAATAACTCATTTCCAGTGTCCCTTAAGTTTATACTTAAACCTTTTGTATTTATATTAATGCTTAATTTTTATTGTGAATGACCCCTTATCTAAATTACACTTTTTAGTAAACTTTGACATTATGTGCCATCTGAATATGATGGTTAAAATAGACCGGTTGAAGTAGAATATTTGTTGGTAGTTGGAAGATGCTTCATGTTTATCTGCCCCACGTATGGGAGCCAATTTATCGCGGTCATTTCGTGTTATCTTATTGCTGGGCGCCTGTTATTGTTTTACTATTTTGAATTTGGGTTCCTTGTCCTCCGGCTAGCTATTATTACAGGTCGAGCAAATCTCTTAAACAGGGTGTGTAAACGGAAAAGATTTATTACTGAAAGATAACACTGATAAAAGAATTTTGTTTTTACACTTTTATTGCCGTCAAACTTTATTCATTTCACATAATTATTGTTGATACACGCCCGACTGAAACTGTTATATTTTTTTATGTTACTATAATCACTTATTTGCTGCACATTATTAATTCGCGTATTTCACATTTATAATTAACTTTAAGACGCGAGAGATTCTGTTAAACTGTGCGACGTGTAACCCGCGAATGATTCTGTTGGACTGAACGACGTATTACACGCGAGTGCTTCTGTTGGACTGAACGGCGTGTAATGCGTGAATGATTCTGTTGGACTGAACGTTACCTGTCTCTGGCTTTAGCTCTTTATACTCCCTCACCCCGATATGCCTAAAGATCATATCAGAGCTGCTATTGGTTAATAAAACGCGCCAACATTAGCGTGTATTTTTATATCCAATCAAAATTACGAACACATATGCTCTAGGGAAGATATTCCCTCCATTTATAAGAAAAGCGCGCTATTCTGACGTCATTTGCTTGTGTCTTATAATTAATAAACAACTCACCCCCTCGCTCATTGTTGCCCGCTGTTATTGTCAGTTTCAGTGAGGCCGTGCAAACTTATTTCCTATAAATGCTTATAATTAACAAACATCTCAAATCAATGTCATACAATAATGCTTATTTACACTACAATCACTCTGGCATTTACATTGTTGTGATATAAAATACTGCCACACGGTGAGAAGAAAATGTCAAAATGCGACCATTGTGTATTTAGGCTTTAACAAATAAAGAATTTTAATTCTGTGTGTGTTTTTCACTTAGCCGTATTGCCAGTATGGCTATATAACCATATCCTGTAACAATAAACCGTAGCTTTCAGCTACAGGTTATAAGCAAATCCATATCCTATAAATCTCTTGTTTCCCTTTAATCAACAAAACATCCAAGCCATTAAATGGTGGTAAAGGTTATCACGTAACGGATATTATTTCATCGACTCAAAGCTTGCTTTGACCTTTTGGTGCATACACAGCATTCGGGAAGTTACATTACAAACTCTTAGTACTTGTAGTAGAAACTGGATCATATACCGGCAGGGTTTGTCAGATCGAGCTCTGCTCTTGCTTGCCATTGGCTGAGAGTCTCAACTTGTCTCTTGGGTTGCTTCAGTGGCGCGTCTTATTGATGATGGAACTAAACACACCGCAGGTGAAATTATCTGATGAGAAAGTCTACTAATGGTTAACCAATATTCTACATTTATAGCCTTACAAAGTATATGCATGGAATTACAGACATATTTGTTACAATTAGTCAAAACATTTATCAGTTCTGCGTTATACCGTATGACCAGGAGCGGAGGGCACTTAGCACCCCGATTTAAAGAGATCTTTTGTGCCTATGCTCCTAACCGGGTACCCCGGGAGGGAGGGATGAGAGAGGCACACGGCAGCTGGATCTGGAGGCACGACAGAGCAGACGACAGGAGCCCTACATTTTCCATATTGAAACTCCCCTGTGGCAGCTGATACAACCGACTCCGCTTCCCCCCTCGGTGACCATCCCCATTATGGGAACCGAAGTGTTACAGAGAGCATCCTTTTTCCCTGCTAGGCAACGTCAAGACTCCCATCGACACTTGCAGCCCTGAAACAACCCAGTAAATTAAAGGTGATGTGAAATGGAAGCACAAAAAATTCGGGGGATGCAATTAACCTTTCCAGCCTTCCCCTAGTGAATCGGGGAAACCCCGTAAAAGCTCTTGGGCTAGGAAGATTGACCGTGGGAATCGAACCCACGACCTCCTGAATGCGAGTAACACGTGTTATCGCCTGCGCCAACCTCGCTTGGTGTTCTTCATTATACTTACAGCAGAACATTTTCTTTCCTATTATCTATGTTATTAATATAACTATGTTGTACAAATACTTATAATGACTAAAACAGAAATGGCGGTTCCACAGTCAGCTACTCAACAATTAACGTAACAGGAACAAAATTATATTTCAGAATACAAAACTCAAGACACACAATACAAACAGAGCTTTATGATGTAACTATTTTTCATGTGTTGCCAATTTTAAAGCTATTAACTACCCTGTGCTGCCGCTAATAGGTTACGCCCACATAAAATTAACTATCTATCTAAACAACATTTTTGCCATTCAAAGTTCGCCCGGATCTCTTTGAAACATTGCACATATGTTAAAATCTTATGTTGCGCATACATTTTATTATGACCATAACAGTTTATGCATTACTATGCAAAAAATTGAAATTAAGTTTTATTTATGGACACTCTTTAACTACTATGGTCTCAGCGTCCCATTCTACGAGGGCTGATCAATAAAGACTGAAACTGATTTTTTTTCACAGATATTTATTACTGCATTTCAATGTTGTAATGATATTTTTCAAAGTAGGCCCCTCCTAACTGAATGCACTTTTTAAAGCGTCTCTGCCAGTCCTCGAACACATGGTGCAGGTCATTCTTTGTCAGGTCTTTGAGAATCGTCTCACTTTTCTTGAGCACTGCTTCAGTTCACTTCGCTTCGAGACTCCGCAGAGGTAACATCTCTACTCTTCGCCGAGATCACCGAAATGGGGAAGAGGAGAAAAGTTCGAGCCGCCGAAGGATCCACCGCTGCTTCCCTGGCTCCGGCCGCGGACACCGCCGTTTCGCCGGCAACTTCACCGGCTATCACCGGGAAGGCTGTCTCGACGCCACCGCTGACCGGGCCCGCTACGCTTCGGCCGCTGCTTCACCCGGTCGCATTACTGCACCACCGGAGCATGAAATTCGACCAACACAGGTTGCCACCAGCCCTACTTGTCCTACACAGGGCTGTACGACACCACTGACTACCGCTGGCTTGCCTCCATTGGTGAGCCCGATGTCACCGCCGACGCACCCTCCGGCAGATGGCCGCCACAGTGTTGTCATCTGTGGAGTGCCGAGGGACCTTTCAGTACACTTCGTGCTGGATGGTGCACGACACCACTGGCGCTCTGCTATTCGCGCCTCCCGAATTTCCTCAAACAGAGGGCCAACACCGCTGGTTCGCCTCCACCTGGGTTCCGCCTCAGACACTCAGGCGGCCTTGGGGTCAAGCCTGCCTCTTCTGGGGCAGTGTTTGCGCATCGAGGCCAGCAGGAGTCAACGTCCGGTACCCTGCCGCCGCTGTTGTGCCTTCGGTCACGCAGCGGAGGCATGTAACGCCGCACCTCGGTGCCACTACTGCGGGGCAGGTTATCTGACGACAAACTGCATCGCCCACGACCTTCGCCGACGACGCCGATTCTGCGCCACCTGCTCCGGGCCTTCGCACTTCACAGGGCAAGCTCAGTGCCCCCTGTACCCTCGGAGTAAGCAACCAGCTGGACCAGCTGTGACGGCAACCACACAAATGCCCCCGCCGACGACGCCCAGTAAAAGGGCCAAGCCTCAACGAACAGCTCCTGGCTCCACTCAACCAGACCTACAAGCCCAGCTGGCTGCAATGCAGTCCACATTTCAGGACTTCACCTCACGCCTCGCTGAGCTACGCTGTGCAACCAACACGCGCCTTGCGGCCGTGGAGGCCAAGCAGCGGACCTCGGCGAGAGCAATTTTCGCCCTCACATTGAAGATCACAGAACTACAAAGTGAAGATGGGATCCTCGCATCGGTCCAGCGCAAGCTCATCTCGTCGAACCAGACGACGCTGAGGATGGATGCGACAACCGATCCACGGGACTGGGAGCCCTTCAGGCTTCAGTTGATGAACTTCGAGAGCTCCAAACCGAAGCCAACAGCCACATCTCCAAATCCAAAACAGACCTACAAGGCACAGTGAAGTACAACGAGTTCCATAGTGACATCAACACACTCAGCCACACAATAAGAAGAATCTTCAAAGAAGAACTCCGCCTGCTTAGGCAGCTACAAGACACCGATTCACAGGACAGGCCGGACGCTGCTCCTAGAGGCCGCGCTAGGCAACACAAGCGCCACTAAACAATACCACACACCACTCACCGCGGGGGCATGCAGGGCTTTGCCCAGCTTGCTTACTGCCACATTTTCCTTCTCACACTTTTCCTTCTTAAGTCACCTTCGAATTCCCAAGGGCGCAAGTAGGGCCTCGGTCATGCTTGCGTCCTGGCACCTTCCTTCACCCGGCTTAGGCAATGCCTGCCGACCAATATTATCACCTAGAATCCGCAGGTGCTTAATGCGGTACTGCCTCATCCTCCCCCTTGACTTTTCCGTCTCCGGTGGAGGAGCTTTTAGTGGGTATTCCGATTTGTCGGCGAGTCCCACACTCTCAGTTCCGACTCCCATCGGGGCTGAGGTTAGTGATTAAATCATTTTCTCCTCCACTCGAAAAAAAATGCTCTCAAATCGAATGCCCCGGAGCTTTGCCTGTAGTGATGGGATCGCGTTAAAATAAGATAAAAATCTGATGTGTTACACTCACATGACTTTCCCTACTTTTGTACAAACTGTTTTTACAAACTCTTGTTCTGCATCTATTTCATATTAATCGAGATAAATATTTGTAGAAACGATCTTTTGACATGCAAAGAGAATTACATTTTACACATAGCGACCAGTTCTAAAAATATTTGACTATCGCTTAAGGCGTACTATGTTCCCCTTGTTTTGTATTTGCAAGGGCAATATAGAAATACAGTAGCCTTTAAGAATTGACACATCTCTTAATAGCTGGTTGCTAGGTGCAGCACCATTCTCTTTGCCACAGATTAATACTCTTTGCATATCCAAGACAAAAAAATGAATAACGAATTCCCATTTGAGAAAATAAGTATTGAAAAGTTTAAGGGAATAACAAGCAATATCTCGAAAATGGTTCACTCAACAATAAAAAATGTATATTGCATAAATTATGTATTTTAACGCGATCTATATTTTTGTGTAGTAAAATTTTGTCTATCTATTATGGTTTACCAGTTATGCAAAGGTCGTTCACAATGAAGAATACTTTTGGAGACATTCCCAGAAAATTCAAGATATACATTTTATTTGTCATGAAAATATCTTAAACATATGATATTTTAATCAAAATCGTTAGAGCCATTTTTGGGAAAATTAAAATTTTCAAAATTTTCCATGTAAAGGGTAATCTGGGGTGAGGGGATTTTCTTGAAAACCTTCGTGTCGCATCTCTGGAAGATACTGAACCTATATACCAAGTTTAGTGTTTATCCGACTGTTGGTTTCTGAGTTATGTTGTTCACAGACACACAGACACACACGGACATGTTACCAAAAATGCTTTTTTTGGATTCAGGGGGTCTCGAACATATATTTCCGATGAAATCTCGGTATCGACTTTTTGGGTGGAATACAATACTTCTCCTACTTACAATACGTATTAGAGAAAGTAAAAAGATTGCTTCCAATTGGAGAATGTCAAACAGGACATTAGTAGAAAACTCCTAATAAAAACATAATTCGGTTAACAGTCTACGCTTTACAGAGTTTTTTATTAATGAGTGTCGAGTATCAATGCTCCAAAATCAGTATCCATATCGAGTATCACTATTCTAACTATATTATGAACGAATAAAGAATGGGCTTAAGCTGTTTTTCGTGATGTGTGAATATAAACAAAACGAATCTCAAAACGTATCAACACTTTGCATGTTATGAAATACTCTTGGGGATCCTACTTTCATGTTACACGCGAAAACTGTTTACTTAAATCCGAGGCTTGCTGAATCTGACATGTAACCTGGGTTGTTAATGCAGGTGAGTAGAAGCCTTCTCAACAAAAATAAAAATAAACCTCCTCTCCCCTGTTGGTAAAAGTGATGCCGTCAAATACAGAACAAATAACAGAAACAGATGTTTTACGAGCACATTCTGGAAGTAAGTTTCCGGTTGCAGTCATGATTTTTTAGAAGTTCACGTTTTTGCCACCATTAAAGTTAGCAAGTTAGCTGTTAGTTTTTTTTTTAATTTCTCCATAAGTAATTGTTACTTTCTGCACCACGTATAGCCACCCAAATATTCGATACCGAGAGTTAACCGGAAATAACACTTTTGAGGCCCCCTGAATCCAAAAAAAGCATTTTTAGAAAAAGGTCCGTGTGTGTGTCTTTGTCTGTGTGGATGTGTGTCTGTGAACAGCATAACTAAAAAAACGAAAAGACGGATAAGTACCAAATTTGATACTTAGGTCCAGTATCTTTCAAAGATTTTCAAGGAAATCTCCCCACCCCAGACTATCCTTTACGTGGAAAATTTTTCGAAAATTCTAATTATTTAAAACATTGCTCTAACAATTTTGATTAAAATATAATGTATTTAAGATATTTTTATGTCAAACGAAATCTCTATCTGAATTTTTTTGAGAATATCTCCTAAAGTCCTCTTCATTCCGAATGGATTTTTGCATAACTGGTAAACCATAAAAGATAGACAATTTTACTACGCAAAGATGTAATTCCTGTTAAAACACACAATTTAGTTCATATACATTTTTTCAACGGAACTATTTCCGAGATATTCCTTGTTATTTGTTTGAACTTTCCAATACTTATACTTTATCTCAAATGGAAATGCGTTATTCATTTTTTTTGTCCTGCTAATGCAAAGAAAATGGAATACTTCTCATAGCAACCAGCTCTTAAAATATTTGACTATCGCTTAAAGCCTACCACTTCCCCTTGCACCTACAAGAAAATTAGCAATAAGATTAACATCTCAATATCTCGATTAACATGAAGCATATGGAGAATAAGCTTTTGTAAAAATAGTTTGTACAAGAGTAGAGGAAGTCATGTGAGTGTAACACATCAGATTTTTATAAATTATTTTCAAAGCGAAAAGCACATAAAGTTCTATTTATAAAGTTAAGACATGTTTCCTACTAAAGAATTATAAATTGAACTATAAGAAAAAGTTTATGATTTTAGAAATTTGGCAAGAGTATTTTACACTTTTTTGTGTATAGTGCTTTCAGTTGTAATGAAATATTTTAAGGGTTAAGTTAATAAAGAACCTTCTTGCTAGCCTATTTGATTTATGCTTTATGTACGTAGATTTTCTCCATGGTTCCTACCTATCACGTTTTCCTTACTTATTGTTACAAGGGTAACAGTGGGAAGGGGCCACAATTGGAAGAAAATCCTATGCCATGTAATAACACAAACTATAACATTTTAAGCTGAAATATCCATGCCCCGATAAGAATACCATATATTGCCACTACTTTCATCACTGTCATCGAAGATATCGCCACAACATAATCATCACCTACACTACTACTATTATAACAGGCGCCAACATCACTACCACCACCACAACTAGGTGTTATTCATATCAAATTGTTCTCACATAAAACTACTTCTACAATGCACGAGTGCTTCAATTCAGCAGCTTAGATACTTTTCTTACACCCTGTATCGCTGATTATAGGTTTCTATCTATCATCTTTTCATTAGGTATAAAATAAGGTTTCTCGGTTATTATATTATACTACATTAGTATCCATCCCCTTTTCACTAAGGGGAAGAACATAATCCCGGAAATTCATTTGATATGGCTTAACAAAAGATTGCCTGTACATCCTCTTTTCAGGTCGTCTCTCCAATTTTTCTTTGGCTTTCATTTGTATTGATAAAGAGGAGAGTAGAGGCTTTTATGTTGACGCTAATCGAGTTTGGAAGGTAATGAAATAGGGGATGCAAGATGTGTGAAGAAGGGTCGGAACGTCTCGTAGCATCTGACGAAGAGGGGAACAATAATAAAAAGACGTGTCCCTTTTATTTACCCGATCACTTAAAGGAAATGGTTGCGCTTTGTCCCAGACGATACATGATTATTTTATTGCGAGCAAATGCAGTACTTCTCGCGTTCTCTGAAAGGAACTGCAGGCTAAGATTGAAAGCTCTTAGGCACTCGTGCAATAAAAATGTTTGATGTGTGACTTAGTGAATACACAAATTATTCTTACGAAAGTTTATTTTTCCATCTACTTCATTTTAATCGAAAAAATCTGATGTGTTACACTCACATGACTTTCTCTACTCTTGTACAAACTATTTTTACAAACGCTTATTCTCCATCTACTTCATGTTAATCGAGATAAACATTTGCAGACTCTATCTTATTGCTAATTTTCTTGTAGATGTAAGGGGAATATATATTTACAAGGGCAATATCGAAATACAGTAGCCTTTAAGCACATACATATCTCTTAATAGCTGGTTGCTAGGTGCAGCACCATTCTCTTTTCAACAGATTAATACCTTTGCATATCCAAGACATAAAAAATGAATAACGAATTCCCATTTGAGAAAAGTATTGAAAAATTTAAGGAAATAACAAGCAATATCTGGAAAATGGTTCACTCAACAAAAAAATGTATATGACATAAACTGTGTATTTTAACGCGATCTACATTTTTTGTGTAGTAAAATTTTGTCTATCTCTTATGGTTTACCAGTTATGCAAAAGTCGTTCACAAGAAAGATTAATTTTTGAGACATTCCCAGAAAATTCAACATTACATTTTATTTGTCATAAAAGTTTCTTAAATATATGATATATTAATCAAAATCGTTAGAGCCATTTTTGAAAAAACTAAAATTTACGAAAAATGTTCCATGTAAAGGGTAGTCTGGTGTGGGGGGATATTCTTGAAAACCTTCGTGTCGCATCTCTGGAAGATACTGAACCGAAATACCAAGTTTGGTGTTTATCCGACCGTTAGTTCTTGAGTTATGCTGTTCACAGACACACAGACAGACACACAGACACACACACGGATATGTTTCCAAAAATACTTTTTTTGGTTTCAGGGGTCTCAAAACATGTATTTCCGGTGAAATCTTGGTATCGAATTTTTGGGTGGAATACAATACTTCCCCTACTTACTATACGTAGTAGAGAAAGTAAAAATTAAATTAAATTAAATTAAATTGAGCTTTATTTATGGACGCTCTTTAACTGTTGTGGTTCTTAGCGTTCCTTTGTATATTGGGCGTGAAAGACCGGCAATTTTGCTCAGAGGCCTCTTTATGGCTTAAGTTCTTTTACGTGCCATAAAACTATGACAGGGACCACAGGCTAAGCCATGCTAAGGATTTTAATCGAGATACGCAATTCCGGAAATAGCTGTATTACACATTTCGTTATGGATACAAAGAGGATAGCGATAGTCTAATGTTTTAGAACTAGACGCCTTAAAACTCCATAATCCTTTCATGCAATCACGAGATACAACCGAAAATCGAGAGGACTTTGAAAGAACAGTTATGTTGCTTTTGCTTGAAGCTGAAACATGGAAGGTAGAAAAGAATAAGTTTCAACCACTATTAGATCAATTAATGCGCCCAGTTGCTCCCTGTGGAGCAATTGGGTGGAGACAGGGAGAACCGGGGTTCAAATCCCGGCTATGGCTTTGAATTTTTCAATCGTTTGATTCTACCTTTCCAACTTTGTTCAACACACGCTTGTGTGGAAGAACAATTAATTCCATTAATTGACCTATTAGTGGCTGAAACTATGAAGCCCGGATCTTAAAGTACTTACAACATTGTAAGTCGCCATTGGGGTATGTCTTCTCAATATAGTTTGAGATTTCCTTGTGGTTTACCGGGGAAATGCGAATCAGTTGGAGAATTTAATGTTGAACCGGCATGTTGCCATGGTAGCTCAGTGGTTAGAGAAATCGGGCGGAGAACTGGAGGTCCGTGGTTCAAATCCCGGCTATGACTGAATTTTTCAGTCATATGATTCTACCTTTCCAACCTTGTCCAACAGACGGCTTGTGTGGAAAAACATTTAATTACAAGAATGGTTATGTTGCATTTGCTTTAAGTTGAAACATGGAAATAGCACTATATTCCACACGACAGATGGTATCTTAACTGCCTAATCTCAAAACCTTTACTATTGAAACTTACTATATAAAACCGGGGTTAGATAAAAACATGAAATTTAGAAGACAACCAACACCCGCTTGTAACAATACGAAAGCTAGCGAAACATGGACGGCCGGAGATATCAGGAAATATTCCATATTTCATTGCCAATATTGCAACTGAAACAAGACTATCACAAGTACTGATACTGAGAGACTAGTTAGTGAAGGGTAACTTCTTCTTCAGCCAACGCCCGTCCTTGGGTGGTCTGCCATTCGACGCCTTGCCTCCCAGTACAGCCGTGACCTTCCTTCCATAGAATCTTCAACTATAACAGTCTGCAGGGCAGTGCAGGAGGCCAAATGGTCAGCAATGCCTTCCTCTTACAAGCAGAGGGGACAAATTGGGCTATAAACCACACCCATTCTATGCAGGTGTTTTTGCAAATAATCGTGCCCTGTAGTCATACTAAAGGTGGCTACTGCCAGCTCCCGGGGCAGGTTGTTGGGGATGGGGTTTGAAGCAAGCATTTCCCATCTTTTACCAGCTGCCGCTACCTTCCGAGAGTCTACAATTGCTCCTTTGATTCGAGATGTTATGACGCTACTGATGTTTGAGTATGTCATTGGTACAACTGGCTGCTCCATTGAGCACCCTTCCTAGGCTAAAGCGTCGGCTTTCTCATTTCCGTCAAGGTCGCAGTGGCCCGGGACCCATTACAAACGAACTTGTCAATTCTTGCAGTTTATACAGTCTGTCTTGGCATTCAGTGATCAGATCGTCCTCATGTTGGTTTCCTTGCGAGCAGAGAGCCTGAATGGCTGAAGTGGAATCGGATAAAAAGACCACTTTAACACCTTACATTCATTGATATTAAGGCGATAGCTGCCTCACTGATAGCGGCAACTTCGCCGTCGAAATTATTCCTCATCTTACCTTCAGGAAAGGCTCTACTACCCAAAGCATAACAGTAGCCCGAGCCTGCACAATCATTTTGGGCCGAGCCATCCGTACAGACGTGAAGCCATTCTGATGGAGGGTAAATTGTAGCTATTGTCTCAAGGGCTGTAGCCTTAAGTAGGTAAGAGGGGTTGTCTGCCTTTGGATTATCAATTCCAATGATAGTTATTCTAGAGGGGATCTCTTTAACATCAGGGTGGAAACTCCTTTTTTTAAAACACTGGCGCTCTAATAATTGAATATTGTATTTTGCCTGCAGGGCTTCAGCCCGAGCTATTGGGGTTCCTTGGGTTTTGAGCCTGAGACTAGCTGGCTTATACTGTCGCCAGAAATTATCTGAAGTCCTATAACTTCTTTCAAAGAATTTCAGCAAGGCGCTGTCTCGTCTGTACTCCAGTGGTTCAATCTGAGTTTGGCTTTCAAGGGCAGGGATTGCTGTTGATTTTGCGGCGCCGGTACACATGCGCAATGCATTGTTTTGGCTGACGCTTAATTTATTCATTGCAGTATTACTTGCCGTACTGTAAGCTTCACAACCATACTCTAACAAGGGTCTAATATATGTTTTATATGTAGTTGTCAACACGTCCTGCGTTGCACCCCACTCAGATCCAGCAAGTCTTCTGAGTATGCACTGCCTCTTAGTTGCCTTTGCAGAGGCACCTTCAATGTGGTAATTCCAATTGAGTTTTCCATCAAACTGCATTCCAAGGTATTTTGTGGCCGGGAGTATGTTCAGATTAGACCCGTCACATTTAAGTTGGATCATGTGATTGCGTGTGGATGCGGTGAATAGCTGAGCTGATGTTTTTCACTGCTTACGATCATATCGTTGTCTGTACACCATCGTTTAAGAATTTCAAGAGCCGAATTCATGGCTTCTTCCATTGCGGTTATGTCACTACTTGTCACCCAGATTGTGATATCATCGGCGTAACAGAGGATCTCGATACCAGGAGTGGTTTTAAGCTCTGGGATCAGGTTATTTATCATAATATTAAAAAGGGTGCAGCTAGGAACAGCCCCCTGTGGTAAACCTCTTCTCTGTTGGCGGTATCTAGACTGTGTGCTACCATATCTGACCTTTACAAGTCTTTGACTTGGAAAGCAGTTTAGCCAACGCAGTAGGTTACCAGTAATGCTCAAATCGTTTAGCTTATTCATAAGGATTTTTCGGCTGACTGTATCGTACGCTCCTTGAAAATCTATGAAGCAAGCAAGTGTCGACATTTTCCTGTGGAAACCATCTTTGATCTGTTGAGTGAGCTTTATTACTTGTGTCGTTGTTGACATGTGTCTTCGGTAGCCAAACTCATCTTTAATTACGCTATTCTTTTCAAGGAAGATTTGTAAGTTGTGGTTAACCATTCTTTCAGCAAGCTTACAGAGTGTTTAGGTGAGGTTAATAGGTCTGTAATTCTTGACTAAGTAACTTGACTAAGGGTAACTGTGACAGGATTCCTCAGCACTCGGACTGCCTTTAGCGAACCCCCCCCCTCCTCGACCGGTCAGGTAGCGTCAAAATAGTCATGTTTCAACTCAGACCTCACGTACTATTGAATACTGAACAATTCGAACCATTAATGACGGATACCTCGGAAATGGCTGATGCCACAAAAAATTATTTGAAGTAAATTGTGTGTTTTAAAGAGATCTACATTTTTTGTGTAGTACATTTTCGTCTATCGCTTAACGTTTGCCAGTTATACCAGATTATACAACATTCTTTCCGAATGAAGAGGACTTCACAAGCTATTCCCAAAAAAATCAAGATATACATCTTATTTTTCATGTAAATATCTTTAATAGCTATATGGTATTTGAATGAAAGCCATTAGAGCCAGTTTTTAGAAAATAAAAAACGTTCCATGTGAAGGGCAGTTTATGTCGCAAGTTTTGGAAGTATTGCATCTAAATACCAAAGTTTGGTTGTATCCAACCTTCCATTTTTGAGTTATGCTGTTCACAGACACATACCAATGAACCTTTTTTTCTAAAACTCCTTTTTTGAGTTTAGGGGACTCAAAATATACATTTTCGGTGAAGTATCGATATCGAATTTTTGGGTGAAATTAACTAAGTACTTCCCCTGTATGTAGTAGAGAAAGTAAGGCCATAATTTCTGACAAACATTACAAGTTTTACACTTTAATAATAGAATAATAAGCCGCTTGATATTTAAAATCCCTATTGCAGTACATACTTCAATATCGAAATCTTCCCCCATGTGAGTGTCATCCTAAAGTATTCTAACAGAACTGAGGATGAACTACATATGTTATTTCCATAGAGTGGCCCACGGAAATAGTACATTTTCAATTTCTTATTAAGATGTTTAGCGTATATTTACGCTAAAATACCTTATAGATAAGTGTTCTACAAACATTTCCATTACTGAAAAAATCCGATGTGTTACACTCACATGACTTTCTCTAATCTTGTACAAACTATTTTTACAAAGGCTTATTTTCCATATGCTTTATGTTCATCGAGATGTTAATCTTATTGCTAATTCTCTTGTAGATGCAAGGGGAATTGGCAGATTTTAAGCGATAGTCAAATATTTTAAGAGGTGGTTGCTATGTGGAGTATTCCATTCTCTTTGCATTACCGGTACAAAAAAATGAATAACCAAATTGAGAAAAAGTATAAGTATTGGAAAATTTAAGGGAATAACAAGCAATATCTCGATAATGGTTCATCCAATAAAAAAATGTATGTGACATAAATTTTGTATTTTAAGCGATCTACATTTTTTGTGCTAAATTTTTATCTATCTCTTATGGTTTACCAGTTACGCAAAAGTCGTTCACAATGAAGAATACTTTTGGAGACATTCCCAGAAAACTCGAGATATACATTTCATTTGTCATGAAAATATCTTAAACATATGATATTTTAATCAAAATCGTTAAAGCCATTTTTGAAAAAATTAAAATTTTCGAAAAATGTTCCATGTAAAGGGTAATCTGCGGTGGGGGAATTTTCTTGAAAACCTTCGTGTTGCATCTCTGGAAGATACTGAATCTAAATACCAAGTTTGGTGTTTATCCGACTGTTCGGTTCCGAGTTATGCTGTTCACAGACACACACACGGACATGTTTCCGAAAATGTTTTTTTTGGATTCAGGGGGTTTCAAAACATGTATTTCCGGTGAAATCTCGGTATCGAATTTTTGGGTGGAATACAATACTTCCCCTACTTGCTGTACGTAGTAGAGAAAGTAAAAATACAAACACAGGACAGTGAAGGAATTCTGGCGTGTGAAGAGCGTTGTGGCTGTTCATCGCGCAATGCCCCGTGGAAGATGCCGCTATTTCCGCGTTCCAGCCTAAAGGACAATATCCAGCTGGGTAAAACAATGTCATAAGACGGGTTCTGCACCAATGTGAAGCATAAGGGACCTGAAATGACAATTCGAACGTCACAAAAATGTTGCAGCCCTTCTTTTACTTTCTCTACTACGTACAGTAAGTAGGGGAAGTATTGTATTCCACCCAAAAATTCGATACCGAGATTTCACCGAAATACATGTTTTGAGACCCCTTGAATCCAAAAAAGTCATTTTTGGAAACATGTCCGTGTGTGTGTCTATATGTCTTAGAAAAGCATAACTCAGAAACGAACAGTCAGATAAACACCAAACTTGGTATTTAGGTTCAGTATCTTCCAGAGATGCGACACGAAGGTTTTCAAGAAAATCCCCCGCCCCAGACTACCCTTTACATGGAACATTTTTCGTAAATTTTAATTTTTTCAAAAATGGCTCTAACGATTTTGATTAATATATCATATATTTAAGAAACTTTTATGACAAATAAAATGTAATCTTTTATTTTCTGGGAATGTCTCAAAAATTATTCTTCATTGTGAACGACTTTTGCATAATTGGTAAACCATAAGAGATAGACAAAATTTTACTACACAAAAAATGTAGATCGCGTTAAAATACACAATTTATGTCATATACATTTTATATGTTGAGTGAACCGTTTTCGAGATATTGCTTGTTATTCCCTTAAATTTTCAATACTTATACTTTTCTCAAATTCGTTATTCATTTTTTTGTTCTGGTAATGCAAAGAGAATGGAATACTCCACATAGCAATCACCTCTTAAAATATTTGACTATTGCTTAAAGCCGACCAACTCCCCTTGCATCTACAAGAAAATTAGCAATAAGATTAACATCTCGATATCTCGATTACATGAAGCATATGGAGAATGAGCGTTTGTATAAATAGTTTGTACAAGAGTAGAGAAAGTCATGTGAGTGTAACACATCAGATTTTTTTCTGTGGAATCATCTGAAGAACAATGTTTTTTACACTGACTCCACAATACTGACGAGTTAAAAGCCGATATCCGGGAATAGATTGAGGCCATTTCTCTAGAAATTATTGAGAACATAATTTGGAGTTTCCGCGTGCCTCTTCAGCAATTTATCGCCAATGATGGAAGCCATTTGCGTGATTTACTGTTTAAGAAATAAACGTATGTTTGTGTTTTTCAGTAATGGAAATGTTTGTAGAACAGTTATCTACAAGTCGTATTGGTTCGCCTTTACGCCAAATCTCTTGAATACGAATTGAAAAGCACTGTTTTCTGTGGGTCATCCTGTATTGTTATTAGAAGAATACTAACACGATACAAAGACTGGACTTCTGCATTGGACTGTAAATGTTTACAGAGAACTAACCGAGCGAGATGCCTCCTTGGTAAAGTGAGAGGGCATGTAGGAGGTCCTGGGTTCGATTCCTGGGACCGGCTACTCTAACCATAGATTTTTTTGTGGTTTTCCCATGATCAAAACACGAAAACTGTGGTGTTTGTGTTCTACCACGAATTTCCTTTCCGTCTTTTCCTCTCTTTTCGCTTCTCTTTCATGTTTTAGGTAGTCTGTGCAGTGTCGATGGCGCAGGTGTTTGTTCATTAGAAAGAGTTCTTCTCGACACTACCAGAGGGATCTCTGAGAAGCCCGGCGGTGTGGTGGGGTCTTAAAACTTGGAATCGTTATGGACCTCTGCTCGCCTGCAGCCTATAGTCTCTTGAAGTTCCTTCACTTCATCCGTTCCTCGTGGGGAGGTCCTAAGCAAAAGATCCACTTTGGGTCGAGGTTCAAGGGGTCCTCGGTTATCTTGGAATAGTCATAGTTTGAGGAGAACTAGTAAGATGGAAGACTAAGGTGGTTGTTAGTGTCGTGGCAAATTGACACATGGGGTTGAAGAAGTTACGTTATTTATTAGCACCACGTATGGTCGCAAATTTGAAGAAAGGAGTATTTTACGAGTTGTATCATATTTCAACTGTTGGGGAACTGAACTTGAAATTCGTTGCAACCACACGTACAGTAAACAGTTTCCGGGAGCCTTTGCCCCAAGTTAAAAAAATATTAACTTTGTAATTAAACTGTTTCTTTAAATATTTAATATTTATGTTTGCCTCGGCTGCGTCAGTATTATTTTAGAGACATGAATATCTTGACAGTGCGTGATGCGAGAAGAATGTAGGCTTACACAGATTTTAAGTTTTAATTCACATCCTTTTTAGTAATCCTTGACACAAACCAAATAGCACTTCACTGATATAGAGAGCTGTGAGATTCTTTAATTAATTTATTGCATTCTTTAACACATACCATTTTCGTCTCACACGAATACGTAATTAATTTCTCGAGGACACATCTCGCATCCGGTTACTATCATTGTCTGCAGGCAACTGACTTGATTTCAACCGTCTAAACTTGTAAATTTCTGTATTTCAAGTCTCTGATTGGCTAATCCTACTCCAATAGAATACCTGCATTTAACTAAAACTTTGTCTGATTGTTGATTGGCTATATTTTATAAACTGTCACTAAAATTACCTTAATGCTTCCAAGAATCACAAATAACATTTAAACTCTCAAACTCATTATTGCCTCAAGATTACCTCTTTGTTACCTCATTGTTAGCAACGTTTAACTTATTATTCTCACAGCTCCTACATTATTAAATTACGTAATGCATTCACATAACATTATTACACATGGATACAATAATATAAGCATATGCAATGACTGTTACATACACATATTGTTTCAAGGCGGGCTGTTATTGAATTTACATATTATATAATTAGACTGAAATTATTTAAGTGTTAAAAATACTGCCTCAGGGTAAAGATAAAGTTGCAGGTGAACGGAGGTGCCCCCGAAACCGGGTAGGTTACAGCGGCCCTTTTTGCTTCTACCGTGAGCACTACGAATGAATGAGGAGAGAGACGAGAAAGGCGATCAGATCCGGATGGCGACGGACACAAGCATGGATAGGACCCCTAAAGATTAAGATCGAAGGCATTCAACGCCGCCCGAATCTACCCACAAGTTCTTAGATTAGATTAGGGATTGGATATTTGACAGGGAGAAGAACAGGAGGGGCATTCTCCCACCTACCCGCACTTAAACGTTAGGTTTATTTGGCCGTTTTCTCCCTGTCTTTCCAATCATCACCTCTCTAATCTCTAATAGGTCTCAGGAGTCAATTGATTAGGATTTTATTAGATGCTTTCTCATTTGGATCAACAGTTCCAAATTGATTCTATCTATTCACTTCCAGTGCTTCACACTGGAATATTAAGTATCAGGCCGTTTCATCCTCTATGCCACACATCTTGAATGTTGGGTCTTCTGAAAGCTCCATTATCTGCAAGTGATTTTTAAAATTCTCAGGACCAGTCATCAAACCCACCATGAGCCTCACCTACTGCCTCATTTAAGACATGGTTGTTGCATTAATAACTTTCCATGTCTTTGTTTCTGGGTATGTTTCCAGTATTGCATACGAGGGGCACTATCTATATTTTGAGCCTTGGCAACCCTGAATGTTGTTAGTGTCATCTGACGTTTCCAATGGAAAGTTTCACATTTTTGACCATACTCTACTTCAAATATTTTGTCAATAGAGCGTCATTTGTTTTGTTTACACTAACTTGAAAATTGTGTATCAACAAAGACATGGAATTAACTCGTGAAAATGTTCGTGCAATGATTTATTACGAATTTCCACGTGGATTATCAAGACAAGAGTGCATCGATTAACTAACTTCCACATTTGGCAACAAAGTTCCATCCTTTGCCACTGTGAAACGCTGGTATAACAATTTTAATCGTGGCCGCCGTTCGCTCAATGATGAAGTTCATGAAGGTCGTCCAAAATCAGTTGTTTTGCCAGAAGACATTGATGCTGTGCAAAAACTAATAATAAAAGATTGTCATGCTACATATTGTAAGTTTGCGGCACCTCTAGGTATTGGTTCCTCCAGCATATATAAAATATTGAATGTTTATTTAGCCGTGGAAACGGTTTGTTCTCGTTAGATCCCACATAATTTTAGTAAATCTCAAAAAGATGCTCGTGTTGATTGGTGTACAATAATGCTCAATAATACAATGGCGGTGCCTCAAAAGACGCACTAAAGATTGTAACAGGTGACGAATCATGGATCTATGCGTATGAGCCGGAACGTAAACAGCAGTCGACTGTATGGGTGTTTCAAGATGAAGCAAATCCAACAAAAGTTGTTCGCACTCGAAGCACTTCGAAGCAAATGCTCAACTGCTTTTACAGCAAAACTGGCCATATGGCAACAGTGCCTTTAGAAGAACGTAAAACAGTCAATGCCAAATGATACACAACCATTTGTTTGCCAGAAGTCTTCGGTGAAGTAAGGAAAGCCAACAAGAACCGTAGGATCGTCCTTCATCAAGATAATACGAGTGCACACACATCTCGTCTAAGAACAGAGTATTTGGACGCTCAAAAATAGAATTGATGGGACATCCGCCATACAGTCCTAATTTGTCACCCAATGACTTCTATTTGTTCCCGAACATCCAGAATAAATTGCGTGGACAACGATTTTCGTTGGCAGAAGAAGCCGTTGATGCCTTCAAAAACCATGTTTTGGAGGTATCTCAAGAGGACTGGAATAAATGCTTTGACAAATGGTTCAAATGGACGCAAAAGTGTATTGATCATAAAGAAGAATATTTTTAAAAGCAATAAAGCAATTTTCAATCAGAAATTACTTTGTTTTAATTATTAGGCTCAAAATGTAAATAGTGTCCCTCGTATGCTGTCTTTGAATCCAGTTTCACAGATGTGCCATTATTATTAAGTTGTAAATATCCAAGACCGATTCTGGCGATAACAATGGGGCCTGCGCTCCTAATTTAGCCATCCTGTCTGCATTTTCATTTTCAATTACCCCAGTGTTTCTTTTTTAATTTTATTTTATTTTTTATTTATGGACGCACTTTAACTACTATGGTCCTTAGCGTACCATTCTATATTGGGCGTAAAACACCGGTAATTTTGCTCAGAGGTCTCTTTATCAGGCTTGAGGTTCTTTTACGTGCCGTAAATCAACGACATGGGACCACCGGCTTTACTTCCCTTCCGAGGGAAGCCGTGCTAAGGGGTACCGTGATCTAGGGGTACCATGCTAGCTTCTAGTTCCCGAGGTCGCGGTTCATACCCGTCGGAGGGCGATGCATTTTTTCGGGCGGAAGGAAAGTAAATCCTGTGGTCTCGTATCATAGAGTTACGGCACCTAACAGAAACTCAAGCCTGATAAAGAGTCTCTTAGAAAAATTTCTGGACCTTCACGCCCAATATTGAATGGGACGCTAAGGACCACAGCAGTTAAAGGGCGTCCATAAATTCAAAAAATAGGGATTCTCGACATTTCCTAACGATCTTTGATCTCGTGAAGGGTGCTGTTAATGTGCGCACTGCCGCCTGACTGTCTGAGTATTTCCAGATACTACAATTCCTGTATCACCTGTCCCCACTCTCTGCCACCAAGCCCTGATGACATATAATTCTGCCTGAAATACCGTAGTCAAAGCTCCCAAGAGGTGCCACTTCTCCAGGTTCGGCTGTCTTCCATCACACGCCCAGAACCTCAGGGGTCCCCAGAGAGCACCAGGAAGCGGGTTCTAATTGAGCAGTTCCGCAACGACACCAGAGAAGAAACCTCTACTAAGCGCACATCCACCGCCCAGCCGCAACCAGCCGAACACCGTCGCCTGATCCTACAACTCTAAACAGGTGACAAGGAAGATGATGGGTACAACAAATAAGGGTCAGGAAAGTCACCGTGGAAGATGAACTACCGCAGCATTCAGCTGCCGACCCGGGTACATCACGATAAACCTATAGGTCACAGTGGGCGGTGATCGGGGTTCGAACTCAGGAACCTTTGAATGCGAGTCGCACACGTCACTGCGACCCCACCTCGCTCTATAATTGACACGATGGAAATCGGGGCTGGTTCACTACAGGTGAGGTATTAATTTTTGTCTCCTAAATATGTCGAACACATTCCTAATCGTCTACAGCTTCAAACAATAAAGGGATATTAGTAAAAGAAGTAATACTATCAATTATTGAGATACAATATGATTTTATACAATGGAGGCGATATTGTCAACTTATTTCATTTTTGTTTTTCTTAAATATTTTCTTTGACGAAGTCAAATTATATCTTACAGTCAGATACATATATTTGATTCGTTTATACTAGTGCTATGGAACCATTAACTGAAACGTCATTAAAGAAAAAGTAGAACTCGAAGATAATGAGAATTTGAACCTTATAAATGAAAGGAAAATGCTTTAACGAATTCGTTACTAGGAGGTTCTGTGAGATTCGCATTAATTAGCATATCTTACACGACACGTTATTTAGCGTCGAAATACAGAGAACAGGAGTGTTATCGACTACCCCGAAAGTCAGCCCATAACTTTGTTCGCTTAATGAATCTACGAATCAATAAATGCATATGCGAACATCGGCGCATGTCCAGCATTTGTAATGCAGCGAGTTTGAGATTAGTTTAAATTATTAAACGTCCATTTATTATACATTTTTAGAATTGCAAAATTATGCTTTGATAAAAAGCTTGTAGATGTTCTGAAATTCCCATTACAGTTATTCTACCTTTAGAGAAGACTCGTAAGATAATGTTTTGAATATGAACCCATATGCGGAAACAATTTTCGCACTACAAGATTAGCTATTACAATTGCTTCTGCTGAAAGTGTTCTTGGAAGTTGTTTTACCGTTGAATCTTCTTACTTTCTCTACTACGTATAGTAAGTAGGGGAAGTATTGTATTCCCCCCAAAATTTCGATACCGAGAGTTCACCGGAAATACATGTTTTGAGACCCCCTGAATCCAAAAAAAGCATTTTTGGAAACATGTCCGTGTGTGTGTCTGTGTGTCTGTCTGTGTGTGTGTCTGTGAACAGCATAACTCAGAAACGAACGGTGGGATAAGCACTAAAGTTGGTATTTGTTTTCAGTATATTCCAGAAATGCGACACGAAGGTTTTCAAGAAAATTCTCCACCCCAGGATACCCCTTACATGAAAGAGAAATTGATTTATCGAATTCTTATTTTCTTTCGTATGCACTTAAATATTAAATATTTATTGTATATCTAAATGCTGTAGAAAAACTATAGTATGCAACTCTAATATAATGGTTATTAAGACGTTCGCGAAGTTTTTGACGCGCGCGAGCTCGTATCGAAAGTTACTCGTCACTCGCGTCTTAACAACTCCAATATAGGATCGTTGCATTAATAATTATTTATACTATCCTTTCAGTTTGTTCAAAAGAGCAACTATATATTTGTTTACACTGAGTCTCAATTTCCTGCAATTGCAGGTATGTATGTCTTTTCCAGAACTTCGTACTCAGAATTGAGCAGAGAGTAGTGGACACCACCAGCTTAATAATATTTACAGAGGTTTCCTTACTGAATCTGATATATTTTGGCACTTTTGCATTGATAGCAACGAACGTATTGTGAAGTAATAAGATCCGCCAGAATAATAAGAATAATAACAAGAATAATGTTAATAATCATCATAATCATAATAATAATGAGGGAATTATAATAATAAGAAAGCAGAATAAAGATAATATGAAGGAGTAGAAAAAGGGGGAATAAAATCATAACGAGGAAAATAAGTAAAGAACAGATACGAATAAGTAATATAAATGAATAAAATAAAACAGAGGGAAATAAAATGTAGGAAAACGCGTATTTTAGAACGAAGAGAGACGTACTGAAATCTGTAAAAGGTGAAATATTTTAAGAACAAACAGGCAGGAGACATTAGCAAGCGCTTAAGCTATATAGAATTTTGTGAAACACACAGGAAACGAGAACAACAGAAAGGAAGTACGCACAGAAAACGTAATCCGGTAGAAGTAAGACGGTAATGTTAGACGCAGTTAAGGTCAACTTGAAAATATAACGAACCAATGGGAAACGGCGCCAAACTTAGAAAAATAACCAATGATAAATTATAAAAGTCACGTGAATAGTAAAAAGGAGGAATGAAACTAGAAAATACGCTGAGAATAGAAAAATTATCTAGGACGGAGAGGAGTTTGAGATGTGTGTAAGATGGATCACTTCGTGTCGTACAGTGGGGAAGAGTATAACTTCGTGTCGAGTAGGGGGAGCAGAGTACATGTAGAAGTATAAATGACTTTGTGTAGTACTGTTGGTGAGATTTCACGTTAAGCATCGAGATAGAATGTGTTTGAAAGTTCTTGTTCAGTTAAAGTGAGGAAAGGCAGGTAGAAATGACTAAATTACAGTCAACAAAATTCACAAAGTCACATTTTTCGACATAGGAAGAGAAGTAGAACGGGGAAACACGTAAATTCTAGCTGGGGATGATAGGCGGAATCAAGTCTTTGTGACGTGGATTCGGTGGAAGGAATACTGTGTGGATCTTCAGAATAAACGGGCTACGGAAGGAGAAATGCGAGTGTCATTCACCTCCTATCCACCCCCTGAGATAAAGAGTCCAAACCCAACCATTAACCCTCTATCTGAGCAGCCGGCAAAACAAATCCTTCCCAAGTCAGGAACCCGATACCAAGAAACCTTTTATTATTTATTCCCGCTACAATTGGTAAATGTGAAGGTAAAATACAAGAATTTGTAGATGAATGTTTGTTAATATTTTACAACCTATGATCATCCATACAATAACGGCGTTGTATTTTGTCTTTTAGAATTACATATAATTATAATAGTGATACCATTCATATTATCATTATTGTAAATATATTGTTTATATTTATTAATTGTTTACCTGACTTTGTAAATTTTTTTATACTCCGCAAATCATAAAACTGTTTTTATACAGCTTTGTAAACTTTCCCTTGTGATTTTAAAATCGTTACTACGTAAATGTTAAATGTTGGGAAACACGCACCAGGGTTATAATTATGCTCAAAAAACAGAGGTGGCCACGCTTGTAGGGGTGGGGCTAGATTTTGTCAGCACCAACATAATAGCTCTGTTCCACATTTTATTCATGTCATTATAGATTGTCTACACAGACTCCTGTGTAAGATCTATGAGAATGAAATGGGAGTTTCCAAACAGCCTGTAGATCTAACAGCTTGTTATACCAGTTAATTTTGTGGTCACTGAACTTCCAGTAAAACTACGGTAATTGCAGCATTTCAATTATTAGTAAACTAATTAATCGTCAGTTTTGAGATCCACAGAAACCACAGAGTTGCTGACATTGCGGTAGGTGTTTGGGGATAGGGGAGTTCGTCGGTTATGTATATAGCAGTGAAGCGAGTAGTCGCGAATTATATTTCATGTCAGCAACGGGGAAGTGTTATTTTAGAGAGAAAAAATCTGATGTGTTATACTCACATGACTTTCTCTACTCTTGTAAAAACTATTTTTACAAACGCCTATTCTCCATATGCTTCATGTTAATCGAGATGTTAATCTTATTGCTAATTTTCTTGTAGATGCAAGGGGAATTGCTAGGCTTTAAGCGATAGTCAAATATTTTAAGAGCTGGTTGCTATGTGGAGTATTCCATTCTCTTTGCATTTCCAGGACAAAAACAAATGAATAACGAATTTGGGAAAAAGTAAAAGTATTGGAAAATTTAAAGGAATAACAAGCAATATCTCGAAAATGGTTCACCCAAAAAAATTGAATATGACATAAATTGTGTTATTTAACGCGATCTACATTTTTGTGTAGTAAAATGTTGTCTATCTCTTATGGTTTACAGCTATGCAAAAGTCGTTCACAATGAAGAATACTTTTGGAGACATTCCCAGAAAATTCGAGATATATATTTCATTTGTCATGAAAATATCTTAAACATTCATTCATTATCTGTTTACCCTCCTCTTATGTAGGACTTACACCCTCCAGGACTTACAAGCGGGTGCCTGGGGTCAGAGGCCCGTCGAGGAGCAGACACTCATGGATCAGACAGAGCATCCAGGATGGGTGATCAGCCCAATGCCTGGTATGGGATGAAGGAAGTAGATGAAACGAAATGTTGGTGAAATGGATGAAAGGAAAGGTGATGATGGAGCAGTTGGTGGAATGAATGGCGGGGGAAACCGGAGAACCCGGAGAAAACCCGCCCAGGCTCCGCTTCGTCCACCACAAATCCCACATGCAGGTCCCTGGGATTGAACCCGGGCCGCCTCGGTGGGAGGCGAGCAGTCTAACCACTAGGCCACGGCGCCGCCAAAATATCTTAAACATATGATATTTTAATCAAAATCTTTAGAGACATTTTTGAGAAAATTAAAATGTTCGAAAATGTTCCATGTAAAGGAGAATCAGGGATGAGGGATTTTCTTGAAAACCTTCGTGTCGCATCTCTGGAAGATACTGAACCTAAATACCAAGTTTGGTGTTTATCCGACTGTTCGTTCTGAGTTATGCTGTTCACAGACACACACACACGGACATGTTTCCAAAAATGCTTTTTTTGGATTCCGGGGGTCTCAAAACATGTATTTTCGGTGAAATCTCGGTATCTAATTTTTTGGTGGAATACAATACTTCTACTTACCATACGTAGTAGAGAAAGTAAAAATTACACATAATACTTTCGAATTTTAAAATCGATATATGATATTTTCATCGTAATTGATAATACAAGAGTAACCAAAATATGCATTCGTTGGCGTGAATTTTAGGCGACAGAAGATGTAAAATACTGTATACCTGTGAATTAGGGTTGAATCATTTGACACAAAGGCTTCTGTCTTCAGTAAATGCTAAATACTTTCAAAACAAAAACAGAGATATTGGACAAAGAAAGAATTGAAGCATAAATGCACAAACACTATGCATAACACTATTCTTACGATTAATCGTAATAAACTTTTCCGGAAATAGCTATATTACACATTTCGTTGTAGATATAAAGAAAACAGTGCTAGTCAAAAGTTTAAGAACTGGACGCTATACGCTGGCCTTAAAATGCTGTACTATTTCCATGCAACCGCGAGAAATAACTGAATGTTGACAGGACATTAAAAGAATGATCAAGTAATGAACAATTCGAACCATTAATACCGAATATTTCGGAAATGGCTAATGGCACAAAAAGGTTATTTGAGGTAAACTGCGTGTTTCCCAGTTACAAAAGATTATACAAAATTCCTTCCGAATGAAGAGTGCTTCATAGGCTATTACCAGAATTCAAGATATACATTTTATTTCTCATATAAATATGTTTAATATATATATATACTTTAATCAAAATTGTTACAGTCACTTTTAGAAGATAAAAGATTCGGAAAATGTTTCATGTAAGGTGTGGGGGATTTTCTTACGAATCTTCGCGTCGCATCTTTGGAAGGTATTTAATGAATCTAAATTTCAAGTTTTGTATTTACCCTGTTTTTCGTTTTTAGTTATGCTGTTCACAGACACACCAACACATATACGGATCTTTTTCTAAAAATGTTTTCTTGGATTCAAAGTGTCTCGAAACCTGTATTTCCGGTGAAATCTTGGTATCGAATTCTTGGGTGGAATGCAATACCTTCTCTAACTACTAGTACGTGGTACAGAAAGTAATAAAACACTTGCATGACATAACCACTCATATTAGTGACCTTCCTTGATTCGAGAAGATGGAAATGATTTCCTCCCAGGAAAATGCTGCACCACACGTCTCTTTTAGCCCACTTACCAATAACTAACAAACACATTTATATACTCCGGTGTCCCTTGCGATTATGATGACGTATAATAACCATATGTTATCGATTTTTGACTCCACGTGTGTTTTTGATTGGGGTGGATTTGAGGCAGTATTTTTAACACTTAAATAATTCAATAATAGCCCGCCTTGAAGCAATATGTGTATGTAATAATTTGTAAAATGTATGAAACAGTCATTGCATATGCTTATATTATTATAAACATGTTCAATAATGTTATATGAATATATTACATAATTTAATAATGTAGGAGCTGTGTGAAATAGCTCAAAAGTTGCTAACAAAGAGGTAACAATGAGGTAACCTTGAGTCAATAATGAGTAAGAAGGTTTAACAGTACTACTTGTGATTCTTGGTGTAACAATAATGTAATTTTAGTGACAGTTTAAAAATAGCCAATCAACAACCAGAAAAAGCTTTAGTTAAATGAAGGTATTCTATTGGAGTAGGATTAGCCAATCAGAGACTTGAAATACAGAAATTCACAAGTTTAGACGGTTGAAATCAATTCAGTTGCCTCCAAACAGTGCTCATAACTGGGTGCGTTGCTTGTGCGTCCTCGAGAGATTTAATACGTATTCGTGTGAGACGAAATATAAGTTTATGTGTTAAAAAGTGTAATTAATTAATAAAAAGAATCTCACAGCTCTCTATATCAGTGAAATGTTATTTAAATCGTATCAAATATTAATAAAAGGAGGGAATTAAAACTAAAAATCTGTGTAAGCTTACATTTTTGTCGCATCACGCCCTGCCAAGATATCCATGTCTCTCTAATAAATACTGATGCAGCCGAGGTAAACATAAATATTAAATATTTAAAGAAACAGTTTAATTAAAAAGTTAGTATTTTTTAAGCTTGGGGCAAAGGCCACCTAAAAGTACATTTGGGGTGAAGGCTACCGAATGCTGTGCGGTTGCAACTACAAGTTCGGTTCCCCAACAGTTGAAATATAATACAACTCCTATAACAAACAACTTCTTCAAAATTGACGCCCAAAGCGTGATGCTAATAAATAACATAATAAAACATCTCAAATTGCCATCCATACGTAGAGCTAAAATTAAAATCACCTTTCTTCAGATTCTACTGCAGGACGAGACTGGATGCATGGGTTGGATTAGCAACGAAAAGTACGTGAAATCAATGAGGGCCTTAATGAAAGCACCCACCAAGAATGCTATTGGACAAGTGGTACTTCCATTCTTTTCCTTCTTTTTTATGATTTGTATTCTGACGGTTATAGTTTTTATTTTACAAGAACGTGATAAACATAATTTTAAAATTTGGGGATATTTAGGCCAAAATAGTCACCAGTGGTATTTTTGTTAGCAAATTTAAAAGGAGTAGTGTCAAAAAGTTTTGCCAATTTTTCATTCTTTCAAAGTATTTTTAGATAGGTCTAATACTTTGAATTAGTAATCAAGGAGAGTAGAAATTATAAAAGTTCAAAAAAAGGTTGTTAGAATATTGACAAACACAATCAAAATAGCAATTTGTAGACCATTATTTGATACATTGGGAATTTCAATGGCATTAAATGTATGTATCTACGATGTTTTGATTAATGTCAAAGAGAACCTACTCAATAATAATATAAGGAATGCTTTACATGAATATAATATAAGAAGTATGAACAGAATTGATATGTCATACCATAGATTAAAAAAGCATTGAGATGTATTACAAAATGATTTAAATAAAGCTTTTCATTGCACTTTCACAATAAATAACGAGTTAACAATTTTGTAAACAAAATAAGAATTAATTGTAAACTTATATGAATCTTTGATTGTAAATATGAAACTGTAAGTTCATGAGTTATGTAGGTATGTATATATGTAGAATATGTATAATTAATATGTCAGTTTGACGAAGTCTATTGTGATTGGATTGGATTGGCTACGGAGGGGACTCGGCAATGACCCACATAAGGAATACTGTACCTATACCCCACAAGGGGGCGTCCTCGGAGGAAGGATGAAACGAGAGGAGACACCGGGCGGCCGGAACCGGGAGTGACGGCCCAGGAGTGGAGGGTCCCTATAGTTCCAGATAGAGACTCAGACCGAGGACCCCATCCCGCACAGAGGAGGTCTCACCCCTCAAGAGGGTTCGGATACCCCCAGCAGCCAGCTGAGGGACAGAGAGTCAGAAAGACCATCCTTTTCCCCTACCACACTACATCGAAACACCAGCGCCGACTCTTCCAACGCTGAAAGAGACCAACGGACGAATGATGAAGTGAAGTGAGAATGGAGATGAAATGGAGGGACAGGGAATTCGGGAATGTGAGAATCCTTTCAAGCATTCGCCTGGCGGCACGGGAAAACCCCCATAAGCCAGGAAGGTCGGCCACGAGAATCGAACCCATGACCTCCCGAATGCCAGATTGACGAAACCGCCTGAGCCATCCCGCTCGGTAAATCTGTTATGATTATTGTGATTACTAAACGACAGATAAAATTATTATATTATTATTGTTTATGGTGAATATGTTATAAAGGCGATGAAAATCATATACCGAACCTGGATTTTAACCAAGTTCTTAAGGTCGCTAGTGTGTATTTCCAATTCTAGATCTCGTTCCTTGTTTCCAGCTACGAAATGTAATTCAAGCAGGAGCAATTGCTTCATCCAAGAGTAATTACACACTGTAGTGGTACAGAATTTGGCAATAATTAGCCTGTTAACTGCAATAAGATTTCAAGCAAGTTAACAGTCGAGGTGCCGTCTACATGAAGAGAATTTACAAGAAGCACACCAGAGTATGAGTCTAGTAGTAAAGGGAAAAATTTAAAGTGTCAAAACACTTTAAAAACAGGAATAAAGTATGTAAAAATTTCAAAACTATGAACAAGTTGAGAGTTAAACATGCTTCAAGGTAGGACAGGAAGTCGTTTAAAAAACGTCTGATGTGATACATTCACATGACTGTCTCTATCGTTTATTAGCGAGTACATAAACTAATTTTACTAATGGAATTAATTGTTCTTCCACACAAGCCGTGTGTTGGACAGGGTTGAAAAGGTAGAATCAGACGACTGAAAAACTCAATGCCATAGCCGGGATTTTAACCCTGGATCTCCCGGTCTCCGTCCGGTTGCTCTAACCACTGAGCTACCATGGCGACTTGTCGGTAGGACATTAAATTCCCCAATTGATTCGCATTTTGTTCAGTCATCTGATTCTACCTCGATTCTTATTCGATTAATGGACCTAATAGTGGTTGAAACTATGACGTCCGGGACTTAAATACTTACAACATTGTAAGTCGCCATTGTGGTATGTCATCTCAATACAATTTGATATCTCCTTGTGGTTTACTGGGAAAAATGCGAATCAGTTGGGGAATTTAATGTCCTACCGACAAACTTGCCATGGTAGCTCAGTGGTTAGAACAACTGGACGGAGAGCAGGGAGATCCGTGCTTCAAATCCTGCTATGGCATTGAATTTTTCAGTCGTCTGATTCCACCTTTCTAATTTTACTAAAGCTTATTTTTATATAGACTATGTTTCAATCTAAACAAACCTTTGCAGAAATAGCTACATAACACATTTCGTTATAAATACAAAAATAATAGCGATAGTCAAATGTTTAAGAAATGGGCGTTATATGCTGGCCTTAAAATTCCATACTATTTCCATGCAATCGCGAGAAACAACTGAATGTTGAAAGGACTTTAAAGAATTACCAAGAAATGAACAATCCGAACCACTAAGAACGGATATCTGAGAAATGGATTATGCCACACACACACACACCAAAAAAAACATATTTGAAATAAATTATATGTTTTAAAGAGATCTACGTTTTTTGTGTAGCACGCTTTCGTCTGTCGCTTGACGTTTTACAGTTATACAAAATTATACAAAATTCATTCCGAATGAAGAGGACTTCAGAGGTTATTTCCAGAAAATTCAGGTTATACATTTTATTTGCCATGTAAACATCTTTAATATATAGTATTGTAATTAAAATCGTTACAGCCATTTTTAGAAAATCAAAAATTTCGAAAAATGTTCCATGTAAAGGGTAGTTGGATGTAGGGGGATTTTTTTAAAAATCTTCATGTTGCATCCCTGGAAGATACTGAACTTAAATACCAAGTTTGGTACATACCCGACTTTTCGTTTTTAAGTTATGATGTTCACACATATAAGGAACTTTTTCTAAAAATCTGATGTGTTACACTCACACGACTTTCCCTACTCTTGTAAAAACCATTTTTACAAAATCTTATTCTCCATCTATTTCATATTAATCGAGATAAACATTTGCAGAAGCAATCTTTTGACATGCAAAGAGAATTACATTTTACACATAGCGACCAGTTCTAAAAATACTTGACTATCGCTTAAGGCCTACTATGTTCCCTTGTTTTGTATTTGCAAAGGCAATATAGAAATACAGTAGCCTTTAAACGTAGACATCTCTTAATAGCTGGTTGCTATGCGCAGCACCATTCTCTTTGCCACAGATTAATACTGTTTGCATATCCAAGACAAAAAAAATGAATAATGAATTCCCATTTGAGAAACTTATTGAAAAATCTGATGTGTTACACTCACATGACTTTCTCTACTCTTGTACAATCTAATTTTACAAACGCCTATTCTCCATATGCTTCATGTTAATCGAGATATCGAAATGTCAATCTTATTGGTAATTTTCTTGTAGATGCAAGGGGAATATGGTAGCTTTTAAGCGATAGTCAAATATTTTAACGCTGGTTGCTATGTGGCGCATTCCATTCTCTTTGCATGTCCAGGACATAAACAAATGAATAACGAATTTGAGAAAAAGTATAAGTATTGCAAAATTTAAGGAAATAACAAGCAATATCTCGAAAACGGTTCACTCAACAAAAGAAATGTATATGACATAAGTTGTGTATTTTAACGCGATCTATATTTTTTGTGTAGTAAAATTTTGTCTATCTCTTATAGTTTACCAGTTATGCAAAAGTCGTTCAGAATGAAGAATACTTTTGGAGACATTCCCAGAAAATTCGAGATATACATTTCATTTCTCATGATATTATCTTAAACATATGATATTTTCATCAAAATCGTTAGAGCCATTTTTGAGAAAATTAAAATTTTCGAAAAATGTTCCATGTAAAGGGTAGTCTGGGGTGGGGGGATTTTCTTGAAAACCTTCGTGTCGCATCTCTGGAAGATACTGAACCTAAATACCAAGTTTGGTGCGTCTCCGACTGTTCGTTTTTGAGTTATGCTGTTCACAGACACACACACAGACACACACACACAGACACACACACACACAGACACACACACGGACATGTTTCCAAAAATGCTTTTTTACTTTCTCTACTACGTATAGTAAGAAGGGGAAGTATTGCATTCCACCCAAAAATTCGATACCGAGATTTCACCGGAAATACACGTTTTGAGACCTCCTGAATCCAAAAAAAGCATTTTTGGAAACATGTCCGTGTGTGTGTCTGTGTGTCTGTGTGTGTGTGTGTGTCTGTGTGTGTGTCTGTGAACAGCATAACTCAAAAACGAACAATCGGATAAGCACCAAACTTGGTATTTAGGTTCAGTATCTTCCAGAGATGCGACACGAAGGTTTTCAAGAAAATCCCCCCACCCCAGACTACCCTTTACATGGAAGATTTTTCGAAAATTTTAATTTTCTCAAAAATGGCTCTAACGATTTTGATGAAAATATCATATGTTTAGGGTAATGGCATGAGAAATGAAATGTATATCTCGAATTTTCTGGGAATGTCTCCAAAAGTATTCTTCATTGTGAACGACTTTTGCATAACTGGTAAACCATAAGAGATAGACAAAATTTTACTACACAAAAAATGTAGATCGCGTTAAAATACACAACTTATGTCATATACATTTCTTTTGTTGAGTGAACCGTTTTCGAGATATTGCTTGTTATTTCCTTAAATTTTCCAATACTTTTTCTCAAATGCGTTATTCATTTTTTTTATGTTCCTGACATGCAAAGAGAATGGAATGCGTCACATAGCAACCAGGGTTAAAATATTTGACTATCGCTTAAAAGCTACCATATTTTCCTTGCATCTACAAGAAAATTACCAATAAGATTGACATCTCGATATCTCGATTAACATGAAGCATATGGAGAATAGGCGTTTGTAAAATTAGGTTGTACAAGAGTAGAGAAAGTTATGTGAGTGTAACACATCAGATTTTTTGGATTCAGGAGGTCTCAAAACATGTATTTCCGGTGAAATCTCGGTATCGAATTTTTGGGTGGAATGCAATACTTCCCCTACTTACTATACGTAGTAGAGAAAGTAAAAATATACATATATATATGAGATAAATTGTGTATTTTAACGCGATCTACATTTTTTGTGTAGTAAAATTTTGTCTATCTCTTATGGTTTACCAGTTATGCAAAAATCGTTCACAATGAAGAATACTTTTGGAGACATTCCCAGAAAATTCAAGATATACATTTCATTTGTCATGAAAATATCTTAAACGTATGATATTTTAAACAAAATCGTTAGAGCCATTTTTGAGAAAATTAAAATTTTTGAAAAATGTTCCATGTAATGGGTAATCTGGGGTGGGGGGATTTTATTGAAAACATTCGTGTCGCATCTCTAGAAGATACTGAGCCTAAATACCAATTTTGGTGTTTATCCGACTGTTCGTTTCTGAGTTATGGTGTTCACACAGACACACACGTACATGTTTCCAAAAATGTTTTTTTTGGATTCAGGGGGTTTCAAAACATTTATTTCCTGTGAAATCTCCGTATCGAATTTTTGGTTGGAATACAATACTTCCCCTACTTAATATACGTAGTAGAGAAAGTAAAAATGCGTTTTTTAATTCAGGGGACCTCAAATCATATATTTACGGTAAAATCTCCACATGTTACCCCTACTTACTATACGTGGTAGAGAAAGTAATTACTTTGTAAAGCTCTTCTACTGTTGAATCTGTTAAGCACAAGAAATTTGAATAGTAAATCAAACTTAACAGATTTAGAGCAAAATGTATTGTATGCGTTAACGGGTAAGAAAACAAACGAACGACATCACTTTGCAAGAGGATATCAATATTTATGGGCCGTGTTTCTAAATTAAAAAGCTTCCATGAGACTCGCTTATTTATACAGTCTTGTTCTCATCGTACTTCCAACAGTATGGAGAAGTACCCTGTATACTGATGAGCAAACTAAAAGTCAAAGAGGTGCCGTTGTTTGTTCGGGGTCTGAGATGTGTGCAAAATGATGGCGTAAAGCCCCTCGTACACGATCAAACTTTTTTGTTTACAAGAAAATTGTCAAATGTTTTTCAATATGTGACAAGATTTGACAAGACTTAATGTCCTAAATTTGTATTTACAAGTTGTCTGTCAAACTGAAACCCTTCAGAACACATTGATAATTTATCACGCGCAAGGCAATTCACTATTTGCGCCACGGTATAACAATTTTAAATGAAATTTTGTCACAACCTTACTTTGGAGGAGGTTGAGGACGTGCATTTGGGAGCGTTGCAGGATTAAGGATTGGTGAGCAACTCTTAAGTACCAAGACACAGTTAACGAAAATGATAACATAGGTATAATATAGTGAGCAAATAAAGACAACGTAAGTGAGCAAGCAAGCCGTTCTGAAAATAAGTATCTAAGAGAGTTTAGTGTTTAGTTATATATTACCTGGAAACAGATGTAACGTTGGATGCCATGCCCAAAGGTGGGCGTTGATCTGGGCAGTGCCTCCATCCGCACCTGGGATTGTTCCTATCAGGACTGCCCTACACATTAACTTATGGAGGAATTTTTATATTATTGTTACACGCCTCCACACAGGACATGGCCATTGTAGCGGAAAATCATCGTTCCTGGGTTGTTGTGGTCTTCTGCAGTGTTCTTCCTCGGTTATTGGTGCTCGTCGGTTGTTGCGTATTCCATTCCTAACTATATCTAATTATTAATTCTCAGGTTATAGGCAAGTTTAAGAAATACACTGCAATTTTCCCTTAATAAATGTAGTTTATTCACAATTGAAATAATTATGGGCGGCTAGCTTTTCCCGTTATTATAATCCCACTACTTTAAATTATTCAGGAGCCTAGCTATCTGCACACGCATTCCCACCTTTGTGCATCTGTAGCACCTCGTGTCGACGTGAATTCTTGAAGATCAGTGATAGAGAGAGAGAGAGAGAGAGAGAGAGAGAGAGAGAGAGGGCTCTGAGGCCTTGCATGCCCTTATATACGGTAGCCTAGTGACGCTCACCTCTGCGTTTAAAATGTAACGAAGTTTCCTTTTGGCCCTCAGACCGCGTTACCTTAACATGTATGAGAATGTGTGGCTTCAGATCCGTGCGCTTAAGCACCATCTTGTAGCGTTGTGAAGCTAGTTCCATATCTCCGTCTCTTTGTTTTCTCTATTTGTCTCTTTCTATTTCTCCGTACCGTTACCGGTTTCCTGCCTGTTGGCTTGGTGAAAGGTACGCTCTTTATGCTTTCCTGGAATTTTTGTTAGCTCACCCGTTTCTTACAATCGGCTCCGTGCAAATGTTAGATGTTGAATATTTTAACATGTTAGTGACTTAAATTATTACTGTACAATTCTTATATGTATGGTTCCCCTTTCATATGTACAATTCCTATATATGTATAATGTATCCCCTTTCACCATATATGGAGAGATAATCTCTACTCTATGATTTGGCATCAACAACCTACATACTACTACAAGGATATGACTGGCACTGAATGACCAGCGCATGCATCCTGTGCTGCACCATGCGTGTCATAACTTTAGAAAAATGATTTTAACTCAACTCCAACGTTTCGACTCCATACGTTACAATGTTGATCTTTATCGATATTGAAAGAAAATGAATGAAAGAAAATATTAAAATATAACTCCCGAATCACACCTTAAAATTATTTGGTTTTGTTCTGTCTCCCTGTATTTGGCATTATTTACTCTATAGCGAGTAACAAAGTTTCAGGTATAGCTGTTGCTATTTGGTTACCGACTTTGATGGTTTTTCCACATTTTACTCCAATAAATTGCAAACAGAAATACAATTAAAATAAAAGTAATCTGCTTATGATATAAAGTTTGCAGAATCATAACTTATGTTGACCATTTATTGTAGATTACAGCTTTCGACTAAAGTGTAGGGAACGAAAGAAACAGAAATTCACGAATGTAAAATGTTTCATTCGTGTGTCTGCTACAACTGCCATCATATAATATGGATTCGTGAGCAACTTGGGAACTGAAACACCTGTGACTCGTTTACAACTGCCTCAAATGCAGCAGAGTGCTGTTGATGTACAACTCTCTTTGGTGGTTTCGGTTCACCTGATGAGGGCAGTAAATGATGTATGATTCAAGGGACAGTCTGGTGTATGAAGAAGTGAATCCTCTTAGTTCAGAGTTCAGATTATCAGCATTATCAGCTACCTTTAAAATGCTTAAGTTTCAAGTTATTTGAAAAACATGTATGTAGACATACTGAATTTTATCTCCAAATGACAAATTGAGTACATAGTGTTTTAGTAAAAATTATGTACGCACAGGAGTGACAAACCTCCTGCCCAAACGAGAGTATATACTGAGTGGAAACAGCAGAAATGTCCTCCTTTAAACCAGTGTTATATTTCAATGAGTACACTGAGAAGTTTGTAAATATTTTTATTCAATCTTTGATACAGTTGTAGAAAAAAATCGCTTCCAAACGCTATCAAACAGCGCAGGTGAGTGTGGAAATCACTCTTGATAAACAAGTTCAGATCCACCGCAGACCAAAATGCACATTCTGTCTCCGAAGCCGCTGCGAATTGGTTATTCTATTACGGGAAAAATATCAGTTTTGCTTGTGGGTTTTAGTTACCAAGACATGTCTTTCTTTACTTTCCGCAAAATTCTTAGTGAAAGCAGTTAAAACTGAATGACTGTTTTTAATTTGTAATTGAGACGTTTACTTATTAGCACTTGTAAAAACGAAATAGACATATGCCTATTAAAAGGAACAGTTCGGGTGCTTATCGAAACATACACTAGAAACAAATGGAGGAAAAGTTGTCATTTTTATTTAACCAGTTTAAGGAAATGCAATAAAGCGAAGGAAAATATTTTATTTAAGTATGAAAAAAGGGAGGGTAACAACAAGCAAAAATATGTGTAGTTAAACAACCAAGAAAAGAAAATAAAAAAATCTGATGTGTTACACTCACATGACTTTCTCTACTCTTGTACAAACTATTTTTACAAAGGCTTATTCTCCATCTACTTCATGTTAATCGAGATAAACATTTGCAGACTCTATCTTATTGCTAATTTTTTGTAGATAAGGGGAAAATATATTTACAAGGGCAATATAGAAAAACAGTAGCCTTTAAGCACATACATATCTCTTAATAGCTGGTTGCAAGGTGCAGCACCATTCCCTTTCCCACAGATTAATACTCTTTGCATATCCAAGACAAAAAAATGAATAACGAATTCCCATTTGAGAAAATAAGTATTGAACAAATTTAAGGGAATAACAAGTAATATCTCGAAAATGGTTCATCAACAAAAAAAATGTACATGACATAAATTGTGTATTTTAAAGCGAACTACATTTTTTGTGTAGTAAACTTTTGTCTATCTCTTATGGTTTACCAGTTATGCAAAAGTCGTTCACAATGAAGAATACTTTTGGAGACATTTCCAGGAAATTCAAGATATACATTTTGTCATAAAAATATCTTAAACATATGATATTTTAATCAAAATCGTTACAGCCATTTTTCAGAAAATTAAACTTTTCGAAAAATGTTCCATGTAAAGAGTAATCTGGGGTGGGGAGATTTTCTTGAAAACCTTCGTGTCGCATCCTTGGAAGATACTGAACCTAAATACCAAGTTTGGTGTTTATCCGACTGTTCGTTTCTGAGTTATACTGTTCACAGACAGACACACACGGACGTGTTTCCAAAAATGCTTTTTTTTGGATTCAGGGGTCTCAAGACATTTATTTCCGGTGAAATCTCGGTATCGAATTTTTGGGTTGAATACAATACTTCCCCTACTTACTGTACAGAGTAGAGAAAGTAAAAAGATGTACAGATGTTTGTACCAAAAATACCTATATGAAAGCATGATATAGAGTGAGCAAGAGAGCTACCACAACCGTGTGAGGCCTGTGTGTGGTAAGATATTCGGACGCTGTTGCGACGTTGTTACTTTAGCATAAATTACGATTATTAAAGTACGTAAAACTTATTTTGGTGACGCGTACGGAAAATGAGATGGTATTACAATTTAATAGTCATCTTTGTACATCGAATCTTCGTCTAAGAGTATAATTTCTACACCGCTTTCGCTTGCTATATATTTTGATCTGTACTTTTACTGAAGTACCTTGCGTGGTGTATCTAAAATTCTCTTAACATTCAACTTTATATGGGAAATAATTCATTTAATCTACGTTTTATATCTGCTTTGCTGACTGTAGCAAACTTGAAACGAAGATATGAAAACAGATATCACACAAAGAGAACACGTTCAAGCACACGGTTCAAAATAATTGAAAGTATTAGACTAAATCCCGGGATCCGGAATAATAGAGTACTTACACTGCCGTTTTTTGGCCCCATATATACTGGATCTTCGTATAAATTCTGACTGCTCGCACGGTGTTGTACGTCAGAACCAATACCGGTTGGCCTACCCACTCCCCACACACCGCATTCACGACAGGCTTTCTGTCCTTCAGTTACCATGTAGTCACTAGCGTCAGTAGTCCACTTTCAAGATGTTCATCTTGAGAACAACGTGTATGTAAATGTTATTACTTTCTCTACTACGTACAGTAAGTAGGGGAGTATTGTATTTTACCCAAAAATTCGATACCGAGATTTCACCAGAAATACATGTTTTGAGACCCCCTGAATCCAAAAAAAGAATTTTTGGTAACATGTCCGTGTGCGTGTCTGTGTGTCTGTGAACCGCATAACTCAGAAACGAACAGTCGGATAAACACCAATCTTAGTATGTAGGTTCAGTATCTTCCAGAGATGGGCCACGAAGTTTTTCAGGAACATCCCCCTACCCCAGATTACCCTTTACATGGAACGTTTTTCGAAAATTTTAATTTTCTCAAAAATGGCTCTAACGATTTTGATTAAAATGCCATATGTTTAAGATATTTTTATGATAAATGAAATGTATATCTCGAATTTTCTGGGAATGTCTCCAAAAGTATTCTTCATTGTGAACGACTTTTGCATAACTGGTAAACCATAAGAGATAGACAAACTTTTTACTACACAAAAATGTAGATTGCGTTAAAATACAAAATTTATGTCATATACATGTTTTTGTTGGGTTAACCATTTTCGAGATATAGCTTGTTGTTCACTTAAATTTTCCAATACTGAAATTTTTTCTCAAATTCGTTATTCATTTTTACTTTCTCTACTACGTATAGTAAGTAGGGGAAGTATTGTATTCCACCCAAAATTTCGATACCGAGATTTCACCGGAAATACATGTTTTGAGACTCACTGAATCCAAAAAAAGCATTTTTGGAAACATGTCCGTGTGTGTGTCTGTCTGTGTGTCTGTGTGTCTGTGTGTCTGTGAACAGCATAACTCAAAAACGAAGAGTCGGATAAACACCAAACTTGGTATTTAGGTTCAGTATCTTCCAGAGATGCGACACGAAGGTTCTCAAGAAAATCCCCCCACCCCAGACTACCCTTTACATGGAACATTTTTCGAAAATTTTAATTTTCTCAAAAACGGCTCTAACGATTTTGATTAAAATATCATATGTTTAAGATATTGTCATGATAATTAAAATGTATAATTCGAATTTTCTGGGAATGTCTCCAAAAGTATTCTTCATTATGAACGACTTTTTCATAACTGGTAAACCATAAGAGATAGACAAAATTTTACTACACAAAAAATGTAGATCGCGTTAAAATACACAATTTATGTCATATACATTTCTTTTGTTGAGTGAACCGTTTGCGAGATATTGCTTGTTATTCCCTTAAATTTTCCAATACTTATACTTTTTCTCAAATTCGTTATTCATTTTTTTATGTCCTGGACATGCAAAGAGAATGGAATGCTCCACATAGCAACCAGCGTTAAAATATTTGTCTATCGCTTAAAACCTACCATATTCCCCTTGCATCTACAAGAAAATTATCAATAAGATTGACATCTCGATATCTCCATTAACATGAAGCATATGGAGAATAAGCGTTTTTAAAAATAGTTTGTACAAGAGTAGAGAAAGTCATGTGAGTGTAACACATCAGAATTTTTTTTACTTTCTCTACTACGTATAGTAAGTAGGGGAAGTATTGTATTCCACCCAAAATTTCGATACCGAGATTTCACCGGAAATACATGTTTTGAGACCCCCTGAATCCAAAAAAAGCATTTTTGGAAACATGTCCGTGTGTGTCAGTGTGTCTCTGTGTGTGTCTGTGAACAGCATAACTCAGAAACGAACAGTTGCATAAACACCTAACCTGGTATTTAGGTTCAGTATCTTCCAGGGATGCGACACGAAGGTTTTCAAGAAAATCCCCCCACTCCAGGATACACTTTACATGGAAGATTTTTCGAAAATTTTAATTTTCTCAAAAACTGCTCTAACGATTTTGATAAAAATATCATATGTTTAAGATATTTTCATGACAAATAAAATGTATATCTTCAATTTTCTGAGAATGTCCTCAAAAGTATTCTTCATTGTGAACGACTTCTGCATAACTCGTAAACCATAAGAGATAGACAAAATTTTACTACACAAAAATGTAGATTGCGTTAAAATACACAATTTATGTCATATACATTTTTGTTGTTGAGTGAACCATTTTAGAACCATTTGTTATTCCCTTAAAATTGCCAATACTTATTTTCGCAAATGGGAATTCGTTATTCATTTTTTGTCTTGGATATGCAAAGAGTATTAATCTGTGGCAAAGGGAATGGTGCTGCACCTAGCAACCAGCTATTAAGAGATATGTATGTGCTTAAAGGCTACTGTTTTTCTATATTGCCCTTGTAAATATATATTCTCCTTACATCTACAAGGAAATTAGCAATAAGGTAGAGTCTGCAAATGTTTATCTCGATTAACATGAAGTAGATGGAGAATAAACGTTTGTAAAAATTGTTTGTAGAAGAGTAGAGAAAGTCATGTGAATGTAACACATCAGATTTTTTTAATACGAATCGCCTCGTCGCGTTCGTAAAGAATTCATCCTGAAGTTTTCTGGACAATTGTCTTCTTCCAGAACTTCAATTCACGATGTTTGAATGAATTTGAGACTACCGGTTCAGTGCAAAACAAAAAACACATGCGAATATGTACAGTGTTGACAAAGAGGCATTATACGAATTTGGCGAAAAAGTAATCGTCCACCACGAAAATCACTATCGAAGTTAGTACTAGTTGGGGTTTCAATGACTTCTGCACATACAGCATTGTCTATGAGGTAAGAGTTAATGGTGCAGGTTCACAGAGATACAAATTTAAGAAGCGAACACAGTGTACTGTTAGGGCCGGCTGTGGCATGTTGTGCTACACACATGCAAAACCCGTGCGAGTGGTCAGATTTTATACCGAACATGTGTATTATGATGCAGATTATTGGAATTCAGGCTTCCCCAAGCAATAAACAAATGCGTTTTGTGTAATATATTTCATACTTAGGAAATTGCAGCACATTTTTACCAATACATATACCAAACAGAAGGAGAATTGATAGAGTTTCACAACTAACTTGTAACGCAGGTTATGGTTATCAGGAAGCGGAGGAGAATTTCGGCTCCTAAGGTCAGATTAAGGCTTATTGTGCTTTTGGAAACCTCCAAGAGAAAGGTTTCAAGCGTAGGATACAGAGGGTGGTTGGTTCGGATGCAAGTGGGGTCCCTAAGTCTCTAGATATTATATCCTGACGCCTGCGGATACACTACAGGCCTCCCCTGGGGAGGGCTTTCTGAGATCTTGTAAGGCATATTATGAGATACGTCTTCTTTCACCTTGAATGCATTTCGACATGTTTCTTGTAAACGTAAAAGTAAAACTTATAAATAATTTCCTATAACACTCATGATTCCTAATTTGAAGTCTCTGAATTATATAAAGCTACATTTTCCCAAGTAGAAAACTAGAAGCTTTAGTTCAATCAGTTACAATGACCCACGGGACTCCAACATTGCTTATACGGTAATGTAGTTGTCAGCTCAAGATATGGACAGTAGGAATATATTGAAAGAGGTTCTCCCACCTGTCACAACAGCAAAACTTCAGCTTTCCCTTGGGTATCTCCTCCTTAACCAACAAAGCGTCCATTTGATTCCCCCGTTTTATTTGGGGGGTGCGATGATTATCGCCGACCTCAGGCACAAAGCCTTAGGAGGCCACCGAAATCGTGCAAAAGAATCCAAGATTTGTCTGAGGTTAGGAACCCCGGCAAAACGAAGAGGGAAGCCCTAACGAGTGCCGTAGGGAAATAAAGACCTTAAGCTGTAAAAGAAACAATGTAGGAAATAAAAAAATAGAGGAAGAAAATATCTACCCAAAAATAAATTAATTACGAAACAACACAATAATTGTAACTGGCTTTATTTTATGCCAAAATATGCCACATTGTAAATGCCCCATTTAAATGAACAACAAACTGCTCAATAAATCGAAACAAAATTTTACACATTTACTAGAGCTTAATTTTGAAATTTACTGTAATATTACAAACCAAACATCAATGCAAAATCATACTCAAAAAACGTTAACTGAAACCTTTAAACAATAAACGATATAATATTCTGGCCAAAGAAAAGAAATAACCAGCCAAGGAAATATTAATTAAACTGTTGCTGAAAGAAAGACAAAATTCAACACATGTAATGAAAGGGCAAATAGCAGGGCAAATTCAAAGCAAAGGTTCTCACGTAATGTAAATCAGTGACCAAACTGCAATAGTTTCAACTATCTTGCTTAAAGGAAACCCCTTTTATGAAATTACAGTTTATAACAATAATGCCTAAATACAAAGGGACCCGTACAAGTAAAATGGAACAGCTGCATAGCACATGGCCCATTCAATTCTTAAGAGAATGAAGTGAACATTTACAAATTAACTGGATACTTTAAAACGGCTAAATGTGTGAGCTAGTCACTTAGCATATTTGCTACTAATGTAATGACAAAGGAACTGCTCAATAACACGTGGGCAATTTAACTGTACACGAATGTCGTGTAAATTTACAAGCACACAGAGACACTTTAAAGCAACAAAATAAGAGGGCCAGTCACTTAGAATAATTGCTGCAAATATCATGGCTTTAAATATGGCTTCAACATCCCCATTACCTTCAAACTAGAATGCATGAGCTGAAAACAAATCTTACCTGTGTGTAACAAAGTCGAAAACTCCGCCGGGAAACGCACGGAAATGAGACGCAATTAGCCAAAGAATTTAGAATGATTTTAAACCAGCACATTCGCTAATAAACGTTAAACCATGTTACAGACTTTCAAAAGGTACTGACAGGCAAACAAAATTTAAATGCGTTTCCACTCCGGCACGTGCTGTCCCAACTGCCAGCCGAGAGCAGCCGTAACTCCACTGTCTCTCCTTCACGAAGCGCAACCACTCTCTCTCTAAGACAATCACCGGCCGCCCGGCTGGCAGGCACCAGCCCACACAGGGCAAGGCGACAACCAGATAAAAAAAAATTTCGTGCCGGAGTTACCAACTAAAACTACAAGGCAAACTATTCTCAGTGACTGGCCGTACAATAAGAATACATCCAGATAAATCAGCACAACTGCCCCCCCTAATCTGCGAGCTTGCGAGAAGACCAAAAAGGGAAAGGGTAAAAGAGGGTTAAAAGGAATAACTAGAAAAAAGGAAAAAGGAAACTAGGGGAAACATGCTACACTGTAGTTCCATTAGGCAGGAAACACCGCCTACACAGTTCAACGTCCAGAACAGGTTACACTTGAGCCCTGACACGACAGTTCTAACTGGAAACTATTCTTTCAGTACTTAATTGACGAGGTAACACCACCGGGCGGCCAACAAAGTGACAAATTACAAACTTTTAATGAGGTGTGAACTCGTTGGAAGTTCGCTGCTTACTGTATAACAATTCTTGCAGCAAACTGGGCACACTCAGAATAATTCGAAGTAGATTAAGATCACCTCACCATACGGCGACAGAGTAGATAAATAGTGCTGAGGCTGGAACTGGCCGGGCAACACATGTACAATCGATGGCAGGTTCCGGAACGAGAGGCACAGGCACAGTCATTTCCAAACAGCCAAGCAGCATCCATCAGCAAAGTCCCACGTGGGGCCACCCAGTAGCACACATCCAAAAGCAGACGAAATCCGACGACGAGCAGCTTGTCAGGAAGCCAGCAGAATCAGACTAGCCACACAGAGTAGCACAGGAAAAGACAGGAAGGAAAATTATCCGGAAACCATAGAAATCTGAAACACAATCCACAGAACAGCAGAGGAGGCCATACACAACGTTCACATTACATTAACCATACATCCTTGGCAACATGTCCACAATTTAATTCACATAGTAATGGAACATTAAAGTTATTAACAAACAATTTTTTTTGTATCTGTAAATTGAATAATATTTTGAAATAACCCCCGAAAAAAAACGTGTTTTATGAACAGATAATAACACATTAATTACAATGTAATACAAAATACAATAACATATATATCACTTGCCCCACCCTAACAAACAAAAACGGGGAAAGGCAAGTGAACAAAGGGGGCACGTAACGGAGTGGAAAGCTAATATTTCATGTAACCCCGTAGGAAGAATATAATCAATTGTAACAAGCAAATATCAAGTGACAAAAACATAAGTAAAAAATATTTAAAATATTCCCCAAAATCAATAACAACAATTAATAAAACAAACACGAATTAAAATTAAAACCCAAAATTACACAACAAAATTTAAAACAGCCACTCGATACAAGAAAGTTACATAATAAAGGTAAGATCCGTTAAACAGCTCAAAACGCCAGTAATAGGAATGGAGAAGAAGAAATAACTGATATGCAATACAACTATACTCTATATTTAAGGTGCAAACTCAGTTAAAAAAACAGACATTTATAATTTGGAAAGATATCACGGCTCTGGCAAGTGACTGACCCTGAAACACAATAAAGACAGTTAAACTGGCCATAGATACTGCCCCCAAAAATGTTTTTACGGCTTGTAGAAAACAGTAGAACAAATAATCTAAGCACCAAACTACGCCGACTGATATAATTTAAGCTGAGATAAATGCGCACGTCGGCGAACGGAAGAAGAAACATCTTGCAAGAGAACTGATACACCTTTGTAGATCTTAAGAATCTTATAAGGACCCAAATAGCGGGGAGCTAATTTGGCTGCAAACGCATGTGCCTTCGAGGACTGAGGATAGTTACGGCACATAACAACATCTCCCACTTTGAATGGGGAGGGACGACGGGACGCATCGTATCGCTGCTTTCTCATAGAGTGGCCTCTACGCAGATTATTCAAGGCAGCCTTCCAATTAGTACGAATGGTATGCGGAGAATTGTCAGCCGGTAATAAATCATTTAACGCCCACAAATTAGCCAAAGGAGACGAAGGTTGGTAGGCAAATAACAATGAAAATGGCGTCGTCTTATGAACCTCATGTCTCGCAGAATTGAAAGCAAACTGAAGTTGCTTCACGTATTTATCCCAGCAATTGTGCTGCTGGTGATGATAAGCAATTAAAGCGGACTTAAGGTTACGGTTGACCCGTTCCGCCAATGAGGGGTTAGGGTAATAAGGGGTAGTAGTAAAATGCTTAATACCCCAATCAAAACAAAAGGAACGAAAGAGACGCGACTTAAATTGCGAACCGTTGTCAGAGACCAGATATTGAGGAGCACCAAAAGATCCAAATATTGTTCCAAGTTCCCGAATAGCGAGGCGAGCAGTAGCCGCACTCAGAGGTGAAATCCATACGAACTTTGAGAAAGCATCAGTAAGCACCAATGCAAAAATATTTCCCTTAATAGAACGAGGGAACGGTCCGATAAAATCTACAAATAGTTTTTCCAAGGGCGCGGAGGGAACCTCCGAAGCCAAATATCCCCAATTTGTAGCCTGCGCGGGTTTGGACAATGCGCAAATGCGGCAAGACTTAACATGCTTTCTTACATCGAAATCCATGCCCCGCCACATAAACTGTTCACGAATTCGATTTCTGGTTTTGGCAATGCCTAAATGACCCCCGAAAGGAGAATCGTGAAAATAACTGAGAATCATGGGAATAGCTGCCTTCGGAACTATGACTTTATAACGCCGATCAAAACTAGCTCTTCCCATCAAAACACCCTCATGAATCTTATAATCCTGCAGTGAAACTCCTGATTTAATTTGCTCAATAATTGAGGCCAACCCAGAATCGGTAAGTTGAAGTTCAGGTATACTGAAAAACATTTCAGGAAATGCCGAAAATGAGAAGCTCTCAATCTGAGTATCCGCAGGAGCATCCAAAGTCTCGAAATAAACACACTCAGTAGGTTCGGAAAATACCCGGGTAAGAGCATCCGCAATACAATTTTCTGAACCTCTGATAAAGGAAGGAGTAAACTTAAAGGCACCTATCCGGACACCCCAACGCGCAAGACGACCTGTCTTCCTTGGGACAGCTAATGCCCACGTTAAAGCCTGGTTATCGCACTCTAAAAAGAAATGCACATGTTCTAAGTACACCCTATACTTCTCCAATCCAAAAAGCACCGCTAAGGTTTCTAATTCATATGTAGAAAATTTACGTTCTTCAGGAGATAAAGTACGCGAACTATAATAAATGGGACGACGACCCTCAGGAAATTCCTGCAACAAAACAGCCGCTAGCGCGCTAGCACTAGCATCCGTCTGTAAAATAAAGGGCATAGCAAAATCTGGAAAAGCCAAGACAGGAGGGTTTGAAATAGCCTCTTTTAGATCAACAAATGCCGCTTCCTGCTCCTCGGCCCACGCAAAAGTAACCCCTTTCCTACGTAAGCAATTAAGAGGTTCCGCGCGAGTAGAAAAATTTGAAATAAATTTAGAGAAGAAGTTAACCATTCCCAAAAATCGAGCCACCTCACGCTTATTCTTGGGTGCCGGAAAATTTCTAATAGCCTTAGTGCGATCTGGGTCTATGGTAATACCAGAAGGGGAAACCATATGGCCCAAAAATGATATTTGAGAGGTAGCAAAATGAACTTTAGACTGCTTAACTGATAACCCGGCGCTCAGTAGGCGACGAAAGACTTCACGTAAATGAACAAGATGTGAGTCAAAATCCTCGGAATATACTACAAGATCATCTAAGTAATGGTACAAATATTTAAATTTTATGTCAGAAAACAAATTATCCAGCAAGCGAGTGAGAACTTGCGCACCCGTAGCCAAACCAAATGGGACCCTATTGAATTCATAAAGGCGCCAGGGAGTAGCGAAAGCTGTTAGATGCTTGGAATGTTCAGCCAAAGGAATCTGATGATAAGCATTGTTTAAATCCAGGGTCGTAAACACGCGAGCCTTCGAAAAATGATGAGCAGCTGTATGCAAATCGGGCAAAGGGGTACTTTCAATAAGGATTCTTTTGTTCAAGAGACGATAATCTATGACCGGTCTAAAATCCTGATCTCCCTTCGGTACTAGAAATATGGGGCTGCTGTAATTTGAAGTAGATGGTCTAATAACCCCTTGGTCAAGCATCTTCTGTATTTTCTCTTTTAATATAGCCATCTTCGGTGGTGTGAGCTTATATGGAGATAACTTGACCGGAGTAGAATCAGTTAACTGAATTTCATATTGAGTCAAATGAGTGGCCCCTAAAACATCTGTAAACAATGAATCAAATTCCCCAACTAAATGCTCTATTTGCTTTGCCTGTTCAGGAGACAAATGACACAGAGAAGTTGCGCAATTTTGGGTTACCAAATTAATATCTCCCAAGGTTAAAGGGGGCCGAGATGGTTTAAAATCCCTCACAAAATCCAACTTTATCCGGGGAGCAAAATGAAAGGCGATCTGCCTAGTGGAAAAATCAATAGCCATCCCAGTCCTTGACATAAAATCGGCACCTAGGACACATGCATAAGGAAGCCTGGGAACGACGAAAAAACTATGTTTCCACGTAAAACGTGGGAAACGTATAGTACATGATACGCTTTGAGTAACTTGAAAGGTCTGACCATTGACCATCAAACAAACCAACTGACACGTGGTTGCACGCGACATAATACATGGTAAATTTAACCTAAGCCAATCAAGCTGAATCAAAGAGACAGAACTTCCGGAATCTAATAACGCCAATAAAGGCAACTTCTCAAGAGAAACTTGAACTAAGGGTTTACCCGAAAACGGATAACCACAAATACGCCGAGACAAACAAATGGTCGACTTAACCTTCTGGCGTGATAAAGGTCGAAACTGTCGCCCCTGATTAGAAACACGAAGAAAACCCCAATTCACGGTCCTCCTATTGGGACAATTTCGTCGAACATGGCCTTCCTGACCACACTGAAAACATTTAATCGAAGCAGAGTGACCCGCCATCTGAAACTTGGCAGTAGAGGCAGGCACCGGAAAAGTCGAATTAGGAGATTCCAAAGCACCAGGATATTCTGACAATCTTCGCCTATCAATCAACATAACTTCGTTGAGTTTTGGAACCAGTGCCTCCAACTGCTGGAAATTAGTTGGACGAGATCCAAATACCAATGCCGACCGCACGACCGGATTAAGTCCTGACATAATTACTTCACAAATCTCGGCTTCACTATCAGGAAGTACCAAAACCAATGCTATTTCCTTAACCCGAATGAAATATTCATTAAATGGTTCAGTAAGACCCTGAGGACGAAAATATATGTCCTGCGTTAACTTCGCGCATTCCCTACGCGGAATAAACATGTCTAATAGGGCCAAATGAAAGCGAGTCACAGGCTCGGCCAAACCAGCACACCGCATTAAGAGGTCCAAAACTATCCCAGACACCTTGACAGATAATTCTATCACTTGAGCCGTGGGTACCAAATAACGCTTAGCCATTAGCGTCAATCGAACAAGAAAATAGAGAAACTGTAAAGCCGATGGTACATCAACAATGTCGTTTAACTGAAAGCCCTCCACGAATTGTTGGAGGGGATGAGCGAGTCTAAGTGGCCGAAACGCAGATACCGCAATCGCAGGCTGAACCACATCCGACAATCCTTGATTATACAAGGGAGACGCCCCAGTGTCATTCTGTGTAGTCCCAAAATCTTCCTCCACCTTATGGGCTAATTCCTTAAACTGATCCTTTAACTTTTGCAACGCTATACAAGACTGCAAAGTAGGGAATCTCTGTAAGACATAATCTAAATAGAACAAATAATGACGAATCCTAACTTGCAATCTAAGTAACTGCGCTCTAGAAGGAGGTGCATCGCGCGCCAAATCCATCACAGTATCATGAATTTCCATTAAAGCAACCGAGCACGTGGACTCACACTTTGTCACAATCGGATGGTCAATGGCTACAGTAATTAACGGCGCATCCTTAATCTTACGAAACATATCCAACATGACCGCAACCTCAGCAGTCACAGAACATTGACATCCACGAACCACTAGCTCAACCCACAACTCACTTTTCCTCAGCCGATCCACATTAGGAACCGAAACCGCCATTTTCCTACTACTAATGCGATAAAGCAGAAATTGGAACAGTCCAACAAAACAGTAAATAACAATAAAAAAGAGTCTCCAAAATATTCCTAAGCCAAAAACAGACAAAATTAACCACGCTCTGCTACCAGTAACTTGCGATGATTATCGCCGACCTCAGGCACAAAGCCTTAGGAGGCCACCGAAATCGTGCAAAAGAATCCAAGATTTGTCTGAGGTTAGGAACCCCGGCAAAACGAAGAGGGAAGCCCTAACGAGTGCCGTAGGGAAATAAAGACCTTAAGCTGTAAAAGAAACAATGTAGGAAATAAAAAAATAGAGGAAGAAAATATCTACCCAAAAATAAATTAATTACGAAACAACACAATAATTGTAACTGGCTTTATTTTATGCCAAAATATGCCACATTGTAAATGCCCCATTTAAATGAACAACAAACTGCTCAATAAATCGAAACAAAATTTTACACATTTACTAGAGCTTAATTTTGAAATTTACTGTAATATTACAAACCAAACATCAATGCAAAATCATACTCAAAAAACGTTAACTGAAACCTTTAAACAATAAACGATATAATATTCTGGCCAAAGAAAAGAAATAACCAGCCAAGGAAATATTAATTAAACTGTTGCTGAAAGAAAGACAAAATTCAACACATGTAATGAAAGGGCAAATAGCAGGGCAAATTCAAAGCAAAGGTTCTCACGTAATGTAAATCAGTGACCAAACTGCAATAGTTTCAACTATCTTGCTTAAAGGAAACCCCTTTTATGAAATTACAGTTTATAACAATAATGCCTAAATACAAAGGGACCCGTACAAGTAAAATGGAACAGCTGCATAGCACATGGCCCATTCAATTCTTAAGAGAATGAAGTGAACATTTACAAATTAACTGGATACTTTAAAACGGCTAAATGTGTGAGCTAGTCACTTAGCATATTTGCTACTAATGTAATGACAAAGGAACTGCTCAATAACACGTGGGCAATTTAACTGTACACGAATGTCGTGTAAATTTACAAGCACACAGAGACACTTTAAAGCAACAAAATAAGAGGGCCAGTCACTTAGAATAATTGCTGCAAATATCATGGCTTTAAATATGGCTTCAACATCCCCATTACCTTCAAACTAGAATGCATGAGCTGAAAACAAATCTTACCTGTGTGTAACAAAGTCGAAAACTCCGCCGGGAAACGCACGGAAATGAGACGCAATTAGCCAAAGAATTTAGAATGATTTTAAACCAGCACATTCGCTAATAAACGTTAAACCATGTTACAGACTTTCAAAAGGTACTGACAGGCAAACAAAATTTAAATGCGTTTCCACTCCGGCACGTGCTGTCCCAACTGCCAGCCGAGAGCAGCCGTAACTCCACTGTCTCTCCTTCACGAAGCGCAACCACTCTCTCTCTAAGACAATCACCGGCCGCCCGGCTGGCAGGCACCAGCCCACACAGGGCAAGGCGACAACCAGATAAAAAAAAATTTCGTGCCGGAGTTACCAACTAAAACTACAAGGCAAACTATTCTCAGTGACTGGCCGTGCAATAAGAATACATCCAGATAAATCAGCACAGGGAGGGGGGGGAGCTTCCCATGTCATCATCGTCTCTCCAGTTCCCAGCAGTACGACTGTCTTATTGGTCATAGGTGCATAGGGGCGCTTGTGTGCACAATTCGTATGAAAATTACATGCATCAATTGAAACACTAATGTTGAAATCAACTATTTTCTACAATAATCACAAAACAAACATCACCAAATAACGATGGAATATTTACGTGAAATTATAAATCTTAAATGTATAACACATATATACACTATATTGTACACTCCATGTCGAATGTATAAGTGACATTTCATGTAAAATCGAATGGAAAAAAATAATAATAATAGTTTTTTATTTCCATTGCGATTCTTTCTATTCGCAAAGAGTATAGGAAACTGTGTTTATAAAAAAACTGATGTGTTACACTCACATGACTTTCTCTACTCTTGTACAAACTATTTTTACAAACGCTTATTCTCCATATGCTTCATGTTAATCCAGATATCGAGATGTCAATCTTATTGGTAATTTTCTTGTAGATGCAAGGAAAATATGGTAGCTTTTAAGCGATAGTCAAATATTTTAACGCTGGTTGCTATGTGACGCATTCCATTCTCCTTGCATGTCCAGGACATAAAAAAATGAATAACGAATTTGAGAAAAAGTATAAGTATTGGAAAATTTAAGGAAATAACAAACAATATCTCGAAAACGGTTCACTCAACAAAAGAAATGTATATGCCATAAGTTGTGTATTTTAACGCAATCTACATTTTTTGTGTAGTAAAATTTTGTCTATCTCTTATGGTTTACCAGTTATGCAAAAGTCGTTCACAATGAAGAATACTTTTGGAGACATTCCCAGAAAATTCGAGATATACATTTCATTTGTCATGACATTACCCTAAACATATGATATTTTCATCAAAATCGTTAGAGCCATTTTTGAGAAAATTAAAATTTTCGAAAAATGTTCCATGTAAAGGGTAGTCTGGGGTGGGGGGATTTTCTTGAAAACCTTCGTGTCGCATCTCTGGAAGATACTGAAACTAAATACCAAGTTTGGTGCTTATCCGATTGTTCGTTTTTGAGTTATGCTGTTCACAGACACACACACACACAGACACACACACACACACACACAGACACACACACGGACATGTTTCCAAAAATGCTTTTTTTCGATTCAGGAGGTCTCAAAACGTGTATTTCCGGTGAAATCTCGGTATCGAATTTTTGGGTGGAATGCAATACTTCCCCTACTTACTATACGTAGTAGAGAAAGTAATAACGAATTTTAGAAAAAGTATAAGTATTGGAAAATTTAAGGAAATAACAAGCAATATCTCGAAAACGCTTCACTCAACAAAAAAATGTATATGATATAAGTTGTGTATTTTAACGCGATCCACATTTTTTGTGTAGTAAAATTTTGTCTATCTCTTATGGTTTACCAGTTATGCAAAAGTCTTTCATAATGAAGAATACTTTTGGAGACATTCCCAGAAATTTCGAGATATACATTTCATTTCTCATGACATTATCTTAAACATATGATATTTTAATCAAAATCGTTAGAGCCATTTTTGAGAAAATTAAAATTTTCGAAAAATGTTCCATGTAAAGGGTAGTCTGGGGTGGGGGGATTTTCTTTTAAATCTTCGTGTCGCATCTCTGGAAGATACTGAACCTAAATACCAAGTTTGGTGCTTATCCGATTGTTCTTTTTTGAGTTATGCTGTTCACAGACACACACACACAGACACACACGGACATGTTTCCAAAAATGCTTTTTTTGGATTCAGGAGGTCTCAAAACATGTATTTTCGGTGAAATCTCGGTATCGAATTTTTGGGTAGAATGTAATACTTTCCCTACTTACTATACGTAGTAGAGAAAGTAAAAAATGAATAACGAACTCCCATTTGAGAAAATAAGTATTGAAAAATTTAAGGAAATAACAAGCAATATCTCGAAAATGGTACACTCCTCAAAACAAATGTATATGACATAAATTGTGTATTTTAACGGGATCTACATATTTTGTGTAGTAAAATTTTGTCTGTCTCTTATGGTTTACAAGTTATGCAAAAGTCGTTCACAATGAAGAATACTTTTGGAGACATTCCCAGAAAATTCAAGATATACATTTTATTTGTCTTAACAATATCTTAAACATATGATATTTTAATCAATATCGTTAGAGCCATTTTTGAGAAAATTAAAATATTCGAAAAATCTTCCATGTACCCTGAGGTTGGGGGATTTTCTTGAAAACTTTTGTGTCGCGTCTCTGGAAGATACTGAACCTAAATACCAAGTTTGGTGTTTATCCGATTGTTCGTTTTTGAGTTATGCTGTTCACAGACACACACACACACACAGACGCACAGACACACACACACACAGACACACACACGGACATGTTTCCAAAAATGCTTTTTTTGCATTCAGGGTGTCTCAAAACATATATTTCCGGTGAAATCTCGATATCGAATTTTTGGATGGAATACAATACTTCCCCTACTTAACTATACGTAGTAGAGAAAGTAAAAAATTATGTTATACTATGTAGGATGTGTTAATCGGAGGGGGACACCTCGCACACTGCGACCAACTTGATCTATTGTAGTTACGTCCCCTGGGAGGCAGGGATGAGGTGAAGGAGCCTAGGAGATCACAGTTCCGTAGGCAGAAAGGCCAACTGAAGTCCTTAATACTCCCAGTTTGAACACCTGCTCACTACCAGAGGCGAAAAATCCCAAGAGGATGACGAAGCGAACCCTGGTGTTCCCGAAGAGAAATATTTCCAGTGCACAAGCATCCACGCCATTTGCGTGACACCGCCAGCCCCGCAGGACCTGAAAACACACCTGAAACGTGAAAGGGAGAGATGGGATAAGAAGAAATGGGAGAATGGAGAAATCGTAATAGAATACACTACTCCGGTATTCGCCTAGACGACCAGGTGAAAACCACGAAAAACCTCAGTGTCAGAGTGGGCGGTAATCGGGAATTGAACCCGGGTCCTCCCGAATGCGAGAATTTGATGTAATATAACTATCAAAGCTCTCAAAAAATTAATAAAAAGCGCACTTTTCACTTGACTCTGCTTCGCTATCACTTTAGTTTTATGTGGTATATTCTCCATGCAACAATAAATTCGACAACTTGAATTACAGACAAATTACAAAACATCTGAAGAGCATTGCGTCATCGTTATTTCTTCGGAATAATGTCATATTCTGGTGTCAAGGGACTATATGAATACGTGAACGGTAAAAGTAAGCATACAGTAGGTTTACAGCAATGAAGTATGCAAAGAGACCCAGCAACACTTAACACTAGATCACTCTCTCGTGAATGTTGAAACCAATATCCTGCGGTGTTTACATACTGCTGTAATATGCACTGCAGGGATTACGATGGCATGATTTTTGGGGAAATGATCATGTGTTCGACATGTACGTGGATTATGCAAATCATGCTGACACTCATTTACGTCAGTGCAACCTAAAGCACTAGTCAGTGTACTCCTCGGGTATTTAAAATTAAGTTTTTTTCACGGCTGGGGCTCTGCCTAGCAGGATTCTGTGACGGTCGGCTCTTTAAATTTATTTTGTGCTAGTTTACAACTTCGACATAGATCCAAGGCGCAACGTAGGTGGAACGCCGGATGTATTCTGTCAAACAGGTAAACCCACAAGCTGTCAACTCCCTTTCCCTTACAATACAGTTTAGATTAGTTATTAGAAAGGTTAAAGCCTGTGTTGGAATCAGAATTACATGTCTAATAGTGTTACCCTTTCATCACCCTTCCAGCTAACCGCAACCTACGAGGGGTGATCAACAAACACTGAGACTGATTTTTTTTCACAGATTTTTATTACTCCAATTCAATGTTTACATGATCTTTTTCAAAGTAGTCCCCTCCTACTTCAATGCACCTTTTATAGTGTCTCTGCCAGTCCTTGAATACGTGCTGCAGACCATTCTTTGTCAAGTCCTTGAGAATCGCCTCACTTTCCTTGAGCACTGCTTCAGAGTTCTCAAATCGAATACCCCTAAGCTTTTCCTTTAGTGATGGGAATAAAAAAAGTCACAGGGTGCAAGATCGGGGCTATAAGGTGAATGTGGTACACAGGTAATGTTGAATCGAGCCAGAAACTGCATGACTTGATTTGCGACGTGAGGCCGTGCATTGTCATGATGAAGTCGCCACCCAGTCCGAGAAAGCTCTGGTCGTTTCTTTGCAATGTGCTTCCTCAGTGTAGCCAATTCTGACGTAGTATGCTGCTGTAACAGTAGTGTGAGGGGGAACTGCATGCTGGTAAATCATTCCATTACAATCAAAAAATGTGATCACCATCATTTTCCCTGCAGATGGAACAACTTTTTCCTTTTTTGGTGTTGGAGAACCTGGCGATTTCCGCACTGTGCTTGCTTGTTTTCCTTCAGGATCATAATGATGCAGCCATGACTCATCACCGGTGATAATCTACAAAATAGATCATTACTACCAACCTACCAATACGAGAGTGCTGCCGCCTACCAACATTATACATAAAAACACGCTCTTTTCAAATATTTATGTTACAGATACGAAACTATCACGGAAGCTACAGGAAAAAATCAGTCTCAGTCTTTGTTGATCAGCCCTCTTGTTGACATCCGTGAGCTACGTCCTCGTCCTCACATCTGGTGTAGGAGCTGGTTTGTGCAGGTGACCTTACTTCACAATATCAAGTATATTCACACTTCATAACGGCGCATCTGGATTTTTCTGGATTGAGAAAACATTAAACGGAACGGGATGGTTCAGACGGTAACCTGAGGTCTGTGGCCCGTATTCGGAAGATCCCGTGTTCAATTTCCCAAGACCAACCTATCTGATCGAAGGGTTTTTCACGGTTTTTCTCCGTCGCTAGGCGAATGCTAATTTGATTCGTGAATTTTCCTATCATTCCATTCTTCACTACTTTTAATTTCCTTCTTCTGGACCACCATACCAGGCATTAGGCTGATCACCCATCCTTAATATGCTATGATCCAGAGTTTGCTTGCTCCTCGAGAGGCTGCTGACCCAAGGCATTGGATTGTAAGTCCTACAAAAGGAGGGTAATCGGTTGAAGAAGAGAAAACAGTAAAGAACATCTTTTAAAAATCTGATGTGTTACACTCACATGACTTTCTCTACTCTTGTACAAACTATTTTTACAAACGCTTATTCTCCATCTACTCCGTGTTAATCGAGATAAACATTTGGAGACTCTATCTTATTGCTAATCTTCTTGTAGATGTAAGGGCAATATAGAAATACTGTAGCCTTTAAGCACATACATATATCTGAATAGCTGGTTGCTAGGTGCAGCACCATTCCCTTTCCCACAGATTAATACGCTTTGCATATCCAAGACAAAAAAATGAATAACGAATTCCCATTTGAGAAAATAAGTATTGAAAAATTTAAGGAAATAACAAGCAATATCTCGAAAATGGTACACTCAACAACAAAAATGTATATGACATAAATTGTGTATTTTAACGCGATCTACATTTTTTGTGTAGTAAAATTTTGTCTATCTCTTATGGTTTACGAGTTATGCAAAAGTCGTTCACAATGAAGAATACTTTTGGAGACATTCCCAGAAAATTTTTTTTGTCATAAAAATATCTTAAACATACGATATTTTAATCAAAATCATTAGCCATTTTTCAGAAAATTAAAATTTTCGAAAAATCTTCCATGTAAAGGGTAATCTGGGGTGGGGGGATTTTCTTGAAAACCTTTGTATCGCATCTCTGGAAGATACTGAACCTAAATACCAAGTTTGGTGTTTATCCGACTGTTCGATTCTGAGTTATGCTGTTCACAGACAGACACACAGACAGGATTAAACACGTAAGGGAGAAGTCTTGTCTTGTGTTTTCCGCCATTTACCCCGGACGCACTTCAGCCTATAGGCTTAACAGAGAAAGTAATACTGAGATGTAACGATTTTATTAATGAACTTCATTCAAAACTGGTTTATACACACTCTTAGTTAGAGTAAAGTCATCTCATACATTCGATAGAGCTTTCGGGTACCGAACAAAAGCTAGGATCTACCGATGAGGAATACCGAATGGATCACCAGTTGTCGTGAGGTGAGCCAACACACGCGCACCATCAAGACTCTGTTGGAGGAGGACAAAGGAATGTTGGCTCCAATTACGGTAGTCCTCTTCATTATTCCACCCCATCTATATTCCCTTGCTAACCCACCCTCTTTTGTCACAACCCCCGTTTTGTAGGTATAGAACATCCCCTTTCTTATGGCATCTTACGCGCTGTGAATAGGATATTGAGTGGTGTATTCTACGCCGTGCGAATTTCTTTTATTGACTTGTCACTAGGAATATTTCTTCTCTGACGTAGGAACGCCATAGACTTTTGTATCATTTCAAGTGCTGCTCTTCCAGGTCTTTAACAACTGATTCACTCATGAGACACCAAAAATAGTTTCTTCCATCTGTATCACGCGTGCACCTTCGTGCTGCAGTTGATAACTACTATTAAGACTTCCACTGCAATAAAATCGAACTACTAAATATTTTCTCGTCTTCAAACTTTACAGTAATCTTCTACCAGTTATCAATATTTGTCGAACAGTTGTTTTAGGGTAGTTTAAGTCTTTTTTAGAACCTCGTCACAGACTTCCGCCGCCAGCACATTTAGAAACATGTAGTTGTTTCTGGAGTTAAATTTTTCTGTATTGAAAATGAGCTATGATAATCTCTTGGGGTACATATGAGGCACATGTGCAAAAGCTTCTTGCAAGACATAAATAACTATTCTTGTGTTTTGGCTAGCATCATATTAACTTGCATATTCACAATCGTTTCCTTTCAGCTACTCTGTGATAAGTTCTGACTTCCTGACTACTAGTTTCGATCCCCAACGATCGAACCAACAATACCAATAACGCAACTTTTTCTGCCATGGAATCTTGGACACAGAAAAAAATGCATCTCAGAAATTGTAGGGTTGTTTTATGGACTGGCGGCGAAATTGTATTAGGAGGAGCCACTAAACGTTATTCTACATCAGAATGAGAATTTAATTGATTGTGAAAACTGGTGGAAAGTAAACTTAGGTTATATAGAAGGGAATACAAAATTATTCATTCATTCATTACCCCCCAGGACTTACAGGCGGATGCCTGGGGTCAGAGGCCCGTCGGGGAGCATACACTCATGGATCAGACAGAGCATCCAGGATGGGTGATCAGCCCGATGCCTGGTATGGGATGAAGAAAGTAGATGAAACGAAATGTTGGTGAAATGGATGAAAGGAAAGGTGATGATGGAGCATTTGGTGGAATGAATGGCGGGGGAAACCGGAGAACCCGGAGAAAACCCGCCCAGACGCCGCTTCGTCCACCACAAATCCCACATGTAGGTCCCTGGGATTGAAACTGGGCCGCCTTGGTGGGAGGCGAGCGGTCTAACCACTCGGCCACGACGCCGCCGGAATACAAAATTAGCTAACCAAAATATTCAATTGCTCATATTTTATTTCATAACCTTAAAAACATCCCCCCTACTAAAAATTGTGGATGTCCATAGTATATACTATCGTTTGTTCTATCTTTCTTCTCACCTCTAGCATAGCTATATACAATATGAGGTTGTCCTGTTGAAGTGCTGTAAACACGTATAGGAAGTATTCGGAGAGATTGATTACATTTTTAAAATTCATATATTTCTTTTGTTTCCACAATTAATGTCAAAAGTTTTCCAGCACATCGCAAGCTTGTGCACCAGCGACCAATTACAGCAGTAGAGTAGCTGTTTGTAATAATAAATAGTAACGTTTGTGCTCTTCTAATATACTAAAGTTATAACCAGGACTGTGACATCGGAGTCGTTACGTTTGTTTATAGGCGTCCTGTAATCGATTGTTTACAAAAAGAGGGTTACCTGCACAGTTGAGACAAGTGTATCGCCGCACATTGTTCACTTAGACGAAATGCTAGACGAAGGGTAAGAAAGTCGACAGCGTTGCAAAAGTATACATGGAGTACAGTGAAAATGTTTTCTCTGTTATTAAAGAAAACCTTTATTGCAAACCATGCAATAGCACAATTGTTTCTGCGCATAGTAGAACGAGTAATGTGCGAATACATGTCAATACTCAAACACATAAGCTTGCATTGCAAAATTTGAGGATAAACTGCTACAGCAAGAGTCACCTCCATAAACTCCAACGCTTAATAAGCTAAGCACGGCATTTATTTCTCCGTCACGAGATTCTGTTCGGTCAATGACTTTTCATTTGGCTGAACAATTGAACATCAAGCATACTTTTGATGTAGAGAGTTAAAAAGCGGGTTATGATTAGTTGAAATCTTTTCTAACTCGAAATCCCAATTTATCTATAAGGAAATCAGAAGGCGTTTCTGTGAGCAGGGCCCTTGGGATGAACCGAGAGGTAGTTTCTCAATAGTTTGAACTATTGGAAACGATTTTGATTGAAAATGACCTCATTAATAACCCCGTGCACATTTTTAATGTTGCGGGTGCGGAGAGGACTACAATGCAACCAAAAGCAATGAAGACTGAATCCAATGCCCAATGTGTTCCCGCTGGCTTCTGGAGAACTGCACCAAATACGTCATAAAGTGCGACTTATGTGGGAGGAGAGAGTCTCAAATCTAAAAAGGATACTCCAAAATGAACTCAGTAAAACAACAAATGCTTGTTCTACATAATAAACTATTTACAATATACCAATAAGTACTAATTACGAATGCATTATTTAATCCTCCTTCTATCTTATGCAGGTCCATCTCTTCCATATACCATGGTCCATCTAACCCGAGTGCTATGGGTTAGATGGACCATTTGTGTAGTTTCTTTGTTCATAATTCACAAATCTGTTTAAACGCCTTTTACATGTATACAGCTATATATGGTTTATTAATGCCACCGTTATCACAAGGTACTATCATTTTAACCACTCTTATTAAAAATAAAATAAATGTGTGAAGTTCTAAAAAGGGGGTTCATCTCACCCGGAATTACCCTATATAAACCACAGGACACAAAGTTGCAGGTTGTAATTTGAGGCAGTATTTTATATCACAACACTGTGGATGCCAGAGTGATTGTAGTGTAAGTTAACATTATTGTATGACAATGATTTGAGATGTTTGTTAATTATAAGCATTGTTAGGAAATAAGTTTACACGGCCTCACTGAAACTGACAATAGGAGCGGATAACAATGTAGCGAGGGGGTGAGTTGTTTATCAATTACAAGAGACAAACAAATGACGTCAGAGTAGCGTGCTTTTCTTTAGAAATGGAGAGAATATCTTCCCTAGAGCATATGTGTTTGTAATTGTGATTGGATAAAAAAATAGACGCTAATGTTGGCGCGCTTTATTAACCAATAGCAGCTCTGTTATAATCTTTAGGCATATCTGGGTGAGGGAGTATAAATTATGAAGCAAGAGACAAGTATCGCACAGTTTAAGACAATCATTCACGCGTTACACGTCGCACAGTTCAACAGAATCATTTACGGGTTACACGTCGCGCAGTTCAACAGAATCATTCACGAAGTACACGTTACGTAATTCTACAGAATCTCTCACGTCGTAAAGTTAGTTACAAAAATGTGAAATACTCGAATTAATAATGCGCGGCAAATAAGTGATTGTAGTTACATTCGAAAATATAACAGTTTCAGTCAGGCGTGTATCAAAAGTAAATCTGTGAAATTAACTAAGTGTGACGCCAATAAAAGTGTAAAAACAAATTATTTTATCAGTGTTATCTTTTAGCAACAACTCCTTTTCGTTTACACACCATGTTCAAGAGATTTTCTCGATTGAGTAATAATAGCTAGCCGGAGGACAAAGAATCCAAAATTCAAAATAGTAAAACAATAACAGGCGCTCAGCAAATAAGATAACACGAACGATACCGCGACAAATTCACTGCAATAAATTGACATAGAATCTTATTCATGTGCACATTGTGACGTAGCGTTTTGAATTAATGATCTAATAAAGACATTTCAGTTATATAAGTCAGTTATATATATTCTAAATAGCATTGCATAAATAAAGTAAATCTTCATCAGACGTGCGCAATTCTTGTTGTAAAGACTACTGCGCGCGGTGAATGCCACCCCTAATCGCTACAGCCTTACCTTCCCATTCTATATGCTTTCCTCTACGTAGGGAGACACCGATTTTGCAGCCCTAGCGATAACAATTCAACACTAATTATTATTAGTGTTTTATCTTGCAGTCAGTTCTCAACCCCAAGTGCGGAAAAAGCGAGATCATATAGAGTTTTATAAAATTAATATTATTAAAGTGTCATAAATTATGATACAAGCAATATCTAGAAGTGGCGTTAATTTCTCCAGGACTGACCCTGCTTTCATGATATCTCCACTGTGTGTTGTGCTGTTATAGCACTAAATATTTTGTAACAATTGAGAAAGGTTTGTTGCTGCTACGTACGGAAACTCAGTTTGAAGATGATGTATTATATTTCAACTGTTGGGGAGCCGAACTTGAAATTCGTTGCAATCGCACGTATAGTACCCAGTTTCCCGGCCTTCGCCCAAAGTTTAAAAATATTAGTTTTGTAATTTGACTGTTTCTTTAGATATTATATTTATGTTTGTCTCGGCTGCGTCAGTATTATTGTTAGAGACATGTCTATCTTGGTAGGGTTGTGGTACGACTGAATAATGTAGGCTTACACATATTTTAAGTTTTAATTCACTCCTTTTTACTAATCCTTGACACAATTTAAATAGCACTTCACTGATATCGAGAGCTGTGAGATTCTTTTATTTAATACTTGCACTTTTCAACAGTAAACTATTTTCGTCTCACACGAGTACGTATTTAATTTCTCGAGGACACATCTCGCGTCTGGTTATGAGCACTGTCTGCAGGCAACTGAATTGATTTCAACCGTCTAAACTTGTAAATTTCTGTATTTGAAGTCTCTGATCGGCTATTCCTAATCCATTAGAATACCTTCATTTAACTAAAGCTTTTTCTGGTTGTTGATTGGCTATTTGATAAACTGTTACTAAAATTATATTATTGTTACTCCAGTAATCACAAGTAGTGTTATTAAACTTTCTTACTCATTATTGACTCAAGGTTACCTCATTGTTAGCAAATTTTAACTTATTATTCTCACAGCTCCTACATTATTAAATTACGTAATATATTCACATAACATTATTACGCATGGGTACAATAATATAAGCATTATTACTTACACATATTGCTTTAATATTCATTTTATATATTCGCATATATTCAGTTATTGAATTTACATATTATATAATTAGACTGAAATTATTTAAGTGCTAATAATACTGCCTCACAATTGAGCGCTTACTAATATGTATACTGACATCCATTGTTATTGATAATAATGTAAGCGTTATACAGTGTCTTTGTTTTATGCCAAAGCCTCGGATCGTACGAATGCTTGCTCCGACACAGTCTACTACATTGCGTTAGTTTCTCACGATGTTACTAACAAAAATGTAACGAGTACCTATTAACCTTGACATAAGTGTTGTTGAAAGTAGTTTCCATCTGTGCGAAGACATTATTGACATCGTCGGGTGAAATTACCATTCACATGCATAAGTTCTTCTTAGGTAATGTTCATAATTTCTGCTTCTATATTGTCCTTAAGTGTTCTAAATGTATTGACCAAACATCTCACAGTATCTCTACCCGGAACTGTAGAACCAGGAAATTGTTGCTGAAATAGTCTAGGTGATTCAGTTTTCATGTATGCATCTTACATAAAAACACGGTGTTCAAGCGTGAATTTCTTAACAGCATTTCCCTGGACTAATAAGAGAATAATATTCCTAAGGAAATCACAAACAACACACAGATTGTCAAAACACTTCACAACTCGAACTTAAAGTAACAACTGCTACAGCTCACAGCCGCTAAACGTACCATGACACGCCCTGCGACGCGTCTGCGCTATATACTACGTCACTGCCGTCTTGGCCGATACGCATATAAAGCGGTTGTGGCCTTGGCATAAAACGAAGGCATTGTATTTGAATTATTTTACAGCTCCCAGCTTTTGAGCTAAACATTTGTCAACATGACACTGATATATGGACAGTAATTCGATTTCCTTAAACTTCGATAAAAAGTTACTTATGTAATCCAGAGGATTTAGGGGGCGTAATCAGAAAATATGCAAGTATTTCGTTTTTCTGCTATCTTTATGTTTGTGTAGTATGATGTAATGTATATTTACTCTAACGTAGTTAAATAGTTACTTAAATGTTACAGCATGCAATAGTGTTCCTACATGTTGCGGCAAACTTTCCATGGTGTACATAAATTAAAACAACCTGGCTTTAGAGGAAATAATAAGGTATTTTATAATTATTTAAACCATGTTTTTCTCATGGGGCTGATCTGGAATTGTATAAGTTTTCAACAAGATAAACTCAGTGGCATAGCGTGAAGTAGTGCGGTCTGTCGCTTTTTTCTAATTTTAGACAGCGTATTATTATTGTTTATATTATTACTAATACTGTACGTGGTGGTTCCATTGTAGCATTTTTATGAAAAAAATCCGGTGTGTTGCACTCACTCTTGTACGAACTATTTTTACAAACGCTTCTCCATCTACTTCATGTTAATCGAGATAAACATTTGCAGAAACTATCTTATTGCTAATTTTCTTGTAAGTGCAAGGGGAATACGGTAAGATTTAAGGGATAGTCAAATCGTTTAAAAATTAGTTGCTATGTGGAGCATTCCCCTCTCTTTGCATGTCCAGGACATAATAAAGAAACGAATAACGAATTCCCATTTGAAAAAAAGTATAAGTATTGAAAATTTTTAAAAAATGTCCGACCACACACAGCAAAGCGAACTCAAGATTGATCGCATTATTTGGTTGGGAACAATTCGACCATCCTCCGTACAGTCCGGATTTGACACCAAGCGATTTTCATCTGTTTCTTCATTTGAAGGAATTCCTTGGTGGGAAAAAATGTCAACGACGATGATGTGAAACAAGAAGTGCATCACAGGCAGCATCATTCTTTGGCGAAGGTATATAAAACTGGTTTCCCGTTACTCCAAATGCCTGAATAACGGCGGGGACTATGTGGAGGACTATAAGGTATAAGGTAATGAATGATAATAACGTATTTGGAAAATAATGTTCTTTTGTTTTTTAAAGAATTATCAACACTTAATTTAAAAACACGCCTCGTAATATAGTATTTTAAGGTTCCTTAGGCTTCTCGTCAATAGTTCGTTCACCTTTATATATGAAAAACCTATGGATTTCTACTGCAGTTTTGTAGGAATTTAGGCTTACAGGCAGATATTTAAATCCCTGTCTAAAATACTTTAGAAAACTCTATAGCTGTAAAACCTACATGGAACTAAAGAGAGTGTTCGTGGTGCCTGAAAATTTTAAAATCCATATTTACGACTTTTGGTATTTTTTTGGCCATTTTTCATAATGGGTACCCGAAGTATAACTGGCGCAACAGTTCTAGACACGTGAAAATCTTAATGACAGCTATGAAGCGAGTTACAGGAGGTGACCGTCGTCTGCATGCTGCAGGAGTGCGTGGGACAGTCATTGTCAAATATCCGCACACTGGTTATGCACTGCACTACACGATAAAACTTATAGTTATATACAGTATATTTAAATCCACCGCTGTAAAATGCCCTTAATATGAAAACACTGTCAACCATCTGCCTCCAGTTTTTCCACACCTGACAGCCCTTCCTCTGCTGCGGAATCACTCACGTCATTGCCGCCATCACTGCTGTAGCTACTTTCTGCACCATTATCCTGGATGAGAATTTTTTCTAATTGATTTTCTGCAATTCCGTATTTTTTGAAATAATGATTCTCAATTTATTCAACTTGTCGATATACATTTTCCCATTCTGGCCTTCCAATTTCTACAAATCGCTGGCGACATAACTGCTCCACATCTTTTAGTTTAAAAGCGATATTTCTGCAGGCCACCCAGTTTTTGACATCAGCCCAGATTAATTCGATTTGGTTTAGATCTGGGTGATACGGTGGCAGTCTAAGTACATTATGGCGATGTTGTATTAATATCTGGCCAAGTATTATGAGTTATGACTTCTGAAGGGATTTCTTGGCTTTAACTAAGTTATATTTGTTTTACTCATGCTTTCATCAAAAGTTATATTATGCCTAAGCAACCAGGTTTTTATTTCTTCTTTCAAGGAATTTGAGGTAGGTTGTTTGTCAATTTGAATGTTACCACATTGTGAAGCATTGTCGATAACCAGAATAGACCCAGCAGGCATATTAGATATCAACATGGTGGTGATCCACTTCATGTAATTTTCTGTATTCATTTCTTGATGAAAATCTCCTGTTTTTTGTTGCGACTTGTAAAAGAAGGGCATGTGGAACGAACAGCATGAACGATAATAAGTATTTGCCCTTTGGCAACAGGTGCCTGAAAACCTAACAAGATGCGGACACTTTCTATGCAGACTGTATGTGTTACGCACTGTGAGTAAGCAAAGGTATTATATCGCTTTCGTTGATTAAGCTAAACATAAACCATTCCTAGGCTCGGTAGCTGGGTTGGCAATCAAGGTCACGATTCCAGAAGTTTTGCGCGAGTAATACATCTCTATACTGTAATGTGTTCCCTGTGGCAGCTATTGTCAAGTACTGAGCAGACCGGTTGCGAGCTTGCCTACTCAGTACATAAGCATGATGGGAGCAACTGAAAGAGGCGTGAAGGGGAAAATGTTGACGTCATTCATGCCCTCCCTCAACGCAGCAAATGTTCTGTAACGTAGTTTTCATTTACCAAGAAGGACAGTACATCAAAACGTAGGTCAACACAACTGGGTTCAACTCTGCTTGGGGAAAAATTTTATTGCAGCACAAAATAATGCTGTAAAGTGTTTAATTTGTAATAAGATGATAAATCATATAAAAAGTTTAATCTACAGCGCCATTTTTCATATTGCCATGCGAATCAGCATGAAAAATACCAAGGGGAAGAAATATTACCTTTATTATAACAACTAAAATGTACAACAGTTGTGGATGTAAGTCACTGTACATTTTATACATTTGAATATACGAATTATCATGCTTTTATTTGTTATTAAGTTTGTAAAGGCACACATAGGGATACAGCGTAACGAGCTAGCTGACAAACTGGCAAAGGAAGCAGTGAAAATAGGGTAAATCTCTTTGAAAAATTACCCATTATGACATCAAAAAAAAACTTCTCAGGAGAGAAACTAAATAATAATCAACAGAAATTAGAAGGATACTTAAAAAGGTATAATCCAAAAGGAATTCTTTCCAGTGGTAAGTAGACTAACAACCAAAATCCACCTCAACGTCAACATGACAAAAATAGTAACTGGCCATGGATACATGAACGCATATCTCCACAGACTTAGGATAGCAAGCAGCCCCGAATATTCATGTGGGAGAGGGCCCCACATATTGGACCATCTAATATTCGAGTGTAGTGCAATAAAAAGTGAAATACAAACGCCAGTAAAGGTGTTCTTAAAACTGAGGCAGTATTTTAAACACTTAAACGATTTCAGTCTAATTATATAATATATAAATTCAATAAGAGCCCGCCTTAAAGCAATACGTGTATGTAACAATATATAAAAAGTGTATATTACAGTCATTGTATATGTTTATATTATTGTATACACGTGTAATAATGTTATGTGAAATGTATTACGTAATTTAATAACGTAGGAGCTGTGAGAAATAGATTAAAATTTGCTAACAATGAGGTAACAATGAGGTAACCTTGAGGCAATAATGAATTTGAAAGTTTAACAATACTACTTGTAACTCTTGGAAGCAATAATGTAAATTTTGGGACAGTTTATAAAATAGCCAATCAATACCCAGAAAAAGCTTTAGTTAAATGAAGGTATTCTATTGGACTAGGATTAGCCAATCAGAAACTAAAATGAAGCAAAATTTACAAATTCAGAAAGTAGTTGCTTATAGACAGCGCCCCTAACCTGACGTGTTTCTTGTAGACAGCGTTACTAACCGGACGCGAGACACGTCCTCGAGAAGTTTAATATGTATTCATTGTGAGACAAAAATAGTTTACGTGTTAAAAAGTGCAAATATTTAATGAAGGAATCTTACAGCTCTCTCTCTATATGTTATTTAAATCGTGTCAAGCATTAATAAAAGGAGTGAAGTAAAATTATAATCTGTGTAAGCCTACATTCTTCAGCCGCACCACTACTTGCAAAGAAATCCATATCTCTAACAATAAATACTGACGCAGCCAAGGCAAACATAAATATATAATATGTAAAGAAACAGTCAAATTAAAGTTAATATTCTTAAACTTGGGGTGAAGGCTACCGGAAACGTTTTACCATACGTGCGGCTGTAACTACTTCAAGTTCGGCTCCCCAACAGTCGAAATATAATACGTCTTCTTCAAACTGGCTTTCCATGCTTAACAGCAACAAACCTTCAAATTTGCGCCCAGCGTGGGGTAAAATAACAATACAACAAAACAGACAACTGGCCAGAGCATAAATCTCCCCTAATTAAAAAGTTTTTAAAACCATTTACGTTTGTGAATTCCTTAGACTTTCAAATGTATAAAACGATCAATGGGTAACAGCAATCAGCATACAAATATCAAAAGTGAATAATACCACTAAAAGGTACGTATCACGGAGGAGCTCTGGAAACGGGGCAGAGCAACGGTGGAGGTTAACAGCACTAAATGCTTCCAACGTGACCCCTGGGAGAAAAGGATGAGGGGAGAAGCCGAAGAGCGACCAGACCCGGATGCCAACGGACGCAAACATGAACGGGTTCCTAACGTTTCCAGATAGAAGGCATCTGACGTCTTCCGATCCCTACCCACAAGCCATCAACCTCCAAGGTTCCCCGGGACGGAGCCCCACGCTGAGGAGAGACCTAACTGAACGGTGCCGCGCGACGCCAGGCAAGAAACCTGTTACAGAGCGCAAGCCAACCGCACGCCCGCAACCCTGCTCGCTGGTCCTATAATCCTGAAACAGATGACAAGGAAGATAATGGGTTCAGGAAATGAGAGGAAGGACACAAGCGGTAGAAGATGAAGTACCTCAGCATTCTCCTGTCGACCCAGGGAAACCACGAAAAACTATGACCCAGAGTAAATGTTCGCCGGGAATCGAACCCGGGACCTCCCTAATGCGAGTCATAGACGTTGCTGCCTGAGTCACCCCGCTAGGTAATACTAGTAAAACAATTAATTAAGATTACTGAAGGACCAACCAATATACGAGATAAACATAAAAAAATCATGCAAATGATTTAGACCTTTAGCGTAAAAGATTCAAGACCAAAAGCCATCAGCAAATATGTTTAATCAACAGTAATTAATATTGCTAACATAGCTCTAAAAAGGAAATGAACATGTAGTACTACACACGTAGTGGAGCATGTAGAGTATATATAATAAAATAATAATAATAATAATAATAATAATAATAATAATAATGTAATATGAGCAACTTACTTCCATAACACAAAATTACTATAATACTTAAAATAAATTTGCATCGCAAGTTACTCCCGTGCAGTTACAGCAAACGCCACTGAGTTTATAAATCGGCCTGCTGCTCAGCGTTTCTTGTGGCAGATGCTAACAGGAGCAGATCAGCTAAATCCACCTCGCTAGAGTTGCACACTGATGGTAGTTGTTCTTTGGCATAGCCCGCCTACTAACGCTACCTAGCCCGGCTAATTTTTACGAAGGTATATGTAGTGTAGAAGAGGAAAACACGTTTTATTCTAGTTGGCCACGATAAAAAGAAAACATCGTCTCAAAATATGTGAAGCAGTATAACCTTTTCCGTCAATTCTGTAAAATTTAAAGTATTTTTGGGTCTTGTGTATGTGTGAAGCATGAAATTCTCGTGGTCTTTCTAGTGTTTGTGTTGCTCTCAAATTTTATTTATGTGAAAGAAAACAATGCGCCTGTTTAGTGGTTTAATAAATATGATTGTGTATGTTCTCGCCACTGCGCGAGTCCCAAGAAATATTAGCGACGCAGGGAGGCTCAAAATCACCAAAGAAAATCTTACAGCACCAAGATTCTCCAAACTCATCGGTGGCACTCCCATAGCACCCTCAGAGTTTCCTCCAATAGCCGCTTTAGTTATGAGAAGGAGAATCGCAGCGTTTGGATGCACTGGAACAGTTCTGAACGACCGCTTTGTGCTGACTGCTGGGCATTGTATCGCTGATACTACAAGTATTATAATTTATATTGGCTGTGTAGAGCTATATAACTGCACAGAAATTAAGTGAGTATCAGACTAACCTATACCAGCAATACGGTATTTTAGGCAATTCCTGCGCCTTGCAACCTGAATAATAAAAATTAGTATTTTACTGACAGGATACTCCCGTATATCTCTCTCACAACACCCACGTATCTCCATAATAATCTCTATACACAAATGACCCTAATTATGATAAAACTATTGAGGCTATGACCCCATTAAGTATTGTTAAAAAGTATAAAACACTTAATAAGATTGCCTTAGAATTGTGATTTGTAGTAGATGTTGACACTTCCACAGCCTCTGACCCACCCACTCTTTAAAGGATCCTTTCTTTTCAGTACAATCCTTGGTTAACCACAACAAACTTCACCGTTTTGTCGATAGTGCGCATGTACTTAGGGACTTGCCAACCTATCGTAGTTAGGCAAATCGCTAGATAGTCGATGTTTTGAGTTTATTGTTCTTGTTCTTATTGATCGCTTCCCGCTCATATAAACGTAAGTACCTCGCTTGTGGAGTTATGGAAATCGCGTGCTTTGGTGTAACCATTGGTGGCTAATTAACTTAAGTTCATATTTAAAAAACTAAACCAAACCTAACCTAAACTACCGGGAATCAGAAACCTAAGCTTATACAGGATGTTTCAGGTCCTCTGCGAGAATCTCTGAAGAATAATATATCTCGCAGAGGGGAACATTTTTGTCAAGGAACCACCATCCTCCGACGCATCGTTACAAAGTTACGATATTCACACCTGTTTGAAGCGTATACGGTAGGATATATATGCTTTTTCGCTCCCTGGAGGCTCGAAATGCCAATTTTATGACTTGCCAGAAACCCGCTTTCCTGGGGCTGAGAGACACAGCCAGTACTCTTTGACTTTGTTCTTTTACATATCCTCTTTTTTGTCCCTTACGCCTGGTTAGGTTTGGGAGGACTGAGACGCACAGGCAAACGAGGTGGCAAAATGAAAGGTCCCAACAAATGATCACCAATGATTTCAGTCCAGATGTTTACGAAATACTTTTGTTGGTGGTGTCTAACAAACACTGAATGAGATTCTCAACATCCCAGATGTGGTTGTTCTAGCTGTTGAAGTATTCATCTCGTTTGAAGTAGGTCTCATCGGTGAAAACAAGACCTGCGCAGGAAATATAGGCTCTGCAGAAACCCCCGGACAAACTGAACACGAGGGGCGAAGTCGTTCGGCCCCATTCCTTGTACTTTAGAGTTGCTATGCTTGGAGCCGTTGTTCACGCAACACACCCACACTGATGATGGACTTGTGTCCATAGCATGAGCAATGGCACACGCGCTAGTTGACGGATACTGGTTGAATCTCTCAAGCATCTATTCTTCAAACGGAGCTGTATTTCACATTGCGCTGTCCTCCACCAATGTGTCGTGGACGAAGAGATCGCGTTTCTAGAAGGTGTTGATAAATTCGAGCAAACATTACGTGGTGTGGGTAACGTCTACCAGGAAACTGCTCTTGGCACATACAGAAAGCTTCTCTACCGTTTCTAGCCTGTCTGTAACACGTCATCATGTCAGTAAGGTAAATCAGTCAGGCATACTCAATGAATGATTGCTAACTGCTGCTTATGACATGATACATAGGGTTACGGACAAAAAGAAGCCCAATCACGTTGTTCGACATTATATGTAAACAAACACTGAGTTAAACTAGGCTGTGTGTCTCAAACCTACCAATCCTAACTAGTACGTAAGGGACAAGAAAGAGGTGAAGTCACTTGATTCAGCGGTTGTAGAGAAACAGAGAGTCAAAGTGTACTGGCTGTGTGTCTCAAACCTATCCTACAGGATATGCTTGAAACATGGGTGAATAACTCCGTAATGATACGAGGATGGTGGGTGCTTTAAAAAAATGGTCCCTCTCTGCGAGATCTATCGTTCATCCGAATTTTTCGCGAGGTCCTTAAACATCCTGTTTAAATAGTGAATCATAATTATCATTAGAATACGCCCTTTACTGCTTGCTAATTAATCTAAGCAAGGAGTAATAATATTAAGGGCACTACTACGAATAAAAAGTGCAAGGAGTATACATTATTCGCGAAAGGATGGCGCTCTTTATTTTGATAGCGTTGTTTGATGGTCATATGTTGGAAGCCCTGCAATTTGAAAGTATGCTGAACCAAGCTCAGCAAGACGGAGAAAGTGGTACCTGTAGGGAAACTCCACAAGTACTACCGGGGCCACAGATACAATACTTTATTGCAAATTAGACAACGTATTTTAATGCATTTATCACAATGATTTGCACTTCTGGTTATTATAAACAAGTTATATACACGCATCCCAGCCGAGGCATTATGGCAACATTGTTTGCGCTATGAAAATTGTTAATCCCAAAATAGTGGAAGGTACGGAATGCTCCGAACACCTGGGAAGGCCCTAAGCCGCAAAGCGTAGTTGAGGGATGTTTTTAATAAGTAAAGGAGTGGAGCAGTTGCGGCAAAAGGTAGTTGCGACGACTTAGCGTAGCCGTAAGATCTGTGAAACTAAATCCCAATGATCCAAGGTTGTTGGCGACATTCTTTAAGCGGCTTTTACTATCTCCATCTCAAAATGGCGCCAGGTCCTCCCACATAACTGCTGTTGCTAAAAAGCGTGGGTGGCTGGGTTAGATGATTTGGTTTGGGCAACATATAGAATTTAAATCCTCTCTTTATCATTCCGAATTATTGTGGATGCACAATACCCTCGATTTCGTAGGTTTTTATAATGTGCGAGTAAAATTTTAAGTGACATATCGGAGTGCAACTCGAGGATCTAACTGAAAGTCGTACGCAAACCCTGCAATTCGAACAAGTTAATACAAACGGCTGCATTATAGTAATCTATAGACGTTGCAATAAGTGCTGACACATAGTGACGTCATTAACTTCTATCACGTAAAAACAGGCAATATTTACAAAATGGTCGACATCAATGTTTCGTTTCATCGCGTGATGTCATTGAATTCTTTGTTGCGCCAATTCCTTCAAAAGAGGAAACCTTTGCTGCTGAAGTTCACCTCAGACTTCAGCGTGCATATGGAGACGGATGCATGGGCGCCAGCATTGTTAGGAAATGTGTGAAACATTTCACAGATAGGAACATGAGGATACAAGATGAGCCTCCAACTGCCTCCACGGTACGCAACAGAAAATGAGTTGATGAGTTCATTTCAGAAGGCAGACGTGTCACTGTGGATGAAATCCCAACAAAACCTGCAATATAACTTGTACCTGAAGTGCACAAAGTTCAGAGAAGCCCCATCACCCAAAGCCTTCTTCGGTGATTTCGAATTGAGGCAGGTGACGTTTGATGAGTATTGTGGCAGACAACGAAAGCTGGCTCCATCATTATGGGCCCGAAACGCTGGAGGACATTCGAAAAGCTATGCGTTAGTATCTATGGGCAGCCGGAACGGACTTCGACCGCAAGATAGTGTTCAAAATTACAGAACAGATGTTAAAATCGTGAAATTAAACGGAGACTGTGCTGCAAAGTGTGAGAAAAGTCTGTAGAGTAAGATGATGTATATGATTTGTCTAAGCAGTAAACATTAGATTCATAACAATCGGGTGCTCACGCCTATAGTGAGGACAAGTATCCAGTGAATGAGGAATCAACATAATTACCACCCTACCTAGTCCATGCAACGTGGTGTGCCTCAATGCGCTGCAATTAGAGCTGCTGTACGCCGTGGCATTGAATCAAAAAGGATCTGAATAAGTTTCTGAGGGATTTCCCTCCACGCAGTTTGTATTCGAACCCACAAATCCGTGACACTGATTTCTGGAGGACCGTGACGCACCAGGTGTCGACCAACCATATCTCAGACATTTTCGATGGGCGAATGTGAGGCGAACGTGCAGGCCAGGAAAGCAGTGGTACATTTGGCTTGTACATTTCTCGCAATATGTGCCCGAGCATTGTCCTCTTGATATGTGGCCTGTGGAGATTCCTGAAGGAGAGGGAGTACATCAGGCTCTACAACCACCGTTAGGTACCGCTCGCTGTTCAAAGTTCCCTCAATTCGTAGGAGGCGAGATAGGTTGTTGTAACCAACGGCACCCCATACCATCACACGGACCCAGGGATACACAGTCGACAGTCAAGAATTTGCTTGCGTTACTGGTATGGTGGAGTTGCTGCCTGTGACTTTTGTGTTTATGTTCTGTTCTACCGCTGGCGCTTCTGTTTACAGTTCCATGTTACCTGTGGCACCCCTTCCCCCTCGTCGCACTGTCCATACAAAGTCGCTGCGTGCACATATTGCAAGTCAAAGGATATTTTCATGACCTTCAGTTGATGCGGTTTAATGTTATTTATTTAACATTATTGTAGCCCCACGTTGTGGTAGCCAATTTGTAACGGTATTACTTACAAATGTTTGTTTACATCAGTGTTGAAGCCATCTTGTGACGTCATTCATTTGTTCGGTTTGTAGCTCCATCTTGTGTTAGCAATTTGCATCAGTGTTAGTGTTCGAAAGAATGCGACTGTTATTTGATTTAAATTTTGTTTACTGTCCTCCGGCTAGCTATTATCTCTCGGTCGAACATGTCTCTTGGTCAGAGTTGTGTAAACGGAAAGGAATCTTTTATCCAAATATAACACTGATGAAGAAATTTGTTTTACACATTTATTGTCGAACACGTTAACTATAACATTTATACATTGATCTTTACACTCGCCAAACTGAAACTGTTATAATAACTTCTTACTGATCACTTTTAATCAACGTACTTCAACCTTTTGTATAATTAACTTTACCATATTTTAGATCTTTCATAATTCTGCTGCGCGTAACTTGTGAATCTATATCCGATGTATGACGAACTGACTGACTGAAGACGACGTGTAGTGTACACAGATTTTTGATGAACTGACAGACTGAAGGCGACGTGTAATGTATTGAGATTTTCGATGAACTGCACGCGATCTACCTCTGACTTGGCTTTTTATACACCCACTCCCCGATATGCCTAAAGATTATAACTGAGTTACTATTGGCTAATAAAACGCGCCAACATTAGCGTCTATTTTAATATCCAATGAAAATTATGAATACATATGCTCTAGGGAAACATTCCAGAAGGTTCTAAACGGAAAAACGCGCAAACATTACGTAACTTCCTCGTTTCCAATAATGATAAACAGCTCACCCCCTCGCTGCATTATTGCACGCTATTATTGACAGTTTGAGTAAGGTCGTATAAACTTACTTCTCAACAATAATTACAATAAACAAATATCTCAAATCAATGTCACATAAAAATACATATTCATATTACAATCATTATTTACATTTAAGTAATTTGTGATACAAATTACTGCATCACAGTTTGTACTTCATACCTTTGTAACGACCATGCTTCTAATGCTTTCATTAACAACAGTTTTAAAGTAATTGTCTTCCAGTTGAATCCCTTCGAAAGTCATAGCCAGTTCAAAAACTCAGAATTTTATTTTATCTGCGTAATGCAGAGTGCATTTGCTTCACAATATTGACTTAAGAAATCAACACATCAATGCATATCAACTGACTAAACCAAATGATTTGGTAATTAATAAAACTGATGGTTCAATCGAAGGCAAATTCGGCTTCCTGGTATTCCTACTGTGTCTTAGTGGGGGAAATACAGATATATTCCAAGATATTCTGATTTCAAAATAAGCCGTTTAGATCCAGGTGTCTTGTTAGACATTCGTGGCTTGTTACCATTCTAAACTCTGCGAATGTTTTACTTCTTGACCAGCTAGGAATGTCCATGATTCACCACTTTCTAACTTTCCCCCTGTCCAATGCTGTGATTATGTTCCTTAGGTTCTGCTACGTGCCGCCGTGATCCCCTAATGCCTCTATACATTCATCTTATCTATAGAGCCCGGCAGTGGAATATGACGGTTTTTATAGACCTGTTGTGGGACACCCAGAACAAATTAAAAGAAAACACACTTACTGGAAGTAAGGTAGCACAATGTAGTTTATTAATGTCTCATTACTGTTTTAAAACCACATTTTGTACGTAGCCTCCACGGCAACGAGTACATTCCTGCAATTTGCTGTGAAATTTTCCGCATAACTTGCCAGTAAAAGAACAGGGTCCATGGCACTAATTTCGATCCGTATGTTTTATTTCCGCTGGATGATAGTGCAAGGCTTATTGCGATACACCCTACTTAACCCCATAGGATCTAATCAGTTGTAGTCAGATCAGGAGATTTTGGCGGCGAGGCATGTCTCCTAATCGTGAAATTATGCGTTCTGGAAACATACTTCTCAGATAATTCAATGAACCAGGAGTAGTGTGCACTGTGGTGCCATCTTGCTAAAACCATAATCCATCATCAACGTTAATTTCGTTAGGGATTTTCAACACGTGAGCACTTGTTGGTACTGTTCTGAGTTGGCTGTAAAGTAGGCCAACCTTTTTTAAAAAGTACGGCCATAATCCCAAAGGCAGAGACATCACACCAGACCGTTAGTTTTAGACTGTGCAATGGCTTTTCTCACACTTGTAAGAGGCAAGCGTTGTTCGTTATTCCAGGAGCGAAAATTCTGTTTTTTTTACATAACCAGGATATGTGCCACATCCGACATAATCAGATTGTTCAGAATATCCGGTTTAGAATTCAAAATATCAGTAAACTGACTACAAAACTGCATTCGAGGAACTTTACCTGTTGATTTAACTCCATGCAGAAACTGCAATTTGTGCGGATGAAATGTGAGGTCACAGTGTAAGATGCGGCAGGATAACTTCTATTTAATAGATTCAAAGCCATTGACTGATGCCTTGCAGAGCAAGTTGGACTTTGTTGCACAGCTTCTCTAACTCTCGCAATGTTCTCAGGCGTGCGGACTGTTTTTATACTGCCAACAAATTTATCACAAACATTGTCAGAATGGTTAAACTTACATACATTAAGATTGTATGTCATGACGTGCGATATTTAATTTGTTTCTGAATCTTCCCTGCACATGAGTGATCGATTTCAACTCAAAACGTTCTCACTACGAAAACACGTTCTGCCACAAGTTATCTGAGAAAAACAATTGCATAATTTTGAGAACTCATTAGCAACACTGCTGATTACGTCACTTAAAATCGCTGAAAACGAGCGCTAAACAGTCAAATCCCACAGTTTCACCCTGTACTATATAGGATATATCTTTATTGGTGTCATATATTTGGGAGACGTGTTCCTGACATCAAAACAGTAAAATCGTTCATATGAACATGGGTCTGAAAATCATTTATTTCAGAGCTACAACACAAAATCGAAAGTTACAAACATTGCTCGAAGTAGCTTCCTCTTGCTTCGATGCATACAGTAAGCCTGCGATCCATGCTCTGGCGTACTCTGTTGAAAATTCCTGGTGTGTTTTGTATTTGGTCAAATCCAGTTTGGATACGTCCTCTCAAAATGTCAACATCCATACAGGAGTCGCATAAACGAAGGACTTCAAATGTCCCCAGACGAAGAAATCCATTGGATTCAAATCATGCGATCGAGCAGGCCATACAATGGGCCTCTCGACTAAGCCGTCTTTGTGGGAATCGATCATTCAAAAACTCACGAACTATCATACTGAAATGAGCTGGAGCACCATCGTGTAAAACCACGTTTGTTGGCTGATGTCCAGAAACACATTATCAGTTAAGTGATCCAACTCATTTTTAAGAGTTGTCCTCCGTGGACCTGTGCTACCGTGCTAGCCTCTAGTTCCCAAGGTCGCGGGTTCAAACCCGGCGGAGGGCGATGGATTTTTCGGGCGTAAAAAAACCTGGGCATGGCTTCCTTCGGAAAGTAAGTAAAGCCGGTGGTCCCGTGTCGTAGATTTACGACATGTAAAAGAACCTCAAGCCTGATAAAGAGGCCTCTAAGCAAAATTACCGGTCTTTCACGCCCAATTTGGAATGGGACTCTAAGAACCACAGCAGTTAAAGAGCGTCCATTAAATAAAACTCAATTCTCATTTCTAAGAAACTGGAGATAGGTTTATCCATTCAGACGCAGAGGGAAGAAGTAGGGACCAATAATGTGATCATGAATTAATCCACCCCAAACGTTGAGAGAGAACGTCTGTTGATGGTTGTCCTGTCGTACTACATTAGGTTTTTCAAATACCCAGTTATGAGTCTTATGAAAATTGACGATGCTGTCGCGAGTAAAACCAGCCTCATCTGTGAATAAGATACAGGCTAGTAAATTGATGAACACAGCGCACTGCTGGAACATGCGTTGACAGAAACGCCTTTTTGGCTCAAAGTCATCCTCATTCAATCCTAGCACACGTTGAAGGTGATACCGGTCCAGAAGATTTTCATGCAGAGTTCTCCAAATAGTCATATGACAAACTCTTTCCCTTACAGCCATACGTCTTGTGCTTTGTGATGGGTCAGCATCCACAGCACGAAGAACTCGTTCTTCAAGCTCAATGCCTCGTACCCCTCTTGGTCTCCCAACATCCCTAGTACTCCTCTCAAATGTGCCATTCTCTCTCAAGCGTTGGTGAATTCGTGCGAATGTTCTTGCATTCGATAACGGCCCTTCAGAGTACCTTTCTGCATAAAGTTCACGTGCTCGTGCTGCATTGCCGTCTGCACGGCCATACGTGTAGTGCATATCGATTCACTCATGGAATACATCTTCTTTGACGTATATCAACGAAACGGTTGACTTTCAGACCTATGTACATATGAACTTCTTTTACTGTTTTGATGTCAGGAACACGTCCCAAAATATGTGACACCAATAAAGATACACGTTTTGACTGTAATTACCTCATAATTTCACACTTGATACTCAGAATAGTGTTTAGTTGTTTGATTTGCTTCAGCAATATCTACACGTATTTGTTTCTGTGCCAGGTCAGGTGTAGGCATTTTACATCCAAGATACGATATGGTTAATGATTTCATGTATAACGACATCGGATTGGTTCGCTCAAGCAGCAGATTCTCCACGACAGCATACACCTTTCTGTCAACCGTTACAACGTACTACCAGGATTGTGTCGTGATGGGGTACGGCTTCGCCAGCGAGAACTCAAAGGAATATAACAAATACCTGCACAAACTGCAAGTTCCTTATGTGATACCTTGCACTTACTACTTCCCACCTGTGTTGGCCAATCATATGATTAGCACCATGGTTTGTTCAAGCACCAAAGGCAACATGAGATTCGGCTTTGGAGACTCTGGTGGACCTCTGTTATGCAACAAAATCCAGGTAGGCGTCACTAGTCAGCTGATGAGTTACCAACGACACAATAAAAACGTATCACTTATGTCCTGGGTGCCCGTCGGTCTGTATGTTGAGTGGATACAGAGGACCACGTCCTGCAGCAGTCGTCCAAGTTTGAAAATCCTGTTTACTGTGTTACTCCTTTTCCTTACGTAATTTACAAATTAAGAAAGTAAGAGTCATAATCAACTTTTAAGGGTTTTTCTATTAAATTGGGTACATTGTAAATTATTTAATACAAGCATTATGCCATTTAATGTGAATTACTTCTTGATTATTCCGTATTTCTCATATTTGAAATTATATAAAATGCAAATGTGAAGTCCTAAATCAGCACAGAACTGTTTTGTTTATTAACTTTTTACAGTAGAATATCATGATTAAACACAAAAGAGCAAAAACCTGTGTAAATTGAAATGGATTTGTAATGAGTTTAAGTCATTATAAATAATACTGAAGAAATGTGTATACAATATGTATTTTACAGACAGAAAAAGCTTTTAGCATCCATCGCTGCTTAACATGTCGATTCATCTTGGATAGGGTATACTCCAAATTTCAAAATATACAAACATATGTACTTGTTAACTAGTTAAAATACTTTTCAGCATTATGCATACATAAACCTCTCTAAACCCATGGTTTTTAAGTGCGCTTAAAAGCGACAGCTCCATGTGACTCGATTTAATAGCATGTAACAGAACTTCCGGAAGGAAATCCCTCACACCGGCGGCGCTGATAAGATCCAGACAAGTGACAGTGCCGTTAACAAACAAAATAATGGAATTAGTTGTTCTTCCGCACAAGCCATGTTGGACAGGGTTGGATAGGTAGAATCAGAAAACTGAAAAATTTAATGCGATAGCCGGGATTTGAACCACGGATCTCCCAGCCTCCGTCCGGTACGACGATAAACTCCCCAACTGATTCGCAATTTTCCCAGTAAACTACAAGGAGGCCTCAAATTGTATTGAAATGCCATAACCCCAAAGGTGACCTACAACGTTGGAGGTACTCCCTGTGGAGATCTCCTTTGCGGTTTACCGGGAGAATTACGAATCAGATGGGGAGTTTAACTTCGTACCGGCAAGTTACCATGGTAGCTCAGTGGTTAGAGCAACCGGAAGGAGCCCGGGGGATCCGTGGTTCAAATTTGGGTATCGCATTGAATTCTTCAGTCGTCTGATTCTACCTTTCCAAACAAAATAATGTTTTAATTTAAATGTTGTGAAATTGACTACGGCCATTCTACTGTGTCTTTCTGCATTATTTGTTACTGTTACTTACAAATTGGATATTCGTTGGTTCCACTCTCGTGAATAGCAGATAAATACAGTTTAAATATGTTACTAATGGTGTCATTACCTTATTGTGCGATACTTCGTTTAACACGCTGTCAACAGTTGTGCCATCGACGTTGGTTGCTACTAGTTGGTATTTCTTCCGTCACGTGTCGCTGTGTTAAGAAATGGCGGTTCCAGGTCTTTATCCCAATGACACTATACTAAACCTCAACATTATACACTCTGCTACTTAATGGTGCACCTGCAGGGATTGGAATATGGACGTCAATTTTGGATGTAGCTACAGTGAATTACTGTGTCTTCGGTATAAAATCTGACCGCTTGCGCGGCGTGCATCAGAACCAATGCTGGCTGACTTACCCATTCACGACAGGTTTTTTATCCTGCAGTAGAGGGTAGAGAACGTATTTTTACTTTTCGATACCTAGATTTCATCGGAAATACATGTTTTGAGACTCCCTGAATCCAAAAAAAGCATTTTTGGAAACATGTCCGTGTGTGTGTGTGTGTGTGTGTGTGTGTGTGTGTGTGTGTGTGTGTGTGTGTGTCTGTCTGTCTGTGAACAGCATAACTCAGAAACGAACAGTCGGATAAACACCAAACTTGGTATTTAGGTTCCGTATCTTCCAAGGATGCGACCCGAAGGTTTTCAAGAAAATCCCACCACTCCAGATTACCCTTTACATGGACGATTTTTCGAAAATTTTTATTTTTTCAAAAATGGCTCTAACGATTTTGATTAAAATATCATATGTTTAAGATATTTTTATGACAAATAAAATGTATATCTTGAATTTCCTGGAATGTCTCCAAAAGTATTCTTCATTGTGAACGACTTTTGCATAACTGGTGAACCATAAGAGATAGATAAAGTTTTTCTACACAAAAAATGTAGATTGCGTTAAAATACACAATTTATGTCATATACATTTTTTTGTTGAGTGAACTATTTTCGAGATATTGCTTGTTATTCCCTTAAATTTTTCAATACTTATTTTCTCAAATGGGAATTCGTTATTCATTTTTACTTTCTCTACTACGTATAGTAAGTAGGGGAAGTATTGCATTCCACCCAAAAATTCGATACCGAGATTTCACCGGAAATACATGTTTTGAGACCTCCTGAATCCAAAAAAAGCATTTCTGGAAACATGTCCGTGTGTGTGTCTGTGTGTCTGTGTGTGTGTGTGTCTGTGTGTGTGTCTGTGTGTGTGTCTGTGTGTGTGTGAACAGCATAACTCAAAAACGAACAGTCGGATAAACACCAAACTTGATATTTAGGTTCAGTGTCTTCCAGAGATGCGACACGAAGGTTTTCAAGAAAATCCCCCCACCCCAGACTACCCTTTACATGGAACATTTTTCGAAAATTTTAATTTTCTCAAAAATGGCTCTAACGATTTTGATTAAAATATCATATGTTTAAGATAATGTCATGAGAAATGAAATGTATATCTCGAATTTTCTGGGAATGTCTCCAAAAGTATTCTTCATTGTGAACGACTTTTGCATAACTGGTAAACCATAAGAGATAGACAAAATTTTACTACACAAAAAATGTAGATCGCCTTAAAATACACAACTTATGTCATATACATTTCTTTTGTTGAGTGAACCGTTTTCGAGATATTGCTTGTTATTCCCTTAAATTTTCCAATACGTATACTTTTTCTCAAATTCGTTATTCATTTTTTTATGTCTTGGACTTGCAAAGAGAATGGAATGCGCCGCATAGCAACCAGCGTTAAAATATTTGACTATCGCTTAAAAGCTACCATATTCCCCTTTCATCTACATGAAAATTACCAATAAGATTGACATCTCGATATCTCGATTAACATGAAGCATATGGAGAATAGGCGTTTGTAAAAATAGATTGTACAAGAGTAGAGAAAGTCATGTGAGTGTAACACATCAGATTTTTACTTTCTCTACTACGTATAGTAAGTAGGGGAAGTATTGCATTCCACCCAAAAATTCGATACCGAGATTTCACCGGAAATACACGTTTTGAGACCTCCTGAATCCAAAAAAAGCATTTTTAGAAACATGTCCGTGTGTGTGTCTGTGTGTGTGTGTCTGTGTGTGTGTGTCTGTGTGTGTGTGTGTCTGTGTGTGTGTCTGTGAACAGCATAACTCAAAAACGAACAATCAGATAAGCACCAAACTTGGTATTTAGGTTCAGTATCTTCCAGAGATGCGACACGAAGGTTTTCAAGAAAATCCCCTCACCCCAGACTACCCTTTACATGGAACATTTTTCGAAAATTTTAATTTTCTCAAAAACGGCTCTAACGATTTTGATTAAAATATCATATGTTTAAGATATTGTCATGACAAATAAAATGTATATCTCGAATTTTCTGGGAATGTCTCCAAAAGTATTCTTCATTATGAACGACTTTTTCATAACTGGTAAACCATAAGAGATAGACAAAATTTTACTACACGAAAAATGTAGATCGCGTTAAAATACACAATTTATGTCATATACATTTCTTTTGTTGAGTGAACCGTTTGCGAGATATTGCTTGTTATTCCCTTAAATTTTTCAATACTTATTTTCTCAAATGGGAATTCGTTATTCATTTTTTGTCTTGGATATGCAAAGAGTATTAATCTGTGGCAAAGGGAATGGTGCTGCATCTAGCAACCAGCTATTAAGAGATATGTATGTGCTTAAAGGCTACTGTTTTTCTATATTGCCCTTGTAAATATATTTTCCCCTTACATCTACAAGAAAATTAGCAATAAGATAGAGTCTGCAAATGTTTATCTCGATTAACATGAAGTAGATGGAGAATAAGCGTTTGTAAAAATAGTTTGTACAAGAGTAGAGAAAGTCATGTGAGTGTAACACATCAGATTTTTAGGAAAAGATCCGTATGTGTCTCTGTGAACAGTATAACTCAAAAACGAGAAGTTCGATCAACACCAAACTTGGTATTTAATTTTAGTACCTTCCAAAGATGCGACACAAAGAGAGGAAAACTCCCCCTGCCTCAAAGTACCCTTCACATGGAACATTTCTCTAAATTTAATATTTGCTAAAAACAGCTCTAAAATGTTGATTAAAATATAGTATATATTTATATGAGAAATGAAATGCATATCTTGAATTTTCTGTGAATAGCATTTGAAGTCCTCTTCATTCGGAAGGAAGCTTATATAAGCTTGCATAATTGGTAAACGTTAAGCACTAGACGAAAACGTACTACACAAGACATGTAAATCTGTATAAAACGCACAATTTATTTCAAATTTATTTTTTGTGGCATCAGTCATTTCCGAGATATCTGTTATTAACGGTTTGAATTGTTCAATACTTTAAAGTCCTATCAACATTCAGCTGTTTTTTGCGATTGCATGGAAAGAGTGGGGAATTTTAAGGCCAGCATATAGCGTCTAATTCATAAATATATGACTATCGCTGTTCTCTTTGTAACTATAACGAAATGTGTAATGTAGCTATTTCTGCAAAAGTTTATTTGGATTAAAATGGAATAGATATGAAAATTAGCCGTGGTAAGACTAGTTTGTATAACCATTAACAAACGATAGAGGTTAGAAGAAGTCATGTGAATGCATCACATTTTTTTTTCTCATGGTCATGCAAAGAGCATGGGATTTAAAAGCCATAACAAAGCGACCTGCTTTTTGAGAATCTACTCGCTTTACCCTACTGTATCCTTCTTACACTTACAGTTGTCGCAGTAGCAATTTGAGGTTGCGGAGAATTTGAATGAAATGAGTAGAGTCTTTGATGAAAGAGTCGGACAAGCCGATATGGGGTTGTAGAAGACCGGTTAGGTATTTAGCTATGTCGTATGTGGGAGAAAAAATAGCTAAATACCTAACCGGTCTTCTACAACCCCATATCGGCTTGTCCGACTCTTTCATCAAAGACTCTACTCATTTCATTCAAATTCTCCGCAACCTCAAATTGCTACCTAAGGATTTACTAATTAGTTTTGACGTTGTGTCTCTATTCACCATGGTTCCAGTACAAGAAACTCTGAAGTTGTTACAACCCATCTTCTCTGATGATATCATTACACTTTTTCACCATGTCCTGACTACGACTTATTTCCAGTGGAACCGGTCATTCTACGAGCAAATAGACGGTGTTGCCATGGGCAGCCACCTTAGCCCTGTTGTGGCCAATTTCTTCATGGAGGCATTTGAGTCAAAGGCACTAAACTCAGCTCCACTCAAACCAACAGCCTGGTTCCGCTATGTGGATGACACCTTCGTCATCTGGCCCCATGGTGAACAAGCTCTTCAAGATTTTTTGTTACATCTAAATAGCATCAATCAGCGTATACAGTTCACAATGGAACAAGAAAAGGATGGCCAACTAGCCTTTCTAGATGTACTCGTTAGCAGGAAGGCTGACGGCACGCTGGGTCATACTGTCTACCGCAAACCCACACACACAGACCGTTACCTTAACAAGAACTCCAACCACCATCCTAGACAAAAACGTGCTATAATTAAGACACTCGCAAACCGTGCTTCCCGTATTTGTGAACCACACTTACTTCCACAAGAAATCCGACACCTAGAAACAGCTCTACAATCAAATGGTTATTCAGTCCAAGAGGTGAGAAGAGCCTGCCGTCCGGCCAAGCCCCGACCAGGACCAACTACTCAGGACCAACCCAAAAGCAAGTCCATCGTCTTTCTGCCATATTTCAGAAATGTCACTGACCGTATTGAACATATACTTCAACGTCATAACGTCAAAACAGTATTCAAACCTACAAGACAATTAAACAGCCTACTGCGCTCTTCCAAAGACCCCCGAGACCCCCTGTCATCGGCCGGTGTTTATCGTATTCCTTGTTCGTGTGGTTCAGTGTACATTGGTACCACACAGCGGAGCGCTAACACCAGACTGAGCGAACACAAAAGAAACTGCCGCCTGGGCCATACAGAAAAATCGGCAGTCGCCGAACATGCCATTGAAGCCGAGGGCGAACACATTATTAGATTTCAGGACACCAACATTCTTTCCTCCATAAAGCATTACCATTCCCGGCTACAACTCGAAGCAATAGAGATTTATAAACATCACAATAATTTCAATAGGAAAGAAGAAGCATTGAAACTCAACAGTAACTGGCATCTAGTCATCAAAAACAAGAAAGGTCATACAAAACCGAAAAACACTGCGAGCCAATCAGAAGAGAGCAACAACACAGCCGGCGCCAGCCCCCTCATACCAGCGGGCCAATCAGCAGAGAGCGCCCACACTATAAAGAGAGCGGCACTAACGGCCAACGCATCAGACGCTGCGATACTTTCACCGAGAAGACTTCGTCCGCGCCACTGAAGATGTCCACCGCAGTTGTGGACGAAACGTCTGGGAAATCTTTCTTCAGCAGACCACGGCATAACAGCCCGGAAAATCATATTAGTTATAACCTAAAATCATTGTCATACAATAATGTTAATTTACACTACAATCACTCTGGCATTCACAGTGTTGTGATATAAAATACTGCCTCACAGTAAGATGTGTAAATGATTAACGAAAATGTATCTGTATTTTCTTATGTATTAAGAAGAAGTAAAAAGAAGAGTAAGCTTTTGTAAGAATACTTGTAGAAGCGTGAGTAGAGAAAGTCATGTGAATGTACCATCATTTACCGAGATGATTCAGTCGGCAACTTCTGTGGCGCACATTCGGGATGTCCTGTGATCGGATGGGTTTTTCGGGGTTTTCCTTCAGTCCCCGTGTTTCCTGTACCTCCATTACGTCCCATTAATCATTTCATTTCATGCTTCATCGCGTTGGTTTCTTTACGGGGTAGGAGGTGTCGACGATGGAGTTCGGTGCAGCATAGCTAGGGAAAAGGATGTTCTTTGTAACGCTCCGTCCCTCGGCTTTCGGTTGGCTGCTGGGGTATTCGAACCCCCTTGTAGGAGCATTGGTTCCCCTCTGTGTGGGATGGAGTCCTGGTCTGCCTTTCTGTCTACCGGGGTGTCTATATCGGGAAACTTAGGAAACTGTCATTGCTGTACCGTCGCTCCTGGATCCGGCCGCCCGGCGTCTCCTCTCACCTCATCCTTCCTCCGCGCCCCTCAGAATCGGTGCCGCGTCCCCTCCGTAATAGTAGTAACACATAATTGTTTTCTTTCTTTTTCGTGTGCGTGCAAAGAGAAAACAATTTCAAAGTCATCACTTTAGCTTAATGCCTTCTTACACATTAAACTGTGTACTTAGTAATGAAGGTCGATTTGTATTAACCATAATTAGATGGAAGAATAAGCTGTTATAAGAATAGTTTCTAGAAGAGTGAGTGAAGAAAGACGTGTGAATTGAACGCATCAGGCTGTTTTAAAAATAATCTTGGTAATTTTGGCGATATTTAAACGTATAGTTCCTATGAAAGAGATACAAAACGCATGCAGTTTTTCATTTCTGAATGGAAATTAATTTTAAACGCTTGCCCCTATCAACAGTTGTAGCCCTAGTGCTGATAGTTTTGCGACATTTTAATTGAGGTTAAAGAAGACTTCTTTTCATGATAAGTGTTCGATCTCGAAATAGTTATCCTATGAAAAGATGCACGAGTTTGAAACCGAAATTAAATTTTCATGTAAAACTACTAGTACGAGTGCTACTTGGCTAGATAATCACACGAAAAACTTATTATGAACTTACTAGTTTAGCGCCAACCAAGTTGGTTAGTCACTGCAGTATAGATTATGATGCATATTTGTCAAAAGGAAACAAAGGCTTGGGGTCTCTAAACTGACATGACTTTATTGACACAAAATATGAAACAATTAACTAAGTTACAGGTAATTGATGTTAGGGTGGCATTAAATTACCTACAGCTACTTTTATATTACCATATTTTGACTTCCAAAATTTTCAGTTGCTATTATTGTAATCACAGCCTACGTGATCTCACTTTCGACATTCATACAAATTTTAAAAAATCTGATGTGTTACACTCACATGACTTTCTCTACTCTTGTACAAACTATTTTTACAAACGCTTATTCTCCATATGCTTCATGTTAATCGAGATATTGAGATGTTAATCTTATTGCTAATTTTCTTGTAGATGCAAGGGGAATTGGTAAGCTTTAAGCTGTAGTCAAATATTTTAAGAGCTGGTTGCTATGTGGAGTATTCCATTTTCTTTACATTACCAGGACCAAAAAAAAATGAATAACGAATTTGAGAAAAACTATAAGTATTGGAAAATTTAAGGGAATAACAAGCAATATCTCGGAAATGGTTCACTCAACAAAAAAAAATGTATATGACATAAATTATGTATTTTAACGCGATCTTTATTTTTTATGTAGTAAAATTTTGTCTATGTCTTATGGTTTAACAGTTATACAAAAGTCGTTCACAATGAAGAATACTTTTGGAGACATTCCCAGAAAATTCGAGATATGCATTTCATTTGTCAGGAAAACATCTTAAACATATGATATTTTAATCAAAATCGTTAGTCATGTTTGAGAAAATTAAAATTTTCGAAAAATGTTCCATGTAAAGGGTAATCTGGGGTGGGGGAATTTTCTTGGAAACCTTCGTGTCGCATCTCTGGAAGATACTAAACGTAAATACCAAGTTTGGTGTTTATCCGACTGTTCGTTTCTGAGTTATGCTGTTCACAGACATACACACACGGACATGTTTCCAAAAATGCTTTTTTTGGATTTAGGGGGTCTCAAAACATGTATTTCCGGTGAAATCTCGTTATCGAATTTTTGGATGGAATACAATACTTCCCCTGCTTACTATACGTGGTAGAGAAAGTAACACGTTTACCACCATGATGTACTATCAGTGTAGTAATCGAAGGGAATTACTATCAGTGAAGTACGGCTTTGATTGTCTAGCTGACTAGCATACTCTACATGTTATTGGCTAATGGTATACTGAGTGCGATTATCACCATAACTGCATGGAAATATATGGTGGTTACTTAGCAATATTGTTACATGTTGGGGTGAAGACCAAAAAGGTTACCAGAAAATGATTAATTTAGGTCTCCCCAACACACACATGGGGGCGCAACTCATTGGCAGCAAAAATTCCGGGACCTTGGTGTGTATATTTAAGGGGAAGGCGTGGGTTTTATATTATACTGATAAATTACATAACACACATTACCTTCACATACCTGGGATTTATTCGCAAACGTTTGGTGACTCTACACCATGAACAAAGCAAACAGGATGGAGGTGGATGCCACAGAACCGTAGACCAACCACACACACGTCTGGCTCCAACGACCACTTCCACTGGAGTGAAGCTATCTTACCCCCACCAACCGTGTCTAGCCGAAGCCAGAAGGGCTGACGTCACGCCAGACGGTTTATAATGCTACGTATGGTAGCAACAATACAACACAGCAGTGTGTCTGGTAATGGTAATAAGATTAATAATACGCCACAGTATATATATATATACAACACTAAGTGGAGTTTAAGTATTAAAACGTAACTTTGGAGTCTTTGGTATTTGATATCTGTTGCTTCCGTCATTCTTCGTTCTTCTCTTCGTGTTTGCGGTTGCTATTCATCTGGTATTAATCTTGAACCCGTGGTTGGAATCAGCACACGTACTGCCAAAACCTCAGTAAAGGCATGGATTAGGGAAGCACTCAGGTGACAAAAACCTGTCCTGGACAAAGGCTAGCCAGGATACTGTTCTTAGGTCCATGCAACACTCTTTCCTCATTTCTTCTGAGATTAGATAGAACAGGAACAAGGAATGTAGTGGCCTTAATTTCTGAACATGATCACTTCAGGAAACATTTAAGTCAAGTGGGACTCTATAAGGATGAACCCATTTGTAGAATGTGCAAACATGAGGAAACTGCCTCACATATGCTCCTTAACTGGCCATTCCTGGCAAAGTGACTTACTCTTTCTATAACCAAATCTAGGAAAGAATGCTGACATTGGAACCAGGATACTGCAACGTGTTCAAGGAACAGATTTTGCAAATTTTGAGAAACAATGAAGGCATCCTTTCCAATGGATTGGACAATAAGTCTCTTAGGCTGACGAGCGGGAGGTCGATAAAACTCCAACAATCCCACTCCCCCGTTAAATACGAGAGAGACACTGAACATTTTTAGAAAATCAATCAAGGATTGTTTTAAAAATTTTAATGGTGTTTGTTGTTTTTCAAAATATTCCACCTTAACATCAATAACTCTCGCACTCTATGACAGTCCTTAAAGGAATGATGTCACTCTTCCTGAGGTACTTCAGAAACTAGGTTTATATAATGTTCCACTGCATTTTATCTTTTACTCTGGAAACAAAAATAAATCACAAGGTGCAAGGTCAGAGCTGTATGGTGGAGGGTCCATGGTGCTAATCTTTAGGGCATCCAGATACTCAGTTGTTAGTGACGATGCGTTGTCACTATGTAACATATTTTTCCATTTGGGCATTTTTCACCAACTTTTTTCAAAACTTGCAATAAACAGACCTTTGTCTACCAATCGGCAGGTACGATACGTCTATTTTCTTATGCTATAGTAGCATAGAAGTAGTTTTAGAAAACAAAGTGGCAAACATCTTCTTACCAGCACTGCGAATTGAACGGATTTTGTAGGCTTAGTTTTTGTTCGAAAGGCCCATTGTGCCGATTGACTTTCCTTTCCAAGATCGCAAGAATAAATCCAAGATTCGTCACGATATTGCAAGCAAATTTGAAGTGCCGCCTTGGTTTTTACTTTCTCTACTACGTATAGTAAGTAGGGTAAGTGTTGTATTCCACCCAAAAATTCGCTACCGAGATTTCACCGGAAATATATATTTTGAGACACCCTGAATCCAAAAAAAATCTGATGTGTTACACTCACACATCTCACAGCTTCTCTACTCTTGTACAAACTATTTTTACAAACGCTTATTCTCCATATGCTTCATGTTAATTGAGATATGAGATGTCAATCTTATTGCTAATTTTCTTGTAGACGCAAGGGGAATATTGTAGGTTTTAAGCGATAGTCAAATCTTTTAACGCTGGTTGCTATGTGGCGCATCCCATTCTCTTTGCATGTCCCGGGCATTAAAAAACTGAATAATGAATTTGAGAAAAAGTATAAGTATTGCAAAATTTAAGAGAATAACAAGCAATATCTCGAAAATGGTTCACTCAACAAAAGAATGTATATGACATAAATTGTGTGTTTTAACGCGATCTACATTTGTTGTGTAGTAAAATTTTGTCTATCTCTTATGGTTTACCAGTTATGTAAAAGTCGTTCACAATGAAGAATACTTTTGGAGACATTCCCAGAAAATTCAAGATATATATTTCATTTGTATGAAAATATCTTAAACATATGATATTTTAAACAAAAATTTTAGAGCCATTTTTGAGAAAATTAAACTTTTCGAAAAATGTTCCATGTAGTCTGGGGTGGGGTGATTTTCTTGAAAACCTTCGTGTCGCATCTCTGGAAGATACTGAACCTAATACCAAGTTTGGTGTTTATCCGACTGTTCGTTTCTGAGTTATGCTGTTCACAGACAGACACACAGACACACACGGACATGTTTCCAAAAATGCATTTTTTGGATTCAGGGGTCTCAAAACATGTATTTCCGTGAAATCTCGGTATCGAATTTTTGGGTGGAATACAATACTCCCCTACTTACTATACGTAGTAGAGAAAGTAAAAAGCTTATCGTACATTTTTTGTTGTTGAGTGAACCATTTTCGAGATATTGCTTGTTATTCCCTTAAATTTCTCAATGCTTATTTTCTCAAATGGGAATTCGTTATTCATTTTGTTGTCTTGGATATGCAAAGAGCATTAATCTGTGGCAAAGGGGATGGTGCTGCACCTAGCAACCAGCTATTAAGGGATATGTCTATGTTTAAAGGCTACTGTATTTCTATATTGCCCTTGCAAATACAAAACAAGGGGAACATGGCCTTAAGCGATGGTTAAATATGTTTAGAACTGGTCGCTATGCGTAAAATGTAATTCTCTTTGCATGTCAAAAGATCGTTTCTGTAAATGTTTATCTCGATTAATATGAAATAGAAGGAGAATAAGAGTTTGTAAAAACAGATTTACAAGAGTAGACAATGTCATGTGAGTGTAATACATCAGATTTTTTTCCAGAGTTTTTCTGCACCAATCAATGCGTTGTTTTTTATCGGAAGTCAGTATTTGTGGAATCCATCGACAACACAGTTTTCTCACGACTAATTGTTGATGTAGAGTGCTTTGGATTTGACTCATAGCAATGCCCAATGTCGCTCGAATAAATTTATAAGATTTCAGTCGATCTACTTCCTGCCTTACTGGAACAGCGACAACATTTTCATGAGTAACAGCCTTTCTTGGGCGTCCTTCTCGAAATTGATCACTAAGAAAGAACCGATCTCTTTTGAATTAGCTCTACCGATTATAAATTGTTGTCTTAGGTAGTGCTTCTTCGCCAAATGCATTTCTAAGCCGATCTTCACATTTTTTAGGCGTTAATGTGAGGCAGTATTTTATATCACTACGTGCTGTGAATGCCAGAGTGTTTATAGTGTAAATTAATATTATTGTTTGTACATGATTTTAGATGTTTGTTGGCCATAAGGACTTGTTAGGAAATAAGTTTGCACGGCTTAATTGAAACTGACAATAGAAGTTGATAACAATAAACCGAGGGGGTGAGTTGTTTGTCACTAAGAAGAGAAAGCGGAAATTGACGCCAAGGTAGCGTGCCTTTTTTATAAATGGAGGGAATATCTTCCCTAGAGCATATGTGTTAGTAGTAGTGATTGGCTGATCAAAACGGACGCTAAAGTTGGCGCAATTTGGTAACCAATATGAGCTACATTATAATGTTTAGGCAATTCGAGGTGAAGCAGTATATATTCTCGAGGCATAAGGAAGTGTCGCACAGTTCTGAAAAATCTCTCACGAGGTGCACGTCGCAGAGTTAGTTACAAAAATGTAAAGTACGCGAAGTAATTGGTGTGCGGCAACTAAAACGACTGTAGTTACATTTAGAAATACCGCAGTTTCAGTTAGGCGTGTATAAAGATTAAATATATCAATTATTAACTAAGCGTGACGGCAATAAAAGTCTAGATTTAGAGTTTTTTATCAGTGTTATCTTTTAAGAACAACTCCTTTCCGTTTACACACCCTGCTTAGAGACACGTGCTCGACTGAGTTATAATAGCTAGCCGGAGGACAAAGAACGCAAATTAAAATACTGAGAACTGTGACAAATGGCGATTTAAAGTTGTAAAACATCATAATCCGAAAATGTTCTTTAGTGAAATTATTTTTGGGGTGAACAAAAAATTTTTAAGTGGTGTTAATTAACAAACTATTATAGCAAATAGAACAAACTGTACGGCAATCAACTCGCCAAACATTAGAAAGTAGCTGTCGGGGATAAACAATTTTCATTTGTTTTAGAAACATGATATCCTAAACATTTTCAATATCGCCCTCGTATCTATCTGATACAATTATGTTAATGTCAAGTCCTACAACTTATATAATATTGGGAAGTTATAGAACTAATTTCATAGAATCGTCGCATGCAGCAGAATAGCACAATCCACTACTCTGGACCAGATGCCTACTGGGATAAATCCTGTATATTAGGTGATGGATTGTGCCTGTTGACTATGAGCATAAAAACTTGTTCTACAAGCATGTCTCTGTAAAGTGTAAAAGAAACTATAACATTATCTAAGGAAGTTATCTACTAATCGAACCGTCCGATCGAAGCAGATTTATCCCTATATCATGGCAGTGGACAGCCGCTTTGTTGTATTGTGAACAAGTCGAACTATCAGAATGGTAGTGAACAAGGCATCATGAGCACGCACGGGTGCGCTAGCTTATGCTCCGTTAGCTGCCCCTTGTGAACAGACAGTAATTAATTTGGGAATAAATGAGCGTCCACAACAATCTAGCCTAATTTATCTCATATCACAATAGCTTCCTCTATTCCCTTTATGGACGTATCAGAGCTAAAGGTATTCAACACAACTGCATTTGTGTATACAGTTACAGTATCTCCTAAAAGCCAAACAGAAACAGAACAAAGTGTACACAAAAAATAACGTATAAGGCAAATGAGGAGCCAACTATCTTTTTGTCAGTTATTTCAGTAATTTATTTTTGTACATGAAAAGTGTAACTATAGACCTCGGATTTCAGGCTAAATGATTATTTTTTGTGCGCACCAATAAACTGAAAGTAGTTAAATATCTTCAAGTTTCATATAAAATATAGAGATATAGAAGGGGTTTTTTATCATGGGATTAATTTTATTCAAAGTTTGAAACAGTTTTGTTGTGGGAATGAGACTTTCTGGGGAAATGACTTATTTATTTTAACGCTTAAGCAGGTAGATTCATTTGTTTTGTAGAAGGAGAAACAGAATACATGCCCCCTCTAGGCCTCTTTGTCATTCTTTGGTATTAGCCGGTGACTGCAGTACGGCAGAAATCCCTTACAATTTCCTATTTTTTCGTGAATCACATACCTTGTTCCTTCATTAACTGTACACGCATTGTTTTCTCTGTTGCTTTTAAAATGTATTTCAAACAGTTCGTTTACATTGCTATTCCTAAAGATATACTGTGTTTTGCAAACATCACTCGGGAGGCAGGCTTCTTCAATGTCACCTCTAGAGCATTCAGGTCACAATGATACATATGTAATGTGAATTTCCACTGTGATTTATTTAATTAGTTTTGAGAGGTCTTCCTTCAACTTTATAAGCCCATAATATTATGTATTAGGAACCATAAATTTATAATCAAAGACATAATAAGATGTTTCTAGCCATAATAATTTAGAAACGTTATTGTATTTGTTATTGTGTACTATATAAAGTTCACTAATTAATTGTATTTTTAAACTGTCAGAAACTGTAAATATATTTTATTTCCATAAAATCCAATGTCTAGCTCATGGAAACCGTATTTTTAGGTTTGTATCTTTAGTGTCTATTTTTATAAACTTGAGAGCCTATTTTAGGATTCTAAAATGGTTTTTAAGAGCTAAAAATCAGAGGTCTGATAATTAACTACTGGAAAACAAGTTTATATACAACATTGCATTTAAATTTGCTTTTCCAGCCCATAAATACAATAATTGGAGATAGTTATGCAAGAAAGAAACAACTAACATGTTTACAGAACCAGCATTCTCTTACCAAATAAGGTTAAATGTTTCTAATATCAATGCAAAATTAAAAGATTGACTCTGGAAGAACTAAAAAATATCTTGGAAGACTGTATTTAAAATCCCTGTGAAGAACGTTTTTTACCTTCTCTACTACGTATAGTAAGTAGGGGAAGTATTGTATTCCACCCAAAAATTCGATATTTCAGCTGAAATACATGTTTTGGGACCCCCTGAATCCAAAAAACGCATTTATAGAAACATCCGTGTTGTGTCTGTCTGTATGTCTGTGAACAGCATAACTCAGAAACGAACAGTCGGACAAACACCAAACTTGTTATTTAGGTTCGGTATCTTTCAGAGATGCGACACGAAGGTTTTCAAGAAAATCCCCCCACCCCAGATTACAATTTACATGGAACATTTTTCGAAAATTTTAATTTTCTCAAAAATGACTAACGATTTTGATTAAAATATCATATGTTTAAGATATTTTTATGACAAATGAAATGTATATCTCGAATTTTCTGGGAATGTCTCCAAAAGTATTCTTCATTGTGAACGACTTTTGCATAACTGGTAAACCGTAAGAGATAGACAAATTTTACTACACAAAAAATGTAGATCCGTTAAAATACACAATTTATGTCATACATTTTTTTCGTTGAGTGAACCATTTTCGAGATATTGCTTGTTATTCCCTTAAATTTTCCAATACTTATAGTTTTTTCTCAAATGGGATTTCGTTGTTCATTTTTTTTGTCCTGGTAATGCAAAGAGAATGGAATACTGCACATAGCAAACAGCTCTTAAAATATTTGACTGTCGCTTAAAGCCTACCAATTCCCCTTGTATCTACAAGAAAATTAGCAATAATATTAGTATCTCGATATCTCGATTAACATGAAGCATATGGAGAATAAGCGTTTGTAAAAATAGTTTGTACAAGAGTAGAGAAAGTCATGTGAGTGTAACACATCAGATTTTTTTCTTATGCTTCTAGAGTGCTTTTTCTTCACCCTGTGGCCACCGCAAAGCTACTCTCCGAGCCAAATAGTTATATCACCGCAACCTCCTTCACGTTCTGGTATTTACCGTTATACATAGCTTATCTCACTCTTAAAAGACAGGAGGTATATGGGCTATTTCTGTCTCTATCTAACACGCTAAGTGGCCAATAATGTGTGTAAATTATTCAGCTGTTATAATTTTGAGCTTTGAACATAATGTTCAATACTTTGCATTTTTCCCGTAAACGACAAGGAGATCCCAAATTGTATTGAGATAGATATCCCAATGGCGACCTACAATGTTGTAATTACTTTAAGTCTCGGGCTTCAGAATTTCAACGAACTCATTGTGGTTCATCTCTTTGTGGTATAGAAAAATGAGAATCATTTGGGGAATTTAATGCTGCACCGGCAAGTTGCCATGGTAGCTCATTGGTTGGAGCAGCCGGACGGAGACCGGGAAATCCGTGGTTCCGGCTATGCCATTGAATTTTTCAGTCGTCTGATTCTACCTTTCCAACCCTGTCCAACACACGGCTTTGTTGTAGAACAATCAATTCCCAATCTCACTACAGCTTGTTTTCCTATCTACTTCATTTTAATTCAGATTAACCTTGCAGAAGTTGCTATAATGTACATTTCGTTATAGATACAAAGGAAATAGCAATAGTCAAATGTGTTAGAACTGGACTCTATACGCTGTCTTAAAATTCCACACTGTTTCTGTACAGTTGAGAAACAGCTAAATTTTGAAAGGACTTTAAAATGAATAAAAGAGATTCACAGTTTTCATCTATCGTTTAACGTTTACCTGTTATACAAGATTATACAAAATTCCTTCAGAATTGAGATAGATTATCTTTACATTATTAGCACCACGCTTTGGGTGCCAAATTTGAAGTAGTTGTAGCTCCACGTATGGTACAAATTTTCGGTAGCCTTCGCCCCGCGTTACTTTTCGGTGGCCTTCGCCCCTACGTTTAAAAAAAATCAGCTTTGTATCTTTAATGTTTATTTAAATATTATATATGTATGCCTCGGCAGCGTCAGTATTTTTTTAGAACACGTATCTCTTAGCAGGGGTAGTACGGCTAAAGAATGAAGGCTTACACAAATTATAATTGTATTGTGCTTTGTTTTATTAATGTTTCTCACGATTAAATAACACTTCACTGATGTATCCTACTATAGAGCTGTGAGATTATTTATTAATTGCACTTTTTATCACATAAACTTTATATTATTCTCGCCTTAATGGATTTTCTTATGTCTCACACTGAATATGTATAAAATCGAACTGCTCGGGAACGCTGCCTTCTAGCGTCTGGCGTGCACCGCTTAAATTTGTACATTTACTATGTTTCAAGTCTCTGATTGGCTAATCCTATTCCAATAGAATACTTTTATTTAACTTTTAGCCTTTCTAGTTTTTTTCATTGGCTATTTATAAACTGTTTTAAATATTACATTACTATTCCATAAATTATTAGTAGCATTATTAAACTTTCTAATTGTCTCAAGGTTAGCTCATTGTTAGTAACTTTCGGCTTCTATTCTCACAGCTCCTACATAGCTAAATTATGTAATACATTCACATAACATTGTTATACATGTACACAATAATATAAACCTAATACAACGACTGTTATATACATTTTATATATTATTATACACACATTTTGCTCTAAGGCGGGTTGTTATTATATTTTATATTATATAATTAGACTGATATAATTTAAGTGTTAAAATACTGCGTCAGAATGAAGAGGACTTAAAAGATTATTCCAGAAAATTCAAGATATACGTTTTATTTATCATTTAAATATCATGAATATACAATATTTTTTTCAAAATCGTTAGAGCCATTTTTTAGAAAATGAACAAGTTCAAAAAATCTTCCATGTAAAGGGTAGTTTGCGTTAGGGGGATTTTCTTGAAAATCTTCGTCTCGCATCTTTAGAAGGTAATTAATCTAAATACTGAGTTTGGTGTTTATCCGAACTTTTCATTTTTACTTTCTCTACTACGTATAGTAAGTAGGGGAAGTATTATATTCCACCCAAAAATTCGATACCGAGATTTCACCGGAAATACATGCTTTGAGATCCCCTGAATTCAAAAAAAACATTTTTGGAAACATGTCCGAGTGTGTCTGTGTGTCTGTCTGTGTCTGTCTGTCTCTGTGTCTGTCTGTCTGTGAACAGTATAATTCAGAAACGAACAGTCGGATAAACACCAAACTTGGTATTTAGGTTCAGTATTTTCCAGAGATGTGACACGAAGGTTTACAAGAAAATCCCCTCATCCCAGAGTACCCTTTACATGGAACATTTTTAGAAACTTTTAATTTTCTCAAAAATGGCTCTAGCGATATTGATTAAAATATCATATGTTTAAGATATTTTCATGACAAATAAAATTATCGAATTTTCTGGGAATGTCTCCAAAAGTATTCTTCATTGTTAACGACTTTTGGTAAATGGTAAACCATCAGAGATAGACAAAATTTTATTACACAAAAGATGTAGATCGCGTTAAAATACACAATTTATGTCATATACATTTTTGTTGTTGAGTGAACCATTTTCGAGATATTGCTTGTTATTCCCTTAAATTTTTCAATACTTATTTTCTCAAATGGGAATTCGTTATTCAGTTTTTTGTCTTGGATATGCAAAGGGTATTAATCTGTGGCAAAGGGAATGGTGCTGCACCAGCAACCAGCTATTAAGAGATATGTATATGCTTAAAGGCTACTGTATTTCTATATTGCCCTTGTAAATATATATTCCCCTTACATCTACAAGAAAATTAGCATTAAGATAGAGTCTGCAAATGTTTATCTCGATTAACATGAAGTAGATGGAGAATAAGCGTTTGTAAAAATAGTTTGTACAAGAGTAAAGAAACTCATGTGAGTGTAACACATCAGATTTTTTTTAGGACCTGGACATGCAAAGAGAATGGAATACTGCACATAACAACCAGCTCTTAAAATATTTGACTATCGCTTAAAACCTACCATATTCCCCTTGCATCTACAAGAAAATTAGCAATAAGATTAACCTCCCGATTAACATGAAGCATATGGAGAATAAGCGTTTGTAAAAATATTTTGTATAAGAGTAGAGAAAGTCATGTGAGTGTAACCATCAGATTTTTAAGCTATACTGTTCACAGACACACGCACTCAGACCTTTTTCTAAAATGCGTTTTTTTATTCAGGGAACCCAAAGCATGTTTTTTCCGATGAAATCTCGGTATCGAATTTTTGGGTGGAATGCAATATCTTCTCTACCTACTATGTACGTGGTAGAGAAAGTAAAAAGGAGCGATGTAGACTGCATAAGGCTTATAATTACGTTTGTAGGGCTGTAAAAGTAAGAAATCTTTGTTAAGTTTGAAACAACGGAGAGTTTTTAATCTCGATCTGGATTGCCTGCTGTATTCAGACAGAGTCTTGGCAAAGAAATGAGAGAAACAGAGAGTTTAATTAAACTTAAATAATGGACATTTTAATTAGTGCGTTCATAATCCTCAGAGAATTGAGTTTGAATGCGAACTTTTAATTGGATTTAATTCCATAGACATAGAACAATTTATGCGCAGAAAATAGGAACTTTCGGTAAAGTTTTGCAAAAGGTACCAATATCTTGCTACCTTTAAACAAATAATAAGAAAAACAACCTAAGGAAGTTGGAATATATTTACTTAATTGCCGAATACCGTTTTGGAACAAGCGAAGTTGGTTATTTCTTTATAATTACAAGGTATATGAAGTCAAAGAGCCACACACTTGGCTACATGATCACTTGAACCAGTTTTATACCTTGAGGGAAGAAGCTATCTCCGTTTCCCTAATGTTCACGTATAGGAGGAAGTAAATAAAGAATACTATTTTTCTGCAGCAAAATAATTGCAGAGTTAGAATTTAGAGTAGGATTGCGAAGCGGAGGGAATTCGGGGTCGTACCCAGGAGGAACTATGAGATGAAGGTGGACACCGGGCGGCCGCAACCAGAAATGATAGGGTCCCTACAGTTTCCAGATATACACGCCCCAGCAGTTGGACAAGCAGACCGGGGACCCCGCTCCACAAAGGATCAAACGGCCTTCCCGTGGGCGATTCTTATACCCCAGCAACCAGCCAAAGTCCGAGAGATGGAGAAAGCTCACAGAGAGCATCCTTTTCCCCTGTCACTTTGCACCGAAACTCCATCTTTGACACTTCCTGCCCTGAAAGAGACCAGGCGGGGTGAAGGAGGAATGAAAACATTAATAAAAATTCGGGGGTGGGTGAAAGAAACCACTCCAGCATTCTCCTGACAACCACCGCAAAAAACCCATGGATCAGAATGTTGCGGTCGTCGGAGATCGAACCCGTGCCATCTGAGCCATCCCGTTAAGCACATAGCACACTTGGTTTTTCCTTTTTCTACCGCCTAGCTCTGCTAAAGCGAGATGGCTGCGCGGCAACGTTTGGGGAATGCGTTCGGGAGGTCCCATGTTCTATTTCTGTCTAACTTTGGTTTTTTTTCATGGTTTTCCCTGGACAGTAGGGGAATGCTGGGGTGGTTACTAATCCAACCTGATTTACGTTTCACTATTTCCCTTCCATTTCATTTCCTTCTCATTTTTCGGGTGTGCTCTAGCTTTCGTGGAGTGTGGCGGTGCTCAAAGGAAAGAACACTCCCCATGGATACTAAAGCACCGCTTTGTTGACAAGTCGTTCATCGCCCTCTCTAGGTAGCATCAGCAGTGGAAGGAGTCTTCGAGCCTGAAACTTTACGGATGTGCTATGAGCCCTCATACTAAAGCCCCTTTACTTTCCCTAGCATGTACAAAGTAGATAGAGAAGGTATTTCACCTAAATATTCTATAACGAGATTTCACTGTAAATACAGTTTTGAAGTCCCCTGAATCCAAATAAAGCATGTTTAGAAAAAATGTCTAAGACTGTAGACAGTGGAACTCAAAAACAAAAACTCGGATAAATGCCAACTTTGGTATTTAGGTTCAGTATCTTCCAAAGATGCGACACGAAGATTTTCAAGAAAATCCCTCACTCCAAACAATCCTTTACATGGAACAGTTTTCGAAAACTTTTCTTTACTAAAAATGGCTCTAACAAGTTAACAACGATGTATCCTTTCCCTCATTTCTGTCATTTCATATTTCCCCTTTCACCTTTCAGGCAGCGTCTCCGGGTTCGGTAGTGCGTCAAGCGACAGCCAGATGACATGGTTGTTTCGCTTTGAAAAGATTTCTCCCCGCCAACGACAGGGCGCGTCGGCCTGCCTGCAAGGGTCACTTCGTCGCCCTCTTGCGGGACTCCGCGTCTGCTGGCCGAGTGCGGGTGTTTCGTACTGGAAATGATAATTGCTTCGTGATTCCCTAGGATCCTCTCTGCCTACTGTCTTGTGACCTCCTTCGGCTCCTTCACTTCATCCCTGGCTCTCAGGGGATGTAACCACAATTGGTGTAGTTGGTCGCAGTAGGAGGTATCTCCCTCCGATAATTACATCCTACTCTAACCCCACCCACAAGCTCCTAAAACAAGCCGGGGGGCCTCTACAAAGAGCACACCCACCGCCCAGCAACAACGCGCCAAATACCGTCGCCTGGTCCTAAAACCAGCAGATGGCAATGAAAGAGATGTGGTACAGCAAATGAGGGGCAGGAAAGTCGTGATAGAAGAGGTACCATTCCAGCACTCACCTGCCGACCCGGAAAGCCACAAAAACCCTTGGGTCATTGTGGACGGTCGCCGGGGATCAAATCCGAGGCGATTCGCACTCTTTACTGGGGCGTCACCTCTCTCGGTCAGAAGGACGTACTGGGCGGAGTTGAACCGCGGAACTTTCGTTTCCGAGTCCGTACCTTAACGATCGACCAGCCCAGTCGGTATATCGTTCTGTTTCTGGGGTTGGGTGAGCGAAGTAAAATAAAACATAGGTTAGTTATTTGTCAGTATTTCACCAGATGTACGCGTAAGTATATGGTTAGTGTCCTACCTGCGTCGCGGAATCGTTCGTGTTATCTTATTTGCTGAGCACCTGTTATTGTTTTACTATTTTGAATTGTGGGTTCTTTGTCCTCCGGCTGGCTATTATTACTCAGTCGAGCATATCTCTTGAACAGGGTGTGTAAACGGAAAGGAGTTGTTACTAAAAGATAACACTGATAGAAGAATTTGTTTTTACACTTTTATTGCCGTCACACTTCATTAATTTCACATAATTACTATTGATACACGCCCGACTGAAACTGTTATATTTTCGAATGTAACTATAATCACTTATTTGCCGCACATTATTAATTCGCTTATTTCACATTTTTGTAACTAACGTTACGATGCGAGAGATTCTGTAGAATTGCGTAACATGTACTTCGTGAATGATTCTGTTAAACTGCGCTACGTGTAACCCGTGAATGATTCTGTAGAACTGTGCGACGTGTAACCCCTGAATGATTCTGTTGAACTGAGCGTTACCTGTCTCTGGCTTCAGAATTTATACTCCCTCACCCCGATATGTCTAAACATTATAACACAGCTGCTATTGGTTAATAAAACGCGCCAACATTAGCGTCTATTTTTTTATCCAATCAAAATTACGAACACATATGCTCTAGGAAAGATATTCCCTCCATTTCTAAAGAAAGGTACGCTACTCTGGCGTCATTTGCTTGTCTCTTCTAATTAATAATCAACTCACCCCCTCGCTCATTGTTTCCCGCTCCTATTGTCAGTTTCAGTGAGGCCGTGTAAACTTATTTCCTAACAATGCTTATAATTAACAAACATCTCAAATCATTGTCATACAATAATGCTAATTTACACTACAATCACTCTGGCAGTTACAGTGTTGTGATATAAAATACTGCCTCACCTGATAAACAAAAGATTTACAATAATTTCTATTTTCACGAAATTTCATGGATAGTAACATTTATGCTATTTAAATCGAAAATATCTCATATGATACATTCACATGACATTTTCTACCCTCTATGTTTATTAGTGAATATATAAACTATTCTTACTAAAGCATATTTTTATATTTACTGCGTTTTAATCCAAGTAAATCTTTGTGGAAATAGCTACATTACACATCTGGCTATAAGTACAAAGGGAACAGTGACAGTCAAATGTTTAAGAACTGGTCGCTATATTCTGGTCTCATACTGCTTCCATACAATCGTGAGAAACAACTGAATGTTGAAAAGACTTTAAGCAATGACCAAGAAATGAACAATTCGAATAACTAATAACCAATATCTCTGAAATGGCTTATGCCACAAAAAGTTATTTGAAATAAATTGTGTGTTTTAGAGAGATTTACATTTTTTGTGCAGGACGTTTTAGCTATCGCTTAACCTTTACCAGAATTCTTTCCGAGTGAGGAGGACTTCAAAGAAAATTCAAAATATACATCTTCTTTGTCGTATAAATATCTTTCATATATGGTATTTTCATTTAAATTTTTTAGAAAATGAAAAGTATTCCTAAAAATGTTAAACGTAAAGGGTAGTTTGAGGTGGAGCATTTTCTTGAAAATCTGCGTGTCACGCCTTTGTATCAAGTTTGGTATTGATCCGGCTTTTCGTTTTTGAATGATGCTATTCACAGAGTTTGGATTCAGGAAGCCTCAAAATCTCGAAATCTCGGTATTGAATTTTTGGGTGGAATACAATCTTCTCCTACTCATTCATTCACTGTTTAACCTCATCTTATGTAGAACTTACACCCCCCAGGAGTTACAGGCGTGTGCCTGGGGTCAGAGGCCCGTCGAAGAGCAGACAGAAGAACCAGGATGGGTGATCAGCCCGATGCCCGGTATGGGAGGAAGGAAGTAGATGAGCGAAATGACGGCGAAATAGATGAAAGGAAAGGTGATGATAGAGCAGTGGAAAGAATGGCGGGGGAAACCGGAGAACCCGGAGAAAACCCGTCCAGACGCCGCTTTGTCCACCACATATCCCAAATGCGGGTCCCTGGGATTGAATCCGGGCCGGTGAGAGGCGAGCGGTCTAACCACTCGACCACGGCCCTTCTCCTACTCTGTTTTTTATAATAGAGCCTACTAGGATGTCCAGGTTATGCCTCCAATTTAATGATGAAGAATGTTAGTAATAGCATTCTACATCACATCAGTCTTATTTCCCTGCAGACTCATAACTATTTACTTCATTTCTTACATTCTTCGTTTCCTCTCTTCTTTCTTTCTTTCTTTGGTTATTTATTTGTTTATCCTGGCAATTCAGCTTCAGTCCAGCCTCGAGGATGAGCACTTGATCGGTACATGCACCACGTGGTCCAGTCTCATCATTATTGGCATATGTAGCACAACTGTATGAGATCGATTAGGTTCATATTGCTCACTCTTTATATGTGGATGGTAAGTCCAACTTTCTGTTTTAAACAAAAGGGATCTTACCAACAGTATCCAAGTCCATAAAAATAATAAAGAAATAAATATGTGAGATTATCGCTTTCTTTTAACACATGTCACTGCAATATAATGAAGGTAATAATAAGAAATGAAGCTTGAAAGAGTAACGACAGATATTTAGTGCAGAAGTGGAGAGAACGCAAAGCGTTGATTCCTTCTAGGCGCGAAATAGAAGTAGTCCCTATAGCTGAATGGGGTAGGAAAAACCTCGAGTGAACTATTTTCAGCCTATGATGTGCATACCTTCAATTTTTTAAATGTACTTATGAATTAATAAAGTGCATGTACAGTTAAACATACCCAATTAGATCTGGTAATGTGGTAGGATCAAAAAATGAAACTGACACGGCTTCCGCGGCTGTTGTCCATGATAACTTGATTGTCTTCCGGTAAAGGTCGCGTCATATTTGATTTTAACCACCAGGCCTTTACCGAAAAACAATCAGTTCTATTAGCATCAACAGTTTTATTTATCGCAGTTTTTATATAATTATTTTTGTCCAATTTTATATTTTACAATAAAAATAACAGGATAGCTAATTCTAGCATATATTTGTTATTTACTAACTTATTTGAGAATATGCGCATTAGTTTCCCAGACATAATATTCATATTTTTAAAGTTTTAATATGAAGAAGCAAATCTCCTAGAATATAGCATATTAAGATTTTGTAAAGATTTTCTTTATCGTAAGCAGGAAAACAAGGAACCTCTTGGCAACTCAAAGATGTTATAGGATATCCAAGGAGGGGAAAATAATCTAAGGCTGATCTGTCTGTTGCAGGTGGTGGTGAGGCGAGGGAGCCGGGGAATGTGGAGTGCCGTGACACCAACCCCGGACGGTCCCGCCCCCTCGTCCCGAGCCAAGCATAGCGCCACTCTGCTCGGCGGACACGTCTACCTCCTCGGCGGACGCAACGGCAACCTTCCTCTTAAGGATCTCTGGCGCTACAGCCTCGGTGAGTTCTGATCTTCATGAACAGACTTTTTAAATGGTGTTACAGAAGTTACTGGCTTTAGTGGATGAATAAATCTGAGTCAGGAATGTGCTAACACGCAAGAATATGTTTCTGTTTCCCATTCATAGATAGACGTTAGACTGTTTTCACATCGTCTATTCAGTTTAGTTTCTAATTCAACGGTACTTTAGAAAGTGAACATCAAGACTTTAAATAACATTGTATCACTAGTAGTAACATATGGGAATCTCCGATGAAAATATGGAGTATAAAAATCCTGAGGATATGTGTAAAAACTTTGGATATACACATTACTATCATAGTTCTGTCAGTACTCTTAATGCATATAACTACTAAATAAAGCTATGCAAACCCATTAATTTAAAAATATTCTGAAAGAACACAACAAATGCTACAGAATGAACATACTCTTATTCGAAATGATCACCACGCGCGGCAACACAGCGGCGAAGACATTGAGGTCACTCATCAACAGCTGCACGAATCGTGCCCAGTGGAATGTTCTTGACAGCTGACATGATGTGACTTTTTTAACATCTCAATATTGCGGTACCGTTTTTGACATGCTATCGATTCAAGCTTCTGCCATAGAGAATAATCTAATGGATTGAGGTCCGGACTTCCACTAGGCCATTCAGCAACAGCGATGAACCGTGGGACATCGGTTGTCAACCACTGCTGCCTGGTTTTTGCTTTGTATGCAGGAGCCTATCAATTTGAAGCTGTTTGAAGGGAAATCGTTGTTTTTTCTGCAGGATAGAGCTCCTGCACGCAAACCAAAAAACACGCAGCAGTGGTTGGCAACCGATGTCCCACGGTTCACCGCTGCTGCTGACTGGCCTGGTGGAGGTCCAGGACTCAATCCACTGGATTATTCTCCGTGGCAGAAGCTCGAGGCAATAGCATGTCAAAAACGGTACGCAATATTAAGATGTTAAAAAAATCAATCACGTCAAATGTCCAGAAAATTCCACTGGACATGATTTATGCAGCTATTGATAAGTGGCTTCAATGTCTTTGTCGCTGTGTTGCCGCACATAGTGATCATTTCGAATAAGAGTATATTCATTCTGTAAACTTTTTTGTGTTCTTTCTGAATACATGTATATTAATGGGTTTTCATAGATTTAGTAGTAAAATGCATTGAAAGTACTGACAAAACTTATGGCAGTACTGTGTATGGAATCCTCGTAGTACTACACATCGTGTGAAGTAGTAAGTGCCTTCATTCACTACACTCACATGAGTTTTCCTACCATCGCTCCCTGAATGTGGCCATAGCTCTTCGTAGGACAAAGCTAGCTTAATCACTTCATTTATTCATTAAATTTTCACGTTACCTTTTTTCATTTTTATTGTAAACTTCATGCATTTTCACAAATTATTCCCTGTACGTGCCTGTCGAAATTCTATGTGACACAAGGTTCTGGAAAACAATCCAGTACTTGTTTGCGACTTAAATTACATTTATAAACGTTTACTTCCATATATATATATATATATATATATATATATATATATATCTAAATGGAAACGTATCCACAAATTTCATCCCTGTTGGCCTATAAATGCTAAGGTGGAAAAACTTGAGCATTTCTGAGAAGAGTTTGATCGCTGCAACCCTACAGTCAGGACCGCTTTCTCTGCGACCAAAATAACTAGTGGTGGATGAGGCCACGTTTGGCAGGTTTTCTCCAGGTTCTACAGTTTCAAATATTCATTTCACCCTTCATTAACGAAAAAATCATCTCTTCAAGCATTAATGCTAACAGTGGTCATTATACTTCTGACCCAGATAAACCTGCGGAAGACTTCCCTCGGAAACGCTTGTTATACTGCGTTGGTTTCGATATAGCAATAATTGCCCATGCTCATACTTGTGGTGGCTAGTAGTAGTGTTAAAATTGCACAGAAGAAACTGAGTAGGTATGAGGTCAAAATTACACTAAGATTTGCTGGTAGGTAGTTTGATGGCTTGACGCAGAAAATAATGTGTTCACTCCTAACGCAAAAAAGGAGTTTTGTTATCAGGAATCATAACACAGAAAACTCACAAAAGAACTGGCTGTCACTAACCACTTTGGGACAAAGTAATGTAACCTCATTATCATCCCATACCATGCGGTAGATGGTAATGCTACGGAATTAAGGATCGAAAATTAAGAGGAACAATGGTCTCTGACTGCCCTCGAAAATAGAAATACGAGGGGTGATCAGAAACTAAGGTTACAAGGCCGGTATTCCTGGAGTTTTATCCGTTATATAGAAATTAGTAGTGTGCACCGATTCTAATACATGCGGTTGGCAACTGTGCAGAGTTTCAGCCACCCGCCGCCTACAGCGCTAGTTTGGAAAAGTGATCTCGCGAAGAAATCAGCTCCGTTATTCGATTTCTATGGGTGAAACATGTAACGGGGCTGAAATTCATCGGCAGCTGGTAGAGGTTTATGGAAAATCCGATACTGCGAGACCCTGACACGTTTACGCGAAGCAATTAGGAGGAAACGGCCAGGACTTCTCACCGAGGGGGTCATCTTCCTTCACGACAACGCGCGACGCCATACAGCCCAGAAGACCACCAAGCTGTTGAAGCAGTTTTGCTGGACATCATCAACCACCCTCCCTACAACTTGGACCTCGCTCCAAGCGAGTTTCATCTTTTTCCTCACTTGAAGGAGCACATAAGAGGTCGACGATCCGCTTCTGACGAGGAGGTGAAACACTTCACGACAACGTGACTGAACATGCAGCACAGGATTTTTACCACGAAGGAATATTCAAACTCATCCCATGAAGCGGCAAGTGCCTAAACCGATATGGAGACTATGTCGAAAAATAACCTCATGCATGTATAAGGGTCATTCAAATGAAACCCTGTCACTTGTGTAAAGTAACGGTAACGATTTTATTAACTCAAAAATAGTCCCCAAAACTGTTGGCACATTTATCCTATTGCGACACTAGCCGGTCGATTCCATCTTTGAAGAAGCTAGTAGGCTGCTGTCAGATCTAGGCCTGGACCCATTCACACACTTCGTCGTCCGTTGTGAATCGATGTCCACGAATAGCTTGTTTTAGAGGTCCATAAACATGAAAGTCACACGGTGAAAGGTCTGGACTGCACGGTGGATGTTCCAGTGTTTCCCATCAAAACTGCTGCATTGGCAATGCGTGGGTGGGCATTATCATGCAGGAGAATAACGCCATTGGACAACATGCCTGACGTTTCGACTTGCTGGATCGTCTAAGGTCCTGTAAAGTGGCTTGATAACGCTGGGCATTGATGGTGGTTCCCCGTTCCAGGAACTCGACAAGCAGTGGGCCCTTGTGGTCAAAAAATCATGACCTTACCAAAACTGGGGTGCATGGCCTTTGATTTCTTTGGAGGTGGTGAAGTCGCATGTTTCCACTGCTTGCTCTGACGCTTGCTTTCCGGTCCAAAATGGTGACACCATGTTTCGCCACCAGTGACAATATGCAACAGAAAGCCGTATTCCTCCTCATGATACCTTTGCAGTTGACTCAAACACAGCGTCATTCGTGTATTGCGCTGTTCGGCGGTCAGTTGGTGGGGAACCCACTGCGCACAAACTTTTCGAAATTTCAAGTGTTGATGCATTATGGTGCCCACGCTAATACCCATAAGAGATGGATCTCGTCCACGGTGATTCTGCGGTTGCCCAAAACTGAAGAATTCACTTCCCCAATCATTTCAGGTGTGATGACACGATGAGCCTGTCCAGGACGAGCATAGTCTTCCAGTAACTAGCGCTCCTCAAGGAATCTTTTGCGCCATTCCACCACACTTGAACGGCACAGACTGTACACAGCCTTCATCCGTCGATACATTTCACGGCCTCCAACTCCCTCCGCCGCTAAAAATGGAGTCACTCCTCGTTGTTCCTGCTTACTCGCCTTCATGTTCAGTAGTGGACGATAACTTGTGTGACCAGCTTCTCTTCGGCGTGAAATCACACTGTCGCTAATACGTTGCGCACGCTGCAGTCGCTCAACCAATAGATGGTGTCACAATAACTGACCAGGTTTCATTTGAAAGCCACTCTTATTACCAGTTGGCTGCATCGGTCGTTTGAAATAAAATGTACCCTTTCACTGCAGGCTTTGTAACCTTACTTTTTGATCACCCCTCGTAAGTGCCTTAAAACTGATTCATCGCTAGCCAAACATATCATATTTAAAACAATCCATGTAAGGGAAATTACACAAACGTTGTAGTAATCGAGTACAGCTCACTGATATACGTATTTAGTAAACTAAGACTTGTATAGGAAACGAGAGTAGGGAATTTGCACCAATGCATTTCTCTATGTGGTTATTTGTTCAGGAATACTCAAATCATTGCCTTCTGAAACGATCAATCACATGTGAAGAGAAGGATTAAGTATAATTCTGAAGGAAGAGAGCTTGTTTCAGGCACATGCTTATAAACCTAGCCTTTACCAATGGAACAGAACTGGGAACAGTAGCACAGAGTTAAATCTGATACCTAAACCATAAATTCAGAGAAATGCTGCGCTACACTGGATCTCAGAAGTTAGCCATTAAAGAAAAAGATAATAGCTAGCGCAGCAGTCGTTTTCCAACTCGACTCTAGAGCAAATAACCTCTATTGTGGCAGTAAAAGTAACAGATTTCCGAGTAGGACTGTTGCTCGTTCCACCATTCTTCCTTACAACTATTATCTTTACAGAAACCTGCAGTTTCCTTAATTGCCAACCCATTAATTCCTTGGAAGGCCGCTGGTGAAACATTTAATATATCAAAAAGTCTAATGTGTTACACTCACATGACTTTCTCTACTCTTGGACAAACTATTTTTACAAACTCTTATTCTCCATCTATTTCATATTAATCGAGATCAACATTTGCAGAAACGATCTTTTGACATGCAAAGAGAATTATATTTTACACATAGCGACCAGTTCTAAAAATATTTGACTATCGCTTAAGGCGTACTAAGTTCCCCTTGTTTTGTAATTGCAAGGATAATATAGAAATACAGTAGCCTTGAGGCATACACATATCTCTTAATAGCTGGTTGCTAGGTGCAGCACCATTCTCTTTGCCACAGATTAATACTCTTTGCATATCCAAGACAAAAAAAATGAATAACTAATTCCCATTTGAGAAAATAAGTATTGAAAAATTTAAGGGAATAACAAGCAATATCTCGAAAATGGTTCACTCAATAACAAAAACGTATATGACATAAATTGTGTATTTTAACGCGATCTACATTTTTTGTGTAGTAAAATTTTGTCTAACTCTTATGGTTTACCAGTTATACAAAAGTCGTTCACAATGAAGAATACTTTTAGAGACATTCCCAGATAATTCGAGATATACATTTCATTTGTCATGAAAGTATCTTAAACATATGATATTTTATAATCAAAATCGTTAGAGCCATTTTCAAGAAAATTAAAAATTTTCAAAAAATGTTCCATGTAAAGGATAATCTGGGGTGGGGGGATTTTCTTGAAAACCTTCGTGTCGCATCTCTGGAAGATACTGAACCTAAATACCAAGTTTGGCGTTTATCCGACTGTTCGTTTCTGAGTTATGCTGTTCACAGACAGACACAGTCACACACACGGACATGTTTCCAAAAATGCTATTTTTGAATTCAGGTGGTCTCAAAACATATATTTCCGGTGAAGTCTCGGTATCGAATTTTTGGGTGGAATACAATACTTCCACTACTTACTATACGTAGTAGAGAAAGTAAAAACATAGAGAAGACTGCGAATTTGGGAAAATAAAAATATAGGTTTCTATAAGAGTACGTAGCATTATTTTCCTATACAAACATCGGTTACTTTGCTTACTTGACAATTGAAGTAGGTTGTTGCTTCACGTATGGAAAGCCAATTTGAAGTAGGAGTTGTATTGCAGTTCAACTGTTGGGGAGCCGAACATGAAGTAGTTGTAACCGCACGTATGGTACACGGTAGCCTTCGTCCCAAATTTAAAAATATTAACTTTGTAATTTGACTTTTTCTTTAAATATTATATATTTATGTTTGCCTCGGCTGCGTCAGTATTATTATTAGAGACATGGATTTCTTTGCAGGGAGTAGTGCGGTTAAGTATGTAGGCTTACACAGATTATAATTTTTACTTCACTACGTTTATTAATCCTTGACACAATTTAAATAACACTTCACTGATATAGAGAGCTGTGAGATTCTTTTATTAATTACTTGCACTTTTAAGACACATAAAATATTTTCATCTCACACGAATACGTATTAAATTTCTCGGGGACGCATGTCATGTCCAGTTAGGAACATTGTCTACAACCAACGTGTCCAGTTATGAGCGCTGTGTATAAGCAACTGACTTGATTTCAACCGCCTAAATTTGTAAATTTTGCTATATTTCAGTTTCTGATTGGCTAATCCTACTCCAATAGAATACCTTCATTTAACTAAAGCTTTTTCTGGTTGTTGATTGGCTATTTTATAAACTGTGACAACAATTACATTATTATTGCTCCAAGAATTACCAGTAGCATTTAAACTTTCTAATTTATTATTGCCTCAAAGTTACCTCATTGTTACCTCATTGTTAGTAACTTTTGACCTATTTCTCGCAGCTCCTACATTATTAAATTACGTAATACATTCACATAACATTATTGAACATGTATACAATAATATAAACATTTACAATGACTGTTACATACATTTTACAAATTATTGCACACACATATTGCTATAAAGTGGCCTGTTATTGAATTTACATATTATATAAAGACTGAAATTATTTAAGTGTTAAAAACACTGCCTTACAATATAGTGTATAAATGTCCATTTTTACTTTCTCTGCTACGTATACTAAGTAGGAGAAGTATTGCATTCCACCCAAAAATTCGATAATGAGATTTCACCGGAAACACAAGTTTTGAGGTGCCCTGAATCCAAATAAGACATTTTAGAAACATGTCCGTGTGTCCCGTCCGCCGGTCTGTCTGTCAGTGTGTCTGGGGACAGCATAACTCAAAAAGGTCGAATAAATGGTATTTAGCTTCAATATCTTCCAAAGATGCTACACGAAGCTTTTCAACAAAATCCCCTACCCCAAACTATCCTTTACATGTAACATTTTTCAAAATGTTTGATTTACTACAAATTGGTGCTAACAATTTTTATTAAAGTACCACATGTTAAAGATATTTACATGAAAAATAAACTGCACACCTTGAATTTTTGGGGAATAGCCTATAAAGTTCGCTTCATTCGGAAGGACTTTTGTATAATCTTGTATAACTGATAAATGTTAAGCGATAGACGAAAACCTACTGCAAAAAATTGCAGATCTCTATAAAACACGCAATTTATTTGAATTATGTTTTTTATGGTATAAGGCGTTTCTAATATATCCATTATTAAAGGTTCGTTCATTTCTTGGTCATTCTCTTAATGTACTTTAAACATTCAGTTGTTTCTCATGATTGCATGGGAACAGTACCGAATTTTAGGGCCAGCATATAACGCCCGGTTCTTAAACATTTGACTGTCGTTGTTCCCTTTGTATCTATAACAAAATGTGTAATGTAGATATTTCTGCAAAGATTTAGATAGAAAAATAATTTTGGGTAAGAATAATTTGTATACCCCACAATCATGCGAATGTATCACATGAGAACATTTTTTTTCCAATAACGGCATTAGATGTTAGCCAGGCGAATGGTTCAGGATTACCACTCGCTCAGCCGATTTCTTAAAACTCGTAAATTAGGTTAACTCCTTCTTGAAAGACAGGTGTGATGTATTGAGAATACCTTACTTAAGGGGAGAAACCTGAAAATGCAGTATTTTGTCTAATAAATTAAACGAATTTTATATTTTATCCACTCTTTGTTAAATTTTCCGAGTGCTTCATCAATGTCCAGGCAGAATTTAACCAGGTAGTGGGTAAATAGCATGCAATGAGAAGAAACTATACTTTAGAATCCTTGCAGTTTAATAATATGCGGCGTATTTGATTTCAAAGAATAAGGTGTGGCATAAAAAGAATATTGTGTGTTCTCTCCAAATTTTGGGAGCTAAAACTGATAGAACAGAATAGTAGGAGTGGACAGACGGAGGGGCCTCCAGAAACTGGAGCACAACTCCCCAAATAGGTCATTATGGCCGTTTTGCTGCCAAAGTGATCCCTGTCGGGAGCGATGAGGGACAGACCCGAAAGACGATCAGATCCAGACAACAATGCGCGCCATACTCCGGCTAGTACTACGAAATCCCCATGCCTTGGGGGTCCCAGTAGCTAGGAGATAAGCTCCCAGGAAGGGGTCCTCAGCACGCCCACCAAACGCCAGGGAAAGGCTTTCCAAAGCACACAATCTACCGTCCTGCCAAAATACACCGAAAACCGTCCCCTGGTTCTTCAACCTTGAAACAGATGAAAGATGATGAAGACAGGAAATGATGGGCAGAAAATTCGTGGTGAAAGAGTAAAGGGATGGAAAGGGAAAGGGACGAACCGAGGGGGGCCCGAAACCGGGGCAGAGCATCGCACGCAGGCCAGTCGGCCCTTCTACCAGTGATCCCCGGAATGGTGGGGTGAGGGGAGAGATCCAAAGAGCGACCATATCCGAATGACGACGGCGCAAACAGATGGGGTCCCTAATGTTTCCAGGTTGAACGCATCCGACGCCTCGGTCCTACCCACAGGCCACCGAACTTCCATAAGCTCCTTGGGGCGGAGCCCACTCGGATTAGAGACCTAACTGAGTACTCCCTGCAGCGAAGGCAAAAAAGAAACCTCCAGAAAGCGCACAGTCACCGCCCAGTCGCAACCCGCCGAACACCGTCGCCTGGTCCTACAACTCTGAAACAGATTACAAAGATGATGATAGGTCCAGGAAATGAAATGTACAAGAGTCGTGGTAGAAGATGAACTCCCCGGCATTCGCCTGTTAACCTGGAGAAACCACGAAAACTCCATGAGACAGAAGGGCGATCGCCGGGAATTGATCCTGGTACCTGCCGAATGCGGGCCACAGACGTTGCTGCCTGAACCATCCCGCTGGGTTTGTAGAAAAGGAGCTACTCCAACATTCACCTACAGACCCAGGAAACCAAGAAATAACGCATGGTCAGATTGGCCAGAGTAGAATCGAATCCTGGACCTTTTGATTGCGAGCACATTACCACAGACTCATCTCGCTCGGTGTACAGGATAGTACATATATTACTTAAGAAAAAGAAAGCTTCGTGAAATAATCGTGACAATTAATCTCATAATTAAAAATAATTTTGTGCGCAAGATCTAATAGAGAATTGTTTAGAAGCACCTTCGAACACAAGTCGCGTTATACCAAAGAATGTAAGGTAGAGAATGTACAGGATTTATTCTAATATTTGTCCAAATCTCAATGCTACATATTTATCTATTTTTCGTGGGTATTTCTAAGGTAATTAATACATTGCTTTGGGCATTTCCATTCTTTACCTTTGAAATGGAACGAAGCTTGTATTCTTAGAAGATAAAAGAATCCATTATATCTTCATATTTTCAGTTATTATGCAACTAATTAGCAGTATATGAGAATGCAAGTGTCTAGACAGAAAAATAGCTTGTGAATATGACCAGTTTCTACACCAATACGGTGTCAAAGCACTAGTTTTGAAAACGCCTCAAAACGTATAAACGTGGTTAGAGATGCTCACACCCTAGAAATATAGCCTTATTTCGCTGTAGATACGAGTAACTACCTTACCGGAGGAAATATTTGTTTACTGTGTTATTACCAAATGCAAACTACTATAATACTCTGGAAAATATAAGCTTGAGTGCCCAATTCAAACAATTTTTACACGTGTACGTACGAATTAGTTCTAGCGTTATGAACAACTTCTTCTAATATTTCTGATAAGCCAGTGCGAGCAATTTCAAGAAGGTTACTCTTAAATACATATCCTACTCTTGAGCTGCGTGCAGAACCATTCTATGAGGTCGCTTGCCATGTACCAGCAGAACAATCAGGTGTGTACAAAACTAGGCCTAAACCAAATGGGAATAGGCTGGCAGCAATGCCAACGTAGTAAATGTGTAACCCAAATACTGCGTAGAACCTGCCTGCGGCCAGTCCCGCGGGAATAAGTGAGATGGAAGGTGTTTAATTGTTGATTAAGCTCGAAAATTATATTTCATTATTTTCTGTCGTTTAACGTAAAAACGAAATGAATCATCAAACTTCACTAAAAAATAAAAACCATGTGATGCATTTTAGATTAAAATATAATGGGCATAGAAAGATAACTCCTAAACCATTAAACCATTTAAATTGACCTATTTTACTAAGAACAGACTGTAATTTTCAATCCTTTTCTTAAACTTTGAAATAAGATATCAATAAAATAGCTTCTTAAGACTTACATAGAAACAATAGCATCTGTCAGACAATACAGTAATATCAATAATTAATTGAATTTTGTGGAGAATAAAGAAATTCTTGCTATGTCAGTAACGAGGGTTACAGAAACAAAAATTTAAGAAACAAAGTCGCTGAAACGTATGGCATACATAAAATGTGGCCCATAATGGAACGGAGCTGTTGACGCTGGCACTCACAAAATCTAGCCCCACCCGTACCAGCGTGACCACCCCTGTTTTCGAGCATAATTCTAGCCACTGGATTAGCAGGTACTGTATGTGCTTGAACTGCCGAAGGCTAACATTACAACTTAACCCTTATATTTTCAAGCTACACTACGGTCTTCTTATCGCCGTTTATGCGCAATCTTTTCTGTATTGTTTATCATTACTTTGATATAAAGTGTATTTTAGCTGAGACTGAGCTCGTGGAGTTGCGCTAGGGAATTTGGAGCGCATAGTTAGACGATAGAGTGCAAAAACAGAGCAGTTAAATACTGAATGATAATCTTTCTGGGTTACCAATCTCTAATTAGGGCGGCCTGATACCGGAACTGTTGAGAATGGAACGGAATTCGACATGGGCATCAAAATTAAAGAGGGGTTTGGAAACCATAAGGATGGGCAATATTTGAATAACAGGTCAGGCAAATAGGCGGAGTGCGTGGAGAAAAATTAAGTACCGTCTCTGTGATATTGACAGGCAACAAAGAATTGAGCAATGCACGGAGAAGGTTTCGTTAGAAGTACATTCTGGGCTAAAATTTGAGTGAGGTGTGGAACAATATATCAAAACGGACACCAAAGTCATTAGACAGGGGTTCGCGTGGCTTAGATTGGGAGCATGGCGGATGATAAAATTTACTGCTGGAAGTGATAGGTGAATCTGCCCAATTTGCGAGGAGGAAGAGTCATGGGTGCATATCTTGGCAAGATATAGGAGTATGGAGGGAAAAATATTTACCACGATACTTTACCACCTCGAATGGAGAGTTAAGGGCATATTGGACGCTACTGTCAGGCAGAGAAGGCATGAAGGGAATAGGTAAATTTCTAGTTAAGGTAAGACAGCTGAAATCTAAGAAGGCTGATAGTAGGGAAGTGAGGTGTAGGAAGAGCTAATCGCTGGTGTTGGTGCCTTATTTTTTTACTTTTCCCTCTTATTGTTAAAGTGCTTATGTATTCCCTTAAGTGTTCTTTGTTTGCTATACTAGGGTATAATAATGCATCGGAATACGGTTTACCGATATTTTGGGGGTTGTGGATATTCAAGATACTCTATTTAAATATGTTTTACTTTTTTCGCCCAATAGTGTTTACTTGAAGTGGTACCTATTTTCTGGTTTCCTTTTGTTGACGTTTTTATTATTATTAATCTTGCTTATTGGCGGCGCCGTGGCCGAGTGGTTAGACCGCTCGCCTCCCACCGAGGCGGCCCGGGTTCAATCCCAGGGACCTGCATGTGGGATTTGTGGTGGACGAAGCGGCTTCTGGGCGGGTTTTCTCCGGGTTCTCCGGTTTCCCCCGCCATTCATTCCACCAACTGCTCCATCATCACCTTTCCTTTCATCCATTTTACCAACATTTCGTTTCATCTACTTCCTTCATCCAATACCAGGCATCGGGCTGATCACCGATCCTGGATGCTCTGTCTGATCCATGAGTGTCTGCTCCTCGACGGGCCTCTGATCCCAGGCACCCGCTTGTAAGTCCTGGGGGTGTAAGTCCTACATAAGAGGAGGGTAAACAGATAATGAATGAATGAATCTTGCTTATTATTCTGTGTATTATAACAGCATGTACGGTCTACGGACCCGTGAGATTGATAGGGATCTATGTATGTATACCGTTATGTAAATAAATACATTCATTCATTATTGCCGTTTAGTAGCAGCAACAACTTAACCTTCGTCTCCATGTCGCTGATGAAAGCTCTCAAATATTTAAAGCTCGTAGCTGTCGTTCTATTTAACTACACATGAAATAAATCTTCATCTCTTCCTCCAAAAGGCCGAATTATAGTGTAATTGGTTTAGGCCTTTCCTTGTGTACCATCGTAACGAGACTCCTCCATAGAGACGGTGTCCAAATCACCCCTTAATTCTATATGATTATACATATTGCTCATTGGTTAGTTTTTATGTCCCTGAACTGTTTTTCAGGCCAGTCACATAGATAACTGATATCGTTGGGTGGAGTCAAAAGTTGGTTACCCGATAGCGATCTAGGCTGATGGGCCGCATTTTATGCACGACAGTGTAACTAGTCCATAAGCTACGGGAGTAGAAATAGTGACGTTTATGTCAGTAATCAATGGTTTACACGTTTACTTCATCTATTTATACCCCGCCTTTAACTACATTGTTGTTATTGCCTGTTTGCAATGGTGTTAAGTCGTATTCTCTTAACGTTGGGTTTCTTGCACTTTCTGGGTTTTAATCATCAGATCACACACACATTCGAACCTGGGACCCCTCGCCCAGCAGGCAAGTGCTCTACCAACTGAGCTACGGGGCCAGCCACACATTTGACTTGTTGAAGGACGGAAATATACTTGATGAAACTAAACGCATTTACCAAGTTAGTATTATGTAGACTGTTTCTATGCATTACACGGTTTTCCTGCAAGTTGTAAGGATAGAAATTACAATTGTAAACCGAAGCTAAGTCTTTCACACGCAATAATAGTAACACTGTAGTTATTCCCTTATTTTGAAATCTGTCAAGCAATTGTTGCTACACAGTCATGTCACATAAAATTAATCATCGTATCGAAACTGCTATACTGGTGTCTTGTATATAAACTGGCCATGTGAATACATGTTCTGTAGTTATAACCTTCTCTAACACGTACCTAGTAGGTAGAAAAGGTATTTCTTTCCGCCCAAAAATTCTATATCGAGCTTTCACCGTTAATACATGTTTTGGGGCCCCCTGAATCCGAATAAAGCGTTTTTAGAAAAAATGTCCGCGTGTGTGTTTGTGTGTGAACAGGATAACGAAAAGTCCGATAAATACCAAAGTTGGTATTTAGGTTCAGTATCTTTCAAAATTGCGACATGAAGATTTTCAAGAAAATATCCTAACCCAAACTACCCTTCGCATGGAAAAATTTTCGAAATTCTTTATTTTCCAAAATATGGTTCTAACGATTTTGATTAAAATGTCACATATTAAAGGTATTTACATGACAAATAAAATGTATATTTTGAATTTTCTGGGAATAGCCTGTGAAGTCGTCTTTATTCGTAAGGAATTTTGTATAATCTTTATAACTGGTAAATGTCAAACGATAGACCAAGACGTACTACGCAAAAAAAATGTACATCTGCTTAAAACGCATAATTTATTTAAAATAAGTTTTTGTGGCATAAGCCATTTATGGGATATCCGCTATTAAAGGTTCGAAAGGCCAGCAAGCAGCGTCCAGTTCTTAAGCTTTTGATTATCGCCGTTTCTTTTGTATCTATAACGTAATGTGTAATTATCTATTTCAAGGTTTATTTGGATTAAAATGTAACAGATAGAAAAATAAGCTTAGTAAGAACGGTTTATATATCCACTAATAAACGATAGAGGGTGGAGAAAGTCATGTAAATGTATCACATCAGAATTTTTTTAAAGCAAGGTACCTCAAAGCGAAGAGCTTTACCGCTTAATGTCTTGAAACAAATCCAGTTTAGTGGAACAGTTATTGTCACCGCTGACGCTGGCCGGAAGTGTTTTGCCGCCGGCATGTTGGTGACTAAACTGCTGATGCCAGTGGCTTTTGCTATGTCGGCGGTGTCTTTTTTTTATGAAAGTTCCCTTGTTGCACCCAGTTTATGCTACTGTGTTTTACTGTTTTCATACCGCTTATTTCCGCAACACACGTACACATAAACACCCATGCCCGTGGCGGGACTCGAACCCGCGACCCTCAGCTTGGCGGAACGCCGGAGAGACCACTCCAGCGACCACGGCTACGAGGGCCGGCCATTGTCTTGACTTAACTAGATTTGGAAGGCTCTAGTATTAGTTTGTTATTCGTCAATAAGCGAAAACATCGACACAATTCCATATGAGCCTTGACCAGCTGTAAATGGCGACTACAGATGTCGGATATCGTAATATTATGACGTAGATTTCAGTTCTCCGACGTATCCTGCAATTCTAGGACAGAGAAAAACAGGAGAATATAATCAAAACGCGCAATGTGATTAACTATTTGTGCAGTTGTGATTAGTCAGTAGCTTTGAATAAAAAAAATCTGATGTGTTACACACACATGACTTTCTCTATTCTTTAACAAACTATTTTTACAAAACTTATTCTGCATACGCTTCATGTTAATAGATATCGAGATGTCAATCTTATTGCTAATTTTCTTGTAGATTCAAGGGGAATATTGTAGATTTTAAGCGATAGTCAAATCTTTTAACGCTGGTTGCTATGTGGCGCATTCCATTCTCTTTGCATGTCCGGGACATAAAAAAAATGAATAATGAATTTGAGAAAAACCATAAGCATTGGAAAATTTAAGGGAATAACAAGCAATATCTCGAAAATGGTTCACTCAACGAAAAAAGTGTATGTCATAAATTGTGTATTTTAATGCGATCTACATTTTTTTGTGTAGTAAAATTTGTCTATCTCTTATGGTTCACCAGTTATGCAAAAGTCGTTTACAATGAAGAATACTTTTGGAGACATTCCCAGAAAATTCGTGATATACATTTCATTTGTCATGAAAATATCTTAAACATATGATATTTTAATCAAAATCGTTAGAGCCATTTTTGAGAAAATTAAAATTTTCGAAAAATGTTCCGTGTAAAGGGTAATCTGGGGTGGAGGATTTTCTTGAAAACATTCGTGTCGCATCTCTGAAAGATACTGAACCTAAATATCAAGTTTGGTGTTTATCCGACCGTTCGTTTCTGAGTTAGGCTGTTCACAGACACACACACGGACATGTTAGCAAAAATGCTTTTTACTTTCTCTACTACGTATAGTAAGTAGGGGAATTTTTTGGATTCAGAGGGTCTCAAAACATATATTTCCGGTGAAATCTCGGTATCAAACTTTTGGGTGGAATACAATACTTCCCCTACTTACTATACGTAGTAGAGAAAGTAAAAAAGAACCCAAACTATGCGAGAATTGATAGCTTAAGCAACAGTAACTCCGAGCAATGTGCCTAGGTATTTCGTCGTCGATCAGTCTATAAATATGCTGTGTTTAGTATTCATGAAAATCAGAATGACTATAAACAGAGAATACATTATTCTCCGCGCGCTGGCTAATAAGCCTAGGAGGTAGTGTGACGAATCGGAGGATACAGCAATTGTTGGTTTCAACGTTCGTGAAGTCTCTTACGACCATCTGGAAAACTTCATTCTACCAAGCTTTCTATATTACCCGGAGGCATCCAGCAGACTTTTTCCGTTACTTTCGGACAATAAGGATGGCCCTTAAGTGAGAGAACTTAAGCTTTTGTGGATTCTGAACCACGTTGAGCCTTGGGAATATTTCACATGGCCGACTTATAATAGCCACACTAGAGCCAGGAATCGAATCACGGACTCCTAGCGCGGGAGTCATAAACGAAACCACTGAGCTATTCTGGTACCCATGCAGGAATTATAAATTCACTATGTCCATCGCGCTGAAGCACGTGCAATCAGTATTTGCTTCTTACTTGTAATAGTACTTATGAAATAAGTATACCTGTTTTTGGTTTCAACTAAACAATTAAATAAGGATATAAATATCTTAGTTTAGGAATAGAAAATAATAAATTAGTAATTACTGTGGCACCTCAAAATGATATTTGTCCTCACGGTAAGACATAACCTATAAACGCTGTTGCTATTACTAAAAATAAAATTATAACTCCAATTATTCATGTGTAATAAAATTTATATGATTTTTTACTTTCTCTACTACGTTTAGTAAGTAGAGGAAGTATTGTATTCCACCCAAAAATTCGATACCGATTCATCGAAAATACATGTTTTCAGACCCCCTGAATCCAAAAAAAGCATTTTTGGAAACAGGTCCGTGTGTGTGTCTGTCTGTGAACAGCATAACTCAGAAACGAACAGTCGGATAATCACCAAACTTGCTATTTAGGTTCAGTATCTTCCAGAGATGCGACACGAAGGTTTTCAAGAAAATCCCCCCACCCCAGATTACCCTTTACATGGAACATTTTTCGAAAATTTAAATTTTCTCAAAAATGACTCTAACGATTTTGATTAAAATATTATATGTTTAAGATATTTTTATGACAAATAAAATTTATATCTTGAATTTTCTGGGAATGTCTCCAAAAGTATTCTTCATTGTGAACGACTTTTTCATAACTGGTAAACCATAAGAGATAGACAAAATTTTACTACACAAAAAATGTAGATCGCATTAAAATACACAATTTATGTCATATACATTTTTTTTGTTGAGTGAACCATTTTCGAGATATTACGTGTTATTCCCTTAAATTTTTCAATACTTATTTTCTCAAATGGGAATTCGTTATTCATTTTTTTCTCTTGGATATGCAAAGAGTATTAATCTGTGGCAAAGGGAATGGTGCTGCACCTAGCAAGCAGCTATTAAGAGATATGTATGTGCTTAAAGGCTACTGTATTTCTATGTTGCCCTTGTAAATATATATTCCCCTTACATCTACAAGAAAATTAGCAATAAGATAAGAGGCTGCAAATGTTTATCTTGATTAACATGAAGTAGGTGGAGAATAAGCGTTTGTAAAAATAGTTTGTACAAGAGTAGAGAAAGTCGTGTGAGTGTAACACATCAGATTTTTGGAACACAGGCAGTGCCGGTTTCAGGTATTCTATAACCCAAAGAGTATTCATGTATGATTCATGGTTCTTATAGAGATTATTTCAAGAGAAAGTCCCTGGTTAGCAAATTCCAAATCGAAGTTCCATTCAGAGATGGGTAAATAAATTTCGGTAAACAGAAAGCATAGACAGTCGCATACGGTACTCACAAAAGAATCTGTATATAACATTAAATATGCTCTGGAGAATTCCTAAGAAATCACTTCGACGTCTTTATCAGAAAACAGAAATTTCCTCTTGATTTTTTCAAACGACTAAAAAGTTACTGAAGTTAAATCCCCATAAGTTGAGTGACCCTGCATCCCGGAGATGTGAATTGATTTTGAAGTGTGCATGACAGAGAAATTTGCTGTAATCTAATTTTGCCTATAGAAGAAGTGTGCTTACACCTAACTGGGTGTATAATTAACAAAGTAATCGACATTGAAGCTCTTTAAAAGCTTACGTGCTTCACTATCCTTGCACAGGCGCTATTAGTGGCAGTAGAATAATGGTCCCTATCTGGAGGGAATACAAGTAATGCGAGATATATGTGTAGAATATTTCGTAAATATTTTATAGGTGAATTAACTGTCAGGAATCATAGGATCGCGTCTTTCCAGCAGGACTCTGGTGTCATCACCAGACAGAGGGGTTTTAGTAAGTAAACAGAGAAATGCTATTTCCGTACGGACTATAGGTGACGTCAGTTACTACTGCGACGGACACACCCCTTCCCTCCCCAACAGTCGGTTTCGTAGCGACTGTTTCGTTTATTCGTTGTATATACACCAGTAGAGAACTGTGGCACTTTTCCAAAGGATTAAACACAAGAAACATGTAACATTATTAGAAAGAAACAATGAAAAAAGTGAACCTTTAAGCTCCTCGGACACAAACTACAAATCAAAAGTTTTTGAGGATCTGTTTCATACACTAATAAGAGCGTTTATTACTTTTACAAATGTACAGGTTTCGAAAGGCTTGTTTAGCAGTTTTCATAAACAAATTGCACATATTAATAGCCAAACATACATTGTCTTTTCCTTCTAATACTCCTGTCCTGGTCTACCTTCGAAGTAGGGAGCACTCCGTCAACACCGAGCGTGATGTCTGAGGCAGTTACATCTGTGACCCACCTTCTGGAGGTCCCGGGATTGATCCCCGGCGACCGCCCACTCTAGTCCATGGGTTTTTCGTGGTTTCCCCTGGTCGCCAGGTGAATGCTGGTTTCGTTCATCTTCTACCACGACTCCCTTCCTCTAATTTCGTGTACCCATCATCTTCCTTGTCATCCGTTTTCAAGGTTGTAAGACCAGGCGACGGTGTTTGACGGGTGGCTTGAGCTCTGTAAAGATTTCTTCCTTGGCGTCGCTGCGGCACCGCTCAGTTAGGTCTCTCCTCAGCGTGGGGCTCCGCTCCGGGAAACCTGTAGGTTGGTGGCGTGTGGGCAGGGACCGTTCGGCGTTGAATGCGTTCTATCTGGAAGCATTAGGGACCCCATCCGTACTAACCCCGTCGGCATCCGGATCTGGTCGCCCTTCGGGTCTCTCCCCTCATCCTCCCTCCCACGGGTCACGTTGGAAGCAAATAAGTCGACTGGCCTGCGTGTGGTGCTCTGCCCCGGTTCGCGGAGTCCCTCCGTGATATGTATCTTTACCTTTACCTTTAGTGCCTTCAACTGTACATCATAATTGATTACAGAGAACACTGGAAGGCCACAAACGCTTCCAACTTCCCTCACCACCAACCCTCGGTACGTTCCTGACTTGATGGTTTGCTTACTAAAACCCTTACTTACTAAAGCATTTATCTCGTGTGATTATTCTTTCTGAGGGTCCTTAAAGAATAAAGTGTATAAAATAGATCATACACTTTAGATGAACCGAAAAATTGCATATATGTAGAAATTGCTTGTATTTCTTCCCAGAAGCTGCAGAAATTAATAGTTACTTTCCACAAAATCTATGGAGAATGAAGGTATGCTGTTCCAAAATCTCCTGGCTGGATATGTATCCGTAATTTTGCTTTTTAAGAGCGTATTAGTATTATTTCAAGAGTATGTTACGCGAAAAACTATAGGTGGGTGTACTACAGACTTCTAAGTATCCACTCTCTGCATTCATCAGCTTGATTCATCCAAGAACCGCAAGCCGCTGAGGCTTTTGGATATCGTACCTTATAAATGAGAATACTATTCCTAGTCATCAGTTAGACTGCAGAGGATTGCTCGCAATCTATAGCAACAAACTTACGATCTCTTACCTTATGAAAAACCACGCCTCCACCAGTAGGGATGTTCTATATCGTAGCCTTTAGCTTGAGCTATAAATCTGCAGTCCAGCGTCCACTGGAGAAAACTGCTACAAAATGCATGGATGTCCAGTTTATTCCATTCCTCCTGGCAGCTTTCCAGAGACTATCCAAAGTTCACGGCCGTCTGCTTCCAAGGGCTCTTTTCAGTAACCCAGAAAACTCCATCAGGAATGCATCAGGTGATTTAACACGTGGGTCGCTGATAGGTATGGAATATATTTCCATTTCTCTCTATGTTCTCCAAAAATGTGTAGGTTGAAGCAGACGTATCGCTGGATGCCTTATCCTAATGCAACCAGACTTTTGTTTACATCTGCACCATAGAGAGCAGGGATTTCTGTATGGAAAATGTGTATCAGGACGTTAGTCTGATAATATTCCGAGTTGAGTTTCACATTTTATGTGCATGACGAATGGTTAATTTGCCGTTGTAACTGTACGTTGCTGTTACCATGAAACCATTGGGGAAAGTTTCGTTAGTTTTTTATACCAAACTTAAATTATTTTCTCTCTTTGGTCGGTAATATACGTATAGTCGGGTTTGTTGCAATCACTTAGATAAACATATGCCTCGTCTAAAAAAGACAACAAACATCTACTTTTCACCAGCTAGGTATCGTTCATACAGCTTTATGCTGTTAGTGGCACGTTCTGCAATGTGTTTAGGCAACAGCTTATATTCCCGGCTCTAATGGCATTTTTCTAGATTCAAATCCTAGTTGAATGGTGTTCACAATAGTAACAGAGATCCCTAATTACAGCGCAGTGGCCCTCTGAGTTGCAGGATTTGGCCCAGAGGCATGGGATTGTCTTCGGGATGCCACTGGTGGCCGGTCGTGGATTTCCCTTTGGAATAAGTCCTGATGTGGCCTTACCTTTTTTGTTGTGTGCACATGAGATTACTTTCTTGGATATGATAAAATCGCGTCTCTTGCACTGCTTAATAATCTTAGAATACAAGTATTTTGCATCGAAAAACCCTTATCGAATTATTGCATTTGATGCAGCAAGAACAAGAGCATACAACTGAGCAAACACAGTGATACACTCATACCGCTGAACTTTCATTCCGTTCCACATGTTTTAGCGCGGAGCTATTGTGCTCGTCTGTTATTGTTACCATAGATCGTGAACAACCCTCTATATCTGCTTTTAAATCTAGTAGTCTACCTACTGGCTACAGCCAGGCGCACTCAGCGGCACTCAGTTAGTGGGATCCTTCCTTGTCTACTATAAGTATTTGATGAATATATCTGATTTGATGCTTGTTATCTTAAACATTTCCCGGATGAATTAGCCCATGAATTTCAGTTCAGTGCACATGGTAGTGCTGTGTAAGCGTTAAGAAATGGTCATTTCGCGCAGGTACGACTGGTTTGATGGAAAAGAAGGAGTTCATTACTGCGTTTGCGTTTAGGTGGACATACACATGTCGTTTGGAAATTCAGAGGCTTTAAGATTTTATGCCACAAAGTAATACCCGTTGGTAGTTATTTAGGTTGGTAGCTATGTAATTAACTTTTTAGTGTAACATGCTATCTTTATTGATAGCTATAACATAGCTGGGCTGTTGATGCCTATCTCAGAAGCATTAATGCTTTATGCTACCAAATTAATGCCTCTTGATGGTTTTTAAGTTGTTAAGTATATAATTAACGATAATTGAAACGAGAACGCAGCTATCCAGTCGGCGCCAGTAGAAGATCATTGCTGGTAATGTTGTTTTAGAAAATGTAATTATTTTTAACCATTTAGCATGTAATTACCATATCATCCATATTAATAACAGTGCGCATTCAAACATTATGATCTATTGTAAACAACGAGGGATATTGCCAATATTTCGGGTATTTAAGCTTATTGCTGCTTTGATAAAAAAGATACAGAAATCTGATAACCGCTAATTCATAAATTAGCTTAGGTATTTCAATAAATGAAACAAGGTGCCTAAAAGTATTTTGTACCTTTATTATAAAATATATATTTGAACGATTTGAATGGTTGTTGGCCTAACTTCCACTCACAAAAGTCAGTGTACGCATGTATATACACTGATGAACTAAAACATTATTAAAACCTGCTTAATAGTTTAATATAGCAGCAATTCGACGTGGAATGGATTCGATAAGTCCTTGGTAGGTTTCTAAAGGTATATCGCACCGGATTGCGATGAACAGGTACCGCAATTCCCTTAAATTAGGGTCCAATGGTTTGTGGGCGTGGAGCTGGTGCCTAATAGCGTCCCAGACGTGTTCTATTGGGTTGAGATCCGGCGAATTTTGTGGCCAAGACATCAATTTGCGTTCACTATCATGCTTCTCAAACCACTGTAGCACATTCTGACCTTGTGATAGGGACAGTTATCCTGCTGGAAGAAGCCATCGCCGTCGGTGAAAGCATCAAGAATGAAGGGATGCAGATTATCCGCAATCTTTTTACGTAGACCACTGCTTCCGTGGTGCCTTTGATCACTACCACAGATCCCGAAATAGCCCGGGTGAATGTCCCCATAGCATAATAATGCCGCCACTGACTTGCTGTGGCGCGGTGCATCTTCCGATCATCCGTTCGCTCGACACGACCATAGACATGATTCATCCGACCAGGCGACACGTTTTCATTGATTAATGTACTAATGTCGATAACCCCGTGACCACTGCAATCGTAATTGACAATGTCATTGGGTGAAGATGGGGACAGCAGGGGTCGTCTGCTGCGGAACTCCATGTTGAACAATGTTGCTGAACGGTGTGTTACGAAACCTTGTACCTACACCAGCATTGTACACTGCTGTCACCCATCTTACTTTACAGCGCGGGCAAGCCTTAGACCTCCATACCTTGTCGCTTACTCACGATTTCACCTCACCGTCCTTCAACCACTTCCCATAGGGTAGAATGGCAAGAAAATCGTGGTAGATGAGAAACTACCCCAACCAAGGAAAATCACGTAAAACTCGAGATTAGGGTATTCGGTTGTCGGAAATCGAACCCGGGACCTCCAGAATGCGAGCATCATACGTTACCGCGGAATCATCTCGCTCGGAAATGAAACTGAATTTTACTTATGGACACTCTTTAACTACTATGGCCCTTAATACCCCATTTTATATTGGACATGAAACACCGGAAACTTTGCTCAGAGGCCGCTTTATCAGGCTTGGGGAAATAGGGACCATCGGCTTTACTTCCCTTCCAAAGGAAGCCATGCTAAGGGTTCCTAAGACCGAAAGTATCCTCCGCTGGGTTTGCACCCGCGTCCTAAGGATCTCGCTCGCTTCACGATATGCGTGGGGCAGAAGATTATCTTAGTTACCATGAAGTAGATACATAGAAAATAAGACAAGTTTTTGTGAGTAGTTTTTATAAAAGGTATAAACATTAGCAATAGTGGGTAAAGAAACTCATGTGAAGGTAATGTATTAATAGTGTAATTTTTACTTTCTCTACCACGTAGAGAAGATTTCACCGGAAATACATGTTTTGAGGCCCCCTTAATCCAATAAAGCATTTTTAGAAAAAGGGCGTGTGTGTGTTTGTGAGGACGTGTGTCTGTGAACAGCATAACTCAAAAACGAAAAATCGGATAAATACCAAACTTGGTATTTAGGTTAAGTGTTTTTCAAAGATACGACACGAAGATTTCAAAGAATATTGCCCAACCCTAGACTACCCTTTACATGGAACATTTTTCGAGAATTTTGATTTTCTCAAAAATGGCTCTAACGATTTTGATTAGAACATCATATGTTTAAAACAATTTCATGGCAAATGAAATGTATATCTTGAATTTTCTGGGAATTCCTCCAAAAGTCGTCTTCATTCTAAATGAATTTTGCATAACTAGTAAAGCGTAAGAGATAGACAAAATTTTACTACACAAAAAAGTAGATGTCGTTAAACACATAAATTATGTCATATACATTTTTTTTTGTCGACTGAAGTATTTCCAACATATTCGTTGTTAATTATTTGAATTTTACAATACTGATACTATTTTCCCAAATGGGAATTCGTTATTCTTTTCTTTTATGTCCTGCACATGGAGTGCTCTACATAGCAACCAGTTCTTAAAATATTTGACTATCGCTTAAAACCTACCATATTCCCCTTGCACCTACAAGAAAATTAGCAATACGATAGTTTCTGCAAACTTTTTATCGAATAACACGAAGTAGATGGAGAATAAGCGTTTATAAAAATAGTTTGTATAAGAGTAGAGAAAGTTATGTGAGTATAACACATCAGATTTGTTTCATGTATGCTTTCTAGATCTTCAGTTAATAAAGATTAGTAATAAACCGAAAAGGGCATACGATTCAGCACAAACAGCAATGCAACACTAAGAGGCTTAGCAACACATCCTCTAAACACATTTCGTTCTTGCAACACATTCTTTACCAAGCCCACGTAGCATATAACCCACGCTGTCAGTGACAGAAATGGCCTAAAAGCTCTGGCCTAGTATGATATATACCGCACGTGGCTATGCATTATAGTAATGTTAGAGATTTCATGGTAAATTGTACTTGTCTTTATTTATTGTGCTATATACGCAATTAATTTCCCCGGAATTCGTATTAAATTTATTCGTACATTCCCGGAACACCAAGCAGTTATCGATAACTCATCTCGACACAGTCCCCTCGGAAATAGCGGAATGAGGAGAACGTAGTTCATTGTATTGCAAATTGAAACTGGCTCTTTCTGATAAATGGCAAAATATTACTCTAGTAAAATAAAGTGCAAGATTTATTTATTTTTGTACAGCTGTGTGCATGTGAAGAGCTAAATCCGGAAAGAGTGCCTTAAAATATTATGGTTTTAAGATTAAAGTATTGCAATATATTTATAAGATACTATCGCTCCTATCCGACGAAAACATAGTTGGAATTTTACTTTCTCTACTACGTATTTTTGGAACATTTTTGGAAACATGTCCGTGTGTGTGTGTGTGTGTGTGTGTGTGTGTGTGTGTGTGTGTGTGTCTGTGAACAGCATAACTCAGAAACGAAAAGTCGGATAAACACCAAACTTGGTATTTAGGTTCAGTATCTTCCAGAGATGAGACACGAAGATTTTCAAGAAAATCCCCCCACCCCAGATTACACTTTACATGGAACATTTTTCGAAAATTTTAATTTTCTCAAAAATGGCTCTAACGATTTTGATTAAAATATCATATGCTTAAGATATTTTCATGACAAATGAAATGTATAACTCGAATTTCCTGGGAATGCCTCCAAAAGTATTCTTCATTGTGAACGACTTTTGCATAACTGGTAAACCATAAGAGATAGACAAAATTTTACTACACAAAAAATGTAGATCGCGTTAAAACACACAATTTATATCATATACATTTTTGTTGTTGTTGAGTGAACCATTTTCGAGATATTGCTTGTTATTCCCTTAAATTTTCCAATACTTATACTTTTTCTCAAATTCGTTATTCATTTTTTGTCCTGTTGCTGCAAAGAGAATGGAATACTGCACATAGCAACCAGCTCTTAAAATATTCGACTATCGCTTAAAGCCTACCAATTTCCCTTGCATCTACAAGAAAATTAGCAATAAGATTAACATCTCGATATCTCGATTAACATGAAGCATATGGTGAATAAGCGTTGATAAAAATAGTTTGTTCAAATGTAGAGAAACATGTGAGTGTAACACATCAGATGTTTTAATCCCTAGTAATCTTTTAATTAAACTTCTTAACATTTTACTCAAACTTTTTATTGGGTACAGATAAATAACGATGTATTATATTCATTAGGTTTCAGATGATCAAATTATTTTCGCTTAAGATGAAAGTTACATGAGCTATAACCTTATAGAATTCTATGAAAAATATAGAAATTAAGACCTACAAATAAATTTATCCAAAATTGAATATATGGTTCTTGGATGTGAAAGAAGTGATATAGTGTTGGAAGAATGATCTACCATCAAGTGCTTTAAAACTTATACATATTTAGGAACAATGATCTCTAAAAAAGAAAGTATTGAGAAGGAAATCAGGCACAGAGTACAAAAAGGAAAGTTGTCATAAAATAATTACATGCCATAATTTGGAGTAATGACATACATAAGGATATACAGAGAAGAATTTATAAAATAATGGTTGAAAGTATTACGTTATGTGGCGTTGTTATGGGAGGCCTCGAAAAGGAACCAAAATAAATTAAGACCTATGGAAACCAAGCGGGATGGCTCAGGCAGTTACGTCTGTGGCTCGTATTCGAGAGGTCCCGGGATCTATCCCCGGCGACGACCCATTCTGGCCCATGGTCTTTTCGTGGTTCTCTCCGGTCGCCAGGCGAATACTGGGATGGTTCATCTTCTCACGACTCTCCTTTCCTGTACCCATCATCTTCCTTGTCATCTGTTTCAGGGTTGTAGGAACAGGCGACGGTGTTTGGCGGGTTGCGGCTGGTGGGTGGCTTGCGTTCTGTAAAGGTTTTTTCCCTGGCGTCGCTGCTGTATCGTTCACCTAAGTCTCTCCTCAGCGTCGCGCTCCGCTCCGGGGGTCCCTGGAGTTTGGTGGTTTGTGGGCAGGGACCGTGCGGTATCGGATGTGTTCTATCTGGAAACGTTAGAGACCCTGTCCTTTCTTGCGCCAGTTGGTATCCGGATATGGTCGCCCTTCGAGTCTCTCTCATCATGCTTCCCTCCCAGGGGTCACGTTGAAAGTACAATGGATTGATTGGCCTGCGTGCGGTGCTCTGCCCCGGTTCCGGCAGCCCCCTCCCTTTACCTTTACCTTTAAGATCTATGGAAATGGACTATTGGAAAAGAAGTGGTGCCTCTAGACTTCATAAAATTAAAAATGAGGCTATGCAAGAGCAGATGCAAGTGACAGCAGTAAATATTATCAATTCTTTACAAGGAAGACGGTTTGGATGGTATGGGCACTTTAGAAGAATATCTCCTGAGAGATGGCTATTAAAACTGTACCAGGTAGCCCAACTGTGTCGTATTTTGAAGCCGAAATTATGAAGTCAATAATTATCATAATAATCTGAGAAGGATAGTGATATAAAATAAATAATAAAGTATTTAATTTCAGTGTATGTATAAAAGGAGAAGCATTGTGAAAATTGTTGACTGTTAAAAACGACAGAAAGACCAGACAGGCACAGTTTAGCTAATTAGGGACCAGCCCCAGGTATAAAGGGTAAAATAGCTGAAGCTAGTTTCTCTTGGAATTCATGGGTGCACAGTTGCACTGGCCGGGATGTGAAGGTCATTAGAGGCTTCATGACGCTAAGTTTTGAGGGGAGAGAGAGGAAGTTAGGAGTTTTTTCCTCTTTGTAGCGCGGTGGTGAAATTCACTCTGTCCTGAGCGATTGGTGAGAGCGGGACGACATTCTCGTCGAGTTGTGAACATTGGCGGCGAACTTGCAAGAGGGTCGAACGATCAGATGTATTTGATAATCCTCGGTCTTGGAAAAGACACAGTAACATCGTAAGAATTTAAAAGTGATCGGCAAATCTTGTCTTATTTTAATGGTGAATAAAAGTGTTCCAAGAAATCGTTCGTGTTTCTATGTACATACACTCACGCATACCCAGTGATTAAGATCTCATGCTCGAGCAGCCGTGGCAAAGCATAAAAAAACAACTAGGAGGAGAAACGCAGCAATCGTGAGGCAAAGGTATTGCTTCATTGTTGGAGGACGGAACGTGGCTGCGTCAATTTCAAGTGTGCAGATATCTCTTCGTGCGTTAAAAGAGCTGCAGAACTCATCGGAGCAATTCAAAGCAAACTCAGGTCAGTGGGGAACTGGCGAATTAGCGTGAACGAACTCTTCTCTCTCTTTTTTAATTTTAAGTTCCATTTACACCCTACCTTCAACTACAATGGTCCTATGGGCGGTCTGTGCTTTGGAATATGTATGGTGTTAACTTGTGTTTGCTTATCCTTGGGTTTCTAGTAAACTTTGGGTTTTAATCATTGGATCCCACATATATTCACACTCTCATTCATACTTCCAAACTCTGGGGAGGATAGGGAATAATCCTGGCTAGAGAAAAATTCCCACCCCAGCCGGAAATCGAATCCGGCACCCCTTTCACAGCAGGCAGGTTCTCTACCACTAAGCTACGGGGCCACCGAGCTTCATTCTACGACTCCTGCTTATCAGCAAAGACGATGAGCGGGTTGCGCTCATTGAGGGGCACTTTCTAGGCTCGCAATAGAGTGTACTGTCCGTGATGATAGACAAAAATAGCCGAAAGGGTCTTAGAATATATTCCACTTCAGTTACATAGGCTCTATTTTTGGAGGGAATAATCGCACTTTTTTAGACTGAAAAATAATTAAAATGTCTTTATTTGCCCTATCCGTTAACGCCCACAGCTATTTTTAACAGTATTTACACTGTTCTTGTCTAACATTATGGACTATAGGCAAATAAAAATGAGAGCATACAGCCTGTTTTTTCCATTGTTTTCGTTTGCTATTATAAATATTATTGTATTATTATCATGATGCTGACTACGCTCATTGAATAGATGTTCAAAATTTTGCCCCTGTTGATTGATACGATGTTCCGACTTATGCGTGTATCCATATGGGCATTTTTGAGAACCGCTGGATAAAGTAGTGGTGGCGGTGGTGGTGGTAGTAATAGTGGGGTTTTAGGGCGCTTATGCGCCACTACCATACTGACCTGTATTTACTTGAAATTGCCCCGTTGGGTTGTGCAACTCTTTTAACGCACGATGGTTTTCTGCAGACGTCAAATACGGCGCGGTTGGGCCACCTGGTATAATTGGCGGCCTCCTCAGCGTGAGAAGAGGGGAGGACCACTACTGTTGTGGAGTAATTGTGTGAGACAGGCTATGAAAGATAGGCAAATAACAGATGATGATTGAAGTGACAGGAAAGATAGATACGTGGATACGAGAGACGCCTTATGGTGTAAACAAATTCGCAATAAAAACATTTCTACTTGACATGTATCCAAATGGACACCAGCAAGAAATAATGCACGAATGTATACAGGGCGTTAAATGTTAAAGGTAGAAAATAATGAGGTAACAATAGTAAAATGGCGTGTTATGCGTATGTTTGGAAATTGGTCCGAAAAATAGCACAATTTTAAGAACTCCTGCTATAAAGTATTCTTGAGCTTTTACTCATTGCAGTAGAATTTAAAAATGCTTAGAAAAGGTTTCCTCAAACGCAGAAAACTGAAATAATTAAGCAATGGAAAATTACCCTACCAAATAAAAAGTTAAACATGAAATAAAAATAAAGGTCCAAGAAGTTTTAACTCAAAATTCTGCACTTAACTTTCTAACGAGGGGTAGAAAATAAGACGGGGGTTAGCGTCGAAAATCTGTAAGGTATACGTATAGCTGATAATGGAGGACACCTCGCGCCCTGCGACCTGCATAGATCTATTTGGGCTACCCCGTCCAGGAGGAAGGGATGAGAAGAGGGAACCACAGGAAGATGCAGTACACACAGAAGCGCGGAAGTCCCTAACATTTCCAAGCTCTCAGATCCGTCCCACTGCTGGAGCCATTGTGGGAGGGCGATGAACGACCCATCAGTCAAACAGCCCTCTAGTGTCTATGGGGAGTACATTTTCCATTGACCATACATCCGCGCCATCTGTCCGCACCGCTATACACCACGAAATCCAAAAGGACACCTGAGAGATGAGAAGGAAATGGAATAATAGGAAATCGTGGTAAAGAAGAAATCACCCCAGCAATCGCTTGTCGACCTGGGGAAACCACGATCACAGTGGACGGTCACCGGAGATCAAACCCGGGACCTCCCGAATGTGAGTTGAACATTTTACCGCGGCGCCAGCTTGCTCGGTAATCTGTACGTATCATGGAGGGGCCCCCGGAACCGGTACAGAGCACCGCACGCAGGCCAGTTGGCCCATTGTGTTTCTATCGTGACCCCTGCGAGGGAAGGATGAGGAGAGCGACCCGAAGGGCGACCAGATCCGGACGCCGACGGGCGCACGCATGGACGACGTCCCCAAGGTTTCCAGATAGAACGCATCCGACAGCGCACGATCCCTGCCCACAGGTCACCAACCTCCAGGGTCCCCGGAGCGAGCTCCACGCTGATCAGAGACCTAATTGAGCGGTACGGGAGCGACGCCAGGGAATAAACCTTTACAGAGCGCAAGCCACCGTCCAGCCGCAACCCGCCTAACTCCGTCGCCTGCTCCAACAACCCTGAAACAGATGACAAGGAAGATAATGGATACAGAAATGAGAGGAAGGAGATTCGTGGTAGAAGATGAACCACACTAGCGTTCGCTGGAGACTCAGGAAAACCATGAAAAACATATAGGCCAGAGTGGGCGGTCGCAGGGAAGTGATCCCGGGACCTTCCGAATGCGACCCACAGACACAACCGCCTGAGCCATCCCGCCGGGTTGTCCTAAAGCATAAGTCTGAGTAGTTTGTTCAAATCGATCAATCCGTGGGGATTTATGTGTAGGGGTTTGAAATTAGGGAGGAGTAAGGTAGATAGGCCATATACTATGTCATCAAAACACCCCCACAAACATGCGTTTTTCATCTTAGGTGCATTGTGCTGCCACCTACTGCCTGGTACTTATTATCCGCAGCCCTCAGTAGTCATTAGACAACGTCAAACAGCAGAATCGGACGCTCCGTGGAACTCACGGACTTCAAACGTGGTCAGGTGATTGGGTGCCGCTTGTGTCAGAAGTCTGGGCGCGAGATTTCCATACTCCTAAACATCCCTGAGTCCACTATTTCTGATGTGATAGTGAAGTGGAAACGTGAAGGGACATGTACAGCACAAAAGCGTACAGGCCGACTTCGTCTGTTGACTGAAAGAGACCGCCGACATTTGAACAGGGTCGTAAAGAGTAATAGGCAGACATCTATTCAGACCATCACACAGAATTCCAAACTGCATCAGGATCCACTCCAAGTACTATGACAGTTAGGCGTGGGGTGACAAACCTTACATTCCATGGTCGAGCGGCTACTCATAAGCCACACATCACGCATAAAAATGCCAAACGACGCCTCGCTTGGTGTAAGGAGCGTCAACATTACACGATTGAACAGTGGCAAAACGTTGTGTGGAGTGACGGATCATGGTACACAATGTGGCGATCCGATGGCAGGATGTGGGTATGGCGAATGCCCGGTGAACGTCATCTGCCAACGTGTGTAGTGCCAACAGTGAAATTCGGAGGTGGTGGTGTTAGGGTGTGGTCGTGTTTTTCCTGGAGGGGGCTTGCACCCCTTGTTGTTTTGCGTGGCACGACCACAGCACATTGATATTTTAAGCACCTTCTTGTTTCCCACTGTTGAAGAGCAATTCGGGGATGGCGATTGCAACTTTCAACACGATCGATCACCTGTTCATATTGTACGGGCTGTGGCGGAGTGGTTACACGACAATAACATCCCTGTAATGGACTGGCCTGCACAGAGTCCTGACTTGAATCCTATAGAACACCTTTGGTATGTTTTAAAACGCGGACTTCATTCCAGGCCTCACCGACCTACATCGATACCTCTCCTCAGTTCCGCACTCCGTGAAGAATGGGTTGCAATTCCCCAAGAAACCTTCCAGCACCTGATTCAAAGTATGCCTGCGAGAGTGAACGCTGTCATCAAGACTAAGGGTGGGCCAACACCATGTTGACTTCCAGCATTACCGATGGAGGGCGACACAGGCTTGTACGTCATTTTCAGCCAGGTGTCCGGATACTTTTGATCACGTTGTGTAGCTTTAGTGGTTCTTGTAACTTAAGACTACAGAGTTTTGTTCGGATAAGTCAAACTATTTGGATTTATTTAATATTTTGAAAATAAGGGTAGATGTTGTTCCTGAAACCCGTAGGGTAACCTATAATTCTTATGTGTACTATAGGGTAAGCAATAAGAACATAATAATGCTTTTCGAATTATTTCAGACTGTGCGGATTTCCACATAAAGTATTGAAAATAAGAGAAAGCGGCAACTTCGAAATAAACCTGTCTACTATTCTCGTCGGGCGATATAGACTAAGTGCATAAGGTTTTGTATCTATAGGCGTGTACATAACTGCAATACCATAGGAACAGACAAAAATCTACAGCAGTAGAAGCGTAAAATACCCATATATTATACGTTCCGGTAAACTATACACCTTACACGAAATAATGTTTCTATGTTTCTTACAAAATCTGAAGCATTGTGATATCATGACTAGTATATCGATTTTGTTTTGTCTCAGTCGCTTCTGTAATTATCTACAGTATACAAAATACTATATTCCTCTCACGAGAATGTGTCTGTAAGGAATGTCAACAATTCTAGCGCCTTCTGAGAAAGATTATGGCTCTACTTTCAACATATCAACAAGACTTAAGGCCTCTTGGAAGGCACAAGCCAGTTGCTTTTGTTTGCTTTCTTTCGTCACAGATTTTAACAACATTAGCAACTATTTCTCAGGCTTGACTGTCTAGAGTTTCTCCTCTATTACTGGGCATTGTAAGTAACATTATAAATCACTAGAAAACACTTACACACTGCTCCAAGTATAACACGTTGGAATACTAACGTGTCGCGATGTTTTTAATGTAGATAGTAGATCTATTTATATCATCGTGAGCTGCCACGTGGTACTGTCCCTCCCCACTCCACCGAAAACAGAACACTCCGCAAAAGTCTTCTCGTCAGAGGCCTACAGCTTGTATAATGATAATAGAATAAGACAAATAAATTAGCTTTTGAATATACAATTTGTAAAATAAGCGTGAAATACAGGACGCCGGGGTACCGCATGGTTCCTTTCGGGTTGCCGTACTGGGGGTCGGGGATTCGATTCCCGGCTCTGAATGGCGATTTTAAGTTGGCCCTATCCACGCCTTCACCTCTAGCTTGCTCATGTGAAGTATACGCAAGTCCCAGCGTTGTTCGGAGTCCACGGTAAGAGCTGTAGGTCCTCTCATTCTACCGCCATTCTCATCACCCTACTATCGGAGGCAACGGATTCCGCCCGCTGGTACCTCCACCTCAGAAATGGATCTAGTCATCACTTGGTGGAATGAGGTATCCCCGAAGGTCATAAGCCATATAGTAAACGTTAGAAGCATAGCTGTTCTTATCGTCGTACCTGCCTTGTTGTAGGTAGATCTCGCCGCTATGACTCAGGGGTCGTCTTCAGGATTCGGTGTCACCGAATGTCAGCTAGGAAGCACACGTCGTCGTCTCAGGTTTAGCTGTCGGCAAATCGATCTGAAATCCCCTACGGTGATTACATCAGGATAGGATTCGGAAGTTGTAACACCAGGATACTGTTTACAATGAAACAGTTTTTACTTTTCTCACTTTGTTCATTTTAGGGTCAATAATATCAAGCAACGTTTATTCAAAACATTGTTCTCTACAACACTTAGTTTTGGAGACACTGTATAATCTCAACTTAAATAGTCCACCCTATATAGGCTATTCCCAAAAAAATTCAAGATGTACATTTTATTTGTCATACAAATATCTTGAACACATTGTATTTTAATTAAGATTGTTAGTGCTGTTTTTAAGAAAATAAAAAACTAACTAAAATGATCCATGTAAATAGTAGTGTGAGTTGGGGTGGTTTTCTGGTGGGGTGGTTTCCTTTAAAATGTTCCTGTCTCATCCTTTGAAGATGTTGAACTTAAATACCAAGTTTAGTATTTAATCGATTTTTCGTTTTTGAGTTAATGCTGTTCACAGACATAGATACGGACAGACACATAGACCTTTTCCCAAAAATGTTCGTTTTGGATTCAGTGAAATCTCGGTATCGAATTTTTTGGTAGAATGCAATACTTTTCCTACTTATTGTAGGAAAATAGTAGAAAAAGTAGCAGAGGTAAAAAAAAAACAGAGGCAAGCGTTAGTATCTGCCAAAGGAAAATGAATATAAATATCTTGGGTATACCAATGGGAGAAATCGTGTTAGATTCTCTTTAACGCCGTACTCTCAGGATTATCCTTGGTTCACATCGGCTCCGGTGTTCTATCACCGTTCTTTAGTCTCACGTTACTTGAAATATTCACTTGACAAATATTAAATTGTTTATAAGTTTGGATAAAAATTATGCCGACAAATACTATTATCACGATAGATAAATATTCCACACAAATTGCTTCGTTGTTACGTAATTCGCGTCATTTAATAAATTTAGGAACTTAGCGTCCTTTTCTGAGTCGGAGTATTGCGTGTTCCCCCCTTTTATACGAACTGTGTAAAATCCACGCTTACGTTCACATGTATCAAGTTACTGCTTGCCTCCGGATTTCTGTACATAAAGCCACGTATTTCTATCTTCTCATTGGTGCTAACAATCATTCTCTATCTTTATTGGCTCTTTGATTGAAAATTTAAAATATTAAACGGTAAGAAGAGGCCTTTGCTCGTAGCGTCTGCTTTCTCTAAAAACTCGGTTCAACCCCTCGGAATATACAAAACGTTGGAGTTTTATGGTCCCACGCTCGTAAAAATACAATGAACATTTTGAAGCGAAGCTATGCTATTTCACCTAAATCTTGCAGACTTTCTTGCGCAATTACGCTTTTATTTATTTAACAATATTTATGAAACTTATAACATATTTGCACTTTTTGAAGGGGTTTTTATTGATATAGTATTTAATCCAATTACATTAAAATTGTAGAAAATCATCACGGGGCGTGTTACTTGAAGTAGTTATTATATTTTTACGTTATTTGCACCACGCTTTGGGCTTCAATTTGAAGTAGGTTGTATTGAAGGAGTTGTATTATTTTTCAATTGTTGGGAGCCGAACTTGACGTTGGTTGCAACCGCACGTATAGTACCCGCCCCAAGTTTAAAAATATTAACTTTGTAATTTGACTGTTTCTTTAAATATTATATATTTATGTTTGCCTCGGCTGCTTCAGTATTTATTTTTAGAGACATTACTGTCTTAGCAGGGCGTGGTGCAACTGAAGAATGTAGGCTTACACAGATTATAATTTTATTTCACTCCTTTTATTAATGCTTGTCACGATTTAAATAACACTTCACTGATATTGAGAGAGCTGTGAGATTTTTTATTATTAAACACTTGCACTTTTTAACACGTAAACTATTTTTGTCCCACACAAAATACGTATTAAATTTTTCGAGGACATATCTCACGTCCGGTTAGGAACACTGTCTGCAACCAACTGAACTCTAAATTTGTAAATTTTGCTATATTTCAGTTTCTGATTGGCTAATCCTAGCCCAATAGAGTATCTTCATTTAACTAAAGCTTTTTCTGGTTGTTGATTGGCTATTTTATAAACTGTCACAAAAATTACATTATTGCTTCCAAGAATCACAAGTAGTATGTTAAACTTTCAAATTCATTATTGCCTCAAGGTTAACTCATTGTTACCTCATTGTTAGCAACTTTTAACTAGTTATTCTATCAGCTCATACATTATTAAATTGCGTAATGCATTCACATAACATTATTGAACATGTACATATAATATAAACATTTACAATGTCTGTAATATACACTTTTTATATATTGTTACATACACATATTGCTTTAAGCCGGGCTGTGGAATTTACATATTGTATAATTAGACTGAAATTATTTAAGTGTTAAAAATACTACCTCTAATTATTCACTAATAATTCATAAACCATATTTAGTTAAGATTTCCTTTTTATATAGGTGTACTCAGGCGGAAATATCACTACAAACGACTGCTATGAAATGCAGTAAATACGCTTAAAACTATTTTTATCGCATTTCATAATACACCATCAACATTGACTGTGCAACATCAGTCATTGCTTTGAAATTATTATGCCCTTTCAATTTATCCATCCAAAATTTACAGATAGTAGCCTACCATTTATATATTAATTAATTGTTCTTCCAATATACCATGTGCAGGTTAAACATGGAAAGTTAAAATTAGACTGAAAAATTCAATGCCAAAGCCGGTTGGAACCACGGATCTTCGGTTTACTGTGCCGCCGCTCTGACCAATGAGCTACTAATGACAACATTCGGGCACAAGTGAGTCAGTTAGGGAATTTAATGCCGCGCCTGCATGTTGGTCAGAACAGCGGCACGGTAAGCCAAAGTTTCGTTGTTCAAATCCCGGCTAGGATATTAAATTTTGTGATTCTACCTTTCCCCTTATACGTTGTTTGGGCAGTAACACCTCTAATTTCGACCTTAAAACCAATTTATACTTTGGATACCGGAAGAAACAACGTATAATGTGTAATATGTCTGCTATTCTAACCATAGTTGCATTTGAGACTGATATTTCCATAGATTTGAAGAGTAGACTGTATGCCAATGCTGAAATGTATAAATGATGAAATATCAGAATTTCGTATGCTGATATTTTATTGAAACTATACCAGCATGTGGCAAAAAATCTATATAATTTCCTAAAAATTGGGCGGATGCTCAAGAACTGTTGTCAGGAAGAATAAGGAACGTATTATTAACCTCCTGTATAGACCTCTGGAACAAAGCACTGAATGACCTCGTAAAAGCTGGAACGAACAGTTTCAAAATTAACCTCAGAGCAGATATCAAGGCTTAATCCTTACAAAGGAAGAAGAAAACTGTCCTCAAATGAAACAGGTACCTAAATTTGTCCCACAAGATGGATAGCAGGACTATGCTTGACAACAGTAGGCGCCAGAATTCACTCTGATGAAAACATTGCAGTCCTCTACATGTTTTCCCCCAACTCCCACTGCACCCTCTGCCAATTCATCAGAACATCACCACATCCTTTCACAGTATATGCTTCCAGCTCTATCTAACCCTTTGGGTATTGCTCCCTACAATAGGAACTACGCTCTGTTTGTGTGGAAGGGGCTGTGTGACCCTTGTGTTTATACTGTACAGTCAAATGAAGTGAAAGCTACCACTTCAGAAAACAGGGAGTGTACTAATGAATTTGACCACGTACTCCATGTCCTTCAATCTGCTCGATGCTGCTACCTGATACTCGCTTAGGCTTAAGAGTCCTCGTCAGCTTACCTATGGACTTGTTCCTCTGTTCATTAAATGATCGAAAGAGCAGTATTATGAGAGCGGATTACAAATCTCTAAAGACGTGCTAGTGTAACGTATGGGTCAAGTTAAGTTAAATTATTTTCATAAAAATTACTTTTCTTTAGAATTTGGTCCATATGAAGCTTATTTCTTACATTCTTACTTCACTTAGTGCAACACAGGATGCATGAGCTGGACATTCAGTGCCAGTCATATCCTTGTGATATTATGTGGGTTGATGCCAACTCATAGAGTAGAGGTTCTCTCTCCATATATGGAATGTCCTGTGTGGGGGCGTCTATCTAGGATATAACACCCCTTTCATAAGTCTATGGGGATGGCAGTCTTGATAGGAACAACCCAGGTGCGGCCGGAGGCGCTGCCCAGATCAACATTTACCTTTGGGTATGGCAACCAGCGTAACATCTGCTCAATGGCACTAGGTAACTAGAAACTGATCTGCCTTAAATACTTAATCCTAAAAATGGCTTGCTTGCTCACTGTCTCGTTTATTATATTAAATCTGTTATCCTTTTTGTTAATTTGTCTTGCTATTCGGAGTTGCTCACCAACCCTTAATCCTGCTACGCTCCCAAATGCACGTCCTCAACCCCCTTCAAATCTAAGGCGTGACACTAGTACAGGGATGGGGAGCTGCTTCAAGAGGAGTAGTATGCCTTTATTCTCCTTCCACCCCCTATTGCACTAGAACGCGTTGTTTCACTCGTCTCGACATACAGTATATAACATTTTTATTCGTACACTACAATGTTCTGAGAAAAGACTTTAATATTTGTTAGAACACACAGTATAATTAATATTTTTCCATACGTGTTGAACAATATAATAAATGCTGTATTAAGAATTAACTAAATACTAAGATATGAGCTTACAAACTAACTTAAATGAAATCGTAAAAGAAACATGACAATGTTAGTACATCTTCTCTATTCGTGCATTAGAAGTACTAGTTTAATAACAAAGACACAAGGGTACCCCTTGGCTATAATAACTGTCTCACACCTTCTCTTCATAGAAGTAACCAGGCTTTTGCATTCTTCTGGGCTGATTTTATTCCATTCTTCTTCCACAACACGTTTACTCTGCTTTTACGGACTCGTTTCTTCAGAATTGTCCATAGATGCTCGATTGTATTCAGGTTTGGACTCTGAGGAGAGTTTGGGTACATTCCATATCAACCAATTCATGTTCAGTCTTGCCTTGTGTTTACTAGCATTATCTGCTGAAGCCTATAACCAGGGTCATGCCAATTTTCTGGGCACTCTTCTTTACATTGTTATTTAAAATGTCAAAATACACATATGTGTCTATAGTCCATAAATAAATTGTATATTACCAACACCGTTGGATGACATGCAGGCCCAGAGCATAATGGAACCATCCATATATTTAACTGTGCGGAGAATGTTTCTGGGGTCATTGTCTGAATTTGCTTTTCTCGAGACTCTGTTTATCCCATCTGACAAAGAGGTTAATCTTAGTCTCGTCTGACCATATTATGCTGTCCAAAAGTTCTGATCCTTATGAATGTGATCTTTAGCAAATGCAACTAGTTTCTTCCTGTTTGCTGCACTTACATAAGGTTTCTTCCGTAGTATTCGGCTATGGTTTCCAAACGACGAACAGTTTGGTCAGACATCTTCTTTCCAGACACATTTTCTACTAATGTAATTGAGGAACACTTAACTTTAGATTTTCTCGGATTCGGCTTCCAATGAAACGTTCCTTTCGTGCATTCAGTCTAACTTTCTTAAGGTTTTCTTTGTAAATTCTTTGTAGAACATTGCTCCCTAAATGTTTTGATACGTACTGAATGGTAGAATGCGGTTTATTTGCTGTTTGTCCAATTTTTCTGAGAGAATACCCTCTAAGCGCCAAGTTTATAATTACTTGCTTCAGATCAGAACGAAGCTCCTTTTGTTTACCCATTTGGATCATTACTGACAGAACGTATACGACTGTGACCGCAGTAGCCTAAGCGAACTTTGAAATACGTGCATGTTGAAGCTGTTTACGACGCAATGGTCATTCTTAACAACTGTACGAATAGGAAAATTGTACAACATTGGGGGCTACTTCTTTAACATTGCTGTTTCATGTAATGGTGTAGGTTTTGAAATGAATTTTTTAATTGGAATTTGTTTGAATTAGATTCATAAAATACGTATAAATGACTCACAGAAAAGCACAAGCTTTTAAGCAAGTAGAGAATGACTTTTTATTGAAAACCTGATGTGCATGAATAAGAATGTTATATTGTATATCAATGGCGGCACACACTTTCAACCTGCAAACTACACAACTAATTGGGCAGTATCTACAATATCTTTGGTCTCACCCAGCGCCAAAGAGAACAATTTTAAGGTTTGCATTTTTGTGATCAACTGAGCCTCAATATCACAATTCATTTCGATTACCGTCTCAGAGACGGTGTCACGTGACAGGCTACTATTTTAGGTGCAATATATTCAGTAGCCAATATCATGCACTCTTTAATATATTCCTCATTAGTGAATGCTTCATTATCTCAGCAATACGTTTTGAAATCCGGTAACTAGCACGCACTAAACTTTCTGAAACTGGTGGTCTGCTATATTTTTGGACTGTCTGTTGCTTTAGATTATCCAAAAGTATCATCCTATTATCCCCTTTGTAAACAAAAGTACATTGTACATTGAGACAGTATTTTATACCACAACATTGTAAATGCCAGAGTGATTGTAGTGTAAATTAACATTATTGTATGTCAATGATTTGAGATGTTTGTTAATTATAAGCATTGTTAGGAAATAAGTTTACACGGCCTCACTGAAACTGACAATAGGAGCGGGTAAGAATGTAGCGAGGGGGTGAGTTGTTTATTAATTAGAAGAGACAAAGTAAATGACGTCAGAGTAGCGCGCTTTTCATTAGAAATGGAGGGAATATTTTCCATAGAGCATATGTGTTCGTAATTTTGATTGGATAAAAAATAGACGCTAATGTTGGCGCGCTTTATTAACCAATAGCAGCTCGATTATAATCTTTAGGCATATCGGGGTGAGGGAGTATAAATTTCGAGCCAGAGACGGGTAACGCGCAGTTCTACAGAAACATTCACAAGTTACACGTCGCGCAGTTCAACAGAATCATCCACGGGTTACACGTCGCGCAGTTCTACAGAATCTCTCGTGTCGTAAAGTTAGTTAAAAGATGTGAAATACGCGAAATAATAATTTTGCGGCAAATAAGTGATTATAGTTACATTCTAAAATATAACAGTTTCAGTCAGGCGTGTATCAAAGGTAAATCTGTGAAATTAATGAAGTGTGACGGCAATAAAAGTGTAAAAACAAATTCTTTTATCAGTGTTATCTTTTAGTAACAACTCCTTTGCGTTTACACACCCTGTTCAAGAGATTTGCTCGACTGAGTAATAATAGCTAGCCGGAGGACAAAGAACTCAAAATTCAAAATAGTGAAACAATAACTGGTGCTCAGCAAATAAGATAACACGAAGTAACCGCGACAACATTATTATATTTAAGGTATGGGTATTAACTCGCTTTACATTAGCTAGTATATGTTAAAAGTGTATACACATATACGCATGTTTCTCTAACAGTATTTCTAATCAAACCTGTAAGTTTATCATGTCCGTAGTCATGTGCATGTGAAGAGTGGTAATGCTGTCTGATATAATGTTTCATATGGCGAAATCGTGTAGCAGACGATAAACAGGCAGCTTCGTTGCCAACCAGAATACAAAAGTCATCCCTTTCCCAACTTTTATTGAAGTGTGAGAAGTTGGTTTGTATTGAAGGAGTTGTATTATAATTCTTATATTGGGGAGCCAAACTTTAAGTTGGTTACAACCGCACGTATAGTACCTGCTTTCCGGTACCCTTCGCCCCAAATTTACTTTCCGGTGGCCTTTGCCCCCAAAAATTGTTAAAAATATATTAACTTTGTAATTTTGACTGTTTCTTTAAATATTATATATTTATGTTTGCCTAGTATTTTAGTTAGAGACATGGATGTCTTAGCAGGGCATGGTGCGACTGAAGAATGTAGGCTTACACACTCCATTTATTAATGCTTGACACGATTTAAATAACACTTCATTGATATAGAGAGCTCTGAGATTATTTTGTTAATTACTTGCACTTTTTTAAACACGCTAACTATTTTCTCACACAAAATACGTATTACATTTCTCGAGGACGCATCTGGCGTCTGATTAGTAACACTGTCTGCTAGCAACTGACTTCTAAATTTGTAAACTTTGCTGTATTTCAGTTTCTGATTGGCTATTCCTAATCCAATAGAATACTTTTATTTAACTAAAGCTTTTTCTGGTTGTTGATTGGCTATTTTATAAACTGTCACAAAAATTACATTATTGTTACTCCAAGAATCGCAGGTAGTATTGTTAAACTTTCTTACTCATTATTGACTCAAGGTTGCCTCATTGTTACCTCATTGTTAGCAACTTTTAACCTATTATTCTCACAGCTCCTACATTATTAAATTACGTAATACATTTACATAACATTATTACATGTATACAATAATATAAACATATATAATGACTGTAATATACACTTTTTATATATTGATACATACACATATGCTTTAAGGTGGGTTGTTATTGAATTTATATATTACATAATTAGACTGGAATTATTTAAGTTTTAAAAATACTACCTCAAGTGATATCGCTGTTTGAAGTTTGCCATGCTCATTTCTAAACTACACCATTTCGGCCGTCACTGTGTACGTGGTGATGAGTAAACATCTTCAAGGATAGCTGTGTAGAAGGGGTATTGGAGGAGTGGGTTTGTTACGGTCCCTCCGAGCTCAAGCTCCTCATGTCTGTTCCAGCAAAACCTTCTAAAAGCTCCGGTAAATTACATCATTGCCATGCAAGTGAATTGATCTGCATTTCTGTTGTAGGGGAGCACCCGCCCAAAATTAATGCACAGCATATACTTAATATAATCACAGATATGGTAATAAACAATAGAGAAACAAGGAGCAACCAATATATGGTAAATAAATCTGGTTTGTGAGGCAGTATTTTTAACACTTAATGATTTCATTCTAATTATATAATATGTAAATTCAATAACAGCCCGCCTTAAAGCAATATGTGTATGTAACAATATATAAAAATGTATGTAACAGTCATTCTATATCTTTGTATTATTGTATCCATGTGTAATAATGTTATGTGACTGCATTACGTAATTTAATAATGTAGGCGCTGTGAGAATAATAAGTTAAAAGTTGCTAACAATGAGGTAACAATGAGGTAACCTTGAGGCAATAATGAATTTGAAAGTTTAAATGCTACTAATCATTATTGGAGCAACAATAATGTAAATTTTGAGACAGTTTAATTAATAGCCAATCAACAACCACAAAAATCTTTAGTTAAATGAAGGTATTCTATTGGACTAGGTGAGCCAATCAGAAACTGAAATATAGCAGAATTTTCAAATACAGAGTTCAGTTGCTTCTAGACAGCGCTCATAACTGGACGTATTGCCTGCAGACAGATTTACTAACCAGATGCAAAAGTGTCCTCAAGAAATATAATATGTATTCGTGTGAGACAAAAATAAGTTTACATGTTAAAAGGTGCAATTAATTAATAAAAGGAATCTCACAACTCTCTATATCAGTGAAGTGTTGTTTAAATCGTAACAAGCATTAATAAAAGGAGTGAAGTAAAATTATAAGTTGTGTAAACCTACATTCTCAAGTCGCACCACAACCCTACTAAGAGAAACGTGTCTCTAACAATAATACTGACGCAGCCGAGGCAAACATAAATATATAATACTTAAAGAAACAGTACAATTAGAAAGTTAATAGTTTTTAAACTTGGGGCAAAGGCCACCTAAAAGTACATTTGGGGCGAAGGTTACCGGAAACTGTTTACTATACATGCGGTTGTAACCAACTACAAGTTCGGCTCCCCAACAGTTGAAATATAATACAACTCCTTCTAAAATACACCTTTCTCATTTGTTATATCCATATCACTTTCCCTACACTCTATCATTTAAGACTGTACACAAATTGTTCTTACGAAAGTTTATTTTACGATCTTTTCCAGTTCAATCGAGATAAACCTGTAACTACTTACACAGTTATAGATACAAAGGGAATAGCGATAGTCAAATGTTTAAGAACTGGACGCTACACGCTGGTCTTTCCATATTTTTCTCATGAAATCGCGAGAAACAGTTGAAAATCGACAGAACTTTAAAAGAACGGCTAAGTATTGAACAATTCCAACTATTTAAAGCAGATATCTCGGAAATAGTTATTTAAAATACATTGTGTATTTTTAGGATATGTACATGTTTTGTGTAGTACGTTTTCGTATATCGCTTAACGTTTACCAGTTATACAAAGTTCTTTGCTATTTCCAGAAAATTCAAGATATAGGTACATTTTATTTCTCATTTAATATTTCTGATATATGGTATGTTAATCAAAATAGATAGTTATTTTTATAACTAAAAAATTACTACAAATGTTCCATGTGAAGGGTAGTTTGGGGTGAAAGGATTTTCTTGAAAGCCTTCATGACACATCTTTGGAAGGTACTGAAGCTAAATGCCAAGTTTGGTATTTATCCGAATTTCCAGTTATGCTGTTCACAAACATACACACATGGACCTTTTTATAAAAATGGTTGTCTTTTAATTCGGGGGTCCTCAAACGTATATTTCAGGTAAAATCTCGCTATGCATTTTTGAGTGAAATGCTATACCTTCTCTATCTACTATGTACGTAGTACATGAGTATAAACGGAAATAAATAAGAAATTACAACAGACGTAAATAACATAAATATTTTAAACAATATTATATAACATGTAACATAAAATATATGGGTCAACATAAACGATACTTGAAAAAGCAGCAATGTAAAGCACCAGTCAAAACATATGTTACAATTATTGGCGCAAATATGCGCGTCGGGGCATTTTCATGTAAAAGGAGGAATATTGCCCAAGCAGTCCACTTCATTACTTACTATGACATCGTGACCTCAGTTTCTTAAGCAGTGAGATACTGATCTGGGACAGATATCGTGTGACGATAATGAGCTAACTACCATTAATTACTGCAAACAGCAGCTATCGGGAAAAGAGTTAAAAAAGTGGGAAAAAATCTGATGTGTTACACTCACATGACTTTCTCTACTCTTGTACAAACTATTTTTACAAACGCTTATTCTCCATCTACTTCATGTTAATCGAGATAAACATTTGCAGACTATCTTATTGCTAATTTTATTGTAGATGTAAGGGGAATATATATTTACAAGGGCAATATAGAAATACAGTAGCCTTTAAGCACATACATATCTCTTAATAGCTGGTTGCTAGGTGCAGCACCATTCCCTTTGCACAGATTAATACTCTTTGTATATCCAAAGACAAAAAATGAATAACGAATTCCCATTTGAGAAAATAAGTATTGAAAATTTTAAGGGAATAACAAGCAATATCTCTGAAAATGGTTCACTCAACAAAAAAAATATATATGACATAAATTGTGTATTTTAACACAATCTACATTTTCTGTGTAGTAAAATTTTGTCTATCTCATATGGTTTACCAGTTATGCAAAAGTCGTTCACAATGAAGAATACTTTTAGAGACACTCCCAAAAAATTCAAGATATACATTTTATTTGTCATGAAAATATCTCAAACATATGATATTTTAATCAAAATCGTTAGAGCCATTTTTGAGAAAATTAAAATTTTCGAAAAATCTTCCATATAAAGGGTAATCTGGGGTGGGGGGATTTTCTTGAAATCCTTCGTGTCGCATTTCTGCAACATACTGAACATAAATACCAAGTTTGGTGTTTATCCGACTGTTCGTTTCTGAGTTATGCTGTTCACAGACAGACAGACACACACACACGGACATGTTTACAAAATGCTTTTTTTGGATTCAGGGGGTCTCAAAACATGTATTTCCGGTGAAATCTCGGTATCGAATTTTTGGGTGGAATACAATACTTCCCCTACTTATTATACGTAGTAGAGAAAGTAATACAGAAACCACATAATTATTCAATAAGGGAAATAATTTGCTAGCCACTTTTACTTTTTATATTTGGAATAAAGTCCATCTAATAAACGAACGCGTGATTACATCATCACCTTCACCCATTCCAAAGATAAATGACATAGGGACAGGCTTAATTTCCAGCATTTCCCAGCACGAGAGAACAGCCGAATCAAAGACCATTTGAAGTCCAAAGGACACCTATGCTGAGATTAGCATAACCGGGTCAGGATCCTCACCCGACCCCTTACACAGTCTTTTTAAGGTTGTTAAAAGAAGCTCGTCCTCCGTGGTGTAGTGGTTACCATGCTATCCTCTAGTTACCGAGGTCGCGGGTTCAAACTGGTGGAGGGAGAAGTAAAGCCGGCACGTAAACTAACCACAAACCTGATAAAGAAACCTCTGAGAATATTTACAGGTCTTTCACGACTAATACAGTATGGGACGCTAAGGACCACAGCAGTTAAAGAGCGTTTATAAATAAAACTCTATTTAATTTTTGTTGCTGTTAAATGAGTAGAAATGGTTAAAAAACAGGTCTCTTACCATTAACCTTTAGAAATATATATTGATATAACTACTTTTCTCCTGTTTACCTCTCATATGAAAATTTCCATACATTCTAGCATAGGTCAGAGTTATTTCCTCCAAATTTAAACTCATTTTTCTCCGTTGTAAATCATTAGATGCCTTCGAACACTTAAAATCCTCTTTAACATGAATTTTTAAGTCATCGTTGTGAAACTTTGCATACAGGCTTTGTAATATATTGCAACTGTTCTATGATGTACGCCATCCTTCACCGAGGTGGCAAGTTCAAACAGAGGCAAGCTATTTTTATAGATTAAGAATGTAGTAAAATAAAACAAAATATAAAGCACTTTCTCTCTGTGACACTTATTACTTTCTCTACTACGTATAGTAAGTAGGGGAAGTATTGTATTCCACCCAAAAATTCGATACCGAGATTTCACCGGATATACATGTTTTGAGATCCCCTGAATCCAAAAAAAAGCATTTCTGGAAACATGTCCGTGTGTGTGTCTGTGTGTCTGTCTGTCTGTGTCTGTCTGTTTGTGTGTCTGTCTGTATGTCTGTCTGTGAACAGCATAACTCAGAAACGAACAGTCGGATAAACACCAAACTTGGTATTTAGGTTCAGTATCTTCCAGAGAGCGACACGAAGGTTTTCAAGAAAATCCCCCCATCCCAGATTACCCTTTACATGGAACATTTTTCGAAAATTTTAATTTTCTCAAAAATGGCTCTAACGATTTTGATTAAAATATCATATGTTTAAGATACTTTCATGACAAAATGTATATCTTGAATTTTCTGGGAATGTCTCCAAAAGTATTCTTCATTGTGAACAACTTTTGCATAACTGGTAAACCATATGAGATAGACAGAAGTTTACTAAACAAAAAATGTGGATCGCGTTAATATACACAATTTATGTCATATACATTTTTTTGTTGAGTGAACCATTTTCGAGATATTGCTTGTTATTCCCTTAAATTTTTCAATACTTATCTTCTCAAATGGGAATTTGTTATTCATTTTTTTGTCTTGGATATGCAAAGTGTATTAATCTGTGGCAAAGGAAATGGTGCTGAACCTAGCAACCAGCTATTAAGAGATATGTATATGCTTAAAGCCTACTTATTTCTATATTGCCCTTGCAAATACAAAACAAGGGGAACATAGTACGCCTTAAGCGATAGTCAAATCTCTTTGCATGTCAAAAGGTCGTTTCTGTAAATGTTTATCTCGATTACTATGAAATAGATGGTGAATAAGAGCTCGTAAAAATAATTTGTACAAGAGTAGAGAACGTCATGTGAGTGTAACACATCAGATTTTTTTGGGTAATAATCCGATCTTTCGCCTTAATGACTCAACCTTGAGCTCACGAATTTTCCGTTAAAGAAAGTGTTACGTTTCCGATGGATTTGGCGAGAGTGAAATATTTCGGATTTTCGTAACATACCTTTAAAAACCGCACCAACTGCACATGTCTGCATCAGTGAATAGGGGGTTAAATAGTGTAAAAATTACAAATAAAGAAGAAAATAAAGGAAGAATAGAATCAGGAAACCAAGGGGAAAAGGGAGGGAGCCAGGAAGGAAGGAACACTGTTTTATTTTAAAACAGGGTTAGGCGATTTTTCCGCATACGGGAGGTCCCGGGTTCGATTCCAGTGACCGCTCACTCTGACCCATGATTTTTCCTGGTTTCCCTGAAGTGGACAGGCGAATGCTGTGGTGGTTTCTTCTCTACCACGATTTCCTTTCCGTCATTTCCCTTTCATTCCCTTTCCTTCTTTCAGGTGTGCTTCTAGGCCTCGTGGTGTATGACGGTGCCGGACAGATGGCGCGGGTACATACTCACTGGTAAGAATACACCCCGTGGACACCAGAGAGCTGCTCGACTGGTGGGTCGTTCTTCACCCTCTCATGGCGTGGGACTTCCGTGCGTCTCTGTAGCCTGTCTGCCTACGACTTCTAGCCTCCTGTGTGGTTCCTTCACTTCATCCCTTCCTACTGAGGTTGGTAGGCACAACAGATCTCTATAGGTCGCGGTGCCGAGGTGTGCCTCTCCGTTGAATAACCTACATAACTTTTAGGCGATACAAAGCGGATGGCTCAGGCGGCAACGTCTGTGGCCCGCATTCGGGAGGTACCGGGTTCGATTCACAGTAGCCACCCACTCTGATCATGGAGTTTTGTGTGGCTTTCCTCTGGTCTCATAGGCGTATGCTGTGGTAGTGTATTTCACCAAGATTTCCCCTTTCCTTCATTTTCTGTCATTTCATCTTTCTCCCTTTCATCTTTCAGGCAGTGTCTCCGGTTTCCGTACTGCATCTGGTGATATACAGAGAGCATGGTCGCTGCGCTTTGGAAAGATTTCTCCCCACCAACGAGAGGATGCGTTGGCCTGCCTATAAGGGCCAGTTCGACGCCCTTTCGCGGGACTACGCGTCTACTGACGAGAGCGGGTGCTTCGCTCTTGAAATGATAGGGACTTGTGTGCTTCTATTTAATTCCGACTGCCTACGGACCTGACCTGCGGTTTCTTTATCTCCCGGGTGTGTGGCTATAACAGACCTAGTTAGTCGCAGGGCGAAGTGTCCCCCTCCGGTAAATGCCTTATACCTACAGGCGATATTTAGGGCCCACTTTTCTGTCGTTATAGCCAGAAATGAAAGTATTTTGGTATTAAAAAAGTACAGCAATACAATAAAAATAACATACGTTTTCTACATAAACAGATCTTTGGAGTGGGGTAGACTTTCTTTAAAACGAAACTCGCAAAAAGTTAACTGACAACATGAGTTTTTGTACTCTTCGGGGGCTTTTATTTTGATTTATACTGTTCATGGAAACAGACATTTGACATACTCATCATATTCTCCAGAAAGGCTAAATATGATCAACACATATACTTTCTTTGAAATCATAAAATGTCTGGGTTGAATAAAGACTCCTGTTATCTTACGTACCTAAAATGTATGAAATTCTATTCAAACAGCCTGCAGATACCGAAATACATTGGTGGATAAACGGTTTTAGTGCTCGTGAGTTATTTACGCTAGTAATATGCGATAATTATTATTGTTCTCATGTTATTTAATTTATTGCTTTCTCTATACGTGTCTAATATTATGTTAGAAAGAAAAAATATAGCTTAAATGAAACCAGATTTATCAGATTGTATGCATAAGTTTCTCATTTTACTTTATGAGAAATTCTCTGATAGCTTCAGAATTAAATAGTTGCAGACGTACCTAAAGGTTTTCCAATAGCATTATGAGATATCCATTCTGCGGGAGGTAGCGTGTCAAATATGCCTTAATCCAACATTCAGTGGCCATTATGTTGTGTAATACTAATGATTAAGTGCGTATTATCTATATTACCCTTTGCGACCGCCTGCTATTGAGGTGATTTAGTAATCTTAGTAATAGAAGGGGGATTGATCCTATTGGTCTCCTCTAATCCAGGCACACGCTTTGCTGCTCTGACCACTCCTACTCTACTAGTAATGTGATTGCAAATGGCATTAAAGCTGTACACAAAGCACGAGGGAGAGCCTCACCTGGAGCGGCGACCTTCCTCTGGCTACAATAACTGCGGTTGACCAGCTTCCTATCGAGCGAGGTAGCGCCGCGGTAAGGGTACGTATGACGGAGGGATCCCCGGAAGCGAGGCAGAGCACCGCAAGAAGACTAGTCGGCCTGTTTTGCTTCCAACGTGATCCCTGGGAAGGAGGGATGAGGGGAGAGACCGGAGGGGTGATCAGATCCGGATGCTGACGGGCGTAAGTATGGACGAGGCCCCTAACGTTTCCAGATAGAACGCATCCGACGCCCCGCGGTCCCTGTCCACAAGCCACCTCCAGGGTCCCCCGAAGCGGAGCCACGCTGAGGAGAGACCCAAGTGGTACCGCAGCGACCACAGGGAAGAAAGCTTTACAGAACACAAGCCACCGCCCAGCCGCAACCCGCCAAACACCGTCGTCTGGTCCGACAACCCTGAAACAGATGACAAGGAAGATGATGGGTACAAGAAATGAGAGGAAGGAGAGTCGTGGTAGAAGATGAACCACCCCAGCATTCGCCTAGCGACCCGAGGAAACCATAAAGAACCCGTGGGACGGAGTGAACGGCCGCTGGGGATCGATCCTAGGACCTTTCGAGTGCGGTCACAGACGCAACGCCTGAGCCATCCCGCTTGGTAGCGCCGCGGTAACGCATGCAACTCGCATTCGTAAGTCTCGGGTTCGACTGCTCAATCTGATCCCCACCTCGATTTGATAAAGCAGTCAATATTCCAGCATTATAAGATTTTACATGGATTTCTCGGGTAGCAGGCGAATGCTGGAGTGGTCTCTAATCCCCGAATTTCCTGTCCCTTCATATTTTTCCATTATTAATTTCATTCATCCTTCACACCGTTAGGTCTGTTTCAGAGTTGGAAGTGTCGGCGACAGTGTTCCGGTCCGGCGTGGCAGTGAAAAAGAATGCACTCTGTGAACTTTCTCCGTCCCTAGGCCTTGGACAGTAGCTGGTGTACAAGGACCATCCCTTAGGGACGTTGGATCTTGTGTGAGGCGGGGCCGGGTCTGCCTGTCCGACTGCCCGGGCGTCTCATATGGAATCTGTAGGCACCTTATCATTGCTGTGCCGTCGCTGCTGGAACCGCATGCCTGGTGTCTCCTTTCACCTCATCCGTCCCTCTCGAAGGTACCCACTCATGGGTGTAGGTACAATATCCGCATTCCCTGGATCGGTACTGAGTCCCCTCTGATACACATTCGATTCCATGACCACCTCCCTAGTAAACATGACATGAGCAGGCCTGCTGTAAACCAAACCAAACACGACTTAACCTTCTCTTGTTATGGCAATAGCCCAGCTAGGATTTGATTCTTGGAGGGATAGGTATATCACGAATCGCTGCGTTTATGGCGTCGAAATTTTACATGCGACTTTTGTTACCTTTCAAATTTTTATACGCAATTATGTCAGCTTTATAACAGATCCTTAAAAATGTACGACGTTTGGTCGAACCATAGCACCTGCAGATTTGGAATCTTATATTTACGAGTATGAAAAGCACTTGTCGTTTCGAGTTCGATGGAAATCGATCAGGATTAGTCAGATGGAACACCTACCACTAGGGCTCAGCACCATGTGTAGGCCCGGCTCTTGTAGGCTCTTTGTAACCTGTGGGAGAAAGGGATGGAAAGGAGATTTGAAGGGCGACCAGATCCGGACGGCAATGCGTGCTAGTAAGCTGGGGTGCGTAACAATTTCAGAGTGACGCCAATCCTGAGGCTGCCTGAGGAATTCTCAAACTGGGAGTCCCAAGAACGAAGCCCCTCCAGGAAGGGGCACCAACCGGCCTCCAAGCATGACGAAGAAATATTTACACAGCGCAAACTCCGTCGTCCCGCACCACTCGCCATCGCCTGGTCCTAAAAGCGTAAAAGAGATGAAAGGAAATGATGAGGACAGGAAATGGGAGTAAGAAGGAATGGGTTAGGCGTAAGTGTCTATTCGTAAACGTGATATAATCAGTTAATCTTATCTGCAATGTGTAGGGTTTTGTGGAGCCTTTCCTAACTATGTGGAGTTTGCTTGATGTTTTAATGGTCCTGTCTTGCTTCCATTTGACAGTTGGTTTGTTCAAAAATAACTTTTAACATCTCTGTAGGGCACTGGCAATTCTTCCACTGGAGGTAGCAAAGTTGCTTTTTTTGTCTTCCCTGTCTGCTTCCTCATTTCCTGATATTCAACAGTGGTACGGAATCCAGAAGAATATATCTTTTATGTTGTTTGTATTAATTTAGTTGTAAAGACTTTGGATATGTTGGATTAATGTTACGTCAGTAGAGCGGTCTCGGATACTCTGAAGAGTTAGGATTGCACTGTGTTTATGCTATTATGAAGTAATATAAACCAAAGCTTGTTTGACAGCATAGAGCTCACAGGAGAAAACAGAGAAGAAGTCTGGAACTTTGTACTTAAGTTTAGCATCCGGAGTAATTGTAGCACAGTCATTACCCTGATCAGATTTGGAGCCATCTGCATATATAAATATGTGTTTAACATGTATGTTACAGATTTTCTGGTATATTTGTTTATATATCAAGGAATCTGTATGTGATTTCTGGTGAGTTTTAACATCCATATTAATTCTAGGTATAGTTAAACTCCAGGGTGGAAAATCATGATGATCTCTAGTTCATTATTGGAGGTATTTTAATATTAAGTTCATGTATGATTTTTTTAAATCTAAGATGAAAAGGTAATATGCTAAAAAAATGGTAATGAAGGCAGGAAAAGAGTTCAATGTAGCGGAGAGCAACATTCGCGTATAGCGGCAACAGAAATTGACATTATTTACAACTAAAGCTGGCCAAAGGGTACTTGTATTAATATAAATGAATTTCAAGGACTAAATAACATAAATGTGCTGGTTTGTCATGAATTTTGAAGGCAAAGGAGGAATATTAAATTCTGATTCCAGGCAGACCTAACGATATAGCAGAGCCCAAGTAATAGAATTAAGGAGCATTGAATGTATGAGAGTCAGTTTTGGATAACTAAACTCCCAACGGAAGTGGAGGGGAATACTGAGAACATCCCGCCCGGACGTAGTAGCAATTTAAATAAATGACATTTTTCCGAGTCCTACAAACGTTTCTCTTGGTGAAAACACATCTTGAAAACACATTTTGATCAAGTTTTTTTACTTTCTCTACTACGTATAGTAAGTAGGGGAAGTATTGCATTCCACGCAAGAATTCGATACCGAGATTTCACAGGAAATACATGTTTTGAGGGGTCCTGAATCCAAATAAAGCATTTTTGGAAACGTGTGTGTAAGTCTGTCTGTGTGTGTCTGTGTCTGTCTGTGAACAGCATAACTTAAAAACCAGAAGTCGCATGAATACCAAACGCGGTATTTGAGTTTAGTATCTTCCAAGAATGCGACACGAAGATTTTAAAGAAAATATCCTCACCCCAATATCCTTTACATGGAACATTTTACGAAAATTTTGTTTTTTTAAAACATGGCTGTATCGATGTTGATTAAAATACCATATATGAAAGATGTTTATATGACAAATAAGTTGTATATCTTGAATTTTCTGGGAATAGCCTAGGAAGTCCTCTTCATTCGGAAGGAATTTGTCTAACCTTGTATAACTTGTAAACGTTAAGTGATAGACGCAAACGTACTGCACAAAACATTTATAACTCTTTAAAACACACCATTTAATTAAAATAAGTTCAATACTTGTCATTATTTTCAATTGCTCCTCGCGATTTCATGGAAACAGTATGGAATTTTAAGGCCAGCATATAGCGTCCAGTTCTGAACATTTGGCTATCACTGTTCTCTTTGTATCTTAACGAAATGTGTAATGTAGCTACTTTTGCAAAGGTTTATTTGGATTAAATGTAGTAGATAGAAAATATGCTTTAGTAAGAAAAGTTTTTATACCCACTAATAAAGATAGAGGTTAGAGAAAGTCATGTGAATGTTGAGGCAGTATTTTAAACACTTAAATGATTTCAGTAAAATTATGTAATATAACTATAATAAGAGCCCGCCTTAAAGCAATATGTGTATGTAACAATATATAAAAAGTGTATATTACAATCCTTGTATATGTTTATATTATTGTATCCATGTGCAATAATGTTATGTGAATGTATTACGTAATGTAATAATGTAGGAGCTGTGAGAAATAGGTTAAAATTGCTAACAATGAGGTAACCTTGAGGCAATAATGAATTAGAAAGCTTAAATGTTACTTGTGATTCTTGGAAGCAATAATGTAAATTTTTAGACAGTTTAAAAATAGCCAATCAACAACCGGAAAAATCTTTAGTTAAATGAAGGTATTCTATTGGATTTGGAATAGCCAAGCAGAGACTTGAAATACAGAAATTTACAGGTTTAGGCGGTTGCAGACAGCGTTACTAACCAGACGCAAAAAGTGTCCTCAAGAGATTTAATACGTATTCGTGTGAAACGAAAATAGTTTTAGGTGTTAAAAAATGCAAGTAATTAATTAAAGAATCTGTAGCGGGAAATGGTTGGTCGACTCTTGCAGCGGGCTGTTGTAGTGTTCTTCCTCGGCTAGTGATGCTCGTCGGTAGTTGAGTACTCCATTTCTACCTAATTGCTAAGTTTCTTTAATCTCAGGTTTTTAGTGGGTGAGGCAAGTTAAAAATACACTGCTAGCTTTCCCTTTATAACTGATGTTTATTTCATTATTCAAATAAATATGGGCGGCTAGCTTTTCCCATTTACTTTATCCCACCACTTGAATATTTATCAGCAGCCTATTTTCACACCCTTATATGCACCCACGTGCATCTATAGCACCTTGCGTCGGCGTGACTTCTTGTTGCGCTGAACTGGTAATAAGTAAGAGTGCCCCCCCGGCAAAATCTGGTCTTATATAGGGCGGCTTACCCACGCTGTCTTCTACGTTTTAAAATGTAAGTATGCTTCCTATTGGCCCTCAGGCCACGTTACCCAAGCATGTATGAAAATATGAGGTTTCAGAACCTTGCGCTTCAGCGCCATCATGTAGCGTCGTACCACTCTGTGCCAGGCACGGTCGTTACGAGTTCCAGGAATTCCCATTCAATTAGCTAGCGCGCCCGTTACTTACAAATGGCTCTGTACAAAGTTACATGTTGAATGTTTTAACATTCAGTGAATTAAATTATTGCTATACAATTCTTATGTATATGGTTCCCCTTTCATATGTACAATGTATAATATGTATGATACATCTATCCCCTTTCAAATCTCACAGCTCTCTATATCAGTGAAGTGTTATTTAAATCGTGTCAAGCATTAATAAAAGGAGCGAAGTAAAATTATAATCTGTGTAAGCCTACATTCTTAGTCGTACCACAGCCCTGCCAAGACATCCATGTCTCTAACAATAATACTGACACAGCCGAGGCAAACATAAATATATAATATTTAAAGAAACAATCAAATTACAAAGTAAATAATATTTTTAAACCTAGGGCGAAGGCTACCGGAAAGCGGGTACTATACGTGTGGTTGCAACTACTACAATTTCGGTTCCCAAACAGTTGAAATATAATACAACTCCTACAGAAATATAACATCTTCAATGTATAACATCAGATTTTTTCTCGTCAAGTTTAGCGTCCTTTTTAAGCGGTTAGGTCATATCGGACAGTGAATGAACGAAATAGTTGAAATAAACCTCAAATGGGACCGGCATTCCTAGAGCTTAGAGTTACCCGACATTCGTCTTCTCAGGATGAGAGAAAACCCTGAAATTAATTAATGATACTTGTACAGTTTAATTTAGAGTAAACATATTTACTCTGATCACTAGACTAATAGTGTTTTGTAAAGAAGTTCCTCTTATGTATACGTCTTAGATTTATTAAATTTTGTGGATTGTTCATATAATTGTTTCATGTTTGTATTGAGAAATATCTATACTAATAGTTGCAGTGCTCACAGTCTTTTTTATAGTGCAGTAGCGAACCTTGGATCGCGGCTGAGTTAAATCAGGAAATAATAGCGCGACACTAGTAAAGATGGTGCATAATATCTGAACTTGTGAATATAATTACAGAAATTCTAAAGGAGCTTCGCGTTACAGCATATACCCTGTTTCGTTTGACTGTTGAATCTGTACGAATGTATTATATACAGAACAATGAGATTTTCAGCCTAGGAGCAATAACTTTTATCTATCTTTAGAAGCAACAGAAATACTAACAGTGAGTTGCGGGTTCAATAATTTGTTTTTTACTGCATCAGATACCTTTCTCTCTTTTTATGTTTTCTGTTATTTTTCGGTCTTAATACCGGAGGCTTTGACTTCATAAACAATTATTTCTCTATTATTTACTCGGATACAATACGTGTTTAGTCTCCCATTCATACTTTCCATATTCTGAGAAGAGTAGGGAATTAATTTTAACCAAAGACATTTCCCTATTTCCAGCGGGAGAATAACTCAACCCTATGGACTGAAAAAGCCAGCATGTTGATCATATGTCGTCTCTTTTGGTATACAGTAGTTAGCAATCGTCTGTCTGAATGACATTCAGTTCCATGTGTATTCCCTAATGTTATAATAAATCTCATTTTTTTTAAATTCATTCTTATGTCTTCATTATCTTTAGGAACTGAACAGTGCAAGCAGACAGTTTGGTAAACACCAGGCAACAAGAAAAAAAATATCAAGACTAGTGTGTAATTGAGCGTGCTGAAAGGGTTTATGTTGTTGCGTCTTTTCTTTTTTCAATAATCGTCTAATTTGCATCTATTACCCTTATAAATGCATTAAAACACATTCTGATCCTTGCGGTATCTCTGTTAGCCAAGCCTCTAGACACACCACAATATCAACTAATCCAAACCGCTGTCTATTGAACTCAACAGTTTCCATTCGCATTTGTGTTATATAATCAAGCGTTCATTAGGTTATCTGCGGCATGGTTTTAGTCGAAGGGTTATCTATAGAGTTGGGTAGCTGTAGATAATTTTCTTTCAATGAAATACTGCCTTTAATGAATGGCTGCCTTTGTTTACAGCTTACAGGTAGTTACCAGCTCCATAAGGAGTCGAAATACCTATCTATACCCACAAACGTTTGCTCTAATGACATTAAGATAGTCCAAATGCTTAATTTTAAAATCAGTCATTAAAACTTGGACGAGATGAAACAGAGTTCCTGTTTTCCAATTCTCTAGAAGTGAAAAAAGAAGATTTTTTAAAAAAATACTACGTTTAAATCCGCAGTTAGATTGCATCTTAAAAGGGAAATACTGAAATCTGCCTTGAAATTTTCCTGACAGAAGCGATATGTTATAAAAATGCTGCATGCAAAATTATAGCTGTCTGTTTTTTCTGTAAACCTTAATAATTCAACATCACATTAGTCATAGGGAAGCAACATACACACTGACCAAAATGGACAGCCCTGGTAAGCGACAGAGTGGAGTGATTCATGCTAGAAGACAGGTACTCCGCTGCCGTTGCAGGATTCTGGCTTCCATGTCTAGACCTTGCGGTTTAAATTGGCACCTAATTCTTTGATTATGGTTTTCGTTTCACGCATGAGTTATTTCACAAGAACTTCAACCTAGGTTTCTTCATGAAGGATTTGATACTTCTCTTGTTAGAAATCCATCCCCAGGATTTAGAGGGGCGTAGCTGTATGACCAGACACTTGGACAGATTCCATAAATATGCTTAGAACCGAAGGTTGGATACCATGTCACAGCGCTCGTAAAACTCATTCTTGCAGTTTGTTTTCGTTAACACACGCATGCGCTTTGATGTAAAAGCTCTTCATACATAAAGCATAATGCAGTTACTCTTGTGTCATTTAAACAATAAATATAACAAACATCTCGGGTGAAGAGGTATTTATGTCTTCTTTAAATCAGGAGATCTCGATAGGTACATTGCCAAATCTTGAATACATTTCTTCTTTATTTTATATATAGAAGCTTACAATAAAAGAAATAAACGACACTCCGGTCACTACTCCTCAGTGGGTAATAACACAGTTATCTAGATGAAATGAGTCATTGCAGTAACAAGCTATGTTATCGTCTCATTAACTTCAGTAGTTAAAGTTATCGTTTACATGAAACAAAAGTCTAAATTATAGCGAAATTAGGAGCCTATGGAAGAAAGTCAAAATGGCAACTCTTTTCTGCTCAAAGACTAAAATCGTTTTCGTTTCTACAATCACGTCCTAAGAGAATGACATCTATACCGCTTGTAACCCATATATACAGTGAACTCTAGAAAATCCAATTATTATAGATATTTTTTTTGGCAACATTAATTCAATTGCTTAACTAAACATACTAAAACAATGAAACCAAATCTGCTTAAAAATTCAATGTCATAGCCGGGATTTTAACACAGTTCTCCCATTTTGCGTGCTCTTGAATTGAGCTACTATGACAACAATGCTGATAGGGCATTGAATTCCCCAATTGGCTAGGGTTTTTCTCATATAGACCACATTAGAGATAGCATTCTTGACGGCGACTTGCAATTCAGAAGTACTTTGTTACTGGGAAGTATGCAAGTTAGAACTTAGGGACAAAGTTTATACTATTATTATCATAATCATTATGTATAATTAATTAAATTAATTATGTTTTTAACATTATAACTAAAAAAATCGGATAAATACCAAATTTGGTATTTAGGTTCAGTAGTTTCTTAAGATGCGACACGAAGATTTCCAAGAAAATCCCCCACCCCAACTACCCTTTACATAGAAAATTTTCCAAAATTTCTATTTTCTAAAAAAAATGCATCTAGTGATTTAGATTAAAATACCATTTATTAACAAAGTTGGAATAGGACAATATTAACAGTGAAGAGTCAATTGATAAAATAAATGAGTCGAATGATATTAAAAGCGGTCTCATCATCGGCTTGAAGACGACTGAATGTTGCTTCACAACACAAAATGTATCTGACCCATGTGGACGATTGGAAGGACCTCAGGTGATAGTTTTCATAACAGCTGAAGGTGAACCAGAAGGCTGCTGGCCCGACATCTCTTGTAGTGTAGTGGAACTAGAAGTAGGATGGACTCCATCTTGAACTGTTTTCTTCTGAAGGTGAACCAGAAGGCGGGTGACGTCATCCAACGGCGGAATTTCAAAATTTATAACTTCTAAATTATTTTTAATAATGAATATTTTTTCCCAAGCATCCAACATAGATGAATTATGTATGGATTTTAATAGTTCAATTTCATGTTGTGTATTCCAAAAATGGCGGGACACAGCTGATTTGTAAGATCTTCTTGCCGATGATGAGACCTTGAAGCCTCGAAACTATCGTCCATCTTTTACCACCATGATGTAAGTGAAGGCTTTTAATATCATTTGACTCATTTATTTTATCAATACCATATATTAATGATATTTACATGGCATATAAGATGTTTATCTTGTATTTTCTGGCAATAGCTTTAGAAGTCCTCTTCATTCAGAAGGGATATTGTATAATCTTGTATAACTAGTAAACTTTGAGCATTAGACGAAACCGTACTACACAAGAAATGTAGATCTCTTTAAAACACAATTTATTTCAAATAAATTTTTTTTGTGACATAAGCCGTTTCCGAGCTATCCGTTATTATTAGTTCGATTTGTTCATTACTAGGCAATTCTTTAAAGTCCTGTCAACATTCAGTTGTTTCTCATGATTACGTGGAAGCAGTATGGAATTTTAAGGTGAGCATATAGCGTCCAGTTCTTAAACATTTTACTATCGCTGTTTCCTTTGTATCTGTAACGAAATGTGTAATGTAGCTATTTCTGCAAAGGTTTATTTGGATTAAAATGGAGTAGATGTAAAAATAAGTGTTAGTAAGAGTAGTTTTTATACACACTAATAAGTGATAGAGTGTAGAGACGGTCGTGTGAAGTATCACACCAGATTTTTTTGTTATTGTCCAGGATTCTCTTCCATGAGTTAAAACTGGTATAGCCATTACGTTATGGTATTTTAATTATGCCATTTGCCTTGTTCTGTATTCGCAGCCTAAAAATTTAAAATTAGGTATTTGTTCAATTATATTATCATTTATTATAAACTTGAATGTGCAAAGTATTCTCCTTTGAATCCCATAACTTTAGCTTTCTTTAATAATGATGGGACGATAGCACTATTTCTCGATACTCGATACCGATACTGATTTTTGAGTACCCATACTCGACGCTCACTTAAAACTGAAAAGGCTATTGCTTGTTCACTAAATTATGTTTTTATTGGTAGTTTTCTGTGTATAAATGCATATAACCAATTTTGTATTGTATCCTAATTCCGAGTGTCCTTTCTGTTTGACATCCTCCAATTGGCAGTAATTTTTACTTTCTCTACTACGTATAGTAAGTAGGGGAAGTATTGTATTCCACCCAAAAATTCGATACCGAGATTTCACCGGAAGTATATGTTTCGAGACCCCCTGAATACAAAAAAAAAGCATTTTTGGAAACATGTCCGTGTGTACGTCTGTGTGTCTGTCTGTGAACAGCATAACTCAGAAACCAACAGTCGGATAAACACCAAACTTGCTATTTAGGTTCAGCATCTTCCAGAGATGCAACACGAAGGTTTTCAAGAAAATCCCCCACCCCAGATTACCCTTTACATGGAACATTTTTCGAAAATTTTAATTTTCTCAAAAATGGCTCTAATGATTTTGATTAAACTATATGCTTACGTTATTTTCATGACAAATGAAATGTATATCTCGAACTTTCTGGGAATGTCTCCAAAAGTATTCTTCGTTGTGAACGACTTTTGCATAACCATAAGAGATAGACAAAATTTTATTGCACAAAAAATGTAGATCGCGTTAAAATACACAATTTATGTCATATACATTTTTTGTTGTTGAGTGAACATTTTCGAGATATTGCTTGTTATTCCCTTAAATTTTCCAATACTTTTTCTCAAATGGGAATTCGTTATTCATTTTTTTTATGTCCTGGACATACAAAGAGAATGGAGTACTCCACATAGCAACCAGCTCTTAAAATATTTGATTATCGCTTAAAGCCTACCAATTTCCCTTGCATCTACAAGATAATTAGCAATAAGATTAACATCTCGATATCTCGATTAACATGAAGCATATGGAGAATAAGCGTTTGTAAAAATAGTTTTTACAAGAGTAGAGAAAGTCATGTGAGTGTAACACATCAGATTTTTTAACTTGATAATGCCTCAGGATTATATCCCCTATTGTTGGTGAATAATAATTTCTTTGCTTCCCTTTTTATGTAACTATATTTTGTGGTGAAAACTTTCTTTTAAAAGATTTTCTATGCATATGGAAAAGAGTCGTATGGCATACCTATAAGCTACGCTCGTGACCCGAGTTACATTTACGTAAACACAAACTAACAGGTGCAAGGAAAGAACAAATATCTCCATGCGCTGTATTATTTCACGTCTGAAGTTCTGGTTTGTTTCTGCTGGAAACGGAAGTAGGTAAATGTAACGCTGAGAGTGAGTCAGGCTATTGCAGAAACGTGATTTATAACGGCAAATTGACGCTGTATGTGTACCTCTACTTCTTCCCCCATTGTTTTGCATGCTTTCATTTAGTCACAAGAATCTATGCAATATTGCATTGATCCACCCACAGGAAACGCAGTCAAGGTCTACCAAGAAATATAGTCCAGCAACACTTTGGTGACAAGAGTGAGGTAATGACGCGAAGTCTAGACTCCTTGCATTCTTTATCTAGCATAAAGTTAAACGCAACGACTTACAGTAATGTTAAACTTAAAAATCTGATGTGTTACTCTCACATGACTTTGTCTACTCTTGTACAAACTATTTTTACAAACGCTTATTCTCTATCTACTTCATGTTAATCGAGATAAACATTTGCAGACTCTATCTTATTGCTAATTTTCTTGTAGATGTAAGGGGAATATATATTTACAAGGGCAATATAGAAATACAGTAGCCTTTAAGCACATACATATCTCTTAATAGCTGGTTGCTAGGTGCAGCACCATTCCCTTTGCCACATATTAATACTCTTTGCATATCCAAGACAAAAAAATGAATAACGAATTCCCATTTGAGAAAATAAGTATTGAAAAATCTAAGGGAATAACAAGCAATATCTCGAAAATGGTTCACTCAACAAAAAAAATGTATATGACATGAATTGTGTATTTTAACGGGATCTACATTTTCTCTGTAGTAAAATTTTGTCTATCTCTTATGCTTTACCAGTTATGCAAAAGTCGTTCACAATGAAGAATAGTTATGGAGACATTCCCAGAAAATTCAAGATATAAATTTTATTTGTCATAAAAATATCTTAAACATATGATATTTTAATCAAAATCGTTAGAGCCGTTTTTGAGAAAATTAAAATTTTCGAAAAATCTTCCTTATAAAGGGTAATCTGGGGTGGGGGGATTTTCTTGAAAACCTTCGTGTCGCATCTCTGGAAAATACTGAACCTAAATACCAAGTTTGGTGTTTATCCGGCTGTTCGTTTCTGACTTATGCTTTTCACAGACAGACACACAGACACACACGGACATGTTTCCAAAAATGTTTTTTTTGCATTCAGGGGATCTCAAGACATGTATTTCCGGTGAAATCTCGGTATCGAATTTTTGGGTGGAATACAATACTTCGCCTACTTACTATACGTAGTAGAGAAAGTAAAAATTTTAAAGTATCAAAGGTTTATCTCATACATACTTCGATGCCAACGAATATCGAGAGTATCGAGGTCCTTTCACTAGTTTTCTTATATGATATTTTGAAATTATATATCTCACGTAATTGGTTTAAGCGATATATTGCTTGTTGCAGGTCATGTTCATTCATTGCGTTGTATTCAATAATACTGGCTCCCATAGTTGATCTTAAAAGTCTCCTTTCTAATGTTTCGATGTTCCTTTTATCGATTTTATTAAAATCCGTGAATCATTTCTGAGAAAAACGCACGTTAGATGTTACTTACTCTCTTACCTTATAGAATAAGAAAGGATAATTCGCTAAACTGAATACAGAAGCTCACCGCCTGAGTTATTGTTATTGCTCAGGTTTAGATTCCAGATTGCTCCTCGATATTGCGTGCCCAAGGAGCAGGACGCAAACATTTGGTGCGGGCGATATGAATAATTTGGCACGCTGCACCCCTTTTCTTTGCCAGCGACTATATTGCACTCGGAGGGTTGTATTAATATGCAGCGTGGCTGCAGGGGATGGAGCATCAAGAGGGAAAGGATTGCGGTCTGCAGTCCCCTTTCCACATGCTAATTACCATTCATAAATAAAAAGCGCGGATGCTATGCAACGCTCAGTACAGTCGCCTACATAGCTGCAGGCCTTCTTAGATGAACCCACACACTTTAACTTATTAATGAGAGATTAATGCAAAAGCAATTAACGAAAAAAGTTTAGAACTACTTCCGCGTTTTCTGAAGTAAGTACGTGAAGAATCGTATCTGAATGATAAAATATGTAGGATGTAATTTTCGGAGGGGACACCTCCCCACTGCGATCAACTAGATCTATTGTGGCTACACCCCCCGGGAGGCAATGGGTGAAGTGAAGAAGCCGCAGGAGGTCGCAGGTCCGTAGGGAGACAGGTTCCCAGAGCTGCATGGAAGTCCCTATCATTTCCAGTATGAAACACCCGCACTCGGCCTGTAGATGCGAAGAGATCGACGAAGCGGCCCTTGCAGGCAGACCAACACGCTCTGTTGTGGCAGGCAGAAATCTTTCGAAAGTGCAGCAGCAACCATGTCATCTGGCCATTACTAGAACGCACTACGGAACCCGGAGAGATCGTGACAACCCCAACATTCGCGTAGGTGACCAGAGGAAAACCACGAAAAACCCCAGAGTGAGCGGCTACCGGGAATCGAAGCTGGCACCTTTCGAATGTGGGTCACCGACGTTACCGCCCGAGCCATCCCACTCGGTATGGTAAGATATTTCGTGTATTCCTATTGCAAATATGTGTAGAGGATTACTCCCTAGTGACAATTACTGTTGGAACGCACGAATGTGTGATTTTGTTCTCTTTAGTTCGACACAATATTATTAAAAATTCTCACGTAGATAATGAGCTTTATATCACAGTATTTATCATACCACGTGTTCGATTTATAGCCGGGCCACAGATCGCGTATATGCGTAGCTCGCTGGCACTGCAGTGACCTCGATATGTTCCGCTAGCGCACTAGCGGTGAATGACCCGCTCAAGGCTACATTTATCAGCTGTGTTATACTGTGTCAGTTGCTGCGTTATGTTCGAGCTGTAAAGATCAGAGTTTGTTCATTGTGTATGTCAAAAGTGAAATATTATTTAAAATATCTTGTGTGTGAATTACTTTAGAATACTCTAAAGTAATTGTACTCTAAGCAAAGTAAGAGCTCTCTACTTTATTGTTACGGTTCTTGTCTTATTAGTCCACTGAAACGCCTATCTAAAAATTCACGTTTGTACAAATAATGTTTATGTGCGAGGCATACGTAAAAACTGAATCATTTAGAACATAAGTTGTAAGAACAATCCCCATACTATAGAAAACTTAGACAATATAAGAACAGAAATGCCAGGAATGTCTCGGCGTAGATAGACACCACTTATAACAAGGTTAGTACTCGTAATAGTGCATGTTAATATCACTCAAGCAACGCGGTGAATGGGTATTGATTCTTATCGATTTCAGATTTCAATACATACATTTAGTTGAACATCTCTAAGACTTCTACTACTCGGATTAACATGAAATTTGGCATGAATGTACAGTAATTTACTATAACTCCAGTGATATAAACAAAAAGTATATAAAGTATTTAAAATAGCCACAAAACGCATAACTAATAATTTTTTTGAGAAAAAATATAGTGTATCTAATATATACTTCAACAATATTCAAGCATATTCCTTTTAGGGCACTAAGCAGTGTCCATTCATAATTCGTAAGCTATATTTACTTAAATTTTTCTGACTGTATTCAAGAGAAAAACATTCTGAACCTTGGTAAACTTTTTTTTTTTAAATTTTGTGTGCACAAATATGTTTTTAATTTTATATTTTGGATTTTTCTATTAATAATAGTTTACGTTTGTAGAGTTCATTTTACAGTAAAATTTTTATTAAAATAAGTTCAGTAGTTTTAAAGAAAAGCACACCTAAGTTTGAAAAATTTGAAGTTACGGACAAACTGCATTTAAAGAAAAGTGTGTCATAGGTTAACTCCACCAGCTAAGGGGTATGACCCAGCAGGCCAGCATATTTAAATGGGCCATTTAAAATTTTAAATGTATAGATACTCTCACAATATATATATATATATATATATATATATATATATATATATATGATTTTAAAGAGGAAGATTTCTACTTCTTACTTTCTCTACTACGCAGAGTAAGTAAGGGAAGTATTGTATTCCACCCAAAAATTCGATAGCGAGATTTCACCGGAAATACATGTTTTGCGATCCCCTGAATAAAAAAAACATTTTTGGAAACATGTCCGTGTGTGTGTCTGTCTGTGTGTCTGTGTGTCTAAGTGTCTGTCTGTGAACAGCATAACTCAGAAACGAACAGTCGGATAAACAGCAAACTTGGTATGTAGGTTCAGTAACTTCCAGAGATGCGACACGAAGGTTTTCAAGAAAATCCCCCCACCCCAAATTACCCTTTACATGGAACATTTTTCGGAAATTTTAATTTTCTCAAAAATGGCTCTAACGATTTTGATTAAAATATCATATGTTTAAGATATTTCAGGCGGCGCCGTGGCCGAGTGGTTAGACCGCTCGCCTCCCACCGAGGCGATCCGGGTTCAATCCCAGGGACCTGCATGTGGGATTTGTGGTGGACGAAGCGGCGTCTGGGCGGGTTTTCTCCGGTTTCCCCCTCCATTCCTTCCACCAACTGCTCCATCATCACCTTTCCTTTCATCCATTTCACCAACATTTCGTTTCATCTACTTCCTTCATCCCATACCAGGCATCGGGCTGATCACTCATCCTGGTTGTTCTATCTGATCCATGAGTGTCTGCTCCTCGACGGGCCTCTGACCCCAGGCACCCGCTTGTAAGTCCTGGGGGGTGTAAGTCCTACATAAGAGGAGGGTAAACAGATAATGAATGAATGAATGAATGTTTAAGATATTTCCATGACAAATAAAATGTATATCTCGAATTTTCTGGGAATGACTCCAAAAGTATTCTTCATTGTGAACGACTTTTGTATAACTGGTAAACCATAAGAGATAGACAAAATTTTACTATACAAAAAATGTAGATCGCGTTAAAATACACAATTTATGTCATATACATTATTTTTTGTTGAGTGAACCATTTTCGAGATATTGCTTGTTATTCCCTTAAATTTTTCAATACTTATTTTCTCAAATGGGAATTCGTTATTCATTTTTTTGTCTTGGATATGCAAAGAATATTTATCTGTGGCAAAGGGAATAGTGCTGCACCTAGCAACCAGCTATTAAGAGATATGTATGTGCTTAAAGGCTACTGTATTTCTATATTGCCCTTGTAAACATATATTCCCCTTATATCTACAAGAAAATTAGCAATAAGCTGGAGTCTGCAAATGTTTATCTCGATTAACATGAAGTAGATGGAGAATAAGCGTTTGTAAAAATAGTTTGTACAAGAATAGAGAAAGTCATGTGAGTGTAACACATCAGATTTTTTATATTCGAAACAAACAATAGATTTTTTTGAGCTCAAACCACTACCCAGTCCCCTTAAGAACGGAACCCCTCCTCAGCGTAATAGACAGTGCTGGAGCACTGCGAACTACGGCCCGGCAATATAACGAATGCAGTGTATTTCATAATTTGTTTCATGTCCTAGCTATGAAAAACATACTGTGAAAGGTCAAGCTAATCGATTAGGACAGATATGGGAACTATGCGCTCCCAGAGCTCATAACAAACCTTCCATCCAGTACCCATTCCAGTTATTTGTCCTTACGTATACGGCGATTAACAACCAATATACAGTTACGGTTAGTGGGACACAGTCAAGCGTGAGTATAGCAAGTTCGAGCTGGGAAATGATTACTTTTTATTCAGAATGGCAAGGAGGTTTCCTTTATTGTGTTCTACATGGTTTCGCCATGTGAAGCATTATAAATATTCATGCAGATAAATGCAGACAAGATACAACTTCAACTATGATTAAAATATTTAAATACGTTTTCATAGAAACATATTAACGCTATGTATACTATAACGTGAAGAGAGTTCAAAATCATAAATTAAAAATAATAATGGTTCTGTTTATATAGGGGATACCGAGCGGAATGGCTCAGGTGGTTCGTCTGGGGCCCGCATTCGGGAGGTCGTGGGTTCGATTCCCTTTGTCAATCTTCCTGACCCATGGGTTTTTCGGGGTTTCCCCGGGTCGCCAGCTAATACTGGGAAGGATCATTACATCCCCCAACTTTCCTGTCCCCCCATTTCACCTCCATTCTCATTTCATTTCACCCTTCATCTTTTTGGTCTCTTTCAGGGTTCCAACTGTCGGCGGGAGGTCTCGGGGTGTGCATGGCAGGGGAAAAGGATGCTCTCAGGAAACCTTTGTGTTCCGGACAGCGAGTGGTCCCTGGGTCCCGGTCCCTCCAGAGGATAATAAGCCTAGAGGGGGGAGGCCGGCTCCACCAGCCAGCACATCGCGAGTACAAATCTGCAAATGGTAGGGACCCAGCCCTCGGCCTGTCGTGCCCCCTGTTCCGACCGGTCTCTGTCTCCTCTCACCTCATCTGTGACTCCCGGGGGCGTCCCGTCAGGGGCATAGGCACAAAAGATCTGCGTAGGTGGAAGTGCTAAGTCCCGCTTCATAGCTAGTCCAATCCTATCTTATAGGATACAGTTTTGAATGCTTTAAAGTAACAAACATTCCAAAATCATGGTAAACCACCGCTTCAGAAAATTAAGTATACGATATTTACCGGATTTCAAAACCTATTGCTGAGAAAATGAAGTCACTCACTGTTGGAAAATATGCTAAGCGGTGTTATGATACTGGCTGCTAACAATATTGCCCCTCAAATGGTAGATTCCTTCATAAATATAGGCCTGTCACATCGCTCTGTTTCTGAGAGGGTCATCTTGACATTGAGGTACAATTACCACTAAAATTAAAACTTTAAAACGTTCTCTTTGGCTCTGGATCAGACCTCCCATATTGTAGGTACTACCCAATAAATTGGCCGTGTTTACTAGGGGCATTGGTTACAATTTGAATGTGTTAGAAGAACTATAAGATTCAATACCGCTGAAACTGAGCGGGGTGCCTCAGGTGGTAACGTTTGTGGCCCGCATTCGGGAGGTCCCGGGTTCAAATCCTGTGGGCCGATCAATCTGATTGAGGTTTATTTGTGGTTTCCCTTATGTCGCCAAGGTAAATAACGGATTGGATATTTAATACCACGACCCAAAGTTACACCTCAGGTCTAAAACAATAGTAAAAATGAAAAATAGGTGGTGATAGCGAATGCTATCACAGATAATGAAAGCAGGTAGACTAAACGGCACCCAAATGCCATCTGCACGGCACGAATCAGAAGATCCGACTTACGAAGCAAGATTGCATGGTTACAAGGATGAGACCTAGAAGGCTAACTGTGCGCCTTTCAATATGAAAACAGCAGTTGGACTGTACGACAACCTAAGTCTATTTGCGCGGCACAGGCAGAAAATCCGGTTGCTATGCACTAGGGTCTCTGTGGACCCGACGAAGCGAGTGGTTACAGGTATGAGACCTAGAAGGCTAACTGTCTGCCTAACTATATGAAAGCTGCAGTTAGACTGGCCAGAACCCTAATGTCATCTGCGCGGCACGAAGCAGATTATCGGGTTGCTATGCACTAGGGACTCTGTGGACACGACGAAGCGAGTGGTACAGGTATGAGACCTGGATCTAAGAGTTCTCCACTAACAGATCCGTCGCGAAATGACCCTGTAGTTTGCAGGGGTTTAATTGTTGTTGCGGTTGCATCACGTTTAGGCACTAAATTTGAAGCTGTTTTAAATCACGCATGTAATGGATGCCAATTTACAGGAGATTGTTTCTAGAAGTGTTCGCCCCACTACGGTATAGCCCCACGCCTTCGCCCCACGTTTACTTTATGTGTAATAACTATTTAATGTTATTTATTTAAATATTATATATGTATGCCTCGGCTGCGTCAATAGTAATTTTGTAGAGCACGTATCTCTTAGCAAGGCTGGTACGGCTAAAGAATTAAGGCTTACACAAATTATAATTGTACTCCACACCTCTTTATTAATCCTTCACACGATTAAATAACACTTCACTGATGTATCCTACTATAGAAGTTTGAGATTACTGTTAGTTGCACTTTTAACAGGTAAACTTTATATTATTCTCGCCGTAATGAATTTTCATGTCTCACACTGAACCCGTACCGAACCGAACTACTTAGTTATGCTTGCTTGTAGCATCTACCTCCAATAGAATACTTTTGTTTAATTTAAAGCTTTTCTAGTTTTCGATTGGCTATTTATAAACTATTTTAAATATTACAATATTATTGTTCCAAGAATTACTAGTAGCCTTTTTAAACTTTCTAATTTATTGTTGCCTCAGGGTTACCTTATTCTTAGCAACTTTCGGCTTCTACTTTGTCACTCTGTTTGCTAAGGAAGGCAGCTTGCTTCTATTCTCACAGCTCCTACATTGTTAAACTACGTAATACATTCGCATAACATTATTATATGTGTACATAATAAAATAACCATTACACAATAACTGTAATATACACTTTATATATTATATTATACACATATTGCTTTAAGACAGGCTGTTATTAAATTTTAAATTATATAGTTAGACTGATATCATTTAAGCTATAAAAATACTACCTCAAGTTAAAGCGACATAAAATAAATAGAGTAATAAAAAAAAACACCGCTAAAGGGTCCCGCTCGTCGAACTTATGTTCTTGAATCCATTCTACCTAGTGTAACAAAATATAACTTGCAGCAGGAAAAACTTGTATCTCTGGCCACAGATGGTGCCCTCAATTAGAGCTGTCAAGGACCTGCGTTTTACTGGTTCGTTTCATGTGCTACATAATGAGAATGCTCGTTTCTTCCAGGCCAACTCGATCGAAAAGCAGCAACCAATGTACCGAGAGTTGGTCGAGCTTCGGATTTATAAGCTCTCTTGCGGGAAATGAGCATTTACTCGTTAAGAGATCACATCATAGCGATGTTGTCACGTGTATTGCTTCAGTGAGTTACGACAAATGAAAGACAGTATCATAAGCCACGTTCTGAGTTTTCAACTTTGTTTCCACCTACTGTTAGGGTCAAAACTTCTTTATTAGATTATGTTACACAAACTCCGTTTTGTCAGTTCTCTTCTGCCATTACAGCTAAATAACACATATATTAAAATATGTTCAAAAAATGTCATGTAAGTTTTATGTACAATTTCATTCAGACCTTCTGCATGTGTATAAACATTTAGTTAAATACCCATTACAAATTATATATAATACAATAAATTAAATAATTATTATTCTTTAAACTGCACAAATAGACCTAGCAGGATGACTACATGACTCTGTGTCCCGCATTCGGGAGGTCCCATGGGTTTTTCGTGGTTTCCCCTGGGTAGACAGACGAATTCTGGGGTGATTTCCTCTCTACCATGATATCCTTTTTATCATTTCCCTTTCGTCCGTTTCCTTCTCATCCTTCAGGTGTGCCTCTAGGTCTCGTGGTGTATGGCGGTGCCGAACAGATGGTGCAAATGCATGCTCACTGGAAAGAATACTCCCCGTGGACACCACAGCGCTGCTCGACTGGTGAGACGTTCATCGCCCTCTCTCGGCGGCTCCGATGGTGACGCACGTTTCTACGAGCTTGGAAATGTTAGAAAATCCGCGCGTCTCTGTATCCTGCATAAAAGTAAACCCTCTCTAGGTCTAGCTAATGAAATAAAATTGAACTGGGGTAAAGAAGCATATTAACTTCGGAAGAAAGGAAAGATTAGGAATGGCATGGTTTAGACTAGGGAGGGGTGAAAGGCACAGAAAATCACTGACGATTCTGGCAGGAGAATCTGCCCATTCTGTGACTTGCATGAGAACTGGGTACATATTTTGGCGGAATTTGCTCAGTGGGAGAACCAGCGAACAATTAAACTGAAAGAAAAATTCGTAAGTCCAAGGAAGAGATTGGCATGTTGGGATCTACTGGCTGATCAGAGGAACTGGCAAAACATTGGCAATTTCTTGGCTAAAGTGTGCGAAGCTAGGTCAAATTTGTTCAGTTAGTCAAAGGTAATTTATCTCTCTTTTCCTTTTTCTGTTTTGTTTTCTTTTCTTTTCCTGTTGTTTATGTTGTCACCATACCTTGTTTTTTTTAAATATGCATGTACGGTGAATGACCCATGCACTAAATACTTATGTAATAACTTCAATAATTTGAAATAGCACTTCAACGCTTATTTATTATTATTATTATTATTATTATTATTATTATTATTATTATTATTATTATTATTATTATTATTATTATTATTATTATTATTATTATGTCGTTTTTTTCGATAATCCTGAAGGGCTACCATACATCCCGTCTTTATATCCTAACCCATAAACTTCAGCTTTACTTTCTCTATTACGTATAGTAAGTAGGGGAAGCTTTGTATTCCACCCAAAAATTCGATACCGATATTTTAGTGGAAATAGATGCTTTGGGGCCCCCTGAAACCAAAAAAAAAGCATTTTTACAAAATGGTCCGTGTGTGTATGTGTGAACAGCATAACTCAAAAACGAAAAGTGGGATAAGAGCCAAAGCCCAAACCCCCTTTGAATGCCAGGGATAGCGCCAGCCGAGTGCCTCTCCATCCGTGGGGTTTTCCCATGAGGCCAACATCTAGAAGCCATAAGGGCCCCCCGCTTACGCGGAGATGGAAGTGGATACACCACTTACGCGCGTCATCCCCGAAGGGCGATTACCGATTACCTCGGTGGGGCCGACAGCAATCTGGCATGCCGTCCACCGGCTCTCCAAGACGGCACCGGAGGACATTGAAGCGTCTCATAACCCCGCTGCATGGAAAACCACACAGTCGTACAGTCTCCCATGGGTATCGGGAACCACTGCCCCGTCGAGACCAACCCAATCCGAACGGCTCCCCAACGGGAGGGACTCGAACGTTCGGCCCGACGTACTTCTAGTAACGTCAGAAGTACCACGAGTGCTGAGGAACCGCAGCGCCCGCACCACGGCAGCTGAAGGGGTCGGAACCACTCCCCTACGGGGTCAAAGATGAGACACGAAGATTTTTCAAGAAAATCTCCCCGCTCAAGGTTACCCTTTACATGGAACATTTTTTGAAACTTTTGATTTTCTCAAAAATGGCTCTAACGATTTTGACTAAAATATCATATGTTTAAGACACTTTTATGGCAAATAAAACGTATCTCTTGATTTTCTGGGAATGTCCCTAAAAGTCTTCTTCATTATGGATGAATTTTGCATAACTGTTAAACCATGAGAGAGAGACAAAATTTTACTACACAAAAATGTAAATCTCGTTAAAACACACAATTTATGTCATATACACTTTTTATGTCGAGTGAACCATTTCCGAGATATTCCTTGTTATTTGTTTGAATTTTCCAATACTTTTTTCAAATGGGAATTTGTTATTCCCTATTTTTATGTCCTGGACATGCAAAGAGAATGGAATGCTCCACATAGCAATCAGCTCTTAAAGTATTTGACTATCGCTTAAAAGCTTACCATACTCCGCTTGCACCTGTAAGAAAATTAGTAATACGGCAGTTTCTGCAAATTTGTAACGCTACAGAATTTTTAAGAAGTAATTTTCAATTGTGCCGCTCGACTCTAAATCGGAATTTCACGCCAATTTAGACTGCAGTAAAACTTCAGTGTAGCAAACAGACTGGGCCTTCCTCTGGTCTGGTCACTCTGGGCGTTCGAACAGGAAATGAGACACATACCCCCTCGGTATACCAAACGAAATGGACTGAGAGCGAGACACCGGTCGAGTTGTGGTATGCCCAATTCGCCCCTATACATAAGCTCATTTGTGACCAAAAACTGATTCGTTGGACAGCTCTACCATCAATGTCAGTAAGTACAATGGTTTTGTGGGTTAGTAATCAGACGGAGGAGCCTCTAGTATAACTGGACCAGAACACCACACGTAGTTCATCGCGAGGCCTTCCAGCATGACCACTGGTAAGAAGGGATGATGAGGTCCCTAACGATTATAACTTAGCAGCAATCCTGACACCGGCTAGCCCTGCCTATGCCAACCGCTACCTGGGGGTGCCTGGAATAGATGAGACAGCTCACAGGAAGGAAGGGGTCCTTGCCATCCCACAAAATGCCATAGAGAAACTTTTCCATAGCGCAAATTCAACGTTCCTGCAGCAACCCACCAACAGCCGTCGCCTAACAGATGATGGACAGGAAATTCGTGATAGAAAGGCATTCGTCTACCGCCTCGGAGAAACCACGAAAAAGCTATGGTCAGAGTGACTGGCTGACGGGAATCAAACCCCGGACTTCCTGAATGCAAGTCTCACAGTTTAACACAGAGTCATCTCGCTGGGTATTTATTTTATGGGTTTACTCATACTTTTAAAACTGCCCACTGCATTATCCAGCGTTACATACTCACTCTGCAAATTTGGAGAAACTAAACGAACATAGTTATAAGGACTGTGAACTACATTAATCTGTTTGTGCCATTTGCAACTTATGACGTTCTTAAAAGACATTGGCTCTGAATACTTCAATCTTGCCTACTGCTGGAACGTACAGTGGCTAAGTAGGGTATACCAAACGCCATAGATTTTTTTAAATTATAAAGTAGGTGGTGGGCGGCGCCGTGGCCGAGCGGTTAGACCGCTCGCCTCCCATCCAGGCGGCCCGGGTGCAATCCCAGGGACCTGCATGTGGGATTTGTGGTGGACGAAGCGGCGTCTGGGCGGGGTTTCTCCGGGTTCTCCGGTTTCCCCCGCCATTCATTCCACCAACTGCTCCATCATCACCTTTCCTTTCATCCATTTCACCAACATTTCGTTTCATCTACTTCCTTCATCGGGCTGATCACCCATCCTGGATGCTCTGTCTGATCCATGAGTGTCTGCTCCACGACGGGCCTCTGACCCCAGGCACCCGCTTGTAAGTCCTGGGGGGTGTAAGTCCTACATAAGAGGAGGGTAAACAGATAATGAATGAATAAAGTGGGTGGTGCAATCTGTAATGGTTGACCTATCTTCTCCTACTTCCGTATTTTCATTGTTTTCTGTTTCCATTTTATTTTGTATATTTCTTTTTGAATTGCTCAATTTTAATTTACCACTTCTTAACAGCATGAAATTATCTTAATTACAATATATTTTCTTAACTATCTTTACAATTATATATAATACTGGAATTTTCTGACCTTTTGTTCTGGCTGTTACAGTAAACCTTTTTATTCCGGTGCTCCCTTGTTGATTCTTGTTGAATTGTTGACTGCGTGCCCCGAACTCCTGAAAGAATTGTTGCTGTATTTGGATGATGTTGACGATTTTGAAGTTCTGAGACGAAGTCTTGTAGTTTCGTCGATTCTGGTAGTCCTATGTTGTTCGTTGATCTCTTCTTTTCAGATGTTGTCACCAGTTGTTGTCTGTTCGAGCTCCACGCAGCTGGGCGCCAATTTGAAGAAAGATATTGTCTTTACGTTGGAGTTGTTTATTTATTTAGCCCCACGTTGGGCGCCAATTTGAAGTAGGTGGTTTGCTACGTTATTTGCACCACGCTTTGGGCGTCAATTTGAAGTAGTTAGTTGCTGCTACGTATTGAAAGTCAGTTTGTAGATGCTGTATTATATTTCAACCGTTGGGGAGCCGAACACTTGAATTAGTTGCAACCGCACGTATAGTAAACAGTTTCCGGTAGCCTTCGCCTCAAATGTAGTTTTAGGTGACCTTTGCCCCAAGTTTAAAAAAATATTAATTTTGTAATTTGACTGTTTCTTTAAGTATTTAATATTCATGTTTGCCTCGGCTGCGTCAGTATTATTTTAGAGATATGGATATCTTGGCAGGGCGTGGTGAGACAAGAATGTAGGCTTACACAGATTTTAAGTTTTAATTCATTCCTTTTTCTTAATCCTTGACACAAATTAAATAGCACTTCACTGATATCGACAGCTGTGAGATTCTTTTATTTAATACTTGCACTTTTTAATACGTATACTACTTTCCTCTCACACGAATACGTATTACATTTCTCGAGGACGCATCACGCATCCAGTTACAAATACTGTCCGCAGGCAACTGACTAGACTTCAACCGTCTAAACTTGTAAATTTCTGTATTTCAAGTCTCTGATAGGCTAATCCTACTCCAATAGAATACCTGCATTTAACTAAAGCATTTTCTGGTTTTTGATTGGCTATTTTTATAAACCGTCACTAAAATTACATTATTGTTACTCCAAGAGTCACAAGTAATACTGTTAAGCTTTCTTACTCACTGTTGCCTCAAGGTTACCTCTTTGTTGCCTCTTTGTTAGCAACTTTTAACTTATTTCTCACAGCTCCTACATTGTTAAATTACGTAATGCATTTACATAACATTATTGAACATGTTTACAATAATATAAGCATATGCAATGACTGTTACATACATTTTACAAATTATTACATACACATATTGCTTCAAGATGGGCCATTATTGAATTTATGTATTATATAATTTAGACTGAAATTATTTAAGTTTTAAAAATACTGTCTCAATTACCTCCAGAAATTTCGTAACTTCTTAAAACAGGCAGTATTGAAAATGATTATAAATTCGATATATGTATAAAGTTCTTAATACGATGTACATAATATTTTCTGAGAAATCTTTGTTATATTCCGATGCGTTTATGATTATACTTACAGGGGACCACTTCACAGAATTATCTGATCCTCAGAGGATTAGTGATCTAGCCTTTTTAACAAACCTTACGCATTACCTCAATTATCTAATACCCAGCTCCAAGAGAAAGGTAAAGACGTGCTAATCATGAAGGCATTACAATTATGTCCAAATTACAGCTATGGAACCATCAACTTATACAATTCATGTACCCATATGCGTGTTTAAGTTCTCTGGAAACTAGCCTCTGGAAAAGCCTTTACAGCGGGGTAGGATAGGACACGGACCGGAAAGGGAGGGCGGCGAGGCTAGGAGGTACAACAGGCAGAGAAGAGGGTCCCTACCGTTTAAGATTTAAACTCCCCGGATTACAGCTGGTGCAGCCGGCCTGTGGGCTTACGCATCTCCTAGGGTCCCGGGGCTTGGAGACCTCCCCCATTCCGAGGGACGAAGGTTTACTCGGAGCATCCTTTCCCCCTGCCATGTACATGCTGAGACCTCTCGCCGACACTTGCAACCATGAAATGGACCAAGCAGATGAAAGATGAAGTAAAATGAGAATGGGGTGAGTGGAGGGACAGGAAATTCGGGAAATGAAATGATCCTTCCCAGCATTCATCTAGTGATCCGGAGAAACCCTCGAAAAAACCCATGGATCAGGAGTTTCGGTCGCGGAAATCGAACCCTCGGCCTCCCTAATACGGGTCACAAACGTTACTGATCCTGCTCGGTAAGCCTTTATAGTGAATCTGAAGGATGATTAGAAGATCTTCCATAATGCAAAAACATGCACGGCTATTTTATTCTATTGTATTTTAATGTAGTAGGAGCTCCACTGCGTTTAAAATTAGAATTAATTACAAAATAACACTCGCATGAAATCAATGGGAAAGCAGGGCTTGGAACTCTTAACAAGTTGACAATAGACTTATACCCCAAGTTCATATACAGGATGTGTTTCAGAAATACTTTTACAAACTTCGGGTATGGGTTCCTTACACCACAAGAAGGAAAAAATCTCATATGAACATAATCCCATAATCCTTTGTTTTCTCGTTAGGAGGTGTTCAACACAGTGGTACACTTAACACTCAAAACTCATAATAAATGCTCGAAATGCCCTCCTCTTGCTTCTATGCGTGCCTGTACTCATCGAATCATGGAATGTCGCACCCTGTCAAAACCTCCAGAATGGTGTCGAATGGTTTCCAGGCTTCCATAACACGTCGATGAAGCGTTTCTGCATCCCGGGTGGCTGCTCCATAAACCAATGATTTAAAATGCCCCCCAGAGTTAAAAACCACAGGATAGAGAACGTGCAAGCCATGGAACTGGTCCTCCTCTGCCTATCCATCGGTCATGGTAGTGCATCTGGAACAATGCGACTAAAATGTGCCGGAGCCCCATCATGCATAAACCACATGTTTTTTTCTTATTTGCAGGGGCACATCTTCGTGAAGTAAGTCGCGAAGAGTGTGCTGGATAAAGTCCCTGTAGACAACACCAGTAAGACGTGCTGATAAAACGAATGGACCTACTAGACAGTCACCTACAATGCCAGCCCACACATCCAGACTAAACTGTTGCTGATGTCTGGCCTGAAGCACACATGAGGATTACGATCTGACCATACGTGTACGTTGTAGAAATTAGTAACTCCATCTCTCCCAAACGTTGCCTCGTCTGTAAACAAAACTGACGAGACAAACAATGGATTGCCTGTTTGTGCTACGAACCATGGCAAAAGTTATCCCGTGGTGGATAATCGGCAGGGAAAAGTCCCTGCACATGTTGAATATGATATGGATACAGGATCTGCTCGTGAAGTACCCTCCATGCTGTCATGTGTGATGTACCAGATGCCACAGCCAATTTGTCTTGTACGATACCTGGATCGTTTTCGACACACTTTAACATCTTTTCTTCGCGTTCCGGCGTAGGAACAACTCTTGGTCTTCCTCGATCAATAGTCCGTGGTGCAACGGTTCCTGTCTCAGCAAGGCGACGATAAACAGCGACAAAGGTTGGACGACTCGGTGGTCTTCGGTCTGGAAACTCCATCTGATAGAGCCGTGCAGCCTCGCGTCCATTACCATTCGCGCGACCATACATAAAAATCATGTCTGCCTGTTCACGAAATGAATATCCAGCCATGGTGGAACGAAACACGTGCAGTTAACTCACTACATGTACACAGTTGAAACGTTGAAGACAGACTAATGACAAATGACAAACGTAAACAAATCTCCATGGCAACACTTCGCCATCTACCATATGTAGTACAATGGATCAACGCCTTCTATGAATGCATAGAGAAATGAAGTTTTGAGGTTGGACCCCGAAGGCCGTTGAACTCACACTTTTTTGTGACAGGAATAACGCGAAAACCAAGGATTATGGGACATATGTTCATATGAACTGTTTTCCTTCTTTTGGAGGAAGTTTGTAAAAGTATTTCTGAAACACCCGGTATATTGCAGGGATCACTGCGGCAATGCTTGGTTCTACATATACGTGCAAAGAACTATTTTGAAATTGAACCACTTCAAATTTTATATATGCTCCTGAATAAACGAGGCGACTTCGTTGCGTCGTAATTTACGCACGAATGCAGGGAGCTAGCGCGTATCTTTCAGGTTGATGGTTTTTGTCGTCGCCCATAATACATGCTATGCTAAGACATAGTAACAACAGTCTTGAGTAGTGAGCCGGTTATAGTTACCTTATCGTCTCTACATAGGTTGCTATAGCCGGCGCCAGTCAAGGAGGTGATTGACAGTTAATAACCAAATGGCGGAAAGCTTTAAATGAATGGGAGGGGATGAATACGTCATAACGGTCGTCATAGCAGCGATAGAACTAAGACGTTTCCATAGAAACGATAGAAGCAAAAACCTTGTTCTTTGGCAGCGAGTATAGTATCTTTTGTTGCCCCCAGGGTTGGACATTTAATTGCTTTTGCTCTCCAAGTGGCTCGAGTGAATTCCCGGCCCAAGCATTTCTTTAGCCGGGAACGTGTAATCAAGTTCTTGTAGGTAACCCGGGTTGAGTGTTGCTGGGTAAGCTTCTTTCTTATAAGTTAATTTTTTCCTGGTGTTAACTTTGGCCGACGTGCAAGTTCTGTAATTTTGGGTACTTGCCGGACATGATAATTAGCGAAACCAAACGGAAAGTTTTATACTTTAAACTCTTAACTTTCTTGGCCACGTTTATTGGGTATGGGTTGTTGGAATTATTAATTCTTTGGGGTGAATTTCCCCGTGTCCTTTTTAATTTTGTGTGGGGGTTTCAAAGTTTATATTTGTTTACCAGCTTTATACATTTATATTTCTATATACCATATTACGTCTTTCTCAGTATATATTTATTAACCATATTTTATGCATTTATATTTCTATATTTCTTTACATGTCTTTTAGACTTCTTTATTTGCTGTTAAATATTTATAATATAAATATTGTGACGTATAAATAATTTGGGAGTTACTTTATTGGTCTACATTGTCATTACCAGACACATTGTTTACGTCACTCTTGACTGGTATCTTTGCTAGCCACGAGTGGTGGGAGATAGCGTCTGTCTCAGGATTTCGTGAAGAACGGACAGGGCTTTAGATCGGCGGACATCTCCTCCTACCTTCCATTTTTAATAATGTAGGAACCCCAAACAGTTGGGAAATAAATATAGGAATCTGCGAGTAGATTTATTTTATGGATTTTGTGTAGTAAAAACCCACGCCTTCCTCTTAACCTCCACACCACATTTCGGTCCTCCGCAGACAAGTAGGTTTACGTCCCCTCAATGTGTGTGCTGGGTACTCAAAATCAATTTAATTTTCATGTGAACTTTTAGGCCATCTACCCACCATGTAACAATATATATTGTTACGCTAATTTTATTTCTTTTAAATGCTGGCCAATTTGAGTAACGCTTAGAGAGCTAGGAGGGCATTTACTTTGGCATATATTCTTTTGTACGCGGATGACATTGTAATTCTTTCTAAAACGATAAAAGGTTTGCAGTCTGGTTTAAACGCTCTTCGACAATATTGTAGGCAATGGGGTATGGAGGTAAATATTCTTAAAACTAAAACAGTCACCTTTAAAAATGGATATGTGTACGGTCAACATGAAAAGTGGACCTACGGGGAGGAAGAAATTCAAAATGTTAAACACTTCGATTACTTAGGAGTAAGGTTTGATATGGGCGGAAAATGGAACAAGAACATGGAGTTTATAAAACACAAAGGGATTGGGCAACTTTCTGAAGTATTAAGGATATTGATCCGGGTACCAGATATGCCAGTAAAAACATTACAGACCATGTATGAAGCAATGGTTAGGTCCTCATTACTATACGGCAGTGAAGTGTGGGTATGGGAGAGGGTGGATAATGTAAATAAAATACAATGCAATTTCTGGAAGCGCATTCTAGGGTTGGGGAGGGGTACTTCAAACTACGGAGTTCTTCGGGAGGTAGGATGCTGGGAAGATGCTGTATTTGCTAAACTAAACGTAGTTAGGTACTGGCTGCGAATAATTAAAGGTGATCAAACAACTCTGAGAGCAATATGTTATCGTCATCAAATGAACAACATAGAGCATCCAAAATGGTGGGCGGCGGGGTTGCAACGCGAATTATCAAAAATTGGCTTAAATGATATCTGGCAAAGGGGTAATGAAAATACACACAGTGCCGTAAGAAAAGTCAAAAGACGACTATGCGATATAAACAGGCAGAAAATAGAATCTGAATGTAGACAAAGATCAACATTGGAGCTACAAAATGAAATAAAAACTAGGTGGGGTAAGGAAACATATATTTTGGAATTAGGTATAAAACAGAGCACTGGAATTGCATGGCTTAGGTTGGGAGGGTGGAAAGCTCGCAAGATTGTTGCTGATGACGATGGCAGGAGGATTTGCCCATTATGCGGGGAACAAGAAGACTGGACGCATATTTTGGCAGCATGCGTGCAGACGGAGGGTATTAGGAAAAAACTATTGCCGGAAGTATTTTTGGCTTCCAACAGACGGAGGACAGCATGCTGGGACTTGATTCTAAACAGCCAAAACTGGCCAAGCTTGGGCACATACTTAATGGAAGTACGTGTACTAAGAGATAAGGTGTTTATGTAATTTTTCTTTAAACATATGTGATGCTTGAGTACTTGTGCGCGACGGTGTGTGTGTGTGTGTGTGTGTGTGTGTGTGTGTGTGTGTGTGTTTGAGTGTGTGATTCAGAGTGTTTTTTTCAATTTTATATGTATGTATATAGTGCGGTGATTATAAAAAAAATAGTTGTTTTCTGGTTGATACTGCAAGTCACGTATACAGACCAGGTATTTTTCTAGAGAGCATGTACGGTCTTATGACCCATGTGACTGTGTTATGCAATTAATGTAATTCTAAATACTTAATAAATACCACCACTACTACTACTACTACTACTTTGGCAAATGTGGGCAGGGACTGAGTGGTGTCGTGAGCAATTTTGCCATATTTGATACGAAAGTGTATTCCATATGTTTGCTTGTACCGATTAGCTATTTATGAACGCCTGATTTTAAAACAGTTATGAGTAACTATATATGCAAACTCCTTGGTTTAACAAATTGTGGCTTAATGTTTCCACGAGTGTACGTTTACTCTGTTCAGTGCTTTCTTGTATGATTTAAGATGTTCCGTAAGTTTGTTCAATAAATTTAATCAATTTCAGTCCGTAGAGATTATTGTATAAAAAACCTGAGGGATGGTGGCATTACACCTCCTTGAGTTAGGTTTGTCGGTTACCCTCTCCTGATCTGTGCTTCCGTGAATAACAAAATGGCAAATCCTTCAAAAGATGTGAAATTACGATTCACCACATACCCGAGGTATGTGGCGGTGCAGTAGGACGAAAGGTGGGATGAGAATGCCATTCTACCCATTCGCAAGACCCCATCCCTGGCTTTGGATAAACGAAGCGAAAGGATCTATTGTGATGCAGCAGAGTTCGGAATGTTCCACCACCCTTCACTTTCTTCTTCCTCCTCCTCCTCCTCCTCCTCCAAACCCTGGCTAGTATACTTGGTGTTAATTTCAAAGTGTGTCCAGATATACCATATGACGGCACTTGTCTAGCCGATAAACAGAGTTCAATTGAATTGAATAAGGCTGGTACTTCCGCAGAGGCGTGTGACTTAGGTGTCGGAGAAGTTGCCTGATAAGAAAGTCGTTTAAGCCTTAACGTGAGATCCTTCGTAGCAACAGACGGCGATATATTGTTAAATGCTGTGTAGAGGCCCAAAGTTTCACATGAAAAATTAAATTTATTTTTAGTACCCAGCACGCACATTGAGGAGACGTATACTCACTTGGAGTATACGCCTTCCTCTTAACATCTACACCAAAACCTGGTGTAGATGTTAAGAGGAAGGCGTGAGTTTTTCACTGCACAAAATCCATAACTCAAATGTACTTACACCTTCCTAGATTTATTTCACAACCGTTTGGGGTTTCTACATTATTAAATATGAAAGGTGAGGGGAGATGTCCACTGATCCAAAAGCCGGCTTGCACGCGCGATCCGCTTCTCTCGGAATCCTAAGTAAGGCAGACGCTATCCCCACCACTCGTGGCTAACAAAAACTCCCAACCCGGAGTGACGTCATCCCAGAGTCAACATAAAAGAAAAACACCAACTTGCTTGGTAATGACAATGAAAACCCCAAATTATTAATACGGCACAAACCGTACCAAAACCTCTTCGCGCTATGTTTTGTTTGGTCGACATTTATTTTATTTTTTGCTTGACGTTTAACGTTCTTTAGCTAGTTAGGTGATAACAGTCGGTTAATAAATGAAATGGTTGGAATGATGCTCAAATGGGCCCAAATTTTCTCGAAATTAGAGTTATCTGGCGGTTGTCTTCTCAATATAATAGAAAACCCCGAAAAATCTTATTCGGGTAACTCACCCTAACCGATATTCGAACTCGGGACCTCTTGAATGTGAGACAGCCACATTATCCCCACATCATAGAGGTGGGCGTTGGTCGATATTGAAGATCCATGAAAGCTGTAAGCTGGGCACTTATCTCTAGCGTAACGCAACATGGATTTGTGAATACAGTACGTTGCGCCTCCATCTTGCGAATGTGAATAAAAACATATCTATGGAATGAATTGAGTTGGTAGAGTTATGCAAGAAAGCTTAAGATGCTTACTTATTTTATGTAGCGCTTTTGCATGTGACATTACAAGTCACATTATTCGGTATACCTCTTATGATTAATGAAGTTAGCGTATTAAGGCTCTTCGCATTGAACGCCATACCTGCTAGGCAACTTCTCCGCCACACGTGTACTATTTAATGCACTATCCCTCAGAGCTGACTCTTTCTTTTAAAAAATTAATTCAAAACAATGACGACATGACACACTTTGAAATGATCACTCACTATAACCAGATAGTACATAGTAGAAAGACAGGAAATAGGTGCACCCGCTTAAGTGCAAGCACTGTTTTATGGGGCTAGCATCGAAGGTGGCGTGGCAAATCAAAGCTTTATAATATTGCAAGACCAGTGCATACTTATGGAAGTGAAGCATGGACTAAATAATTCATGGCATTAATAGAATCGCAGCATGTGAGATGAAACTCAGCAGAAGGTCTGCAGGGTATTCAAATTTGCCTCAAATAAAATGAAGAGATCGTGGAAGATCTCAAGGTGGAATCTGTGGTTTGGGGCTATCAAAAAACGCTGGATGAATCACGTTAGTAGAATGAGCAACAGCAAATTTCCAAAAGCAGTCTTATCATATCGATCGAAAGGGAAAAGATCCATTAGCAAACCTCAAAAGGTGGACAAAAACAAGACCGTTATTGGCCGTCGGCTTAACACTTAAAGGATGATAATGACTACTAAAAGAGGAACAAACTCCATGGTTTCATAGAGGCCATATGGAAGAGCCTGTATCCCTGAAATCCTTGGGCTATGTGTAGTTGTTCGAAAACCACAACACTGGTTAGGCCTGGTAAACTCGTGCTGATTAGTGGTATGTTCTAATTTTGCTGGTGATGGGCACAAAATCGTGTTTCTCTCAGGCTACCACAACGCTCGATACAGCTCGTACACACCTCGTGTTTCCGTTTCTATGGCAGCCTACAGGAAGAGAAGAGAAATTGCCTCGGTCATTTTCCATTTACCGCTTAGTTGGTTCCCAGTAAATTGTGGGGTTAGATCCCAGTACTCTGGCAACCAACATGACGTCTGTTGCAACCGCAAGGAAAATCCATCGCCTCCTCAGTTTGAGACTTAATGCCTGTCTATCGTTCAATCTTTACATTATCACATTTGTAAATAGCAATGCAGCAGTTTGCTTCAGTAACCAAATACATCCTGCAGGAGATGTACGTCAGGAATACAGCGATTTTCCTTCGCACTGTGGCCAGCGCACGGCTGCTCGTGTGCCGGCCGCCGTAGCTTGGGCTCCCACTGAAACAGCCAACATTCACACTTTTTCTGGCATCCTCTCAGAAAAGTTTCACTTATGCTGGAAAGTTCAATATCTAAAATTGAGTGAATTTCTTGACTGGTATTTTATTTTAGTTTTTCCTATGTATGGGGTTTTCCTATGTCATGTTATTAGCATAATCGTACATTTTTGTAATCGGATTTTGCGATATGATAGAATAATTTGACCCACGCTTAATATCTTTCTTTACACACGAGATTGCCTTCCCTGACGCGAAAATTGGTGTGCACTAAATGCATACAGAATAATAGGACCTGTATTTTTTTAACAAATAAAAAATGCAAAACGATACAAGACTGACTTGTCATGCCATTTTGAACAGTTGACCATCGTTGAATGTCAGTCTTGATTTTAAAAATAAGACTTTGTTACCCCTCATACATTAAATTTAATTCAGTTAATTTTTGAAGACAGGGTAATTACTAATGAATTGTGGACCTCACCATCCCTTGATTTAACTGTGTGTGTTTTTTATCTATGAGGGAACTTGAAAAAATGATGTGTACAACAAACTCCCTAATTGGAAAAAGCAGAAGAAAACATCAGGCGAAAATTCACTCAATTTCAGATATTCAACCTTCCAGCGTGTATACAAATTTCCCAAGAAGATATGTGTTTATTATCATTGTAATCGTAACTGTAACATTGACAATGTGAGGCGCTTGCGGGGATATTATATCTGTTTCGGCGGCAGTCCGAGCTGCGACGGCCGGCGTGCGAACAGGCATGCGGTGGCCACAGTGTGAAGGAAAAGCACTGCACAAACAAGATGTTTGTCGTACTACTCCCAAATGACATTGAAATGTTGTTGTTGATTGTTTGTTGGTTTTCTTTTTACATTTAATATTTGCCACTTATAGTAAAATAAGTTTTGCAGAAGGCTGATAAATTCTACATCAAGAGCTGGCGGATAAATGCTTAAAGCTTCTTTATGTTCCAATATATTTCGTTTATTATATTAGCACTTTTAGATAATTTGTTATCTTTCAAGTTCCTATCTATTCATTAGCGTTTCTATGTATGCTGTTGAAAGACGTCTAACTTACATTCTATACCAAGGTAATCTTCCTCGTTATACAGGTGATGCGGTCGCATTTCGCAGATCCAATGAAGGGAGGTAATTTGATAACATAAAACGCTCAAAGTCCAGGATAATGATCACGAATTATGAAGCGGCACTCCTTCTGTAGAGTTCTGCGGCGTGAGGCAGTATTTTTAACACTTAAATGATTTCAGTCTAATTATATAAATATAAATTGAATAACAGCCCGCCTTAAAGCAATATGTGTATGCAAAAATATATAAAAAATATATATGACAATCATTTTATATGTTTGTATTATTGTATCCATGTGTAATAATGTTATGTGAATATATTACTAATTTAATAATGTAGGAGCTGTGAGAATAATAGGTTAAAAGTTGCTAACAATGAGGTAACCTTGAGACAATAATGAATTTGAAAGTTTAACAATATTATTTGTGATTATTGGAAGCAATAATGTAATTTTAGTGACAGTTTATAAAAATAGCCAATCAACAACCATAAAAAGCTTTAGTTAAATGAAGGTATTCTATTGGATTAGGAATAGCCAATCAGAGACTTGAAATACAGAAATTTACAAGTTTAGGCGGTTGAAATCAGTTCAGTTGCCTGCAGACAGTGATGTAACCGGATGCGAGATGCGTCCTCGAGAGATTTAATACGTATTCGTGTGAGACGAAAAATAAGTTTACGTGTTTAAAAAGTGCAATTAATTAATAAAAAGAATATTACAGCTCTCTATATCACTGGTGTTATTTAAATCGTGTCAAGCATTAATAAAAGAAGTGAAGTAAAATTATAATCTGTGTAAGCCTACATTCTTAAGTCGCACCACAACCCTGCCAAGACATCCATGTCTCTAAAATAAATACTGACGCAGCCGAGGCAAACATAAATATAATATTTAAAGAAACAGTTAAATTATAAGGTTAATATTTTTTTAAACTTGGGGCAAAGGCCACCTGAAGGTAAACTTGGGGCGAATGCTACCGGAAAGCGGGTACTATACGTGCGGTTGTAACCAACTACTACAAGTTCGGCTCCCCAACAGTTAAAATACAATACAACTCCTACTTCAAATCGGATTTTCCATACGTGAAACAATAACCTTCTCAGGTGTTAAAATCTCTAGATATTAAACCCGTACTCAATATTTTATGTTCGTCAAGATGCCATCATTTCGTTAATGCTAACGATATTGTGCTGGATGTGTGCGCATCTCCTCTTCTCTGCACTGGACTATTTGTCACGACAAGCGCAAGAAGGTTCCTCACTTAAAGTATGAGATGCGCACACCTCCAGCTAAAGTCGCTGTAGCTCTCATGCAAGCAGGACATTTTAACACAAAATCCTTAAAATGCCAGCTTTATAATCAGAGATAATAATGCCACATTGGGAGTAAGATGAAGAAGAATGTTCTCTTCAGAATAAAGAAAGAAGACAATAGTTGTTGGCTAAAAAAAAACATATTCTGCCTGTTAGGCACCTCTGTTCTTTGCCTATCTGGCTATATGTTTAATGCATTTCTCAGGAGAGAACTTCCAAAGTGTGATTCCTTCCTTGAAAAAATGTTTGCGTGCATATCTTTTATATACGAGAGTCATTTGAAAAGTTCTTGGAATGGTGCAAAATTATGCCACAGAATTTGTACTACACTAACTATAGTAGGCAAGAGGAAGTATTGTATTCCACCCAAAAGTTCTCTGTCCAGATATCACCATAAATACAGGTTTTTGAGGCATTTTACAAAGCGAGCGTGTATGCGTGCGCTGCGTGTGTGTGTTTGTGTGTGTGTGTGTGAGAGAGAGAGAGAGACAGAACAGGATAACTGAAAAACTAAATTCCGGGTAAATATATCAAACATGGTGCAATACCAGACGAATATTTTCAAGAAAATCTCCCTCCGCGCACTACCTTTTACATGTAAAATATTTCGAAAATTCTTGATTTTTTTTTCAAAATGGCTGCAAAGATTTTAATAAAAGTATATCTTTTAAGATATTTTCGTGAAAAATCTGATTTGGTACATTCTCATAACCTTCTCTTCCCTGTATTATCGTCTATTAGTGGGTATACAAACTAGTCTTACTAAATGTTTTTTTCCTATCTATGTACTACATTTTTATCCAAATAAACCTTTGCAGAAACAGCTACATTACACATTTCGTTATCAATACAAAGAGAACAACGATAGTCAAATGTTTAAGAACTGGACGCTATACGCTGGCCTTAAAATTCCATACTGTTTCCATGCAATCGCGAGAAACAACTGAATGTTGAAAGGACTTTAAAGAAATTAACATATCGAACCATTGTTAGAAATAGCTTATGCCGCAAAAAAACGTATTTGAAATAAATACTGTTTTACAAAGTTCTAGATTTTTTGTGTAGTAGGTTTTGGTCTATCGCTTAACATTTACAAGTTATGCAAGATTATACAAAATTCCTTCCGAGTGAAGAGGGCTTTAAAGGCTATTCCCGATGAATGTGACGTAAATGCCTGTTTCTTTTGCTGCAAAGACATAAGGCTCCAAAAAGTGCCTATGCTAGAAGAGGGCTCATCCAATAATGCTTTCTTCCATCTTCAGAGCTTTCTTTGTTTTAGACGTTGAAATCTTTATGGATTGAAAGCAATTAATACCAGGCGCTACTTAGCAACGTAACAAAGCATTTCCTATTTTTACTTCCTCTACTACGGATAGTAAGTAGGGGAAGTGTTGTATTCCACCCAAAAATTCGATACCGAGATTTCACCGGAAATACATGTTTTGAGACCCCCTGAATAAAAAAAAGCATTTTTGGAAACATGTCCGTGTGTGTGTCTGTATGTGTGTCTGTGTGTGTCTGTCTGTGTGTCTGACTGTGAACAGCATAACTCAGAAACGAACAGTCGGATAAACACCAAACTTGGTATTTAGGTTCAGTATCTTCCAAGGATGCGACACGAAGGTTTTCAAGAAAATCCCCCCACCCCAGATTACCCTTTACATGGAACATTTTTCGAAAAATTTAATTTTCTCAAAAATGGCTCTAACGATTTTGATTAAAATATCATATGTTTAAGATATTTTCATGACAAATAAACTGTATATCTTGAATTTTTTGGGAATGTCTCCAAAAGTATTCTTCATTGTGAACAACTTTTGGTAAACTGGTAAACATAGACAAAATTTTACTACACAAAAGATGTAGATCGCGTTAAAATACACAATTTATGTTATATACATTTTTGTTGTTGAGTGAACCATTTTCGAGATATTGCTTGTTATTCCCTTAAATTTTTAAATACTTATTTTCTCAAATGGGAATTCGTTATTCATTTTTTTTGTCTTGGATATTCAAATAGTATTAATCTGTGGCAAAGGGAATGGTGCTGCACCTAGCAACCAGCTATTAAGAGATATGTATGTGCTTAAAGGCTACTGTATTTCTATATTGCCCTTGTAAATATATATTCCCCTTACATCTACAAGAAAATTAGCAATAAGATAGAGTCTGCAAACGTTTATCTCGATTAACATAAAGTAGATGGAGAATAAGCGTTTGTAAAAGAGTAGAGAAAGTCATGTGAGTGTAACAAATCAGAATTTTTTTTATGTCCTGGACATGTAAAGAGATTGGAATGCGCCACATAGCAACCAGCTCTTAAAAGATTTGACTATCGCTTATAACCTACCATATTCCCCTTGCATCTACAAGAAAATTAGCAATAAGATTGACATATTGATATTTCGATTAACATGCAACATATGGAGAATAAGCGTTTGTAAAAATAGTTTGTACAAGAGTAGAGAAAGTCATGTGAGTGTAGCACATCAGATTTTTTATTATTATTTTTACTGCAGAGCACATCCCCTCCCTCACTTTCTGTGCCCCATTCACCCCTCGTTCTCCTTCCTGTTCTACCCATATAATAATCTTTATCGAAGATTTCATTTTACCTAGACCTGCAAATATGGATATTTCCATAAGGTTATTGTCATCAGGAAGAAGAACTTAAGCACACACGAAGGTCTACTGTGCTTCTGAAAACCTCCGGATGGAAGGGGTAAAACGAAGGGCTCAAGAGCGACCAGACCCAGGACGGCAGGTTCGGATAAAGGCGGGTCCTTAACGCTTACAGATATTACTTCTTGACGCTGGTGTGACCTCCCACATATACCTACTTCCCATACAGAATTATCAGTCTGATACTTTGAACGGAAATGCGATAAGGAAATGAAATTCCAGGAAAATTCAGGGCATTATATAACTCACTCAGCATTCACCTACCAACCAGGAAAATCCGCGAAACAGCTAAAGTCTTAGTATCCAGCCCAACAGAAATTAAACTCGGGACCTCCCGAAATAGGAGACACGTTACCGTGGGTCTATCTCCCTCAGTATTTTTCTATACACTACAGCATTAAAACAAGCAACTACGAGGTTGTAGTAAGTTATAAGCCGGTAAACATTAATGCCAAAAGAGCAGAAATGTTCATTTCAAACTGATAAGAAAAAGAAATCAAATAAAATTTTGATGAAGAACAGATACAAACATATTTGCCAAACTAAACCTCTGGAAACAAAAGACAACTTGAACTGACAAGGTAAAGATCAGTATGTTGTATATACATACCCTGCACTATAGGTTTTGGATTATGTAGAGGAAAATGTCAGCACTGCGGCGTAATGTAAACCAATTGAAATGACTCGCCCTTAAAGTATGTTCTGTATATCTTACCTTATAAAATTATATTTATTACATTCTTGTAAAATGAAGCTAAAACCGTCGCAATATTTTTGAAATGTCTATACCCTTATCTGTGTCTAAACTTATATTGTTCCTCAAAACCTGATACTTGCCCTGCAGCATACGTATAGCAAGTAGGCGAAGTATTGTATTCCGTCCAAAAATTCGATATCGAGATTTCACCGAAATACATGTTTTGAGGCCCCTGAATCAAAAAACGTAAGTTTTAGAAAAGGTTTGCGTATGCGTGCGCGTGCGTGTGTGTGCGTGCCCAGCATAACTCAAAACAAAAATTCGGATAAACACCAAACTTCGTATTTACCTTCCGATGATGCACACGAACATTTTCCTGAAAATACCTATCCCAAACTGCCCTTTACATGTAAAATGTTTCAAAATTTGATTTTTAAAAAAAAATGGCTAACGATTTGATTAAAATACCATATACTAAAATATTTTCATGACAAATAAAATATCTTGAAGTTTCTTCATTCGATGGAAATTTGTATAATCTTGTACAACTGGTGGAGGTTAAGCGATAGACAAAACGTATTACACAAAAACTGTAGATTCTTTAAAACACACAATTTATTTCAAATAAATGCTTTTGTGGCATCAGCCATTTCCGAGATATCCGTTACTAATGTTTCGATTTGTTCAATTTATTCTTTTATAGGTCTGTCGATTTTCAGTTGTTTCTCGCTATGTCATGGACATAGTATGGAATTTTAAGACCAGCGTTTAGCATCGAGTTTTAAAATTTGACTATCGCCGTTCCCTTTGTATGTATAACAAGATATGTATTGCAGATTTATCTCTGAAAGGTTTATCTCTCTTAAAATATATTGGATAGGAAAGTAAACTTTCTTAAGAATAATTTGTACACCCACTAATAAGCGATAGAAAGACATCAAGATTTGTTTTAAATTGATATCACTTGCTAGTTTCTAGGTGTTAGTTACTGCATTATTTCTCCAGCTGAGTAATTTAATCAAATTTTGAAACATTTTTTATGTAAAGGCCAGTTTGGGATAGGGATTTTCGTTAGCCATTTTTTTAAAAAAAGCATTTAAGGGTATCCATAGCTGACATTTGTTCAAAATCTTCAATAAATTAAAAAATTACTTTTTGTGGGTTCTCAGAGCTCGTTACAGCTTCAACACGTGACCTTTTAAACGCCGAACTGCACACGTCCTAATGACCTGCGTTCTCTTGCTATGCCTTTGACTCGACTCTTGCTTTTCTTATACTTTTGCGCAATAAAATATTCCATACGATGTAGTTTGTAACTGATCTTGTTCAGTTTTTCAGAAGAAACTCGGAGAGATAGTGTGCGTGTATGTGTGTGTGTGTGTGAGAGAGAGAGAGAGAGAGAGAGAGAGAGAGGGGGTGTGTGCTCAAAAAAATTGGCATTTTTTTTTTACTATACTTTTAAATTGTTCAAAATTTTCGACCACTATAGGTAAATCATTATATAAATTATATTTCAAGATTTAAAAGCAATTCTGAAACTACTAGAAAAATTAAAAACCAAATACTATATGCCAGTTTTGTGTAGTATATTGTAACGTGATAGCATTTTTATTTTTTAAAAATTACAATTTCCGCATTGTGAGCGGAATATTGATTAAGAATAATTAGTGTAATAAAATTAAAATAACATGTTTTTCTCAAAAACCTTTTAAGATATACGTATCAAATTTAAAATACGCTTTGAATGATAATGCAGCAGCATGTGACAACATTTTGAGAATGTTTAGATAAAAACTTCAAGATTTAAAAACTTTATCCTTGGGTGCTCTTAAGTCTACAATAATACCTATAATAATAGATATATGGTATACAAAGAAGGGGGTACCTCGCGCATCGCTATCTACATATATCTACTACGTCGCCCCAGTAGGAAGTGAAGACACCACAGGAGGCTACAGGTCACTGCGACGCGCAGAGGTCTCTAACAGTTCCAATCTCGAAGTCCCGGAGATGCCCAGAGGGGCCAATGAGTAACCTTTACGACCAGGCAGCTCTCTGGCGTCCACGGGGAATATTCTTTCCTTGGAGCAAGCATCCGTGCCATCTGTCCGGCACTGCCTCACACCACAAAACCTGGAAGCATATCTGAAAGATCAAAAGGAAGCGGAATTAAAGGAAAATGATGAAAGGAAAATCATGGTAGAAGAGAAGCTACCCCAGCCTTACGATCAGGGAAAACCATTAAAAACTCAAGGTAGGCGTGGCCTGTTGGCGAGAATTGAAGCCGGTGTCTACCGAATGCGAACGAGCATTTAGCTTATTCTGCATTTAGTTATGAATAATTGTGTAACCTATTGTTTTCCCTTTTCGGGAACAAATGCTTTAATAATAATCGTCAGACGACTTCTATCGATTTGGAGCGAAGATTTTACTAATATTTTATCTATGAACTAGTAACGTTTTGTTTCCCCATGTTTTATGAATCAGATACCCCACACCTTTATTTTGTGGTTTCATTATAGAATCAGTTAGTTCTCTATGCTATTCCATTTTGGTTTCGGTTCAAAGTAATAGGTCTGTTTTATTTTCACTCAAATATTTGTAGAGTTTTCCTCCTTTCTTCGTAATACGTCGAGCAATTTTTAATCTCCTTATAATGCATTCCGCTTAATATCTCGCCAAAGTCGTTGTCCATAATGTCTGAAGATTGTGAGTGTATGGTTACCAGCCTCTAAGGCAACATCAACATCTCGAGGATTAGGACTTTGTATTCATCGTTCCTTCCCTTCAAAAGGTTGCTTGCAAAATTATGAGTCTGTTCTTCCAGCTACAATTATCTCCTCTGCTGGTTTTCTGGGCTCATATTAGGTATTTTTCCGCTACGCGAAGGGATGCAAAGAGTACTTAACCTTAAGAGGCTATCGTTTACATTTCGTTGCCCACCCCTTCCCTTGAGACATGGACAGTATAGATAGGTTCTTGAAAGCACTAAATATTAATTTTTTACTTTCTCTACTACATATAGTAAGTAGGGGAAGTATTGTGTGTCTGTGTGTCTTTGAACAGCATAACGAACAGTTGGATAAACACCAAACTTGGTATTTAGGTTCAGTATCTTCCAGAGATGCAACACGAAGGTTTTCAAGAAAATCCCCCCACCCCAGAATACCCTTTACATGGAAGATTTTTCGAAAAGTTTAATTTTCTCAAAAATGGCTCTAACGATTTTGATTAAAATATCATATGTTTAAGATACTTTCATGACAAATGAAATGTATATCCCGAATTTTCTGGGAATGTCTCCAAAAGTATTCTTCATTGTGAACGACTTTTGTATAACTGGTAAACCATAAGAGATAGACAAAGGTTTACTACACAAAAAAATGTAGATCGCGTTAAAATACACAATTTATGTCATATACATTTTTTTTTGTTGAGTGAACCATTTTCAAGGTATTGCTTATTATTCCCTTAAATTTTCCAATACTTATACTTTTTCTCACATTCATTATTCATTTTTTTGTCCTGGTAATGCAAAGAGAATGGAATACTCCATATAGCAACCACCTCTTAAAATATTTGACTAACGCTTAAAGCCTACCAATTTCCCTTGCATCTACAAGAAAATTAGCAATAAGATTAAGATCTCGATATCTCGATTAACATGAAGCATATGTAGAATAAGCGTTTGTAAGAATAGTTTGTACAACAGTAGATAAGGTCATGTGAGTGTAACATATCAGATTTTAAACATTCCATTGCATGAATTATTTTGCTGCATATGTCGTTCTTCTCTAATTTTTAAAGCGGTTTTTATAAGCCCATCGCAGGAGCTTAAATGAAGCGATTCGAATAGCCGTGGTTAAGGCGAGACTACAGGGCTGATAATGCATTCAAAGGCGAACCTCAAGCGTTCGAATCGCAGTAACTGTGGTAAAGGATGGGGAGGACCCACGTAAAATAATCAGTGTAATAGCACTGTGGATTATGATATTTGACTACAGTTGTATATTTCTTTTTATTCTAAAAACACTCCAATGTCATTAAGATGATATATTTTTCCGATATGAATAAGCTACAAATACTTGTATGTTAATAGAAATGTTAGTATGGTATAGAAATAACAAAACTCAGTGTTACACTATTCTAAAACCTTGTCTAAACATATTTGTTGCCAATAATAAACACTATGCAACAAAGAGTAAACAGGAAATTGCATTTTTGGAGTTGATTATTCTACACTTCATATTCTATTTCTATCATCAGGAAAACAGCAGACATTTCTTGTTCATTTTCTCTCACCACCGCTCCAAAATTCTGTTTCTTTATAACTGCCATTCGGATGCAGTAGAACCTGTGATCGAATGGCATCACCCTACTAAACAGAGAATTCCTGTGTTTGTTCTTTTTGGTGAGGGGATGAACAGTTATTAATTGGAATTGTAGTGCACTGTTTTAACCACCAATAAGAGATTTATTAAGCGCATACAAGTACTTCTGGCGCTAAATGATAGATGATTATATTTATTTGAACGTAAAATAACTAAAACGCAGTTTTAAATTTAAGTTTTGCATGCTCAAACCGTCATAGTGCCTGCGACGTTTTTCTCATACAGAAATTTTTCTTCGTACGATCATTCAGTTTGGAAAGGTTTGCGCATGAGTTCATCCATATATTAAATTGAGTTTTATTTATGGACGCTCCTAACTTCTGTGGCCCTTAGTGTCCCATTCTATAATGGGCGTGAAAGACCGGCAATTTTTCTCAGAGGCCTCTTTATCAGGCTTGAGGTTCTTTTACGTGCCGTAAATCTACGACACGGGACCACCGGCTTTACTTCCCTTACGAAGGAAGCCATGCTAAAGATTTTACGCCCAAAGAAATCCATCGCCCTCCGCTGCGTTTGAACCCGTTCATCCATATGAACAATATTTTCTATAAAATCAATGTGCCATATCTGCATGCTTTGACGAAGGCAACCCTTCTTCAGAGAAGAATATTAAGCGTGAGTAAATCACTCTTATTATTGACATTTCGCAAAATACAATTAAATAAATGTACATGATTCAGATGGTCACGTCAAAAATGAAGTGTATGCAACAAAACCAATACCTTGGGAGAACTAAAAGAAAACATCTACATAGCTAGAAGTACACTTATTTTAACTTTCTCTACTACGTATGGTAAGTAGGGGAAGTATTGTATTCTACCCAAAAATTCGATACCGAGATTTCACCGGAGATACATGTTTTGAGACCCCCTGAATCCAAAAAAAGCATTTTTGGAAACATGTCCGTGTGTCTGTGTGTGTTCTGTCTGTGTCTGTGTGTCTGTGAACAGCATAACTCAGAAACGAACAGTCGGATAAACACCAAACTGGGTATATAAGTTCAGTATCTTCCAGAGATGCGACACGAAGGTTTTCAAGAAAATCCCCCCACCCCAGATTACCCTTTATATGGAACATTTTTCGAAAATTTTAATTTTCTCAAAAATGGCTCTAACGATTGTGATTAAAATATAATATGTTTAAGATATTTTCATGACAAATAAAATGTATATCTTGAAATTTCTGGGTATGTCTCCAAAATTATTCTTCATTGTGAACGAATACACAATTTATGTCATATACATTTTTTCAGTTGAGTGAACCATTCTCGAGATATTGCTTGTTATTCCCATAAATTTTCCAATGCTTTTTCTCAAATGGGAATTCCTTATTCATTTTTTGTCCTGGATATACAAATAGAATGGGATGCGCCACATAGCAACCAGCTCTTAAAAGATTTGACTATCGCTTAAAGCCTACCAATTCCCCTTGCATCTACAAGAAAATTAGCAATAACATTAACATCTCAATATCTCCACTAATATGAAGTAGATGGAGAATAAGCGTTTGTAAAAATAGTTTGTACAAGAGTAGAGAAAGTCTTAAATGGGATCGTACAATTAAAGTCAAATTAAATTGACCCTAAAATGACCATCACAACGTCCTTTTACTTTCTCCCATAATGTCAAGCAAGTTTTGTTCAAGACATTTGTTTCTACAACGCTTAGCTTTGGAGATATTGAACAGTCTCAACTTAAATGGTACACCGCACACATGGTACGAGAGGCAGTAGATGCTGATGATACATGAAAGGAAATATTTGAGAAACCAAATTTGGGAAGAAAACCTTCCAGGCCTATGTTTAGGATACCTCCCCGCCATTACTAAGTCTGAGGAAAATCTAAAGGAGCATTCAGAGAGGATGGTCCTGACGGCATTTGAATAGTGAACCCCCATTCACGAGTCCATTCTGTATATCGACCTCGGTCACTCTTGTCGGTATGGTGAGTAATAAAAAATGTTTAATGCAGCTTGTCGCTTTCTCTACCACATATACAATAGGTAGAATAGGTATTGTATTCCAATGATTCCAACAAAAATTCCATACCGAAATTTCACTGGAAATACATTTTTGAGGCCTCTGAAACCAAGAAAACAATTTTTAGAGAGTATCTGTGTGTGTGCGCGCGCGCCTGTCAACATATATATCAAAAACGATTAGTCGAATAAATACCTACCTTTTTATTTCGATTGAGCACCTTCCAAAAATGCCAACCACCACCTCAAACTATCCTTTACTTGGAACATTTTTCAAAATCTTTAATTTTATAAAAAAAATCTGATGTGTTACACTCACATGACTTTCTCTACTCTTGTACAAACTATTTTTACAAACGCTTATTCTCCATATGCTTCATGTTAATCGAGATGTTAATCTTATTGCTAATTTTCTTGTAGGTGCAAAGGGAATATGGTAATATTTAAGCGATAGTCAAATCTTTTAAGAGCTGGTTTCTATGTGGCGCATTCCATTTTCTTTGTATGTCCAGAACATAAAATAATGAATAACGAATTCCCATTTGAGAAAAAGTATAAGCATTGGAAAATTTAAGGGAATAACAAGCAATATCTCGAAAATAGTTCACTCAACAAAAAAAATATATCTGACATAAATTGTGTATTTTAGCGTGATCTACATTTTTTGTGTGGTAAAATTTTGTATATCTCTTATGGTTTACCAGTTATGCGAAAGCTGTTCACAATGAAGAATACCTTTAGAGACATTCCCAGAAACCTCGAGATATACATTTCATTTGTCATGAAAATATCTTAAACATGTGATATTTTAATCAAGATTGTTTGAGCCATTTTTGAGAAAATTAAAATTTTCGAAAAATATTCCATGTAAAGGGTAATCTGGGGTGGGGGGATTTTCTTAAAAACCTTCATGTCGCATCTCTGGAAGATACTGAACCTAAATACCAAGTTTGGTGTTTATCCGACTGTTCGTTTCTTAGTTATGCTGTTCACAGACACACACACGGACATGTTTCCATAAATGCTTTTTTTTGGATTCAGGGGATCTCAAAACATGTATTTCCTTTGAAACCTCGCTATGGAATTTTTGGGTGGAATACAATACTTCCCCTACTTATTATACGTAGTAGAGAAAGTAAAAATGACCAACCATTTTGATTCAAATACCATATATTAAAGGTATATACATGACAAATAAAATGTATATGTTGAATTTTCTGGGAATATCCTGTGAAGCCCTCTTCATTCGGAGGAATTTTATATAATGTTTTATAACTGGCAAACATTAAGCGATAGACAAAAACGTACCGAACAAAAATTTAAATCTCTTTAAAATACACAGTTTATTTAAAATAGCTTTTCGTGGCATCTGCCATTTCCAAGATTTCCGTTGTTAATGGTTCGATTTGTTCAACACTTTCTTTTTTAAGTCCCATCGATTTTCAGTTGTTTCTGGCGATTACATGAAAACAATATGGAATTTTATGGCCAGCATATAGCGTCCAGTTCTTAAACATTTGATTATCGCTCCTCCCTTTGTATCCTAACAAAATGTGTAATGTAGATATTTCGGCAAAGGTCTTTTTTGATTAAAATGTGGTAGACACTTTGTATACCCACTAATAAACGATAGAGGGCAGAGAAAGTCATGTGAATGTATCACATCACAATATCTTGAGGGGAATTGAAATTGACAAGGTATCTTGATATGATTCCCAAACACCCTGTAGATTTTCTTGAAGGTAAGACGATATAGGGAATAGTGAAAAATAAAATAATAGAAATTTGAGCAAAACTAAGGGAAGGGACGAAACGTTAGAGGGGAGAGCCTGTAATATAAATATTGGGTTGAATGAATACAACCCCACAACAGTACCTTCACCCTCTTCCAGCATGTCTAAAAAATCTCACGAGATTCGAGCTCAACAAAGCATATTCAGGACCAGCGCCCCTTCCCTCAGGCTTAAATGTTCTATACAAACTTGAAATACTCACCCTCCCCGACGCACTGGAGAGTTGCCGACAGAACCCTCCCACCTCCTTGAGGTTAGGCAACTCATCGAACCGTAGTGTGTAGTGGAGAAGTCTAAGCAAACTTCAGCGAAGGGCCTCCATGGCGTTGCCCTCGTTTAGTTCACGCACTTGTCAACAGAGGTGGCTTCTCCTTCGTCCCTTTTTTCTTGCCATAATTATTTTCTTTGCGTCCCCAGAAGGAGGGCAGGCAAGGGAAAGAGAAGAGAAAGGAAGATGATGAGGGGAAACTGCAGTCCATCCCAGGAACAGGTTTTCGTAATCTTGAATGAAGTCAAGGCTTCTCTTCAGGAAAGTTTTCCTAGGGATGTTTCGCTTCTCTGGTTTAAACTATATTAAGAACTTTCGTCTTAGCGAAGTTAATTTTCCACCAAACTTATTTGATGAGCTTAATTTTTTTAAATGCTAAAGCTATGTTGCCTTGGCTTAAATTCATCCAAAATCGAAGTGTGGATTTAACTAAGGAACCATGAAGAAGGAATATACATAATGGATAGATTAAGGTAGCAGAACTCGAACTCTGGAGGTTGAAAAGCCAAATGTGAGACCAATCAAAACCTTTCTTCCTCGTAAGAAGCCTGGTTTGAACAATATATATGGAACTAATAGGACCTTTTATTGTACAACTTCTCTACCGCTTACTTTTTGGAAAGGAAGTGTTTACTTTCGGCCTAAAAACTCCATATCGTGATTTAACGGAAATGTAATTATTTTTTTGCATGTTACCCTTATTGTATATTTGAATTTTTAAAGCTTAAGGTTTCTTTGAGGTCTATCCATATAACATGTGTTTGAATGTAAAATTTCTGCTTTTAATGCCAATAAAATTAAATTGATAAAGACGTTTAAAATTTAGTTTTATTTATGGACGCTCTTTAACTGCTATGGTCTTTAGCCACCCATTCTATATTGGGCGTGAAAGACCGGTAATTTTGCTCAGAGGCCACTATCAGGCTTGACGTTCTTTTACGCGCCGTAAATCTACAACACGGAACTACCGGCTTTACTTCCCTTCCGAAGGAAGCCATTCTAAGTATTTTCACGCCCGAAAAAATTTATCGCCCTCCGCCGTGTTTGAACCCGCGACCTCGGGAACTAGAGGCTAGCATGGTAACCACTACATCACGGAAGACCACGATAAAGACGTTTTATGACCCGATCCGGATCACGTATATGTGTGCTCCTCGCGTTGTCTGTTACGCCGGAGAGTTTTCCATTCTAAAACGCCCGCACAAACTCGTGAGTGGTAGTAACATACACTATAATGAGTACTAATCTTGTTATAAAGATGTTGAAAGTGGTATCCAACCTCATAGACATCCTTGGCATGCGTTATCACGAAGCTGTATTTCATGAAAAATAGTCGCTATGAAGAGTTTCATTTTAAACTTTTAGCAGCTGTATAGATAGAGGTTTTTAAAACACCCTCTTGCTGTGCAACACGTTTTAGAGACTTCTTTGGAGAGCGTTCGAATGATACACCAACTTCATCAATTTTTTCATCCATTAGAACTTACCTTTTTCTCTTCGTAGCTTTAGAGTTTAGCGATCTCTTTGTTTTAAACTTATTAATCAGACATTTGACAGTATCTATATTTGAAACTGGAATACCAGTTGAAATTGTCTCTTGAAATTGACTACACCCTGATAAAATTAATGAGTCAAAATGATATTAAAAGCCTTCACTTACATCATGATGGTAAAAGATGGAGATCGTTTCGAGGCTATCAAGGCCTCATCATCAGCAGTAGTCGACTACCGCTGATGATGGGGCTTTGATAGCGTCGAAACGATCTCCATCTTTTACCATCATGATGTAAGTGAAGGCTTTTAATATAATTTCGACTCATTAATTTTATCAATTGACACTTCACTGTTAATATTGTCCCAATTTTATCAATGACTACGCCCTGTCTACATGATTCGGTTTTACGTATGCATCGTACATAGAAATTTTTTGTTCAAGCGTGAATTTTTTCGGTAGGTATTTTAGTGTACTAATTATAAGAACAGCAGCAATAATAATATACTCTCGTATGAGGATTACACGACCTCGAGATGTCCTTGGAGTAATTGGTAACCATTTAAAATTATCAGCTCCGGTCTAACACCTACGCTTTAGTGACTGGAGGAGGTGGCATGCTGACCTCCTTCCACCCCCCCCCGCACAAAGAGTTAATCATTATAACGTATTCTAACATATAACTCTATCTGAGTTAACACAATATTTCTCATGTAAATTTGTAGACAACATGCTTTAGAAAATATGACTGGGATGTCTAGAATAAAACGCTTGCCGTTGAAATTATCAGCTATATTTCATTTTGGACTATAATTTATTATACTGTCAGGCTGAGTAACCGTTTGTGATACTTGTTACCTATTTATCACTATTGCGCGTATCTTCCGTACACATGAAGGTTTACAGAGCATAAAATTGCACGCCAGCTGATATTGAATGAATCCTATAGCGCCATCACCTACCAGGCGATATTACAACCGACGTATTTATCAGATATGTCATGCTGATGGATGTGCTCTGGGTGTGCTTTAAATGAGTATTTCATTCCGGAAAATAGAGCAAAAATAAATGCCAGCCATCCATAACTCCTTAAGCGACAAAATGTTTATGGCACCAAAGAAATTAAGCCGCAAGTGCTCTTAATTTTAGACCACATTAAAGCGGGCGACGGTGGGCCGAACTTCGTTAGAATCCATTTGCTAGTAGCTTTAGCAGGGGTGAGATAATTCCCATCATCTAAACTTTATAACGTTTCAGCGAGCTACGGAGTTGTTAATTATTTATTTGATAATTTTTATAATCCCTAAACTGCAATAATTAAATTACGTTCCCAACAAGTCTGTAGATTTAATTATCTAAAAATATAGTACACTCACATGACCTTCCCTGCTCTCTACTCTTGTACAAACTATTTTTTCAAACGCTTATTTTCCTAACTTTCTTGTAGGTGCAAGGGGAATATAGAGGTTTTAAGCGATAGTCAAATCTTTTAAGCGTTGGTTGCTATGTGGAGCATTCCATTCTCTTTGCATGTCCAGGACCTAAAAACTATAAGTACTGGATAATTCAAACAAATAACAAGAAATATTTATAAATAGTTAATTTGACAAAAAAAGTATGACAAATTGTGTATTTTAACGAGATCTACATTTTTGTGTAGTAAAAATTTGTCTATCTCTTACGGTTTACCACTTATGCAAAAGTGATGATACACATTTAATTTGTGATGCAGTAATTTGTATCACAAATCACTTAAATGTAAATAATGATTGTAATATGAATATGCATTTTTATGTGACATTGATTTAAGATGTTTATTGATTGTAATTATTGTTGAGAAGTAAGTTTATACGGCCTTACTGAAACTGTCAATAATAGCGCCAATAATGCAGCGAGGGGGGGTGAGCTGTTTATCATTATTGGAAACGAGGAAGTTGCGTAATGTTGGCGCGTTTTTCCGTTTAGAACCTTCTGGAATATTTCCCTAGAGCATATGTGTTCATAATTTTCATTGGATATAAAAATAGACGCTAATGTTGGCGCGTTTTATTAGCCAATTGCAGTTCAGTTATAATCTTTAGGCATATCGGGGAGTGGGAGTATAAATAGAAGCTAGGTTAGAGGTAAAGTCCTTCAGTCGGTCAGTTCATCAAAATTCTTTGTACACTACACGTCGCATTCCCATCAGTTCGTCGAAAGTATTTGCAGGTTACGCGTAACAGAGTTATGAAATATCAAGTGTTATAAAGTTAATTATACAAAAAGTTGAAGTACGCGAATTAAGAATTATCAGTAATGAAGTTATTATAACAGTTTCAGTTTGGCGAGTGTCAAGATCAATGTGTAAATGTGATAGTTAACGTGTTCGACAATAAAAGTGTAAAACAAATTTCTTCATCAGTGTTCTTTTTGGATAAAAGATTCCTTTCCGTTTACACAACCCTGATCAAGAGATATGTTCGACCGAGAAATAATAGCTAGCCGGAGGACAGTAAACAAAAATTAAATCAAATAACAGTCGCATTCTTTCAAACACTAATACTACCACAAATTGCTAACACCAGATGGAGCTACAAACCGAACAAATGAATGACGTCACAAGATGGCTTCCACGCGTGAAGTAAACACAAATACACAAACATCACAAGTAATAACATTATAAGAAATACCGTAACAAATTGGCTACCACAACGTGGGGCTACAATAATGTTAAATAAATACAACATTATAAGAAATACACTCACATTTGCCATTAAAATATCTTAAACATATTATGTTTTAATCAAATTCATTACAGCCATTTTGATAAAATAAGTATTTTCGAAAAATGTTCCATGTAAGGGTGGTCTGGGGTGGGGGATTTTCTCGAAAATGTTCGTGTTTCATCTTTGAAAGATACTGAACCTAAATGCCAGTTTGGTATTTATCCTACTTTACGTTTTTGAGTTATGTTGTACACAGGCACACACACGACCTTTTTCTGAACTTTGTTTTATTCAAGACGCCTCAGAACATGTATTTCTGGTGAAATCTCAACATCAAATTTTTGGGTGGAATGCAATACTTTATGTGCCGTTTTCGCATTAGTGCGTATACAAATTACTCTTAGGAAAGCTTATTTTTCTATCTACTTCATTTTAATGGGGATAAACGTTTCTGGAAACAGTTGCATTACATGTTTCGTTTAAATAGGTGGGAATAGCTATAGTGAAATGTTTTAGAACTGGACGCTATACGCTGGCTTAAAATGTCATACGCTTTCCATGACATCACGAGAAATAGCTGAAAATCAATAGGACTGTGAAAGAATGACAAGGGATTGAACAATTAAAAATTAGTGAATTGAATTTTATTTATGGACGCTCTTTAAATACTATGGTTCCTAGCGCTCATTCTAAATTGGGCGAAAAAGACAAGAAAGTTTGCTCAGAGGCGTTTTTATAAGACTTGAGGTTCTTTTACGTGCTGCAAGTCTACGGCACGGGACAATCTGCTTTACTTCCCTTCCGCAGGATTTTACGCGCGAAAAAAAATCCGTCGCCCTCCGTCGGGTGTGAACATGCTACCTCGGGAACTGGTACGCCTAGAGCATGGAGGACGGCAATAATAACGGATATCTCGGAAATTCCTGTTGACACAAAAAAATTATTTAAATAAATTCTGTGTTTTAAGGTGATCTGCATTTCTTATACAGCACGTTTTCGGTTATGTAAGATGATATAAATTTCCTTCCGAATGAACAGGACCACTCCCAGGAAATTCAAGATATACATTTTATTAGTCATTTAAATTCATTTAATTGTCATTTAATCATTTTTCAGGAGATTATAAATTTCGAAAAATTGTTCATGTAATGCATAGTTTGAGGTAGGAGGATTTTCTAAAAAACCTTCGTATCGCATCTTTGGAAGGTACTGAAATACTAAACTTGATATTTATCCCACATTTCGTTATGCTGTTTACACAAAAAACACATGCGGAAATTTTTCTAAAAATGCTTTCTTTGATTTCAGGAGCCTCAAAACGTATTTTCAGTGAAATCTGGATATCGAATTTTTGGGAGTAACTGGTACGTGGTAGAGAAGTTAAAAACTTTATTAAATTATATACCTAGAGGATATTGCCAATTAGAGAGATCAAAAATAAGATGGAATGGTATGTTTAACTGAGGACAGGACAAGTCGATAGTCCAATATCTTGTAGAAAAATAAGAAGTTATGCAGTTAACTTACAAATCGCAGAAGCTATGGTAAGGATTCAAAATAAAAAGTTTCGAATATTAATAATTAGTGACGGGACGATACCATGAAGTAGATATTATCTTGACGTTATTTGCACCATGCCTTGGGCGTCAATTTGAAGTACTTTGTATTGAAGGAGTTGTATTATATTTCTTATGTTCGGGAGCCGAACTTGAACTAGTTGCAACCGCACGTACGATACCCGATAGCCTTCGTCCCAAATTTACTTTCAGGTGGCCTTTGCCCCAAGTTTAAAAAAAAATTAACTTTGTAATTTGACTGTTTCTTTAAGTATTAAATATTTATGTTTGCCTCGGCTGCGTCAGTATTATTGTTAGAGACGCGTTTCTCTTAGCAGGGTTGTGGTGTGACAAGAATGTAGGCTTACACAGATTATAATTTTACTTCATTTCTTTTATTAATGCTTGACACGATTTAAATAACACTTCACTGATATAGAGAGCTGTGAGATTCTTTTTATTAATTAATTATACTTTTTAACACGTAAACTTACTTTTCGTCTCACACGAATACATATTATATTTCTTGGGGACACTTCTTGCGACTGGTTAGTAACGCTGTCTGCAGTCAACTGAACTCTAAATTTGTAAAATTTTCTACTTTTCAGTTTCTGATTGGCTATTTTATAAACTGTCACTAAAATTATATTATTGTTGCTCCAATAATGAGTAGTAGCATTATTAAACTCATTATTGCCTCATTGTTAGCAACATTTAACCTATTATTCTCACAGCTCCTACATTATTACATCACGTAATGTATTCACGTAACATTACTGAACATGTTTACAATAATATAAGCATATGCAATGACTGTTACATACATTTTACAAATTATTACATACACATATTGCTTCAAGGCGGGTTACTGAATTTACTTATTATATAATTTGACTGAAATTATTTAAGTGTTAAAAATACTGCCTCAATCACTATTTCTCGATACTCGATACTGGTACTGATTTTGAGCATTTTTGAAAACCTGTCCGTGTGTGTGTTTCTGTGTGTGTGTGTGTCTGTCTGTGTGTATGTGTGTGTATGTGTGTGTCTGTGAACAGCATAACTCAGAAACGAACAGTTGGATAAACATCAAACTAGGTATTTAGGTTCAGTATCTGCCAGAGATGCGACACGAAGGTTTTCAGGAAAATCCCCCCACCCCAGATTACCCTTTACATGGAACATTTTTCGAAAATTTTAATTTTCTCAAAACTGGCTCTAACGATTTTGATTAAAATGTCATATGTTTAAGATATTTTTATGCCAAATGAAATGTACATCTTGAATTTTCTGGGAATGTCTCCAAAAGTATTCTTCATTGTGAACGACTTTTGCAAAACTGGTAAACCATAAGAGATAGACAAAATTTTACTACACAAAACATGTAGATCGCGTTAAAATACACATTTTATGTCATATACATTTTTGTTGAGTGAACCGTTTTCGAGATATTGCTTGTTATTCCCTTAAATTTTCCAATACTTATACTTTTTCTCAAATTCGTTACTCATTTTTTTATGTCCTGGACATGCAAAGAGAATGGAATGCACCACAAAGCAACCAGCGCTTAAAATATTTGACTATCACTTATAACCTACCATATTCCCTTTGCACCTACAAGAAAATTAGCAATAAGATTGATATCTCGATTAACTTGAAGCTTATGGAGAATAAGCGTTTGTAAAATTAGTTTGTAAAAGAGTAGAGAAAGTCATGTGAGTGTAACACATCAGATGTTTTTGTGTTCTCCTTTCTTTTGAAAAATTTTCTACCCATGTTATGCCTATTAGTAGTACGGCATACCTGTAAGCAATTCCGTGACCCGAGTTAGATTTATGTAAGCACAAAACTAACAGATGCAAGGAAATAACAAATACCTCCATGCAATTATTTTACCTCTCAATTTCTGATTTGTTTCCGCTGGATTCACAGAATTTGGTCACCAAAGTAGGTAAATATAATGGCTGAGAATGAGTCAGGCTATTGTAGAAACGTGATTTCGAGCGTCAAATACTTCAGCTTCCTTTACAACTCACTTAACGCTGCGTGAGTATCTCTACTCCTTCCCCCGTTATTTTTCATGTTTTCATTTAGCCTCAAGAGCCTATCAAATGTTGCACTGATTCACCCACAGGAAACGCACTCAAGTTCTATTAAGAAATATACTCCAGCAACAATTTGGGGACAAGTGCGAGGCAATGACGTGAAGTCTGGACTCCTTTCATTTCTGATCTAGCATAAACTTAAACGCAACAACTTTCAATAATGCAAAACTTAAAAATCTGATGTGTTACATTCACAGGACTTTCTCTACTCTTGTACAACCTATTTTTACAAACGCTTATTCTCCATCTACTTCATGTTAATCGAGATAAACATTTGCAGACTCTATCTTATTGCTAATTTTCTTGTAGATGTAAGGGGAAAATATATTTACAAGGGAAATATAGAAATACAGTAGCCTTTAAGCATATACATATCTCTTAATAGCTGGTTGCTAGGTGCAGCACCATTCCCTTTGCCACATATTAATACTCTTTGCATATCAAAAACAAAAAATGAATAACGAATTCCCATTTTAGAAAATAAGTATTGAAAAATTTAAGGGAATAACAAGCAATATCTCGAAAATGGTTCACTCAACAAAAAAAATGTATATGACATAAATTGTGTATTTTAACGCGATCTACATTTTTTGTGTAGTAAATTTTTTTCGATCTCTTAAGGTTTACCAGTTATGCAAAAGTCGTTAAAATGAAGAATACTTTTTGAGACATTCCCAGAAAATTCGAGATATACATTTTATTTGTTATAAAAGTATCTTAAACATATGATATTTTAATCAAAAGCGTTAGAGCCATTTTTGAGAAAATTAAAATTTTCCAAAAATTTTCCATGTAAACAGTAGTCTGGGGTGGGGGGATTTTCTTGAAAACCTTCGTGTCGCATCTCTGGAAGATACTGAACTTAAATACCAAGTTTGGTGTTTATCCGACTGTTCGTTTCTAAGATATGCTGTTCACAGACAGACACACACACAGACACAGACACACAGACATACAGACACACACACGGACATATTTTCAAAAATCTGATGTGTTACACTCACATGACTTTCTCTACTCTTGTACAATCTAATTTTACAAACGCCTATTCTCCATATGCTTCATGTTAATCGAGCTATCGAGATGTCAATCTTATTGGTAATTTTCTTGTAGATGCAAGGGGAATATGGTAGCTTTTAAGCGATAGTCAAATATTTTAACGCTGGTTGCTATGTGGCGCATTCCATTCTCTTTGCATGTCCAGGACTTAAAAAAAATGAATAACGCATTTGAGAAAAAGTATAAGTATTGGAAAATTTAAGGAAATAACAAGCAATATCTCGAAAATGGTTCACTCAACAAAAGAAATGTATATGACATAAGTTGTGTATTTGAACGCGATCTACATTGTTTGTGTAGTAACATTTTGTCTATCTCTTATGGTTTACCAGTTATGCAAAAGTCGTTCACAATGAAGAATACTTTTGGTGACATTCCCAGAAAATTCGAGATATACATTTCATTTCTCATGACATTATCTTAAACATATGATATTTTCATCAAAATCGTTAGAGCCATTTTTGAGAAATTTAAAATTTTCGAAAAATCTTCCATGTAAAGGGTAGTCTGGGGTGGGGAGATTTTCTTGAAAACCTTCGTGTCGCATCTCTGGAAGATACTGAACCTAAATACCAAGTTTGGTGCTTATCCGACTGTTCGTTTTTGAGTTATGCTGTTCACAGTCACACAGACACACACACGGACATGCTTCCAAAAATGCTTTTTTTGAATTCAGGAGGTCTCATAACATGTGTTTTCGGTGAAATCTCGGTATCGAATTTTTGGGTGGAATGCAATACTTCCCCTACTTACTATACATAGTAGAGAAAGTAAAAATGCTTTTCTTTGATTCAGGGGGTCTCAAAACATGTATTTCCGGTGAAATCTCGGTATCGAATTTTTGGGTGGAATACAATACTTCCCCTACTTACTATACGTAGTAGAGAAAGTAAAAATGAATAACGAAATCCCATTTGAAAAATAAGTATTGAAAATTTAAGAAAATAACAAGCAATATCTCGAAAATGGTTCACTCAACAATAAAAATGTATATGACATAAATTGTGTATTTTAACGCGATCTACATTTTGTGTGTAGTAAACTTTTGTCTATCTCTTATGGTTTACCAGTTATACAAAAGTTGTTCACAATGAGAATACTTTTGGAGACATTCCCAGAAAATTCAAGATATAAATTTCATTTGTCATGAAAATTTGTTAAACATATATTTTAATCAAAATCGTTAGAGCCATTTTTGAGAAAATTAAATTTTTCGAAAAGTGTTCCATGTAAAAAGTAGTCTGGGGTGGGGGATGTTCTTGAAAACCTTCGTGTCGCATCTCTGGAAGATGCTGAACCTAAATACCAAGTTTGGTGTTTATCCGACTGTTCTTGTCTGAGTTATGCTGTTCACAGACACACGCACACGGACATGTTTCCAAAAATGCTTTTTTTGGATTCAGGGTGTCTCAAAACATGTATTTCCGGTGAAATCTCGGTATCGAATTTTTGGGTGGAATGCATACTTCCCCTTACTATACGTAGTAGGGAAAGTAAAAATTTTAAACTATCGAACGTTTGCTTCAAGGTATTAGACATACTTCGATACCAGCGAGTATCGAAAGTATCGAGGTCCCATTCCTATTAATAATGATTGGTTTCAAAAGCCCAACGTGGAGCACAACATAACTACCTTTGCATTAATATAAGTATTAAGGTAGATACTATTTCAAGTGCCTCATAAATTAAATTTAACGGTAACGGAAGCTATTGGGAAATCAATGCCATTAACGCAGCTTCAAAGGCAATATTAAAAACTTGCTCCATTACAGTTTCAAAATTAATTAATTCTGATTAAAGTTTTAATGCTAATATCTGCAAACGTGGAAAATATCGTGTATGGAATATCAAGATAATTGTAATAATAACATTCTTCAAAGTATACACTTTGCAGCGGTTATTTGATTATGTATAGCCTACTTTTTCAAACACAATATACATCTTGGCTATTTCGGCCTTATATGTTGGGGAGCAATGTAACCTTTCACCTCTAAACTTTTGTTGTATACGTGTTTTCTTATAGCTTTTTCCCTTTGCTCGTAATAACGTTATTTCGTTCAATTCTGACACAAAAATACGTGACCACGCAGAACGTGATAGGAATGACTTTTACTTTTCAAAAATCAAATATAAAACCCGACCACAAATAATTTCCCTTGGGATACTGGGGGGAGCAATAAAATTATTTCGACGCCAACGCGTTGCTGCGTTTCTTTCATAATTTAAAAAAGTGTGAAATTTGGATGGAAGAAGACTATAACCGTAGGTGCTCCTAAAATGTTACATAACTTTTGATAAATGCATCTATTGAGAAGAATAAAATATTTATAGTAAATACACATATGTCCTGCAGCGTGGCACTGAGGGCTAGAGCGTGAAGCTCTGGTTCCCAGCCACAAATGCGCCCGGGTTTGATCCCATCCATGGAGGTGCAGATTTTAAGTCCCGGTATAGAACTGTTGCCCTCTCAGCATCGTGACGAAAGTGAGGAGCTAAGTTAGGCAGCAGTCTGACCGAGCGGTTACGTCTCTGGCCTGCATTCGGGAGGTTATGGGTTTGATTCCTATGGCCAACCTCCCTGACACATGGTTTTTTTCGGGTTTCCCCTGGTCTCCAGGCGAATGATGGGAAGGATGTTACATCCCCCGATTTTCCTGTCCCTGCATTCCCCCCGTAAGGGGGGGGTTGCCACCCCTTCAGCTGCCGTGGTGCGGGCGCTGCGGACCCTTAGCACTCGTGGTACTTCTGACGTTACCAGAAGTACGCTGGGCCGAACATCTGAGCCCCTCCCGAATGGGAGTTGTTCGGATTGGGTTGGACTCGGCGGGGCAGTGGTTCCCGACACCCATGGGTTATTGGGGACGCTTGGCTATGTTAATTCTACCCAGGCGGGGTTGTGAGACGCCTCGAGAATCTCCGGCACCAACCATGAGAGAGAGCTGGTAGACGGTAGCTAGAAACTGTCGGCCCCACCGAGGTTATTCGGTAGTCTCCCCCAGTTAGGGTTCGCCCTGCTGGCCTGACGCGCGTAAGTGGCGTATCCACTTCCGTCCCTGCTTGGAAGGGTCGACGCTAGAGCTTTCTGGCCCGATTTCGACCAGGCAGGGGGGGCGGTATATAAAATAGGCACCGCTCCTAATGGAAAGCCCCACGAGTTTACTCCTGGGTTTGCGAGGGTGTGGTCTCTGCGTTGGCGGACCCGGTCCCGTATTTGATTGTCCCTGCATTCCATCGCCATTGTCATTTCAGCTCACCCTTCCACTGCTTGGTTTCTTTTAGGGTTGCAAGTGTCGGTGGGAGATCTCGGCATGTGCATGACAGGGGAAAAGGATGCTCTGAGGAAACCTTCGTCCCACAAATTGCGAACAGTGCATATGTAAGCCCACAGATGGGAGAAGTGCCGGCTACACCAGCTAGTACCCGGGAGTTCAAATCTGTAAATGGTAGGACTTCTACCTTGTGACTGTCTTGCCTCCTGTTACGGCCGCCTTTTGTCTCCTCTTATCTCATCCCTCCCTTTCGGGGGCGACTCGTCAGATCTACGTAGGTCGAGGTGCTGAGTTCCCCTCCGATCCTAGTCCTATCCTATCCTAGGCAGCAGTCCTATCCTCAGGAGCCAACTTTGTGGCTGGGGAATGCGTGGTGATAACCACATCAACTCTCCGTATCGGTTGAATGACTGCCAACCTCTGCGTGCGTAAGTGGGGCATGAGGGATTATCAAGCATCAAATATTATACACTTCTTTTCTTCTACATGTGGCCACCGCATGACGGTTCGCGTGTCGGCCGCTACGGCTCTGACTCCCGCCGAAACAGTTATTATATCCACGCAACCTCCTCGTGTTCACATATTTACAACTAAAATTACAATGATAATAAGCACATGCCTTATCATAAGAGGTGTTGTCCTTTTTTATCCACACATTTCTGGCATCTTCACAGGAAATTTCCATTTACACTGGGGAGTTTAATATCCAATTGCATTTCTCACCTAATATTCTCCTCTGACGACGCATGGTTCTATTTACATGTTTCATGTTCCATCGTAAAATAACACAGACAGAAGCACATTTTACACGCGCGCGCGTGTGTGTGTGTGTGTGTGTGTGTGTAAATATAATGCTTATAAAGAAAATTCAATGCAAACTCAAAGATTAAAAGAGCAGTAAACGAGAAAATATAATTGCTGTTGAGTAATTGTTCCAAAAGCAAAGCCGCCGATATGACCTTATGTGTTAAATGCGACATATAAATGCGACACAAAAAAATTCTGATGTGTTACATTCATATGACTTTCTCTACTCTTGTACAAACTATTTTTACAAACGCTTATTCTCCATATGCTTCATGTTAATCGAGATATCGAGATGTTAATCTTATTGCTAATTTCCTTGTAGTTGCATGGGGAATTGCTAGGCTTTAAGCGATAGTCAAACCTTTTAAGAGCTGGTTGATATATGGAGTATTCCATTCTCTTTGCATTACCAGGACAAAAAAAAATTAATAACGAATTTGAGAAAAAGTATAAGTACTGGAAAATTTAAGGGAATAACAAGCAATATCTCCAAAATGGTTCACCCTACAAAAAAAATGTAAATGATATAAACTGTGTATTTTAACGCGATCTACATTTTTTGTGTAGTAAAATGTTGACTATCACTTATGGTTTACCAGTTATGCAAAGTCGTTCACAGTGAAGAATACTTTTGGAGACATTCATAGAGAATTCAAAATATACATTTTAATTGTCATGAAAATATCTTAAACATATGATATTTTAATAAAAATCGTTAGAGCCATTTTTGAAAAAATTAAAATTTTCGAAAAATGTTCTATGTAAAGGGTAATCTGGGATGGGAGGATTTTCTTGAAAACCTTCGTATCGCATCTCTGGAAGATACTGAACCTAAATACCAAGTTTGGTGTTTATCCGACTGTTCGTTTCTTAGCTATGCTGTTCACAGGCACACACACACACACACATGCATGTACATGTTTCCAAAAATACTTTTTACTTTCTCTACTACGTATAGTAAGTAGGGGAAGTATTGTATTCCACCCAAAATTTCGATACCGAGATTTCACCGGAAATACATGTTTTGAGACTCACTGAATCCAAAAAAAGCATTTTTGGAAACATGTCCGTGTGTGTGTCTGTCTGTGTGTCTGTCTGTGTGTCTGTGTGTCTGTCTGTGTGTCTGTGTGTCTGTGAACAGCATAACTCAAAAACGAAGAGTCGGATAAACCCCAAACTTGGTATTTAGGTTCAGTATCTTCCAGAGATGCGACACGACGGTTTTCAAGAAAATCCCCCCACCCCAGACTACCGTTTACATGGAACATTTTTCGAAAATTTTAATTTTCTCAAAAACGGCTCTAACGGTTTTGATTAAAATATCATATGTTTAAGATATTGTCATGATAATTAAAATGTATATCTCGAATTTTCTGGGAATGTCTCCAAAAGTATTCTTCATTATGAACGACTTTTTCATAACTGGTAAACCATAAGAGATAGACAAGCTTTTACTACACAAAAAATGTAGATCGCGTTAAAATACACAATTTATGTCATATACATTCCTTTTGTTGAGTGAACCGTTTTCGAGATATTGCTTGTTATTCCCTTAAATTTTCCAATACTTATACTTTTTCTCAAATTCGTTATTCATTTTTTTATGTCCTGGACATGCAAAGAGAATGGAATGCGCCACATAGCAACCAGCGTTAAAATATTTGACTATCGCTTAAAACCTACCATATTCCCCTTGCATCTACAAGAAAATTATCAATAAGATTGACATCTCGATATCTCCATTAACATGAAGCATATGGAGAATAAGCGTTTGTAAAAATAGTTTGTACAAGAGTAGAGAAAGTCATGTGAGTGTAACACATCAGATTTTTTTGGATTCAGGGGATCCTAAAACATGTATTTCCGGTGAAATCTCGATATGGAATTTTTGGTTGGAATACAATACTTCCCCTACTTACTATACGTAGTAGAGAAAGTAAAAACAACAATAATAATAATAATAATAATAATAATAATAATAATAATGCAACCTAAAGTTATTTATGTTCTAGGAATATATTCCTTTAGATTAAGTCAGGGGTGAATAATTTCACTAATTGTATAAAAACATAGACCAGTGTCCCAACAGCGCCGTATTTTACGTGTGCAGAAATCTCTTCGGGCGTTAAAAGAGTTGCGGAACTCAACGGAGCAGTTTTAAGTAAACATAGGTCAGTGGGGAACTGGTGCGTTAGCGTTAATGACCTTCGATCTACCCTTCTTCCTTATCAGGGAAGACGATGGGTGGTTCGCACTCATTGTGAGGCAGTTACAAGTTTGCACTAGAGTGTACAGTCTGTTATGATAGTTGCCGCTTTTATCACCTGACCCTGCACTGCATAGGGCTTAAATATTACCGTTCAAAGGTGTACAATAGCCAGTAAGGGGAAGGGAAAGGGAAAGGAAATGTGCGCGGAAGGATACAATTAGTAGGGCAAGCTTATAAGTAGTAGGGTTTACGGTGTTTATAGTCCGTAACGTAGGACAAGAACAGCGTAAACACAAGTAAAGCAATAGTTATGGGCGCATACTAGTAGGTCCAATAAAGCCTTTGTAATTATTTGTCAATCTAAAAGTGAGTTTATTCTCTAGAAAATAGTCTTTCGGTCTTTCATACTATTCTTGTCTATCATCACGGACTGTATACTCTAGTGTGAGCCTAGGAACTACCTGCCAATGAACGCGATCCGCTCATCTTTGCTGATAAGCAAGAGGAGTCGAACCAAGGCCGTTGGCGTTAATGCGCCAGTTTTACACTGACCTGTATTTATTCGGAACTGCTCCGTTGAGTTCTGTAACTCTTTTAAAGCACGTCTGCATACGTAAAATACGGCGCTGATGGGCCACTGGTATACTTTATTTCCATACGAGGGCAGTCCCAGATGTACCCGACCCGATGTATAGATGGTGGTTGTTGTTTCAAACAAATGACTGTGGTAGAAAGTTTGAAGTTTGACGATGCTACGTTGTTTAGTAATTGTTTGGCAGCCATCAATAGTGAACGCTCTCAGCGAATTTGTAAACATGGATAAAACTGGCCGTCGTTATGTGATACAAAACTTTATTTGAAAGGTCTTAGTCCAACTAATATTAAAGCTGAGCTAGATTGTACTCTGGGGGAATCTGCTCCTTCGTCTACAACAGTAAAATATTGAGTGGCGTCGTTTAAGCAAGGCCGTACGAGCTGCTAAGACGAACATCGCAGTGGTCGACCAAATGAGGTGACCACGCCAGAAATTCTGAAGAAAATCCACAAAATGGTATTGGATGACTTTCGACTGAAAGTGCGCGAGCTATTAGACATGCAGGCATTTCAAAAAGTGCTGTACATCGCACACTAATGAAAATTTTGACATGAGAAAGCAGTGCGCAAGATGGGTGCCACATTTCTCACAATGGAACAAAAGCAGCGTCGTGAGGATGTTTTAGTCGAGTGTTTGGCGATGTTTCGCTGCAATTAAGTCGAGTTTTTGCGTCGATTCATAACCATAGATGAAACACTGCTCCATCACTTCACACCTGAGACGAAGGAACAGTCAAAACAGTGGATTGAAATGGGAAAATCGGCTCCAAAGAAGGCGAAGACAGTTCCATCTGGAGGCAAGGTCATGGCATCAGTTTTTTGGGATGCGCGTACGATAATTTCCATTGATTATCTTCAAAAAGGAAAATCCGTCAATGGTGAGTATTATGCAAACTTATTGCAGCATTTGAATGATAAAATCAAGCAAAAACGACCGCATTTAGTGCAAAATAAACCTTTGTTTCATCAAGACAATGCACCAGTTCACTCATCCATTATCACTATGTCCAAAATCAATGAGTTAAAGTTCGAATTTCTTCCTCATGGACCTATTAGCCAGATTTAGCCCCCTCTGATTATTTTCTATTTCCAAAGTTGAACAAATAGCTTGGTGCTAAAAGATTTGCCAACTGTAAAGAACTGGAGTCTGCAGTTAATGGCTATTTTGCAGAACTCGACGGTTCTCACTATAAACAGGATATCGAAGCTATTGAACAGCGCTGGGAGAAGTGTATCGAGCTGAAAGGAGACTATGTAGAGAAATAAAGATGTTGTTCGCAAATTTTTGGTGTTTTCTTTGTTAGGTCGGGTACTTCTGGGACAGCCCTCGTACCAAATTTTACAGACATTAACATTCGAATAATGCGCCGGGGTAGCATAGGGGTTTCGTTTCGGTTCTCGTATAGAGGGTTTGTGATCATGCAAGAAGTATAAATTTAAAAACCACATGACAATCCGCTTTTTAAAAATTGATACGGTAATTTGTATCACAAATTACTCAAATGTAAATAATTATTTTAATATGAATATGTATTTTTATGTAACATTGATTTCAGAGGTTTAATAATTGTAATTATTATTGGTAAATAATAATATACGGCTTTACTGAAACTGTTAACAATAACGCAAGAATGCAGCGGTGGAGTGAGTTGTTTATCGTTACCGGGAACCAGGAAGTTACGTAATGTTTCGCGCCTTTTCGGTAAAAAGCTTCCAGAATGTTCTCTAAAAGAAATATGTATTAATGGTTTTCATTGGATGTTAAAATAGACGCTAATGTTGGCGCGTTTTATTAGCCAATAGCATTTCATTTATAATCTTTAGGCGTATCTTAAGGCAAGCCTATAAATAAGCCAGGTCGAGGTAGCGGGTCCCCCAGTGTTCAACAAGATTCTCAACACATAACACGTCAGCTCCCAGTTCAACAAGATTCTCATGTCGGTCTCTCAATTCGTAAAGTTACGCGCAGCAGAAGTACGAGAAATCTTATAAAGTATTCTACAGTTAAATATACAAAGTTGAAGTACGTGAGTTAAAAGTGATAAGAAGTTAGTACAAACAGTTTCAGTATGGCGATTATCCAGATAAATCTGTGAAAGTGTTCGTGAACGTGTTCTGCAATAAAGATTATAAAACCAATTTCTTCGTCAATATCATTTCTAGACAAAAGATTCCTTTCCGCTTCACACCCTGCAAGAGTTAAATGTCTACCTAAATAGCTAGCCGGAGGACAATATACATAACCTTAAATTATTTCAGAAACTAATTGATACAAATTGCTACGCCAGAGGGAACTATGGACCAGACCAACGAATGACGTCACACAATATGGCAACACACGTGAAGTAAACACACATATTTGCTCTCGTAAGTTGGCTTCCACAACGTGGTGCTATAAACATTATATGTAACAAACACATATACAATTTGTTGCTATTGCAAATTGGCACCCATAACGTGGGGCGAAGTGACCAGGAAAGGAATAAGATGACCAGGACGTGGGGCGAAGATGACCAGGAAAGGAAGGCGAAGCGACCAGGAAAGGAACTCGAGTAACCAGGAAAGGATCAGAAATAACCAAGAAGAATTGAGAGGACCAAAGGAGGAATGCAGCGGTGAAATCATCTACAAGACCCAGATTCAAGAAACAACAGGGACGACAGACTTCGATCGTAATTCCGAGATTACGAGGCAACAGGGAATTCAACGCAAAAACATCGAAACGACGTAGATTCATCACAAAACAACGCAGAAGCGACATCAAATCTAGGAGAATGGGGCAGAACGCTGGACATTAAAGTAACAGCAACATACAGCATCAAAAAGGTAAATCAATTTCAATGTTACTTAGGAATGGTAGGATAATAAAAACAATGGCTGCTAGGAATACAGAAGAAATAATTATGGAGGGAGATAGTGTAACAGTTAGCTGTGATCCAATACAAGTTACAGGAAATAGCCCAGATTTTTTAGGATTTGATGATGAAAATGTTAGTGCAGAAAGTGAGAGTAGAATAGCAGGAAATGTTAATCTTGATACTATTGTGATTATGGAAATGCTGAAAAATTTGAATGAGAATATGAAAGATATGCAAAAGAGTCATAGGGAATTAAGGGAAGATCTTAGTAAGAAAATGGATCAAAACAGGGAAGATATTGATAGGAGTTTAGAACAAAAACTAACTCAGAATAATGAGAAATTGAGGAAAGATATTGGTAAGAGCTTAGAACAAAACAGGAAATCAATTGAAAGTATTGGTAGGAGTAATGAGAAATTAGAGCAAACAGTAGATCAAAGCAATGAAGAAATTGAAAAGAAAGTTATGAAGTTAGATAGTAGTAGGCCAGAAATGAAAGATGAAAATGAGGAAGTAATAGTAAGTGAGATAGGAGAAATTTCAAAGAAAATGCTAGACATGAGCATGGAAATAGGTAACAAAGAAAGTGAGGTTAATGTAGAATGTACAGAGTTAGGAAGTCAAGTGAGTAATATTTCAAGTGAGCTAAGAGAGATGAAAGAGGTTAGGAATGTAGATGTAAATCAGGCGCAAGTCAATTTCAGAGCGGAGATATCAGAAATGCAAAAAGAATCAGAAATGCAAAGAAATAAATTGTACCAATATGTTCAAAATGAAAACTCCAGTCCAGTACAATTTAGTACAGATTTGTCAGAGTACTCTCAAGTTAAAAAGATAGCAGATGAATTGAAAATGAAAGTTGTTAAAAGATGTATTGTTCAAGAAACTGTAGATTGTTTTCAAATGTTATCAGGGAACGAAATGTCATATGAATACAAGAGGTTATTCATGAACAACAATTTGAAGGTTAGGTTACGGCTACGAGTAATGTTTAGCCACACACAATTTGATCCAGGAGGGTAAATAGCAATGTGATGTAAAGTAAATGCTGGATAGGTAAAGATGACTTGCAGAGAAATGTATTGGAACGTAAGAGGGTTAACTACATGTATATGTCATGAGAAAACAGAAATTTAATAAAATAAAATAAAAAAAAAGAGGAGAAATAAATATTTAAAAAATATATATATATAACAATTTTTAGTAACTGTAACAGTATTTGAAAAGAAGAAGGTAATAATTGAAACTTAATATGATATTAAATTAAAAGTACGTAAATACAATTCCAAGAATTAAAAATTAAGAATGCAAAGATTGAAACTTAATATGATATTAAATTAAAAGTACGGAAATAAAATTCAAAGAGTATTGTTAAAATAAAATTCAAAATAACAAAAATTGTAAAAATAATTCAAAACAAATACTTATGTAGCAAACAGAAAAGATGAAACATTGTCTAGATTTAGGAGATGTAAATATTTATGTAGAGGGTGAATATTTTGGTAAATATGTATAATAATTACAAAAAAATCTTAAATGTATAAATTTTTGTCAACAATGTAAGAGGGTAAACAATTTTGAAACAGTCATTAAATAATTTAGGGTAAAGTATTTGCTATAAAAAAATTTTGTGATGTCAGATTAATATCTAAATTAATTAAACCAGAGCCAGTAAGTAGTGGCGAGATAAAACATATGTCGTGTGTTAAATACGTGTGAAGTGTAAAGTGAAAGTGATAGCGGGTGTTCCAAGATTTAGGAGACTAAAAACACAAATTATAAAATTCTAAACAAGTTATAAATATTTATAATTATGGTTCTAGTGGGGCATATGATACGGTAATTTGTATCACAAATTACTCAAATGTAAATAATTATTTTAATATGAATATGTATTTTTATGTAACATTGATTTCAGAGGTTTAATAATTGTAATTATTATTGGTAAATAATAATATACGGCTTTACTGAAACTGTTAACAATAACGCAAGAATGCAGCGGTGGAGTGAGTTGTTTATCGTTACCGGGAACCAGGAAGTTACGTAATGTTTCGCGCCTTTTCGGTAAAAAGCTTCCAGAATGTTCTCTAAAAGAAATATGTATTAATGGTTTTCATTGGATGTTAAAATAGACGCTAATGTTGGCGCGTTTTATTAGCCAATAGCATTTCATTTATAATCTTTAGGCGTATCTTAAGGCAAGCCTATAAATAAGCCAGGTCGAGGTAGCGGGTCCCCCAGTGTTCAACAAGATTCTCAACACATAACACGTCAGCTCCCAGTTCAACAAGATTCTCATGTCGGTCTCTCAATTCGTAAAGTTACGCGCAGCAGAAGTACGAGAAATCTTATAAAGTATTCTACAGTTAAATATACAAAGTTGAAGTACGTGAGTTAAAAGTGATAAGAAGTTAGTACAAACAGTTTCAGTATGGCGATTATCCAGATAAATCTGTGAAAGTGTTCGTGAACGTGTTCTGCAATAAAGATTATAAAACCAATTTCTTCGTCAATATCATTTCTAGACAAAAGATTCCTTTCCGCTTCACACCCTGCAAGAGAAACATGTTAGATCCCAAACAGCTAGCCGGAGGACATTTAAAATAAATTATTTCAAAAACTGATACAAATTGCTACGCCAGAGGGAACTATGGACCAGACCAACGAATGACGTCACACAAGATGGCTTCGCGTGAAGTAAACACATATTTGCTCTCGTAAATTGGCTTCCACAACGTGGTGCTATAAACACATATACAATGAGTGCTATCGCAAATTGGCTCCACAACGTGGTGCTCTAAACATAAACACGTAAATTTGCTATTGCAAAATCTAACTATCGCTTTAGCCTGCTGTATCCTTTTTGTATTTATAAGAGATGTATAATAAAACTTTATCTCGATTAACAAGTAGATAGTCGAATAGTTTGTGTAGTGAGTAGAGGAAGTCATGTGAATGCAATACATTAGAGTTTTTTTACTTTCTCTACTACGTATAGTAAGTAGGGGAAGTATTGAATTCCACCCAAAAATTCGATACCGAGATTTCACCGGAAATATATGTTTTGAGACTCCCTGAATCCAAAGAAAGCATTTTTGGAAACATGTCCGTGTGTGTGTCTGTGTGTGTATGTGTGTGTGTGTCTGTGTCTGTGTCTGTCTGTCTGTCTGTCTGTCTGTGAACAGCATAACTCAGAAACGAACAGTCGGATAAACACCAAACTTGGTATTTAGGTTCAAAATCTTTCAGGGATGCGACACGAAGGTTTTCAACAAAATCCCCCAGGATACCCTTTACATGGAAGATTTTTCGAAAATTTTAATTTTCTCAAAAACGGCTCTAACGATTTTGATTAAAATATCACATGTCTAAGATATTTTCATGACAAATAAAACGTATATCTTGAATTTTCTGGGAATGTCTCCAAAAGTGTTCTTCATTGTGAACGACTTTTGCATAACCGGTAAACCATAAGAGATAGAGAAAATTTTACTACACAAAAAATGTAGATCGCGTTAAAATACACAATTCATGTCATATACATTTTTGTTGTTGAGTGAACCATTTTCGAGATATTGCTTGTTATTCTCTTAAATTTTTCAACACATATTCTTAAATGGGAATTCGTTATTCATTTTTTTGTCTTTGATATGCAAAGAGTATTAATCCTTGGCAAAGGGAATGATGCTGCACCTAGCAACCAGCTATTAAGAGATATGTATATGCTTAAAGGCTACTGAATTTCTATATTGCCCTTGTAAATATATATTCCCCTTACATCTACAAGAAAACTAGCAATAAGATAAGAGTCTGCAAATGTTTATCTCGATTAACATGAAGTAGATGGACAATAAGCGTTTGTAAAAGTAGTTTGTACAAGAGTAGAGAAAGTCATGTGAGTGTAACACATCAGATTTTTTTCAACCAGCTCTTCCTACGTAAACTTCACATAAAGTTAGATCACAGGAATGGTGGGCGTTTCTTCTCATTAGAGAGGCAGGCAGCTCTTGGGCTAGATCTGGAAACACTCTGCCTTTTACATTAATGGTAACAAAGAAGGTCCTAAAGCCGCCTCTAATTTCTCGCCTTGTCCATTCTGTTTGAATCCGTCTTCCGTCAGACTCTCCTCACGAGTGCTCCCCTCCTAGTAATTTCTTAATTACTTCATTGTGCCTGACGTCTATGTCCGACACAATAGATGCTTACCGGACCTTTTACGGCGGATTCAGCGAAAGTTAACAGCTAACCTGACGTTTTGTAAAGTGAAGTCCCCTGCACTGAATATATTTGCATGGCGTATTAACGAATAGCCGTTACTCTCCTAAATGTGTTAAACCCAACGTGCTACATGACTAGCATTTAGATGCCAAATAGTTCAATCTCTTGCACAAAAGCAAGGGTATATCAGACGAAAGTACGATAATCCAGATTTTGAGGAATAAAATACGTTGCTTATTTGACTAAGGTGAATTTAGCTTATTCAATAAAACATTTCAGAATTTTATTTCATAACTGGCAATGTTTTCCTTTCCGGCTCTCGTACTGAGAGGCTGCGTTCGATTCCTGACTCTGGATAGCAATTAAATCGGCCCTATTCACACCATCTCTGAGGTGCTCGTGTTAAGCATCCCCAATGTGGTTCGGAGTCCACGGTAAAAGCTGTAGGTCCTCTCCTTCCATCATCAGACTACCATCGGAGGAAATGGATTTCACCGACTGGGTGCCTCCAGTTGTGGAATGAGGTATTCCCAGAGGGTCTTAAGGCCAAATGGGGAGCGTTAGAAACGACGACGTGAAAAATTAGATATGTTTACCTCCACACGCCTTTCTCTACTCTCTATAGCTTCTTCAAACAATTCTTGCAAAAGCGTATTGCTTTTCCTAAAGCATTTCTAGTAGATGTAGAAGGTATTGTAAACTACCCAAAATTTTGATGTCGAAATTTCAACAGAAATACATGTTTTGAGTCCCCCTGAATAAAAAAAATAGTTTGTGTGTGCCTGTGAACAGCATTACCCAAAACATAAAAGGTCGGATTATGACCGAACTTTGCATTTAACTTTTGTAGATTCTATGACAGGAAGAGTTTCAAGAAAATCTCCGTAACCCAAATTACTCTCCCAAACTGGAAATTTTTAAGTGTTTTTTTTTCAAAAATGGCTCTAACAATTTTGATTAAAATAACTTGTGTTTAAGATATTTACGTGATAAATAAAATATATACTTCAATTTTTTTGGAATAGTCCTTGAAGTCCTCTTCATTTGTAAGGAATTATATATATATATTAGATCTCTTTAAAATAAACAATCCATTTCCAATACCTTTTTTGACATCAATCGTTTCGAGATTTACGTTGGTATTGGTTTAAAATTATCAATATTTGTCAATTTTTTAAATCGCTGTGTTTATTCAATTATTCCTCGTAAAATCATGGAAAGAGTAAGGAAATTTAAGGCCAAGATATGGTGGTTCACCTCTAAATATCCGAATATTGATTCTGCTTGCTCTATTTCCCATGTACCTACACAAAGCATGGAATTTAACTATTTCTGCAAATGATTTATTTCGATTGACATGAAGTGGATAGAAAAATAAGTTTTTGTAACAATAGTTTATAGAATCGATACAAAGGTAAGCGATGGTAGGGAATGTTATGTGAATGTAATATATCAGATATTTTCTCCTAGTTCATGTTAATGGAAATAATGTTTGCAGAAACAGGTTCATTACAGATTTTGCTTTAAGTACAATAGTGAAACAGCAGACTGAAGTGACAGTCAAATGTTTTAAAAGCATATCAGTATAATATGCTGGCTTTGAAATTTCATACTCTTTGCACGACATCGCGAGAAAAAATGAACGGTACTTTGACACTTAAAAAAATCTGATGTGTTACACTCACATAACTTTCTTTATTCTTGTACAAACTATTTTTACAAACTCTTATTCTCCATCTATTTCATATTAATCGAGATAAACATTTGCAGAAACGATCTTTTGACATGTAAAGAGAATTACATTTTAAACATAGTGACTACTTCTAAAAATATTTGAGTATGGCTTAAGGCCTACTAAGTTCTTCTTGTTTAGTATTTGCAAGGGCAATACAGAAATACAGCAGCCTTTAAGCATCGGCATATATCTTAATAGCTGGTTGTTAGGTGCAGCACCATTCCCTTTGCCACAGATTAATACTCTTTGCATATCCAAGACAAAAAAATGATTAACGAATTCCCATTTGAGAAAATAAGTATTGAAAAATTTAAGGGAATAACAAGCAATATCTCGAAAATGGTTGACTCAACAACAAAAAATGTATACGACATAAATTGTGTATTTTAACGCGATCTACATTTTTGTGTAGTAAAATTTTGTCTATCTCTTATGGTTTACCAGTTATGCAAAAGTCGTTCACAATGAAGAATACTTTTGCAGACATTCCCAGAAAATTCGAGATATACATTTTATTTTTCATGAAAGTATCTTAAACGTATGATATTTTAATCAAAATCGTTAGAGCTATTTTTGATAAAGTTAAAATTTTCGAAAAATGTTCCATATAAAGGGTAACATGGGTGGGGGGATTTTCTTGAAAACCTTCGTGTCGTATCTCTGGAAGATACTGAACCTAAATACCAAGTTTGGTGTTTATCTGACTGTTCGTTTCTGAGTTATGCTGTTCATAAAAAAACTAAACATTTGTATAAACCACTTTGAAATTGTTCTCTCACCAACGTAAACAACAAAATTCTGAATGGCTCTCTACGAAGAACCCAATGAATGTTTGGACCATCAATGGATGCTCATTTGAGGGTCAAGTTAGGTTTTGTATGAGAACCTACATTTTTTATTTTGTTTCTTTATTCCACATCACAAACTAAACAGATTTTTATAAATAATTTTCTAATGAGAAAACAACATACAACATGTATGTTCCCATTTTAAAAAATTAAATTGACCCTGAAATGCCCATCATAACGTCCTCCAAACAAAACACAACTAATGGCATTTACTTTTCCCTAACATATCAAGCAACTTTTATTAAAGACATTTCTTTCTACAACGCTTAGTTTTGTAAATATTGTACAGTCTCAACTTAAATGTTCCACTCTGTATATGGCACATACATGAAGGTTTACTGACACGGGTAGCCGAGGGCTGCGATTCAAATCCCACTAGCACCATCCTCCCTGACAGGTTTTTCCAGGTTTCCCACAGTCATAACTTACAAATGCCGGGGAGGTACCCTAAATTTAGGCCTGAAACGTTTTCTTTCCTAAATATCATTTCATGTATTATCAGTGTCCATCGCATGCGTTGGAGTATATAATAAGAATAGGCGTTAAAGACTACTAAAAAAAACCAGAGGGGTTCTAAGACGTTCAGAGATCGTTTATTTATTTATTTATTTTATTTTGGAACTAGAATTAACCAAGCGGTAAGGTATGAGTCTTGCATTCGGGAGGTCTCAGGTTCAAACCCCCGGGGCCGATCAATCTGACCGAAGGTTTTCTCGCGGTTTTCCTCGGTCGCTAGGCGAATAATTAGATCCGCGAATTTTCCTATCATCTCTTTCATCACTACATTTCATTCCCTTCTTCACCGCCATACTAGGCTTTGGGCTGATCACCCATCCTGGATATGCTAGGATCCAGAGTTTGCTTGCTCCTCGACAGCTACTGACCCAAGGCATTTACTTGTAATTCCTTGGGAGTGCAAGTTCTACCAATGAAGGAGCTATAAACATTAACGTAATTATCATATATATCAATTAACGGTGGGGGTTTGTATTATTTTTCGTAAGCCTCCCATATCCTTCTTTCCTGTTGCCAATACTTATATATAGGATATACCGTAAGGAATTAACGACAAAACAAACACCATACATCTCGTAGATACTTGAAGTTTTTGCTGTCAAAGTACATACAATTTCAAAGAGAGACTACAAAAGTAAGTCACTTGTGAAGGTGGCTTTGCAGAAACCACATTCAACGCCCTGCTATAAGCATAAGAATTTCTTATATGGTTAATCCTATCCTTGATTAGGTCTCTGCAAAATCCAAGATAGGAATGTGATACCCCCTCTTAATGAAAACCTACATAGATACATGTCTCTCTACCAGCAAATTCAGCTGCATTATTTCTGCATTTGCCCATGCGTGGTTCGGGTAGTATCAATTTTAAAAATGATATAACGTAGTGAGCTCTTTTGTCATCATTTCGATGACCTGATCTCTCTTCTGTGCATAGTTCCTGATAAATGTTTCGAGTCTAAGTCTTGTTTTTTTTTCACTTCATATGCAGTTAATAATTCCTATGCAACATATCACAGGTTTAGGGTCTATTAGAATCCCAATTTTAATTGATTTAAAAAAAACGTGTTTGCCATAGTGGACCACAATATCTCTAGTAAAAGATGCAGAGCAGAAATGTAATAAAAGGAATATATGCAAACTTCATAATTCAGTAACAAATATACGTTATGGGGAGTTTACCAGCTCGTTAGATACTAATCAAATGCTAGTAGTAGTGCAATTTGTCATCTGCACTATTTAAATAATATATTAAACAAGCTAACTGTGTCGAGAGTTCTAATTATATGCAGAAAAAAATTAAACGGCAGTTGAGCACAAATTGTAAACTAATATTTATAAAAAATTTTGTTCGTATGTAATTCTAGAAGGCTTGAGTTAAAAACAACTCTGCCTCGATTCCGCAGCACCCCAGCAGGCGCTTACACAAACGTAACAGCAGCCTTGGCTCACCATTGCTTGTAGAAACAGCGGTGTCACAGAAAAGACTAACTTCTTGCTAGCTGAACGATCGACCTTTATAGATTTCGATTTTCGCTGCTTTTCCAGAATGATCGAATGTCAGAATTCCTGTTATAGTTCCAGGATGTTGGAGTGATTGTTTTGTATCTTCGTATCTCTCTGCCTTCCAGCCAACTGATCGGCCGAAAAATTGGGGGGGGGGAAATGCGACCACGTCTTTCTCACAATAAATGAACAAGTGTCCCAAAGTATCTGGTTTGTAACATCCCCTGCAGTACAGTAAAGTATACTGGTATTAGAAGTAACGCATATATGGAACATGACTTTCGGGGGTTACCTTATTCCATCCGTTTCTGAGGTTGAGGCACGCAGGGAGCGGAATCCGTTACCTCTGATGATAGGGCGATGAGGGTGGTGGTGGAATGAGAGGAACTACAGTTTTTGACGCGGACTCCGACCCACTTTGAACCTTGGGGATACTTCACATTAGAGCTTTAAATGCATCATCAATATCAGAGATTAGCTCAATGTGACCCACTCTGATCCCAATACATGCAGCGATTTGGTGGCATTTTGGGATATTCTTGTCTCCTCTTTGCCCGTCTTGAGAAGCAGTGAAATGTTCTGCATGGAGGTCTGGGTTTATTCTTAATAGATAGTGGAAATTGTTCATCTTTTATTTCGAACCGCTGTATTTAAATTCAATATTTTAACACCCTATATGTCATTTCTTCGTTTTGAATTTCATCTAACAATCTTCTATTCCCTACTGATGTTAAGATCTTCGTTTCTGTGGAGTTTATACTTTGCTTGTATTTTGTACCTCATATCCAAAAACTCCCTGTCTAAAACAGGGTCTGAAATAGAGGAATGGGCAACAGTAATTATGAGTTTGCCTGTTAGGTTGAAGCATAACGGAAAAGTGGTGAAGCAATGGTAGTTGTGAAAGCCTAGCAGGATTTGAAAATAGATCGCCTTGTCCTCCAGGTTTAAAGGTTTTGCAAAGTCACTATTATGCCTACAGTTCTTTGAGACATGGATTATACACCATAAAGTTCACAGCTGAATTGAGATAAGGAATGTCAGTTCATGGTTTAGAAATGTTTAATTAATTCACATCGGAGATATTCATTCATTCATTATCTGTTTACCCTCCTCTTATATAGAACTTACACCCCCCAGGTCTTACAAGCGGGTGCCTGGGGTCAGAGGCCCGTCGAGGAGCAGACACTCATGGATCAGACAGAGCATCAGCCCAATGCCTGGTATGGGATGAAGGAAGTAGATGAAACGAAAGTTTGGTGAAATGGATGAAAGGAAAGGTGATGATGGAGCAGTTGGTGGAATGAATGGCGGTGGAAACCGGAGAACCCGCAGAAAACCCGCCCGACGCCGCTTCGTCCACCACAAATCCCACATGCAGGTCCCTGGGATTGAACCCGGGCCGCCTCGGTGGGAGGCGAGCGGTCTAACCACTCGGCCACGGCGCCGGCCCACATCGGAGATAATGGAAAAATAATTGACCGTAGTTTTTAAGCCCGTGCTATATATTATCGACACTATTCGATTTCCATTGGTGAGGAAAGTAACGGTAAACTTGCTGATTGGCCAAAGGGCTCTCTCAGGTAACTAACACAACACATCTGAGAGAATTTCCAAGCCCTGTGCAGTTAAGTACATGTGTTGGGGTGAAAAACTGTAAAAGTTGGTGGTTTCGAGTCGTTCTAGATTAACGACAGTTGTAGGTACATAAAAAGATTTCACCCCTCTACTTCATGCATCAGAAAAGAGCTCTTCCCTCCGTCCGTCACCTCAGGCGTGAAGGGAGTGACAGTCCGTGATTTTAAAGGTAATAAAAATGCTTCCATAGTGCGGGACGTGCTAATGCTCGCATGAAAACAAACACGCTCCCTCGCGTTGAAAACCGACTTATATTTGACGCTGGAGGAAAATAATGCGTCCGCCGAGGCAGAGAACAATCATTAATCAAACTCTTACCCCGGTGGCTACACTTATTTTGTTTCTGCCCCAATAGTCACAGCGGTCTGGAAGACAGTCGGTCTACCAAGGGATAGCATTTCAGGGTCTGTTTTGATTGGCGCATTCATCTCAAGTCACGACATCCCTTCGTTGTCTTCCATTTGTTCCCTACATTAATCATCTTTGTTTGTCACTGAAGGCTTGAAAGGGTGCTCTTCCATTGAGTGGGGCAGTATTTGAAACCTGAAATGTTATTTTATGCCATGAAGCCAAAGTGAAATTTTATTCCTAGTGGAAATCAAAACATCTATCAAAATGGTTGACATCACAGCCTGTAAAAATCTGATGTATTACACTCACATGACTTTCTCTACTCTTGTACAAACTATTTTTACAAACTCTTATTCTCCATCTATTTCATATTAATCGAGATAAACATTTGCAGAAACGATCTTTTGACATGAAAAGAGAATTACATTTTACACATAGCCACCAGTTCTAAAAATATTTGACCATCGCTTAAGGCCTACTATGTTCCCCTTGTTTTGTGTTTGCAGGGGCAATATAGAAATACAGTAGCCTTTAAGCGTAGACATATCTCTTAATAGCTGGTTGCTAGGTGCAGCACCATTCTCTTTGCCACAGATTACTACTCTTTGCATATCCAAGACAAAAAAAATGAGTAACAAATTCCATTTGAGAAAATAAGTATTGAAAAATTTAAGGGAATAACAAGCAATATCTCGAAAATGATTCACTCAAAAAAAATGTATATGACATAAATTGTGTATTTTAACGCGATTTTTTGTGTAGTAAAATTTTATCTATCTCTTATGGTTTACCAGTTATGCAATAGTCCTTCACAATGAAGAATACTTTTGGAGACATTCCCAGAAAGTTCAAGATATACATTTTATTTGTCATGAAAATATCTTACATACAAGATATTTTAATTAATATCGTTAGACCCATTTTTGAGAAAACTAAAATTTTCGAAAAATGTTCCATGTAAAGGGTAATCTGGGGTGGGGAGATTTTCTTAAAAAACCTTCGTGTCGCATCTCTGGAATATACTGAACCTAAATACCAAGTTTGGTGTTTATCCGACTGTCCGTTTGTAGTTATGCTGTTCACAGACGCACACACAGACACACACGGACATGTTTCCAAAAATGCTTTTTTTGGATTCAGGGGGCCTCAAAACATGTATTTCTGGAGAAATCTCGGTATCGAATTTTTGAGTGGAATGCAATACTTCCCCTACTTACTATACGTAGTAGAGAAAGTAAAAAGGTATTGTAGAGCATTATTGAATATGAGGATATTTCATCACCCATGCATGCAAGATGCGGCACACTTGCATTTGAATACCTACTGAATTAGACAGAACCTGCAATGGGCCTGAAAACGTTCATTGTACATTAAAATCTATAGACAAATAACATCTTAATCCTAGTCAATGATTTATCTAAATATCCCGTTATAGGCCGAACAGTGCAAGGAAAGTAACTGAAAAAAACTTCTTTAACCGGACAAAAGTATCAAATGGTAAATCAGAGTTAAATAGCTGAAATGAATTTAAAATGTACACAGTAAATGCAAAATTGGCTACAATTCTGGTACATCTCTCACTTATGGGGATATGTAGGCAAATTTTGACAAAAAGCTGATTTATTCTAACATTTTTATTTTATAGATTAGACATTTAAGCACACGTTCTAAGGGTATTTTGGGGTTTCCACCTCTAAATTCATTTTAAAATCTAAAAATCTTAGCACTGCAACTGTGACGCGTTCTTTTTTCAAACAGTTAACAGCTTTATGTTTTAATTTGAATTTATATTGTAATTTATATCAGTAAAACTTTAAATTCTCTTAAATAGTGTACGTGGTTTATTACAAGTAATCCCAAAATGCAACATTACTTTAAAAATGTGAATGCAGTAATTGCTTCGAAAATTTATAAAACGCTGAGTGTTTCTACTTGCACCGTCATCATCCAGGCATGCTGTAACACCAATTATTTAACCTGGGTTCACCCCATCTAATCCTCAAGTGAGAAAGAACACCCAGCGGGTCTGGTCACACTCAACCAACGGCATACTTCCGGCCGTGAAATAGAAGCTATCTTAATGGCAGAGAGCAGTTCAACTGGTATCAAATGACAACTCAATCCTAGTTACTCATTTACCCAAATATTCCATTATAAGAAGAACAATGTAAGGAAAATAGCAACTGAAATAAAACTTCTTTAAACCGTCGAAACTTGAAGTTGTTTGTTGCTTCACATATGGAAAGTCAATTTGAATAAGATGTATTATATTTCGACTGTTGGGGAGCCGAACTTGAAGTTCGTTACAACCGGACGTATAGTATCCGGTTTCCGGTAGCCTTCGCACCAAATGTGCTTTCCGGTGTTTAAAAAATATTAACTTTGTAATTTTGACTGTTTCTTTAAATATTATATATTTATGTTTGCCTCGGCTGCGTCGGTATTTATAGCTTTTTAGAGACATGGATGTCTTAGCAGTGAGTGGTGGGACTGAGGAATGTAGACTTACACAGATTATAATTTAGCTTCACTCCTTTTATTAATGTTAACACGATTTTATTAACACTTCACTGATATAGAGAGCTGTGATATATGTTTTATTAATTACTTGCACTTTTTTACACGTAAAACTATTTTCGTTTCACACGAATACGTATTAAATTTCTCGAGGACGTGTCTCGCGTCCGGTTAGGAACACTGTCTACAACCAACGCGTCCAGTTTTGAGCGCTGTCTACAAGCAATTGACTTCTAGATTTGTAAATTTTGCTATATTTCAGTTTCTGATTGGCTAATCCTAGTCCACTAGTACACCTTCATTTAACTAAAGCTTTTTCTGGTTGTTGATTGGCTATTTATTAAACCGTCTCAAAATTTACATTATTGTTGCTCCAATAATGACTAGTAGCATTATTAAACTTTCTTACTCATTATTGCCTTAAGGTTACCTCATTGTTAGCAACTTTTAACCTATTACTCTCACAGCTCCTATATTATTAAATTATGTAATACATTCACATAACATTATTACACATGTATACAGTAATATAAACATATACAATGACTGTAATATACACTTTTTATATCTTGTTACATACACATATTGCTTTAAGGTGGGCTGTTATTGAATTTATATATTATATAATTAGACTGAAATCATTTAAGTGTTAAAAATACTGCCTCAAACGTAAAGCATATTATATTTTGGACTTCATTGCACCTATAGAGTATTTTATTTCCGATAAATCAACTTTTAAATGCGTTTCAAAATTTGTTCATCCTAAGCAACTAAATATCTACTTATGGATGGCGAAGATACAATTAAGACACACCAGCCAATTCCTATGTGGCAAAAATTATAAATCTGATTTCACATAATTTTCTATACCCGCCATCGGTTATTTATTCGTTCTCTACCGCTTACCTACAGTAAGCATTGCACCCAAAACTTTTATACCGGAAATACACATTTTGAGGCTCATGAATAAAAAAGCATTTTTAGAAAAAGGCGTCTCTCTTTCTCTCTCTCTCTCTCTCTCTCTCTCTCTCTCTCTCTCTCTGTGTGTGTGTGTGTGTTTTAACAGCATAACTCAAAGACGAAAAGTCGGTTAAATACCAAATTTTCACACTTACTTTGCTACGTTTGAGTTTCTTTAACGTTTCTGTAGAATATAAATTATGAACGGAGCCAAAGGAAAGGTTTGTTTGTTATTCCCAAATAAAGATTTAATTTATTCATTTATCACTTTTTATTGAATGTTTCTTAACTGTTTGTGTTAAATTTGGCTCTTTTCTATTTAATCATAATTTATGTTTGTTAATAATATGTACACTTGTTATATTTTATAAATTGTGATCCATCACATTTTTACTTTCTCTACTACGTATAGTAAGTAGGGGAAGTATTGTATTCCACCCAAAAATTCGGTACCGAGATTTCACCGGAAATATATGTTTTGAGACTCCCTGAATCCAAAAAAAGCATTTTTGGAAACATGTCCGTGTGTGTGTCTGTCTGTGTGTCTGTGTGTGTGTCTGTCTGTGAACAGCATAACTCAGAAACGAACAGTCGGATAAACACCAAACTTGGTATTTAGGTTCAGTATCTTCCAAGGATGCGACACGAAGGTTTTCAAGAAAATCCCCCCACCCCAGAGTACCCTTTACATGGAAGATTTTTCGAAAATTTTAATTTTCTCAAAAATGGCTCTAACGATTTTGATTGAAATCTCATATGTTTAAGATATTTTTATGAACAATAAAATGTATATCTTGAATTTCCTAGGAACATCTCCAAAAGTATTCTTCATTGTGAACGACTTTTGCATAACTGGTAAACCATAAGAGATGGACAAAATTTTACTACACAAAAAATGTAGATCGCGTTAAAATACACAATTTATGCCATATACATTTTTTTTTGTTGAGTGAACCATTTTCGAGATATTACTTGTTATTCCCTTAAATGTTTCAATACTTATTTTCTCAAATGGGAATTCGTTATTCATTTTTTGTCTTGGATATACAAAGAGTATTAATCTGTGGGAATGGTGCTGCACCTAGCAACAAGCTATTAAGAGATATGTATGTGCTTAAAGGCTACTGTATTTCTATATTCCCCTTACATCTACAAGAAAATTAGCAATAAGATAGAGTCTGCAAATGTTTATCTCGATTAACATGAAGTAGATGGAGAATAAGCGTCTGTATAAATAGTTTGTACAAGAGTAGAGAAAGTCATGTGAGTGTAACACATCAGATTTTTTTTCTTGAAATATATGGAAGGATTTACCTTTCGGACCATGTAAGCGAATTAGGTGGTGTAGAAAAAATCAATATTAATGACGTGGATGTCTATGGTTAGGTTCGTCCCATTTTCCTGGTTATGAAAGTATGCTCTAAAAATATAAAAATTATACGCTTTTATATACAAATTGTTCATGGTACACGTTAAGTGTTTGGATAAATAAACGCAGGCAATTACACCCCGTTGTGATTGTGTACAACAAGGCTGCGAAAACGACTTCCTTCCGTGAGTCACCAAATATGCAACACGCACTGCATGTGAAAATCAAACGGACCGCTGCAGAGAGGGAGCGGCGCCTGCGAGTCAAAATAACTCGTGAGTCACATTTTCGCCACCTCTGATGTACAAGAAAAACCTGGGGTGGGAGGCATTCCATCACCTTGTAGCAGGTTTGTCGAGTACCTCGACCCGATCCGTGCTTCCATGAGAATAATGGCAAATCCATCGAAAAATGCAAAGTTCTAGTACGCTAGCCTCTGAAAAGAGGATCATAGCAGCGCGATCTATTTATCCAAAGTAAAAACTTTCAGGAACATTTATTTACGGATTTATTATATGTGTAGTAAGGTGAAAAACACTGATCCCAACCTGCAGTGAAGAACACATCGAGCGTTCCTAATGATTCTATGTTTAATCCGTGCTCTCCTCCGGCATTCCCAAGCCCAGAGCTGGGTTTCCGGTTTCCAGTGTCATCAAGCCGTACGATGATTAAAATTCTAATGAAGTACTGTCACTAAATCACCCTCCCACTTAACATCCATTTCTCCATCCTCTCAGCTTCCACGTTAGGGGCAGATAATTGCAATTAAAGCAGCAATTAGTACTCCAAGATGGCTTTCATAATAACAAGTTATTAAAATTCCACACTAATAACGCACCTCGCTGTTACGAGGATAGATAACTTGGTTAATGTTGGCAGCAGTGTTTCTATCTGTCGCCCAACCTGCAAAGCGAAGGTTATTAATCTTGAAAATTAGTAGACAGTTTATTGCTGATAAGACATTTCAGAAGGTTCCTTCTCATTTCACATTTTAATTTTCTACCGTATATTACCTTCTCTCTAAGGCATCGCAGAAGAACTCACGAGGGTTCCTCTGACGCAACAAAGTGTTGACAGCGCTCATTTTAATATCATTATTACTCTGCGAATTCTCATTCCAGTCTACAGAATTTAATATTCTTTGTTGTTCATTAAAATGAGAAATGCATTCAAGCAAGTTTTCATCCGTGGGAGAACAGCAGTTTGGAGTAGGAAGGATGTAAAATATTGCAGGAAATGTACCTTTTTTCCTTGCAGGTATACAGTTTAAAGCAAAACCGTTTCGCATTTGAGGTTATGAAACTATAATTGAAAAACAAATGTGATGTGTTACCTTCACATGACCTCTACTCTATATCGTTTACTACGAGTAAACAAATGATTTTTAGGAATGTTTATTTTTCTGTCTACTTCATTTTAATCAAGATAGACCTTTCCGGATATAGCTACATTACACAAGCGGTAGTCAAATGTTTCAGAACTGGACGCTACACGCTGGCCTTAAAATGTCTTTCCATGACATCGCGAGAAACAATTGATAATCGACAGAACTTAAAAATAATGGCAAAGCATGGACAATTCGAACCATTATTAATGGATATCTCGGGAATGGCTAATGCCACAAAGAAAGCTATTTGAAATAAATTATGTGTTTTAAAGAGATCTACGTTTTCTGTGAAGTACGTTTTCGTCTATCGCTTTGCGTTTACCAGTTGTATAAGATTATACAAAATTCCTTCCGGATGAATACGACTTCAAAGGTTATTCCCAAAAATTCAATATATACATTTTAATTTTCATGTAAACATCTTTAATATATTATGGTATTTTAATCAAAATCATTAGAGCCATTTTTAAAAAGTAAATCTTTCAAAAAGTGTTCCATGTAAAGGGTAGTTGGGAGTGGAAGGATTTTCTCGATAGTCTTCCTGATCAGATTTATATCTAATTCATAAGAAAATCTTCAAAAATCGACATCTGTATGAATAAAACAATAACGTGATAATTTCCCTAAGTAAAGCAAAAGTTATGAAGTTCAAAAGAAAAGGAAGTATAAGATAAAAAATTGTTATAGAAGATAAGATTGGGAGGAGGTGGTAGAATTTAAGCATTCAGGAAGGAATTTATTATATAAAAACAATCTGATCTTTGAAAATATGGAAGTTTGTAATTATTTTAATGGCACTATAAAAAGATTTTTGAAAAACAATATCACAAAAGAGACAATAAAACATTTATAAGGTGATGTAATGCCAAAATTACTGTATGGTAGTGAAGCATGGATTATGACACATAAAAACAAAAGGAGACAAATGAAATGGAAGTTTTTTTAAGAGTGATGGCAGGATATAAAAGAACAGATCATAAAAGAAATGAAGATATAAGAAAAGAATTAGATATACACAGTCTGAATGAAAAATCTTAAGAATATAAAACTAAGTAGTTAAGTTATCTTCAAATAATGAATATAGAGAGATTACCATTCTATTTTAAAAACTATAGACCAATTGGGAAAAGAAGTATTGCAAGGCCAAATAAAAGGTGGCACAAACAAGATATGTACATTACTACAGACAAAAATGTCTAATGAATGAAGAAGAAGAAGAAGAAGAAGAAGAAGAAGAAGAAGAAGAACAAATAATAGAATCCTTTACCCATGGACTATATCAGAGAATGAAAGAGTCGGAAAAGCTAATATAAATGGTAAAGAACCGTTATTTTTACTGTCTTTTCTGTTTTTCTCATTTTATCTTTAGAGAAAAAATCCTATAGTAATAATTTTAATGCGTACATCTGTTTATTTGTCTCTGATGTTCATATGTTATAATAACAAATGTTATAATCCATGTAAAGATAAATATCCATTACATTTCAAATATTGCAAATGACTGGACAGATGGATTACAACCGAATTCCCAAAATATTACTTTGCCAAATCAAAGGTAGAAGGTCTATAGGAAGGCCCGGAGGCCGCTGTATTGATGCAGTGGCAAGAGATGTTAATACCTTACTGAAAACCCAACAAGGTGGCGCCGCGGTAGCGTGTGCGACGCACATTCAGGAGGTCCAGAGTTCGAAAACCGGTGGTCGCCCACTTTGACTCTAGGGTTTTTCATGGTTTTCCCGGCTCGGTAGGCAAGTGATGGGATGCTTCCTCTTCTACCACGGCTTTCTGGCCCTCATTTCCTGTATCCATCATCTTGTCATCTGTTTTAGGGTTGTAGGTTCAGGCGACGGTGTTCGGCGGGTTGCGTTTGGGCGGTTGCTGTGGACTTTGTAGAGGATGCTTCTCTGACGTCGTTGCGGGACTACTCAGTCTGAACCTGCTTTCGACTGCCGGGGAACTGGAGGCTTATGGGTGAGTCCGGACGGTGTCGGATGCGTTCCATCTGGAATGGTAGGGACCCCCATCCATGCTTGCGCCCTCGTCATCCAGCCCTGGTCGTCCTTTGAGTCTCTCCTTTCATCCTTCTCTCCCAGGTAGGAAAAAAGGGCCGTTGCGGCCTGCTTTCTCAGCTTCGGTACCGGGGGCCTCTCTGTCTGTCCGTCCGTACCTTTGCCTTCAAAACTAGGCGGTGGTCATCAATTGCCAAGGGAGTCAGATGGAGGCTATGTTTTGATCCCGAACTGTTACGGCATAAAAGTAGTGCATATACAAGTAATGTACGAAGCCTTCGTTTTGACGCATGGCCGTGTTAAGGGGAATTGCTTAACCTGCACTGCGCTGTTTCTAACCGGCTCTGTTGTTCATCCACTTTTCCTCCGCCCTTCGTGGCGTATAATCAGTTGACGCAAAGTCGTTATACAGAGGTTGATAGGTTGCGAGACCACGTGTTTCAATGCAATGGTATGTTAATGCTATTGTACTTCCATATGAAATGTATGATCTCTATGTGACAAACTCTTGTAGAGAAGTAAGACGGCGATTTATAGACAGACTGCCTACCGTGGTGCGCCTCATAGAGAAACCTTTCATAATCCTGTGAATAGATTAGGGAAGCGTTATCTATTCTTGATAAGAAACCGAATATAAATCGCCGTGTTCTTACAGGATAAAATCTCTGACATAGGATAAAGGTTACAACGAATATTCCAACGAATATCCGAAAAAGTACACGGAATAAAGAATTTCACAAACTTCGGCTTGGAATAGTACTAAACTTTTAAAATAGAATAACTGTAGTCGGAATCGCAACCACGACAATATAGTAGAGTTAATTTTGTCGCGGTAACCTGTTCGTGTTATCTTATTTGCTGAGCGCCTGTTATTGTTTTACTATTTTGAATTTTGGGTTCTTTGTCCTCCGGCTAGCTATTATTACTCAGTCGAGCAAATCTCTTGAACAGGGTGTGTAAACGGAAAGGAATTGTTACTAAAAGATAACACTGATAAAAGAATTTGTTTTTACGCTTTTATTGCCGTCACACTTCATTAATTTCATATAATTACTCTTGATACACGCCTGACTGAAACTGTTATATTTTCGAATGTAACTATAATCACTTATTTGCCGCGCATTATTAATTCGCGTATTTCACATTTTGTAACTAACTTTACGACGCGAGAGATTCTGTAGAATTGCGTAACGTGTATTTCGTGAATGATTCTGTAGAACTGCGCGACGTGTAATTCGTGAATGATTCTGTTGAACTGCGCGACGTGTAACTCGTGAATGATTCTGTTGAACTGCGCGACGTGTAACTCGTGAATGATTCTGTAGAACTGCGCGATACTTGTCTTTGGCTCTAGAATTTATACTCCCTCACCCCGATATGCCTAAACATTATAACAGAGCTGCTATTGATTAATAAAGCGCGCCAACATTAGCGTCTATTTTTTATCCAATCAAAATTACGAACACATATGCTCTAGGGAAGATATTCCCTCCATTTCTAAAGAAAGACACGCTACTCTGACGTCATTTGTTTGTCTCTTCTAATTGATAAACAACTCACCCCTCGTTTCATTGTTACCCGCTTCTATTGTCAGTTTCAGTGAGGCCGTGTAAACTTATTTCCTAACAATGCTTATAATTAACAAACATCTCAAATCATTGTCATACAATAATGCTAATTTACACTGCAATCACTCTGGCATTTACAGTGTTGTGATATAAAATACTGGCTCAATTTCTGCAATTGGCTGTAGGATAATATTAATGAGCACTCTATTGACCCATATATAATTTGTTTTACGAAGGAAGCCTGGTTTTATTTACATGCCCAGGAAGAATTAATTAGTGTTAGTGCAAACTTTCTTAAAATCTGTGAGATGTGTGGCGCAACACATACGTGCTTTCCGGCGCCAAGGAAATTCCCGCTATGTGGGCCACATGTCCAAAGAAAGGCTGTGTTAAAGCACTGAAGACTATTCAAAACAAATTTAGAATATTACTCGTTCATTAGAAACAATGGTGTAGGACATTCTCATGGGTAATTCGCCCTCTGGACCGTAAACACATGTTATGGGGGATGTTTTTAAAGTATGGTCCGTTATACAATAAAATAACTACTAAATATTTTGTTAATTGAAATTTTATTCCATTCTACATGTGCTTTCTTTGCACACAGTTTTCACAAACATTTATCATTTCATTGTAGTGTAGAATAGTTATATGTATTTTAATGGCTAATTTCGCCACCAGTCCAGTAGCAATTACCGTGTTCTGCTTCTAATAAGCACTTGTTTTGTATCAAGATGTCATGGCAGAGGAAAGTTCATTGTTGGTGTGTTTGTTTTCAGGGGGGATGGAAAGTGGTGGTATGGGAGTGCCATCTTCATCACAGATTAGCTGAAAGAAAACGGTTGTTAACCTGATGATCACCAAAACAGGCGAATCATTATTTACGTCCTTCAGGAACGTTTCGTGCACATGTCGCAAATATCCCTTAAGAGATTATCAAGCTAGTTTTCAATACAGACATAATTTAACCCCAGAAATAGTTAGGCGTTTGTTAAATGGGTTGTGGCGGAAGTCTGTGACGGATCTAAAAAAAGGAAGGAACGTTAACGTTAAGACAAATGTTCGAAAAATATTTATAACCGGTAGAAAGGTGGTGTAAGGTTTGAATAATTGGGTACAAAATAAACTATAAAAAATATGTGATAGCCGTACTTTATTACAAAACGGACAAAAATGCAATGTTGATGTTCATTTGTAATCATAGTTGAGAAGAGCAAGTGCTCGCTACCATTGACAGCGTGTACTTTTTGGAAGCGTATTCTAGGTCCCGTGAAAAAAAAGTCAAAAGACGACTATAAACAATCAGGAAATAGAATCTAAATGTAAACAAAGATAAACATTGGAGGTACAAAATGAAATAAAAACTTGATGGGGTAAGGAAACACATATTTTGGAATTGGGTATAAAACAGCATGGCTTAGGTTGGGAGGGTGAAAAGCTCGCAAGATTGTTGACGATGCTCGTAGGAGGATTTGCCCATTACACGGAAGACTGAACGCATATTTTGGCAGCATGCGAACAGACGGAGGTTGTTAAGAAAAAATTATTACTGGAAGCATTTTTGGCTTCCAACAGATGGAGTACAGAATGCTGGGACTTGATTCTAAACAGTCAAAACTGGCCAAGCTTGGGCACATACTTAATGGAAGTACGTGTACTAAGAGATAAGGTTTATGCAAATTTTGTTTAAATATATATGATACTTGAACACTTGTGTGAGTGAGTCCGTGTGTGTGATTCAGAGTATTTTTATGTTGTGATGTTGTGATTATAAAATAGATGTTTTCTGATCGATTCTGCAAGTCAAGTTTACAGACTAGGTATTTTTCTAGAGAGTATGTACGGTTTTGTGACCCATGCGGCTGTAATTAATGTAATACTAAGTGATTAATAAATACCACTATTGCTGCTGCTACTACTACTACTTTCTGTTCTTTAATGGTCGGTAAACACCAAACGGCATGTGGGTATATGATGGTTTACACCTGTGTCCATATCTAAAACGAAAGCAACCTCAAAAACATACAAAAACAACCAGCAAATAAAAATGCCAAAAGAATTTAAGTCCATCGCCGCAGGTTACTCCTTTCCATAGTCGCCCTGCTTTGGCTTACAAATATCTTACGGATTGTGTACTTTAAACGTAGTAGGTGCAAGACAAATTGTGCCTACCTCAATGCTGAGACAACACGGAAATACGAATCTCTACGAAGTAAAGGTGCACCAGAAGAACATTTATCAAATAATCGATGTTAACGTTAAAACCAAGCGCAGAGCTGCTTAACTAACGATTTGCACAGCAGCGTTTCCCCGCACGCTTCAGTAATTGAATGAAAGTGGTGAGCGTGAAAATGCTAATTAGGAAGCAGACATGCAACCTGACACAAAACGCACACAACTTCAACACAGTCGACGCTTGTAAAGAGGTCTCGTTTCTTTTGTTTTATGTGGTAGCTCGTGGTGACCAATGGTCAAGCTTTTTATTTTTAGAATCGAAATTTCTTATCAAATCATGATTACTGTCTAACCTACAGTTTATAGTCATTAATCCCGGGGCAAAACTCGAAGAGCGCCCCCTCCAAGTTAAGAAGTTTATTTCATCTGTATATTACTTTAACGGCACCTTCTAGTTTGACTTTTTACACTAATCTAAAGCCAATGCCACTTAAGACGTACTGAATATATGTTGTGTAGCACAAGGTATTAAACAAACTTAGTCGAGGTTATAAAAATATTTTGTTAGAAACGCGAGCAATATTGCAGAACAACCGCGTGAACATTAGACCAACTGCGCGGCGGCGTAGGTTTGTCGTAGGTGTCGCATCCATTGCTATACTCTAGCTCAGAGAAGAACGATTCTGTTGTAAACAACAAATAAGAACTGGCTCTACTCGCTACATGTTTGACGCTACATGCGTGCATGTAAGTAATTCCAATAGAAGCTGTTGCAGGGCTAACTTCTTGATGATAATGGAGTTTTTAGTAGTACATTGCCATCTATGTGTTAATATTATTATCCTGTAATAGCATTATGAATTACTATTATCTTGTAGTAGCATAGTGGTTACGCTTCAGGGGTTCTTTCTTTAAGTTGCAGAAGATTGTATTGAAGGAGTTGTATTATATTTCAACTGTTGGGGAACCGAATTTGAAATTGGTTGCAACCACACGTATAGTAAACAGTTTCCGGTAGCCTTCGCCCCAAGTTTAAAAATGTATTAACTTTGTAATTTGACTGTTCCTTTACATATTATATATTTATATTTGTCTCGACTGCGTCAGTATTCTGTTAGAGATATGGATGTCTTGGCAGGGTTGTGGTGCGACTAAGAATGTAGGCTTACACAGATTATAATTTTACTTCACTCCTTTAATAATGCAGCCGTGAGATTGTTTTATTAATTACTTGCACTTTTTAACACGTAAACTATTTTCGTCTCGGACGAATACGTATTATACTTCTCGAGGACGTGTTTCGCGTCCGGTTAGGAACACTGTTTACAGGCAACTAAACTTGTAAATTTGTAAATTTTTCTCCTTTTTAGTTTCTGATTGGCTAATCCTAGTCCAATAGAATACCTTCATTTAACTAAAGCTTTTTCTGGTTGTTGATTGGCTATTTTATAAACTGTCGCTAAAATTACATTATTGCTTCCAAGAATCACAAGTAACATTTAAACTTTCTAATTCATTATTGCCTCAAGGTTACCTCATTGTTAGCAACTTTTAACTTATTTCTCACAGCTCCTACATTATTAAATTACGTAATACATTCACATAACATTATTGAACATGTTTACAATAATATAAACATATACTATGACTGTAATATACACTTTTTATATATTGTTACATATACACATTGCTTTAATGCGGGCTGTTATTGAATTTATATTTTATATAATTAGACTGAAATCAATTAAGTGTTAAAAATACTGCCTCGAAGTACTGGAAAACAATGTGGCTTCATTTGCCTTTCACTATTTCTTAAGGCTTTCCTCGGTTGTGTTTTATTTCAGCATATTGACAGGTCTGCCACATGATCGTCAGCTTTTAAATTGCATACAGGATTAATTTGAACCCAATTATAGGTTCCCATTTAAAAAAATTAAATTGACCCCAAAATGACTAAAATAACGTCCTCGAAACAAAACACGACTAATGTCATGCAACTTTTATTCAATACATTTCTTTCGACAACGCTTAGTTTTGGAGATATTGTACAGTCTCAATTTAAATGGTCCATTCATTCATTATCTGTTTACCCTCCTCTTATGTAGGACTTACAAGCGGGTGCCTGGGGTCAGAGGCCCGTCGAGGAGCAGACACTCATGGATCAGACAGAGCATCCAGGATGGGTGATCAGCCCGATGCCTGGTATGGGATGAAGGAAGTAGATGAAACGAAATGTTGGTAAAATGGATGAAAGGAAAGGTGATGATGGAGCAGTTGGTGGAATGAATGGCGGGAGAAACCGGAGAACCCGGAGAAAACTGCCCAGACGCCGCTTCGTCCACCACAAATCCCACATGCAGGTCCCTGGGATTGAACCCGGGCCGCCTCGGTGGGAGGCGAGCGGTCTAACCATTCGGCCACGGCGCCGCCTTAAATGGTGCACCCTGTGTAAAGTTAAAGTTGAAAGATTATAAAATTAAATTATAGAAATACAGCTTATTATACAAGTGTTTCGCTAGTAATAGTAAATTAATCCGCATGTTATTAACAATAATAAGGTAATGGTGTATAACTACGCCTGTCTCCGTTTAATCCATATCTCTTTGCTTATACAGAATGTATCATAATTAATAGCGCAAAGTGAAACATTTGAAAGCATAAGATATAAAATCGACGCAAAAAATTGCAGAAAACATGGGTCCGCAAACAAGCCGTGTGCAATCTGGATTATTGCGAATGTGTGGTTATGAGCCGCCACTGAAGTGAATTGCTTGAGGATGTTCCGCTTGAGCAACATCGGAGTATGTGGTACATATATGATGACGCACCAGCACATTTTGCTGCTCCTGTAAGAAGACATGGTCCAAGATGAATAGATAGAGGAGGCCCTACATCTTGGCCTCCACGATCACCTGAGCTCAATCCTTTGGATTTTTCTGTATTGGGGTTACCTCAAAAGTGTAGTGTACAGCGCTGCTGTTGATACTGTTGAAGTGATGGAGCAGAGAATTGTACGCGCTTGTCAAGAATTCCGAAATGATTCGGGGTGTTTCACAGAATTTGAAAGTCACTGCAGAGATGAGTGCAGTATTGCATTCAGATGCAAGAAGTGTATAGCATTAATAACATTTAGTATACTAAAGTAGAACTGTATTCCTTGTTAAGTTAAGCTATAAGTGAATTTTGAGCCAATTTAGAATGACAATTATTAAACGAGGTCTACGTTTCAAATTCAACTAATTAGGACGACGTTGGTTAATGAAGTCAGTGACGGCTTGTAATCACATATTTGCAATTATCTCGCACATGGCTAGTTTGCGGACCCATGTTAACTGGAAAGTTTTTGCTTCTACCATAGTATACCTTCAAATGTTTCAGTTTGCGCTGTTAATTATGATACACTACGTGATCAAAAGTATCCTGACACCTGGCTGAAAATGACGTACAAGTTCGTGGCGTCCTCCATCGGTAATGCTGGAAGTCAATATGGTGTTGGCCCACCCTTAGCCTTGATGGCAGCGTTCACTCTCGCAGGCATACATACAATCAGGTGCTGGAAGGTTTCTTGGCGAATGGCATCCCATTCTTCACGGAGTGCGGAACTGAAGAGAGGTATCGATGTAGGTCGGCGAGGCCTGGCACGAAGTCGGCGTTCCAAAACATCCCAAAGGTGTTCTATAGGATTCAAGTTAGGACTCTGTGCAAGCCAGTCCATTACAGGGATGTTATTGTCATGTAACCACTCCGCCACAGCCCGTGCAGTATGAACAGGTACTCGATCGTGTTGAAAGATGCAATCGCCATCCGGAATTGCTCTTCAACAGTGGGAAGCAAGAAGGTGCTTAAAATATCAATGTAGGTCTGCGCTGTGATCGTGCCACGCAAAACAACAAGGGGTGCAAGCCCCCTCTAGGAAAATCAGGACCACACCATAACACCACCACCTCCGAATTTCACTGTTGGCACTACACACGCTGGTAGATGACGTTCACCGGGCATTCGCCATACCCACCCCCTGTCATCGAATTGCCACATTATGTACCGTGATTCGTCACTCCACACAACGTTTTGCCACTGCTCAATCGTGTAATGTTGACGCTCCTTACACCAAGCGAGGCGTCGTTTGGGATTTTTCTGCGTGATGTGTGGCTTATGAGCAGCCGCTCGACCATGAATCCAAGGTTTCTCACCTCACGCCTGACTGTCATAGTACTGATACAGTTTGGAGTTCTTGTGTGATGGTCTAGATAGATGTCTGCCTATTGCTCTCTACGACCCTCTTCAAATACCGGCGGTCTCTGTCAGTCAACACACGAGGTCGGCCTGTACGCTTTTGTGCTGTACATGTCCCTTCACGTTTCCACTTCACTATCACATCAGAAACAGTGGACCTAGGGATGTTTAGCAGTGTGGAAATCTCGCATACAGACTTCTGACACAAGTGACACTCAATCACCTGACCACATTGGGAAGTCCGTGAGTTCCACGGAGCATCCCATTCAGCTGTTTCACGATGTCTAACGGCTACTGAGGTCGCGGATAATGAGTACCAGGCAGTAGGTGGTAGCACTATGCACTATGGGGGTGTCCGGATACTTTTGATCACATAGTGTATATCCTGTATATGTATATAAGCAGATATCTCTGTTGTAAACATTCCATTCAGAATCCACGAACCCAGAACACATTTGTGGTGTATGTGCAGGATACAGAGAAAAGAATATAAACAACTGCATACTTTTCTCTCGCCGAAAATAATTCGCGCTGGGCAGTAATTACACAATTACTTATAGTGCTGTACTTCTCAGATGCGTTATTGTGCGATGACAAATAAAATAAAACAACCATGAACTTCACTACACCAATCAGCTGACCAACAGTTTTCGGTCTCACTGTCTCTATCTCTCTTTTCTTCCCTCCCATATGTTTACAATAGGATCGTTCAAGTTTGAGACAGATTACAGTTTGCTGCACCTCATGTTCACGGCAACATGCACGCGTTTTTTACGTTGAGTTCGGTAGATGCATATTTATTTAAATTCGCTATCCATTACAGCTGAAGGATCCCCCGTTTCAGAAATGCAACCGTGGCTCTAATAAGATGATCTTAATATCTTGGTTTCCAAGTTTGACTATTATTATTAATGAAAGCAGGTGACTAAAACTCTCCTAATTGGGAGATGGATAGCTGTGCGTTTTTCTAGGTATATTCTATAGTTGCTTCTATTGGACCAGTATATTGACCTTTTTTGTAAACATCAGTGGAACACTAGACTCTAGTCATGATAAATGCATATAGAATACGTTGTCACCTGTTGAACACACAGTCACACCATTAACTATTCGTTTTCACTTTAAATATTCCTACAGTCAAATTAATTGAGAGACATTTTTTATGTTATATATAGAAAGAAAAAACGATATTACAGAGGTGTTCTGGATGTTTTACAACTTTTATTGCTTTCTCTGCTACGTATAATATATATAGGGGAAGTATTGCATTCCACACAAAAATTCGATACCGAGATTTCACCGGAAAATGTTCTGAATCCAAATAAAGACTTTTTAGAAAATGGTCCGTGTGTGTGTCTTTGAACAGCATAACTCAAGAACGAAAAGTCGGATAAATACCAAAGTTGGTATTTAGATTCAGTATCTTTCAAAGATGCCACACAAAGATTTTCAAGAAAATCACCCCACTCCAGACTGCGTTTTACATGGAATATTTTCCGAAAATGTTGATTTCCTCAAAAACGACTCTTAACAATTTTTATTAAGATATTTTCATGATAAATAAAATGTATATGCATTTAACAGAGTAACTGTGTTATCTAAAATGATAAAATCAATAGATCATAAAGTTAATTATAGGTTATAAATTGTTTTCTTCTACTACTTATAAGAATAAGATAAAAAATTTTGCTAATACAATTAATTCAAAGTATATTTCCTTATAACGCTTCTAATTCTCTTAATTCCTGACTTAATATCTATATTCTCCGTCAGATGAAAGCTCATTTACACCTCAATTTCAGGTAATACGCCAAAAATGAATATACGTACAATAAGTCTATTAGAATACACTATTAAGATGTTTTTCCTCTGTCTGCAGCGAACTTAACGCTAAACTTACTAAATTATATGAAGAATAATAATAACGATAATAATACTAATAATAAAGGATAGTTATTTTAAATCGAAAAACATACGGCAATTTTTACTTATTGACCTATTACAGGTGTGGTGAACTGAGTCACTGGAGTATGCATCTACCTAGCAGTAGGTAAAACAAATGAAAATCGGATGGAGTTATGGCCTATTAGAACATGTCATAAAGGCAAACGTAATCGCGAGTTACTTTTTCGCAATGTCTGATCTAACCCAGTGTGTTTGCAAGACTCGCTTTATAACATGCCGTATTGTCAGAATTCTCTAGCAATTCGCTATGTCATCGTTCTTGTACGTAATATCATGAACTACATTTTGTCGCACCATATTCTTTGGACTTGCTTTATTAGTTAGCTATTTATAGTTTACATCAATGTCAGTCAACTGAGGGCTCTGTAATGTAGAATACTCACTTCCGAGAGGAAATGCGAGCAGGTAGGGTAATGGGAAATCTGATGAGGGAAGGCCTAGCGTGACGAGTAAACCACGATGGAGCCAAGCAGTCTTGCATTCTCACTCTTTACCAGCGATTCTCTGGATCGTTTCTATTGCTGAAGCCATAAATCACACAGGAAATTAAATTAAATTGAGTTTTATTTATGGGCGCTCTTTAACTACTGTGGTCCTTAGCGTCCCATTCTATATTGGGCGTGACAGACCGGAAAGTTTGCTCAGAACCTCTATCAGGCTCGAAGTTCTTTTACGTGCTGTAAATCTATGGTGCCTTGTAGTAGTACTTCGGTTGTCTGGCCCTGTTTTTATAAATGATACACAATGTACTATCAGCTTATGAACATAAGACTGGTTAGGTTCGATTTAGCTTTTTTGTCATATTTAGATATAAAAAACTTTTCAGCACGAATATTTCAGCTTTTTACATGATCTAAGAGTAAAAAAGAAATGCTGCTCATTTTTTTCGTTTCTTTGTCGTTGTCCCTTGTACATTTATTCACATCAGCACATAATTACAGAGTACAGTTTGTTTAAAAACATAACGATTCACTTTCTCTGAGCATTTTTAACGTATCGCTGGCTATGATTTAATTGCATGAAGTTGTCCTTTCTTATTTAAACCAATCATATAACCAAGGTATTTGTAGGCAGTTTAATACACAGTTCCTTATAAATGTGATAATATATAATGTCACAATAATTAAACCGGTTAGAGATCTCATTATTTGGAACCAACTTTGTAACTTCCGTTTTTTTTCTATGTCCATTTCCTGGAGGGATATTTCAGGTATTTTGAGAACATAATACAGACATGCTGGCAACATTACAGGGCTTGGTGGCTTATGGTAGCGATTACTTTCACTTTCAAAACCATTTGGAGGACACGACTTTTCACTTTCGCTTTCAAAGTGGCGTGTGTCTCATGAGCGTAAACAAGCAAACGTGTCTGCTATCTCATAATTGAATCTGAATCTTTCAATGACGCATTTTCTAACTTAAACTCACAATCTATTGATATTTTATCAGATCGTTGAACATTAAACTTAAATACCTTTGCATTTGATACTGCAGAAATTTAATCAACCAAACCATCCTTCTGATATGTAAAAACAAAAGACAACATATTTAATCCCTTATTGGACGCTGAAGGCATACCTTCCATTTTCCACTTCTCGTGTAGGCCAATAATATCCCAATTTTTCTTCTTATTTATCCAAAACTTTACATCATCCTTTCCTCGTGTATTGTTTAGATTAAAGGATGTGTGGAAAACTAAACCCTTCAGGGAGGAGGAGTGAGATAGGCATATTTTGTTTACGTCCAGAAGCCGATTCAGATTGCGTGACCTACCTAGACTTGTTTCCAGTGTTGCCTATTTCTACAGCCACATTAGTCTGCAAAATGCTGCTCGGATATCCTTTTTAAGTGAGTAATTATTTAAAAACCCTGTGTGATATCACATAGTTACTACCGCAGTTATGTCAGGAATAGGTTGCTCTACAAGTAAGAAACTATTATCTTCGTACATGCGCATTTAATTAAAAGTCTAATTTGGAATAAAAACTACTTGTTTTTTCGAAAACGCCTGATCAAAGAACAAAGTACCATTTTACTATTTTGTTTATAAAACTTCTATGAAGCACGTATTCGAAGTAATATAATAAGTTCCCTCCACTCGTTATACGTATGCGAAATACAAAAGTTAAAATATTACACACGCAGGAGATTAAAAACCAGCAGGAAGCAAGAATTCAACATAAAGCGGCTCCTAAATTCTCAAGAAACGTTCAAGAATGTCGTGTACTTGGTGTACCGTAGATTGAGGTCGCTTTAATTCAAATACTTTTTAATTCCTCACCTATTAATAAGTATGTCGCAAAATTATGTCAGCTCAATCACTTAACAGAGCTAGTCACCCAGCATTACGGTACTAGATTAGTGGGAAGTCCGCTTGTCGTACAGACTCCATTCAGCAGACTCTGAATTATGTTCACAGGATGTCCAGTTTGACACTGCAATTGTGCATTATTCCGAGTGTCAATACCGAACAACTAGCGACTGCAGATAGTGCCAGAACAGAATTATGGATGACACATTTCTGCCATCAACATGTTCAGCTCTACATTTGTAGGCCAATTGCAGTATTTAGCTAGGAAGCATTCATGCTAGTTGCTCAGCATTTTAAATGGGAATTTGAATTGACAAGTCCCACAACGTTTCTAGGTCCAAAGATTCGAAATAGCTACGATTTATGGATGCACTCATCTCGTGTGTAACATTGCCAGACCAACCAATGTACCATGTGGTGCCTTTGTCTTTAAGTTACTCCTGCTTTCCGTCTTATACATGCATTGATCAGTTTTTATGGATTCCATTAATCCCCTTTGTTCCATATGTATTCACGCAGCAGTTACAGAACTCTGAATAGTAACTCAATTATTCTCCTTAAGTTCAGGAAACTTTATAAAGAGAATGTTCACTTTAAAGCAACTGTTAAAATGATTAAAAGTAGTATCATCAGAATTCTCTGTCACCAAAAGTTTGAGCCAAGGTGCGGAATGTCACAAACCATATTCAAAGTCTTCCTAGACAGTGCCTTGAAGAACTGGAATGATTCGTGCAGAGGTATGGACATAAACATTAGTGGCCATATGTTTCATTCTCTGCTTTTCGTTAATGACCAGGTAATAGTAGGACAAGACCCGGACGATATTGAGTATATGCTTCGAAAACTTGTACAGGAATATAGTTTACATGGACTGAAATTTAATTTTATGAAGATAGAATATATGGTTGTTGAAGGGAGAAGATGTGGTTGTAAATGACGTAACAACAAAGAAACTTCAACCAGTTCAACTATTTAGGTACAATCATAGACAGTTCTGGTACCTATGAGCAAGAAATTGACAGTAGAATAAACCAAGCTAGGAAAGTAACAAGGTCTTTGAATGACGTCCATGGAGCAGAGAAATGATAAAAACAGCCAAGAAATGTATCTTTAAAACAATGATGAGAGTGTCCCTGTATACGGGTCAGTGTGTTGGGACACATAAGGAGTGACGTTATTAGAACAGGGATGAAAGCAAAAGATAGTGATAAACACATGGCTCGGACGAATAATTTATTGGTCTCCTACAGGAAGAAGGAAAAGACAAAATGCTCGTCTAATTTGGTGTTATAGTGTGAAAAAATTGGCTAAATTTTGCCTAAAAGATGGACATTAGAACCATAGGTGTAACCATAGATCACTGTGGCGGACAGCAAACTTTGAAAAGTGGACAGCTTAGTTAAGAAGTTCAACAATTTCAACCATAAACAGTGACCTATAAAACATTAAGCAGTTTTTAACTAGTCGACAATATTCTGTGTTATGTGCTGTTGTCAGCTATGAGTGAGGTTAATAGAATGTTACGAAAACAAGTACGCGCACTTTTTCACCCCATATGTTTACCTCAAAGAACCTGGTTTGCTTCCTGTCTGTCTACGGACTTGCGACCTCCTGCGGCTCTTTCACTTCATCCTTGCCTCCCGGTGGGTGTAGCCATAATAGATCTACTTGGTTGCAGTGGCGAGGTGTCTCCCTCCGGTAATTATATCCTACATTAACCCATATACATACCTTTTGGGCAAGAGCCTCTTTCAAGTGAAAGGGAGCTGGATTTTGCAGTCCATTTAGCTATTCCTGGAAATATCAACCTAGTTTATTGTCCCACTGGCAATGTCCACTAGTTTTATCAAGTTTCTCTCCGTTTGGCTATCGTGGTCCATCTGCTGCCGAAGGTCCTCCTCATTTCATTTGCTCAACGGGTTCCCTGCCTGCCGACGTTCCTCTGGCCAACTCTGGGATCCCAAGAAGTCACTCTGTGTCATAATAGGGTGTTGTCTCATAACGTGTCCTGTTCATCTCCATTTTAGGTATTTTTCTGTGATTGCGGCGTAAAATTAGCAAAAACCAATTCAGTAAAGAACATCTATTTGCAAATTCAGTATTAAATAATGATGAACGCTTCTATTAGTTTTAATCATTTATAGCATGGTGTACTTTATTTGTTACAAAGTTTTTTAATTCTTTTTCTAATTTCTAATACTAGCCTTTAGCAATAAAATTAAGCTATTTGTGGCTGCTCTATTTTGTAAAAATATTCATTTTTTCAACAAAACTCTAGTGTGTCTTTTAATAATAATGATAACAATAATGGGCAAAGTTCATACAACTGCAGTCAAATGTAATCCCGCCAGCATCCAAGCGTACTCTCACACCGGTTATTTTAGGTGGGCCCTCCCCAACTTTTACCACAGGCATATTTGACTGCAGTCACTGGGACTCAAACTTTCTATGTTTGGATTTGAATGGATAGCCAGTACATTTCGTCTCGCTCCACCAATCACAGCTATTCGAATCGCTTCGGTTGTAGGGTGAAAGGGATATAAAATCCGGTTTAGGAATTAGAGTAAGAGCGACATTTGTGGAAAATAAATTCATGCAGTAAAGGGTTAACCCTTTGATCCCAGCGTCTGTAGTCAAATGTGTCTGTGGTAAAATATGCGGAGGGCCCACGTAAAATAACCGGTGTGGTGCTACGCCTGTATAATGACGGGGTTACATTTAACTGCAGTTGCATGGATTTTGCTTTTGTACAAAAATAAATACTATAATAGTATTTAAGTTTATAAATATGTTTATGATATAAAATAACTACAAATACTACTTTTATTGTTAAACGCCAGGATAAAATGTAAATAACAAAAAGTGCACTTCAAATATTTTAAAAATAAATTCTTAATATGTAAAAATAGCACCAAAGAAAATCTTCGGCGGATTTTGTATTGTTTTCTGGGCTCTTTTGAGGCGTGGCCTTCACCTTACCCATCGCAGAGCGTGTAGCTTGTTAATGCAGCAATAAGGGGAAAAGTGGGGAGGTTGATGCCTTTGCTTTTTCTGGTGTTATTGAAACCAAAACATGTTTATTGTCTCAGAACTACTCATGCCGTATACTAGCGAAATTACTTGTGGACATATCGTGGGTATGTAGGGGGCTGGTCGCACTATTACAGAAATTGCAACGGTAGTGCATAGAAGTGTTTTTATAGGAAATTACTGGATAAAAATATTCCAGAAAAGTGGGGAAGACGGTCTACATACTCATCAGAAAGTGGGCACTCCCCGTAAAGCATCCGCGGATGATATCCGTTTACTAAATGCAAATCACTCCTTTGTCATAATTGACTGATCATGTTTAGAAACTAGAAATAAATGTGTGTATGTATATGGTTTACTGAATATGACATACATATTACGGCAATAAAATTGGGTTATATTTTTGTCTATAATGCTGTTCTATTCCTATGATCAGCAATATGTTAGTAAAGGTATCTTAACCAATTGTAGTTTGAATTAGAGGGAAAACATGCTGCTTTATTTATTTATTATTTAGTTATATTTGATTATATGCAGTAACAAGCATTGATATCACTGTGAGAATACAGTTCTGTTTATTTTTTGTTATAAAGTATTGCTATGTATATAATGAATATCATTCAAGCTTTAATTTGAAAATCTTCTCACACTGCACATTCTACATTTCGCTAACCTGGACGCTCATCAAGTTTTCCCCTTAGCTTTTAACCCCTTTAAAGGCGTGTCCTGTACTAGCCGATAAGATAGGCTACCAATCACGATAAGAGGTCTGTATGACAAACTGAATGCACTCACTCTACCTCTTTCTCTTTTACTTTCTCTACTACGTATAGTAAGTAGGGGAAGTATTGTATTCCATCCAAAAATTCGATACCGAGATTTCACCGGAAATACATGTTTTGAGACACCCTGAATCCAAAAAAAGGATTTTTGGAAACATGTCCGTGTGTGTGTCTGTGTGTGTGTTTGTGAACAGCATAACTCAGAAACGAACAGTCGGATAAACACCAAACTTGGTATTTAGGTTCAGTATCTTCCAGGGATGCGACACGAAGGTTTTCAAGAAAATCTCCCCACCCCAAGATACCTTTACATGGAAGATTTTTCTAAAATTTTAATTTTCTCAAAAACGGCTCTAACGATTTTGATTAAAATATCATATGTTTAAGATATTGTCATGACAAATAAAACGTATATCTTGAATTTTCTGGGAATGTCTCCAAACGTGTTCTTCATTGTGAACGACTTTTGCATAACCGGTAAACCATAAGAGATAGAGAAAATGTTACTACACAAAAAATGTAGATGGCGTTAAAATACACAGTTTATGTCATGTACATTTTTTTGTTGAGTGAATCATTTTCGAGATATTGTTTGTTATTCTCTTAAATTTTTCATTACTTATTTTCTTAAATGGGAATTCGTTATTCATTTTTTACTTTCTCTACTACGTATAGTAAGTAAGGGAAGTATTGTATTCCACCCAAAATTTCGATACCGAGATTTCACCGGAAATACATTTTTTGAGACTCAATGAATCCATAAAAAGCATTTTTGGAAACATGTCCGTGTGTGTGTCTGTCTGTGTGTCTGTGTGTCTGTGTGTCTGTGAACAGCATAACTCAAAAACGAAGAGTTGGATAAACACCAAACATAGTATTTAGGTTCAGTGTCTTTCAGAGATGCGACACGAAGGTTTTCAAGAAAATCCCCCCACCCCAGACTACCCTTTACATGGAACATTTTTCGAAAATTTTAATTTTCTCAAAAACGGCTCTAACGATTTTGATTAAAATATCATATGTTTAAGATATTGGCATGACAAATAAAATGTATATCTCGAATTTTCTGGGAATGTCTCCAAAAGTATTCTTCATTATGAACGACTTTTTCAAAACTGGTAAACCATAAGAGATAGACAAAATTTTACTACACGAAAAATGTAGATCGCGTTAAAATACACAATTTATGTCATATACATTTCTTTTGTTGAGTGAACCGTTTGCGAGATATTGCTTGTTATACCCTTAAATTTTCCAATACTTATACTTTTTCTCAAATTCGTTATTCATTTTTACTTTCTCTACTACGTATAGTAAGTAGGGGAAGTATTGCATTCCACCCAAAAATTCGATACCGAGATTTCACCGGAAATACATGTTTTGAGACCTCCTGAATCCAAAAAAAGCATTTTTGGAAACATGTCCGTGTGTGTGTCTGTGTGTGTGTGTGTGTGTCTGTGTGTGTGTCTGTGTGTGTGTGTGTCTGTGTGTCTGTGAACAGCATAACTCAAAAACGAACAGTCGGATAAACACCAAACTTGGTATTTAGGTTCAGTATCTTCCAGAGATGCGACACGAAGGTTTTCAAGAAAATCCCCCCACCACAGACTACCCTTTACATGGAACATTTTTCGAAAATTTTAATTTTCTCAAAAATGGCTCTAACGATTTTGATTAAAATATCATATGTTTAAGATAATGTCATGAGAAATTAAATGTATATCTCGAATTTTCTGGGAATGTCTCCAAAAGTGTTCTTCATTGTGAACGACTTTTGCATAACTGGTAAACCATAAGAGATAGACAAAATTTTACTACACAAAAAATGTAGATCTCGTTAAAATACACAACTTATGTCATATACATTTCTTTTGTTGAGTGAACCGTTTTCGAGATATTGCTTGTTATTCCCTTAAATTTTCCAATACTTATACTTTTTCTCAAATTCGTTATTCATTTTTTTATGTCCTGGACTTGCAAAGAGAATGGAATGCGCCGCATAGCAACCAGCGTTAAAATATTTGACCATCGCTTAAAAGCTACCATATTCCCCTTGCATCTACAAGAAAATTAGCAATAAGATTGACATCTCGATATCTCGATTAACATAAAGCATATGGAGAATAGGCGTTTGTAAAAATAGATTGTACAAGAGTAGAGAAAGTCATGTGAGTGTAACACATCAGATTTTTTTTTATGTCCTGGACATGCAAAGGGAATGGAATGCGCCACATAGCAACCAGCGTTAAAATATTTGACTATCGCTTAAAACCTACCATATTCCCCTTGTATCTACAAGAAAATTATCAATAAGATTGACATCTCGATATCTCCATTAACATGAAGCATATGGAGAATAAGCGTTTGTAAAAATAGCTTGTACAAGAGTAGAGAAAGTCATGTGAGTGTAACACATCAGATTTTTTGAGTGTAACACATCAGATTTTTTGTCTTTGATATGCAAAGAGTTATAATCTGTGGCAAAGGGAATGGTGCTGCACCTAGCAACCAGCTATTAAGAGATATGTATGTGCTTAAAGGCTACTGTTTTTCTATATTGCCCTTGTAAATATATTTTTCCCTTACATCTACAAGAAAATTAGCAATAAGATAGAGTCTGCAAATGTTTATCTCGATTAACATGAAGTAGATGGAGAATAAGCGTTTGTAAAAATAGTTTGTACAAGAGTAGAGAAAGTCATGTGAGTGTAACACATCAGATTTTTAGCCAATACGATCGAGAGGTAAACATATGTTTCGTTTCTACTCCATTTTGTAACCTTTGTTGTGCTTATTGGTGTAACTATTTAGCAGAAGGAGTGGCGCATCTTTGCACCGTAGCATATAGCAACCAATGAAATGGCCATGGATTCGCAAGGACACTTACAACAATAAATAGTGTGACGTAGACGCGAGGTGCATTGAGATTTTCTTTGGCGCTCTTTGTACGTTGCATATCTGCAGAGCAGCGCATTTGAGTTAAAGAATATCATTGCTTTGCTAGCTATGAACTGAAATCCGCCAAGGGCTTAATTTGTTTCTTAGATAGAGCAATTTCAGAATTTACAATTATGAAGTTCTTTTCTTTTAGCTATTATTTGAGGGTTTGAATAGTCTTGCACTTTTGATTAGAGAAACAAGCTGAAAAGGCTGGAGAACTCTCTTCAGGAACGCTGTTGTCTCTTAAAAACACACACGTTACCCGTGTTCGTTTAGTGCACGTATCCTGAATTGGGACAGGAAAATTAATTTAACGCATGCTCGCTCTGCCGCACGTGTTATGGCAAAAGTTAGCGCTCCGGGGTAAGCTGCACAAACCGAATTACATCTCGAACCCGCGAGAGTGATGACGATGTTGATGGCGGCAGCAGCAGTGCATGAAACGGATCGACCTGGCGAAGGCGTTGTTAAATTACATTATATTTCATCTCGTGGCTCGGGAGAGGACGGTAATTCGATCACTTTGAGACCCTGACTTCCACTACCTATCTTCCTCCAAATAAGCTATGATGGATACCTTTCCTAAACCTTTTCTGTTTCTTCTCTCAGTAGAACCACTAAAAAGAACCCAAAAGCCTTCTTTGACAGAAAGTAAGTGCACTTCTTCGAGCCCCCAGCTGTAAAAAAGCATCACATGCTTCTAAGAGTTTCCTCTGAAATGCAATGTCAAAGATATTAGCAACAAAAGCAGTGTTCATAATTTGTTATGCTGCTTTATAATGTGAGTACGTATTTTGTGAAACCATGAGACCTTGTTTTAATGGCACTTAAGAAGCACTTATCCAGCTTGTAAACTCGCAGAAGTTATCTCGAGGAGTAGCTAAGTGCAAGAAACATCTTCATGATGTAGAAACAGCGCATGTAAAATGTTCTGAGGCAGAAACGTAAATATATTGTACAAAACGTACAGTCTAACAAGAAAGGAAATAATGCTCTTCCTTTCAACTTTGCTATGAATTCCAAGTAAGAATTGTTGCACATGAATGATAGGCGTCAGGTAATACCTTAGGGGTCGATATGACCTGGGGATTCCGTACATCAAGCATTAGGACAATAACTCTGATAGTAAAAGCTAAATATATTCAAAATATTCTTTCAATTAATTTTCATTCTACAAACCATTTGGGTAAAATGCCACTTTATTTTCACCTGGTACTTGTAAAGAGTTTAAAAGTATTCCAAAGAAGTGGAATCCATTTAAAAAGTTATTGCCTCGGAATACATGGGGTGGTGTCGTCCTCCGTGGTCTAGGTGTATCATGCTGGCCTCTGGTACCCAAGGCCTCGAGTTCAACCGTGCGGAGGGCGATGGATGTTTTTGGGCGTAAAAATCCTTAGCGTGGCTTACTTGGAAGAGAAGTAAACCCGTGGTCCTGTGTCGTAGATTTTCGGCACGTAAAAGAACTTCAAGCCTGATTAAGAGGCCTGTGAGCAAAGTTTCCGGCCTTTCATGCCAATGGGACGCTAAGAACCATAGTAGTTAAACAGCGTCCATAAATAAAACTCAACTTAATTTAACATTGATGATACCTGAAATAATTGGAAAAGGAAATTTTGAAAGGAAACTTTGCAACCCTAAGTTTAGTGTACCTCCCTGGCATTTGCCAGTTACGAGGACTGAAGAAAAACTGGAAAAACCCAGCCAGGCAGGTCGGTCCTGGGGAGATTTGAACCACAAACCTGCGTGTCCGGTCGACCCCAGCTACTCGTTACAGTGGGTAAGCTCAGGATCCGTGACCTTTTAAAGTATGATTCAACTTTCTGACCTTAGCATACGCACGACCAGTGTAAGAAAAGTTAAGACACAAGTATAAATGATTATTAGAAGAAGTGTTTATAGTGATGACAGGTCATTGTGGTAATTTACTTGATTGACGTTTTTCTAATTTTCATCATTTGGCTCTTAATTTAATTAGCCACAGCACGTTTTCGGGTTCCCATCTTCAGAGTGAGATATCGACTCATCCCACGCTGAAGATTCGAAGGAGTCTTCCCGAAAACGTTCTGTGGCCAACAACATGAAGGTAATGAGAATTAGAAAAAAAAATCTGATATATTGCACTCGCATTACTTTCGCTACTCTTGCACAAACTCTCTTTACAAACGCTTATTCCCCATCTACTTCTCGTTAATGGAGGTAAATGTTTGCAGAACCTCATTGCTAATTTTCTTATAGGTGCAAGTGGAATGTGATAGGCTTTAAGCGATAGTCAAATCTTTTAAGAGCTGCTTGCTATGTGGAGTATTCTATTTTCTTTGCATTACCAGGACAAAAAAATGAATGCCGAATTTGAGAAAAAGTATAAGTATTGGAAAATTTAAGAGAATAAGAAGCAATATCGAAATTGGCTCACTCAACAAAAAAAATGTATGACATAAATTGTGTTTTAACGCGATCTACATTTTTTGTGTAGTAAAATTTTGTCTATCTCTTATGGTTTACCAGTTATGCAAAAGTCGTTCACAATGAAGAATACTTTTGGAGACATTCCCAGAAAATTCGAGATATACATTTCATTTGTCATGAAAATATCATATGATATTTTAATCAAAATCGTTAGAGCCGTTTTTGAGAAAATTAAAATTTTCAAAAAATGTTCCATGTAAACGGTAATCTTGGGTGGAGGGATTTTCTTGAAAATCTTCGTGTCGCATTTCTGGAAGATATTGAACCTAAATACCAAGTTGGGTGTTCATCCGACTGTTCGTTTCTGAATGCTGTTCACAGACACACACACGGACATGTTTCCAAAAATGCTTTTTTTGGATTCAGGAGGCCTCAAAACATGTATTTCCGGTGAAATCTCGATATCGAATTTTTGGGTGGAATACAATACTTCCCCTACTTACTATACGTAGTAGAGAAAGTAAATATCTGATATATTGCACTCGCATAACTTTCCCTACTCTTGCACAAACTCTCTTTACAAACGCTTATTCCTCCCATCTACTTCATGTTAATCGAGGTAAACGTTTGCAGAATCTTATTGCTAATTTTCGTATAGGTGCAAGTGGCATATAGTAGGCTTTAAGCGATAGTCAAATGTTTTAAGAGCTGGTTTCTATGTGGAGCATTCCATTCTCTTTACATGTCCAGGACATAAGAGAAACGAATAACGAATTCTCATTTGAGAAAAAGTATAAGTATTGGAAAATTCAAACAATAACAAAATATCTCGGAAATGGTTCACTCGGCAAAAAACATGTATGTGACATGAATTGTGTGTTTTAACGAGATCCACATTTTTTGCGTAGTAAAATTCTATCTCTTACGGTTTACCAGTTATGCAAAATTCATTCATAATGAGGAGGGTTTCTGGAGACATTCTCAGAAAATTCAATTGCATGAAAATATCTTAAACATGATATTTTAACCAAATTCGCTAGAGCCATTTTTGAGAAAATAAAAATTTTCGAAAAATGTTTCATGTATAGGGTAGTCTTGGGTAAGGGATTTGATTGAAAATCTTGTGTTGCATGTTTGAAAGATACTGAGCCTAAATACCCATTTGGTTTTATCCCACTTTCCGTTTTTTACTTATGGTGTTCAGAATGACATACATGGACCTTGTTCTAATTTTTTTTATTCAAGGGCCTTAAAACATGTACTTTCTGTGAAATCTCGATATCATATGTACTACTTTACGTAGTATGGAAAGTAAAAAGTATGTAATTTTCTTCCTAAATCATGTAATATGGTGAAAATACGTATTTACATAGCTTACACTGAGAGTCATGTAGGTGAGAATGGCTTGTGGAATTCACACACCGCGGAGCTTTAAATGAAAATTAACTGCAGTTTTCCAAGTGTGCGTTTACATATTCCCAATCTTTGCTTCTTGGTCATAAATAGAAGCGACCTTTCTTAGGAATATTTCCTAACTTTGTTACGAATTACGTTTCCTCCAGACTTGTGCAATTTCAGGAGGAGAAAGAATAAATGTAGTATATACACAGTGTGACAAAAATGTACGGCACAAATTGCAAGACACATTCCTCACACGTCGACGAAGAAATTACGTTATATGATCATGGGTCTGGAAACACTTTGTTGCCATGTTACAACCCATTTTCTCCAACTCATTAACCATGGGAAACACACAAGAATAGAACGTACCAGCATACCACATGCAACTGTTTCTCACAGGAGATGTTCATAATACCCTCCGTGAGAATTGATACATGCATCAACCCGCCGTCGTAGTGAATCCCGGATGCGCTGATGTATCCCTGGAGTATTGCGTATGGTTTCGCAGCCTTCCATAATACGGACACGGAGTCTCTGAGCATCTGGCACTGGAGTTCGATACATAAGAGCTTTCAAATGCGCCCACAAATACAATTCCAGTGGGATTAGGTCCGGGGAGTGTGAAGGCCAGGCAATTGGTCCACCTCTACCTATCCATCTGGCACCGAATCTGTTATTTAGAAGCCGACGGACATTAACACAAAAATGAGGAGGTGCTCCATCGTGCGTGAAGTACGTGTTTTATCGCACACCTAAAGGCACATCTGCTAACAGTTTAGGTAGAACATTCTCTACGAAGTTATGGTAACTTTGTCCGTTGAGTCTAGGTGGAGGAACGTGAGGCCCTACCACACAGTCACTAACAATACCGTCGCAAACATTGACATAAAATCTTTGTTGAAGACTTGCTTCAACAGTTGCAGGATTTACGGCAGGCCATACATGCGGACTGTGATAATTTACAGTCTGATCTCGTTGAAACGACGCCTCATCTGTGAACAGCACCGTTGCACTAAAATTAGAGTTGACACTTTGTTGCATAAACCATTCGCAGAAGCGTACCCGTGCAGGAAAAAATCAGCTGCTGATAGTGCCTGAACACGCTGTAAATGATATGGATACAACCGGACCTCGTGTAACAGTCGCCAGACAGTCATGTGGTCAACATTCATTGTTGCAGTTACTTGTCTTGTACTGACACTTGTGTCGTCGTCAACTACCTGAAGAATTGCCGCCTCCCGTTGCGCTGTCCTCGTCCTTCTAGGCCTCCTCCCTCAGTCGCGAGTATCAGGCTGAAATGCCCCATGTTGCCTACGACGAGGATCAATGGCTTCAAACGTTTTCCTGTCGGGGCACCTTCGTTCTGGAAATCTCTCCCGGTACAAACGTTGAGCGCAAGCGCCATTACCGTCTGCTAAACCAAACATCAAATGGGCATCTGCCATGTCTGCATTTGTGTACACTGTCATTGCACGAGCCAAGTCTTTAATCAACCCTACTAGTAGGTAGTAACCCGTGTGCCTGCCGAGGTCGTACTGCTCACTGGAACAGTTGATGTTACTGTAAACAAGCATCGACGTAAGTCGCATGGCAAAACGGACATGTAAAACAAAACACTGGTGGTGCACCTACGATAATGACAACGTAACTAAGAGTGCATGTGCCCCATGATTCTAACGCTCTGTTCTTGTGTGTTTCCCATGATTAATGCGTTGGAGAAAATTAGTTGTAACATACAAACAAAGCGTTTCCAGAGCCATGTTCATATAACATAACTTCTTCGTCTACGTGTGAGGAATGAGTCCTGCAATTTGTGCCGTACATTTTTGTTACAATCTGTATACAACAAAAAATGCCTTTTTCCTCCTTCACACGTTTCTGTCCGGTATATATCTTCCTGAAGGATCAGGCATCACAACTGCACTGAAACTATCAAATAAATATTCATTTTCATCAAAATCATAGCGCCCACACTCCTTTATCTCTCTTCGTTTTTCAAACTCTAGATGTGTATTTTTTGTTATATTTTTTCTTAAAGAATGAAAGCCAGTCTAATAATTGCACTATTTATGTTTTAATAGTGGTAAGATGAAGGATGTGTTTATTGGATGGGGACACCTCGCCACTGCAATCAGCTAGATCTCCTGCCGGGAGGCAGGAATGAGGTGAAGGAGTCGTAGAAGGCCTCAGTTCCGCAGGCAGGCCATAGAGACACGGAGGAATCCCTAATATTTCCAGTTTTGAACACCCGCGTACCAGTAGAGGCCAAAAAATGCGAGAAGCGATCCTAATGGGCGGGACAACGCACCATGGCAAGCATTTACGACATTTGCCCGACACCACCAGCACCGCGGGACCTGAAAACATACCTGAAACGAGAAAAGGAGAGATGAAATCAAAAGAAATAGGGAAAAGGAGAAATTGTGGCAGAATATGCCAAGCGACCAGGATAAAATCACGAAAACCCCATGATTAAAGTTAAAGATAATCGAACCCGGGACCTTCCAAATTCGGGTCAAGGACGCTGCCACCTGAGCCATCCCACTCGGTTTAATAGTGGCTAACCCTGTTGTTTTTTAAACTCCACATTAACCTCTGAAATCCTTATAATAGTAGTAGGTTCTGTCTAAGGATGTTAGCAGCTATAAAGCTGCTATTGCAACTACGCAGCCATTATAAGGTCCAACAAGCTACACAAAATGGCAGAGACACGCTTGATTTTCGAGCAATGCAAGGTCATTCTTAATTCCCTCACGTTCCTTTGGCTTAACGCCCCTGGACTCAAATCCGTAGGGAACCCTAAAAGTTGTGGTGTAGTTAAGGAAACCAACGACACACCAATCCCTGTGGACAGTACAGAAATCGACGTAGTTCGTGCGGTAGTTCGTCAAACAGAAGTGTGTGGATGTTAATGGTGAACGTTTTCAGCTTCTTAGGTGACCGCAGAAGTCAAAAACAATTTAAACCTTACCTTGGAGGTCTCGCTCATCTGGCTGTATGTCATTAAACAGATATTTTTAAAATTGGGCCCCTATGTATGCCTGTTTGCTGCTAACAGTCGCTAAACTCCACATTGAATTGGTTTCGGAGGCATGCTTTTATGGCGCGTATAAAACATAAAAAAACATATCTCAGTAAGAAATAGTAGACTATCATATAAGGGTTCAAAGAAGTTAGCAAAATAAAACCACTTTTAAAACGTGCGGCATATACTGTTTTTGACAGCGCTCTGATTTGTAAAATATCAATAACATTATATTAATTCCTCAAACCAAAGAGAAATCACGTTTAGGACGAGATTCTTGAAACAAGAGAAATGACATCAAAAAAGCGAGATGTCATATGCTTTGATCTTTGGTTGATTCGGTAGCAGTAATTTTCGATGAAATTATTTTAAACATGTTTTGCCTTACCCCATCCAAGAAGCGATTAAATGCTTTATAATACTGCTTTGTGGATTTTTTGGGTAATTACTTCTAGTGTTATTGTTTCTGCTGCTTATGCTTTCTGCTTTCACCTGACTGTTCCATTTCAGTTTCTTCTGAATTCATAATTTTCGCCATTTAATCTTTATATAGGTTACAAAAAAGAATAACGTTTTAGATCAAAGAAAACAGAAGACTGTCAATATAACGTATAGGCTAACTCTACAATGAATTGCGATAAATTGAAGTATGGCGATTTGTATTGTGAGTAGATAATGCGACCGTCATGAGAAATTAATCATTTAAAAATAGGTAATGAAAAGTAAAACCTATCAAAACAAGTCGAATTGTTAAACATTTGTAAATAATTATACAATACATTGTCGCGGTAACGTTCGTGTTATCTTTTTGCTGAGTGCCTGTTATTGTTTTACTACTTTGAGTTTTGGGTTCTTTGTCCTCCGGCTAGCTATTATTTCTCAGTCGAGCATATCTCTTAAACAGGGTGTGTAAACGGAAAGGATTTATTACTGAAGGATAACACTGATACAAGAATTTGTTTTTACACTTTTATTGCCGTCACACTTTATTCATTTCACATAATTATTCTTGATACACTCCCGACTGAAACTGTTATATTTTCTAATGTTACTATAATTACTTATTTGCTGCACATTATTAATTCGCGTATTTCACATTCTTTTAACTAACTTTACGACGCGAGAGATTCTGTAGAATTGCGCGACGTATAATGCGTGAATGATTCTCTTAAATTGTGCGATGTGTAACCTGCGAATACTTCTGTTGAACTGAGCGACGTATAACCTTTGTATGATTCTGTTGGACTGAACGACGTATTACCCGCGAGTGTTTCTGTTGGACTGAACGAAATCTGTCTCTGGCTTTAGCTTTTTATACTCCCTCACCCAATATGCCTACAGATTATGATCGAGCAACTATTGGTTAATAAAACGCGCCAACATTAGCGTCTATTTTTATATCCAATCAAAATTACGAATATATATGCTCTAGGGAAGAAATTCCCTCCATTTCTAAAGAAATGCGCGCTACTCTGACGTCATTTGCTTGCCTCTTCTAATTAATAAACAACTCACCCCCTCGCTCATTGTTGCCCGCTCTTATTGTCAGTTTCAGTGAGGCCGTGTAAACTTATTTCCTAACAATGCTTATAATTAACACACATCTCAAATCAATGTCATACAATAATGCTTATTTACACTATAATCACTCTGGCATTTACAATGTTGTGATATAAAATACTGCCACAACATAAGAGGCAATTGTCATGTTATTGAATTTGAAACCAAAGTTTTCATAGCACTAATGCGATAATCTAAAGGTTTTAGCTCGTGTGCACTGTGTTAGAAGCTATACGTTTAGGTCATGCTGCCTAAAAATGTCGTTTGATGTCTAACGCTACTAACGGTGTGTAACTCCTCGTAATGCGTAAATATTTTGTTAAAATTAAAAAGAAATGTAATTTTAGTGATTGTTCCTGTTCGAACTGAAAGGAACGGATACTCCTGCGGTACAGGAACCAAACGCCGTGGCTATTAAATACTTATAACATCTGATTTATCTGTGTGGCTAACTGAACTATTTTACCTACAAAATTCGGGCTTTGAAAATTTTGTTGCAAAAATAAATGCAATCCTATTGCTGAACTCTGTTCCCCATGATGTTGCAAGTGCAATACGGTATATATACTAAATGAATAGGCCAAAATTATACATGTGTTCGCAGCAATAGTTTTGGCTATACGTGGTTATATTTTCCCTAGAGTGGGGCTTAGACCCCTTCAGCTGTCGTGGTCCAGACGCTGCTTACCTCTAGCACTCATGGTACTTATAACTTTACTTCGTAGAGGTACGCCACTTCGAACGTCTGCGCATCTCCTTTCGAGTTGTTCGGATTGTGTTGGACTTGGTGGGGCAGTGAACCCGATATCCATGGAAGATGAGTAGTCTGAACGGCGAGTCCCTCGTGGGGTTGTAAGGCGTCTCAATATCCTACGGTACCAACTTGAAGAGCTGGGAGTCTGTGTGCTAGATCACTGTCGCTCCCAGCGAGATTCTTTGGTAGTAACACATCCATTTCCATTTCTGCGCAAGCGTGGGAGGGGGGGCGTTTTAGTAAACCAGGTATCGCCCTAATGGAAAACGCCATAGAAGGAGAGCCTCTCGTATAGCGCTTTCCCTGGTTCTAGAAGGGAAGCTTCGGCTCTAGATAGACCTTCGCTCAACGTGAAACTAAGCAATAGCTATACTTATACAGGCTGTTAAAAAGTATTCCATATTTGCGAGGTGGTAGTATGGACCGAAACAAGAAAAAAAGTCCAGTAAACATGGGCTCTAATATGCATATCTTAATAGCTATGAGCACTTGTTCATCTTTGATACTGTGAAACAACTCCTCTACTGCAAGCTCTTTTCTATTACGTATGACCTACAGAATGCAGTAAAGAAATGAGGACAATTACTCTGTTTCCTTGAAATAACATAGCTTATAATGTAATCTGCTTGCGATTACATACGACCTGCTCTTGTGAACCGTTGCTAAAGGAAGTGCTCATTCATAGTAAGGCATGCTTCTGTCCGACGTCTTAGGGAATTACGCACTCTCTGAAAGACTCTGTTGGTCACGGATGCTCTGGCAGGCATTGATGGCGCATTTCTGTAGTGTTTGCAAGGGGATTTGGGATTGCGTACACCAAGAATTTCAAGATAAAACTATAATTAAAAGCATTTCACAAACTTATCAAAAAAATAAACTGATCCATTAGAACTAATAAGAATCAACGTTGCACTTATCCGGAACTGTGAATAACACTTAACAGTAATAACACTAACATATTTACTACATGTTGTATCCATGGACAATAGTAGAGTAATATGTCCTCATTTGTTTACTGTAGCGAAGATGAAAAGTGCTTATATCTCTTAAGGTATGCATCTTATAGCCCATGTTTACTGGATATGTTTTCTTAGTTTTGGTCCATTTACCACCTCTCAAAGTATGGAATACGTACTTTGATACTTATATATTACAGTCGCTCGTCATTAAGAATTAATGCAAGATAACACATATTCTGTTAATTATAAAAGTAAAAAGAGAAAGGCTAGTCGTTTCCCTTAATTACCTAAAGCATCTACAAACACTGTAGTGGTTAAATTACACCATATGTAAGCAACACCAGGACATGCACGTATTTCAGAAGCCTTTTGCACGTTTCTGAAATGCAAATATACGCTGTTTGCATACAGAGAAGACGAAAATAGGCTTTAGTCATTAGTATTCCTTTCTTAGATCCAGGTTCCATTACAAAATCTTATGGTCATTAAGAGAATTGCGGTGTTGCATGCACAGGCGTGTCCACACGTAATGATGTTGCTGCTCGTAAGGTATGTTTGGATGCTGAGGGTATATATTGTTGACTGCTGAAATTACAGCTACATGTAAATAAGAATAGTTTCTGTTCCATGCTTTATCAGAGGCTAAAATATGTTATTACGAATTCGTAATGTCAAAAGTCGCTCATTAGGGCACTGTTATGTAAAGATTTCTTTGCAATATTCTGTAGTACAATTGTTAGGATTCGTGTTTCGAAAAAAATATTTATTAGCATTTACAGTTTTGCTCTACTCTGTAGAACTCTACTCTATTGCTTATCTATATTAAGTACAGGAAGTATTGGATTCCACTAAAAATCTTTTTCTATCCTCTATCGTTTATTAGTGGGTATACAAATTCTTTCCCAAGCATATATTTCTATCTACTACATTTTAATCCAAATAAACTGTTGCAGAAATATCTACCATTGCTAAACGAGGTGCTCTTCATAGTAACGCATGCTTCTGTCCGACGTCTTAGGAAATTACGCACTCTCTAAAAGACTCTGTTGGTCACGGATGCTCTGGCAGGCATTGATGGAACATTTCGTTATAGATACAAAGAAAACATAGACAATCACATGTTTAAGAACTGGATGCTATATGCTGGCCCGAAATTTCCATACTGTTTCCAGGTAATCGCGAGAAATAACTGAATGTTGGAAGGGCTTTAAGAGAATGGGCAAGAAATGAACAAGTCTAACATTTAATAACGGATATTTCAGAAACGGCCCCATACCACAGAAAAGCTTATCTTTAATAAATTGTATGTTTTAAAGAACCCACATTTTGTGTGTAGTACGTTTTCGTCTGTGGCTTAACGTTTACCAGTTATACAAGATTATACAAAATTCCTATAAAATGGACTTCACAGGCTATTCCCAGAAAATTAAATTTATCATGTAAATATCTCATATTATTTGAGCCATTTTTAGAAAATCAACATTTTCAAAAAATCTCCCAGTAAAGCGTAATCTGGGGTGGGGGCATTTTTTTGAAAATCTTTGTGTGAGATCATTGGAAGGTACTGAACCTAATATATTGCGTTTGGAATTTATCTGACTGTTTGTTTTTGAGTTATAGTGTTCACAGACACACAGACAGAGCGACAAACAGACACACACAAGAAAATGTTTCTGAAAATGTCTTATTTGATTCAAGGCGCCTCAAAACATGTATTTCCAGTGAAATCTCGGTATCAAATTGTTGGGTGGAATGCAATACTTCCCCTGCTTACTATACGTAGTAGAGGAAATCAAAATCGATATCGATGTTTCACAGGACCAATGTATTTTGAGGCCCTCTGAGACCAAGAAAGGCATTTTAAAAAGCACAATGTGTGAGAAGCACAACTCAAAACCGAGAATCTGATGTGTTACATTCACATGAATACATATGAATACATTATATGTGAGCTTGCTGAGGCTATAAATTCAGCTGTGTTGACAATATCTAAGTCTGGGTGTCGTAATGCTTTTGACAAGTGCTTGCACTGTATACAACTGTGTGTGGAGAGAGATGAGACTACTTTCTAGAATTGTGAGGATAAGTTTTTGAATTCCATCCTGAATTTGGACTTTAGGATGACACTTGCAGAAGTTTTTGAATGCCCCTTGTTTTCGCCCAAAGTCTGATGATAGGGTTTCAGCCATATATAAAGTATTTCCACCTACAAATTACCTTGAAGGTTTTACGCTACCACTTTCAGCTCCAACGAGAGTTTGAGAAATGTTTATTTGGGCCATATAGCTTAAACGGCATATAGTAGTTTAAAAGATACGCCATAAAGCATGTCAGATGTTCAGATATGAGCAATTACCCAACAGTAATAAAAGAGTATATAAGCAGGAAGAAAACAAATATATATTTATTTATAAATAATATTTAAACTTGGGTTATAACCGAAGAGTCCATATCGCCAATGAATCAGTCAATAAAAGTTTGGTTATAAATGCTTAGGCTACTTGACATTAAACAGAATTAATGGAATGTAAAACCTCAGTAGGTAATGATTACACTTACCAAAGCCAGATAAGGGATCGGCTTCAAGTACAAGCCTATATAATTTTAAAAAGTATTTAGAGTTAGGTATTACAGCACTAAGTTGTTTGTAGCCCTATAGATGCTATATCTGTACAAAAAGAATTAAATTGGACGCTCTTTATCTGCTAAGTTCACGCTGTGTTGGACTTGAAAGACAGGAAATTTCGCTCAGAGGCCTCTTTATCAGGCTTGAGGCCCTTTTCGTGACGTAAATCTACGATACGGGACCACCGGCTTTACTTCCCTTCCGAAGGAAGCCATGCTAAGGATTTTTACGTCCTCCGCCGGGTTATCTTTATAGCCGGTAGATTTATTATAATGCATATGAATCAGTGCGTGAAATCTTAGAACTTAAAAACTTGAGTCAGAACCCTAAGACAAACTTTTTTTCTTTTTTGTGCAGCTGAGAGCCGCTGGGAGCAGTTGCAGCCCTCGGGAGAACGACCGCCTTGTCTTCAGGAGCACTCCGCCGTTGCTTACCGGGACAACATCTACGTGTTCGGTGGCGAAGTGGGCTTCTCTGCGGGCACAGAAACGCCTCTCTGGGTCTACCAAGTGAAGGTAAGAAGATCTAACTCCCTAAGGGTAGCGTTTGTCTAGCATGATGTTGTGATAAGTGGAAACCCATAATTTTGAGACGGGAGGAGAACGAATAAGAGCATGCATGCCCATATGGCATGTTGCAAATCCGCGACGGCAGATGTTAACCTTGACTTCCCAATATTACATCCGAATTATAAGCTGCAGCCTACCATTTCAACCGTTCAGCACCCTTAACATTCATTCCAAAGCAATGGTTAGCTAACTTGAACTAATGAATAATTCAGAGGATATTCAAAATATTCTATGAATTACCTTTTCCCAACATAGATTACTTCGGAAAATCACATTTGTTGTTATTCTTTTGTTCTTTCAGGACGAAAGTAACTCAAAGTAGGTTTTCTCAAGGGTGATGATACAGCAATTATACAACAAAATATTATAACAAAATGTGTGTATAGCTATTTATGCCGCTTGGTGGCAGAGGTGGGATTCTTTCACAAGTTGCGTTCCACAAGTTGCATACATGATTTTATTTACAAACCATAACAAAATTCTCACCAAACAGTTTTGCGAAATCAAAATATATTTGGAGATTGTAGTTAGGATCCGTATTCAGCATAAACAATTGAATAGCATATATAGCGTGTCTTAAAGAGGAAGTTTCTCTTTGGGATACTAAGTTTAAACAAATCTGTACTTCTCGTATTTGAAACTCCAAAGTTATGCAGTTTTTGTTATGTTGTAAGTAGAATATATAAAATTACCACAGTATTTGCAGTTGGGAGTACCTCAACCTCACAAAGTTTTATTAGCGCTTTATGAAATGTCGATTATGCGATTTTGACATCCAAAATGACCGTTAGTAGTACTAAATATAGTACTAAATACTGTGCATGCAATAACCAGAGGGTGGATTAGAGTGGCCTGGTCCGTGATTTCTAGTAACCGAAGCAGAAAGCACGTCTTGACATGTGTTCCCTGCGTACAAATGGTGGGTAGAGAAATATACAGTATGCAGTATGCACTATAAGGTAAGTCAGTTTCATAAAAACGGTCACTCTGATCCGCCCCTTACAGATGACTTTTAAGCAAACTACACAGGAATGATCATAAATGAACAACATAATAATTAGAATTGAAGGGTAGAAGGGTAAGTTTGAAGGAAAATGGCACTTTTCCTTCAAGATGTTTACTAATAATTAATCACATGAATTTAATATAGATCCCCTACTTTTGCACTTGTTTAATTACTGTAAATGTTCTAAAAAACTATAAAGATTTGAAAATACTCTATATAATGGACTCTGATTTTATGTAGTATTTCTTTTTGGTTTTGTAGTACAAACTTTTCAATGATCTACTTAATACTGATTGTACCTTGCAAAGGAATCCCGAACTGAATGAAATATTCCTTACGCTTTAAAACTAGGCTTATAGGAAATGGAGCTTCTAATGTGACACAAAAATTCATCAAGATAGATAGCATATGGTGAGCACAATTGTTTTATAGACTTTTAATTGATTTATGCACCAGTCCAGCATAAAGCTCGGATATTCAGGAACAACAACAAAAATCTATTTTACGAACAATAACAAAACCACTGCGTTTTTGTAATTTAGCTAAAATTGTTGGAGATGTTGAGCAGATGCACGCGACAGTCCCTATTGTCCATTCCGAACCAGAGTTCCCTCTGATGTAAATAGAAGCAAGTGCTTCGGCTTGTCACGAACCCAGGAATATACTCTTACGCCAACGTAAGTAGTTCCTTAATTCATGTATTGTATTATGAAATATTAGAGCAGGAAAGGTATAGAACTGCACATTTTATTGCGGTTATCATAAGAACTCATCGTTATAGGTAATGGATACTCCTATATACTAGCTGCTAAGAGATTAAAAAATACGATTTTCGCCTGCTATTGCGCTAACGCAGAGAGCATCTTGCTTGTTAATACCAACCAAATGCACGATTGCCACTCTCTTACATATACAAGAAATGCAGCAATGAATTCCCAGAGGTGCTATCTGAGTACCGAATAAACACTTTGCGTAACACAGGATATATGATAAGCGAACAGTCATTCACTAACACACATATGCTCAGCTCAGGTCAAATCTTGTGATTTAGTCAGTTGGTATTTGAGCTCACAGGCAGAGGAAGGTGCGTGTAGTGCGAATAAACTATTCAAACACAGAAGCAGGAAATAGTTCAAAAGTGGCTAATACAAACAATACTTCATATATTCAACTCACTATTACAAAAATACCCGACACTTGCATTATTGCACATTTCGAAACTAATATCGGATTTTACAGGCGTTTCAGTGAGAAGTGTAACGAAAGCGAGCAGGGAATATAAACAAACATAATACAACATAGAAGAGGATAAAATGTGGGAACTTGTTTTAAGTGCGACAGTACTGTGGAATTGTGGATAAGCTTGTCATTATTTTGGAGAGTAGTTCTGATTCTGATACGGCAGCTGAATCATCTTCGGAGGATTTGGATTTGGGTGTTGCACTTTTGCCCAAGGATTGTGATTAACGTAAGTAAAATGTTCATTGCCGCATACTTATAAAATCGATTGTTACCTCAGGTTGCATTTTGAACTGTGTTTCTCACGCAGGGCGCCTTTTTATAGATTAAATAGTGTTCAACAACCACGTGGGAGGGAACAAGCAGCCATTAGGGGCGGGGATTGCGAACTACTTTCGCGCGGATAATACAGAGAGTTTGTTTTCAGTGAAAGGCACTCTGGTTTGGAATGGACAGTAGGTTGTTTGTTTAAGTGTCAGAATAAGCTACAAAGTTGACTCTGTATGTTGGCAGCCTCCCGCAGAAGTTTACGGCTGAGAGGGATCTGGTTGGCTCTGAGCTAGGCGATCCTGGTCCGTAACCCGGACGGGTCACGGCAAAGCGTAGAGATATCACATAGATGACGAAGAGATAATGCTTAACTTGTAGACGGTCACCGTACTCTATGGAGGTCCTCTTGAGGTGACTCCTTCTTACGAGTACTCTGCTTCTCCGTTGAACGATGATTCAGGGTTCTTTGTAGGTATTTTTCAGCTTTGGCCCTAGCTAGTTTGGTTTTAGCGGAGAAACATGGATTTTGCCTATTCGAAAAGATGGGTATCGTAGATCTTAGGTGTGGGAACACAAACTGGATAATTTAGGAGGCACTGTACGTGCACTAAAGCTGAAATTTATTCACAGTTATGTGTTTCACCACACTGTGTAAAACGTTTCTGGTCACTCGGAAACTTAAAGAGTTGGTCGCAAATCACGCGGCTCTTTTTCACTTTGGGCTAAGCGTCGGCAACAACTGTTCTTCGAAGCATTTATTTTATACGCTCGAGAACGTATAAGATCTGTTTGTGCAATATTTAGCACCTTCGCGGTTCTAAAATAAGCATTTACTTCGGCACTTTGTTGGAAACACACAGCTTCCGCGGAATAAAACTCTTTCTCTGGCACAGTTCGTGCGCCAACTTATCTCAAGTGACATACTTTTGATGCCGTGTCTACATAGAAAACGAGTAAAATTTGTGTCGAATATGCGCAATTTATACTCTTCCATCCCCCACTTGATACACGAAGTTAATGCTTTATCATTAGTCAATATTTTTCGAGGTTACTAGTGTAAGTCCAATATTACCTGGTTAAGCTAATAACCAATTGGTCCTTTCATGTGATTTTTTTACGTCATTTAGTTTTTCCCCGCTCTTATTAGAAAATACCCACGTATCTGCTGCTACCTCGCGTCTCAAGAGAATACAATTGAACAAAACAAGTTTCTCCCAGCTTAAAATACAAACGATTGCAGCTTTCTTTAGTGCCATAAACACGCGACTTCGCGTCAAATCTGCTGGTTTTACGCTTTTAAAATATTTCTGACCAAAAACATTTAGTTCAGCGAAACATTACAAGAAGAGAAAATGAATGTTTACATTTGATCCGTATTATCTACCTATAACATACATCAGGGTGAGTTTTAAGTCCACCGAAAAACTTCAGGGAGCGATTCATGACTGGAAATGGAGCGCAAAATTACCTTGTGCCCGAAAATGCATAGTTCTCACGGTAGAGGGTATCAACGACATTCTCTCGTAACTTGCAGTGTGCGTTTTGTGTTTTGCAGATTTTGTATTGATTTAAGCAACGCAGAAGCACAGTAGTCCGGTATTCATTCCAGGAACAATTCGAGATGGTGTTCGTGTATGGCCAAATGGTCGAGAGGTAGCACGGATGTACCGAGCCACGTATCTTGATCAGCATTTCACACAACATTTGGAGCCATTTTTCGGCGTTTGTACAAGCATGAGTCCTTTGAGAGGACGAATGTTCAGGGCGGCCGCGGACTATACGTATACATCAGATATGGAGGAACATGTTCTCCATGATATTGCGAACAACCTTGGTACAAGCTGCAGGCAATTCGCCCAGCAACATGGTGCAAGCCAAAGGACGGTTATCTGGATTCTACATGTCAACCACTGTTATCCCTATCATCTCCAACGTGTGCAGAGATTATCATCAGCGGATTTTCCTCCAGGGGAAAGATTCTGCGGCTGGTTTGTTAACAGGCCATCACCATTATTAGATTTGCCTTCGGTCCTCTTCACCGATGAAGTGATCTTTGATAGAGATGCACAATTAGCTTGCACAATCGCCATCTGCGGGTTACAGAATATCCTCACGGAATGGTTGAAACATCCCATCAGCAGTGGTGCAGCATCAGTTTGGGCAGGGATTATTGGCGACCGCCTACTTGGACCAGTTCTTCTTCCACAACGCCTGATTGGAGAAGCGTATCTGGACTTCTTGAAAAACACTTTGTCTCCATTGCTGGAGAATGTGCCTTTGGCAATACGACAGGCAATGTGGCAGCACGGTGGAGCACCAGCCCACTTCGCATCAATGCTCGCCGACACCTCAGCATGACGCCGACACCTCAGTGGGCCTGTTCCTAATGTCCAGACCCTTCAACAGCGTATCCACGTAGCCTGTGACGATATTCGGACACAGCCCGGAACATTCGAACGAGTTAGGCAATCCATGATGCGACGTTTGAACGCGTACATTGCAGCCCATGGAGGACACTTTGAACATCTGTTGTGACATGGATGAGATTCAGGCATATACTGTGTGCTAGGACTCTTTGTTTGATGAGCCATCCACCGTGAAAACTAAGCATTTCCGGGCACAAGGCGATATGAATATTTGTGTTCCATTTCTAGTCAGGAATCAACCCCTGACGTTTGTCGGTGGACTTCAAACTCACCATATAAAATTAATTTGGGCGAGATTGTTATATACTGTCTTAAACTGTAGTTTTATTCCTAGATGTAAGATCGCAGTTAAATAATAAAACGTTTTAAAATTCCTCCACTGAAATGGACAGAATAGTTTCAGCAGTTGGAAAGCAGTTATATTGTAAAACGTAGTTATTCAAATAAGTATCCAGGCACCTTGTCTATCTTCCTAGCTACGTTATTCAGGCACCTTATAAATCATTGTTCATATCACCTTGACGTTTATATTTAACGATTATTATATTTCTAGCTCAGTGAAAATATTTCATAAATATATTGGACTTTGTCCAGTTTTTCAAACGTCACATCTCTCAGTTCTCACTGTCACGGTTTAGGACTTCGCCGCTTCACTTTCTTCCATTGGTCTCAACGGGCTACGGTCCACCAGCTGGGGAGTCGAACACAGTCTCTCGCTCCGCAGTAGTACGGTTTACTGCTGACGTACACCACAGCCGTCGTCACCAACTCGCTCGTAGAACTGCACTTGATATCGCTCACCAACTAACTTAGTCGCTCATTGACCGACACTGCTGACTGACTCCTCTCGCAAGAACGCTCCCTAATATAGTCAATGAAATCTTCAACAGAACATTCTAGAACACGTTCTGATGACGGAGGGGAAGAAACCTTCAGAAGATTCCGGTTAACTGGACTTCCAGTGTTTACGCCGGGTGATAGCGTGACTTATCATTGTTTATCTTCGAATACTGGCTCCGACTTCGAGATAACTTTGGGCCATAGCCTATTTCATATAATATATTCAACTCTTATTATAGTTAAGTAATACATCATTGGAGTAATTAGCCATTAGGGCACTAATTTCTGTATTGTTACGTTTTAAGTCTGTTTTAAAGCGTTATTTACCTAATGTCCCCTAGCACAGAAATTCTCATAGTAAGACAGCCTCCATTTAGCTAAATGTGTCTGTTATGAATGAGAATGTCGCAAGCGCAGGGTGTTTATTATAATGAAAAACTAAAAGACGGCAGGTTTAGGCAGCTTTTGTAGTCAGACAATATTGTCTGCGGCGGCTGCAGTTTCGGGTAAAGCATGATTCAGCTTGCATATAACTATAAACAAGGGAGGAAAGTGAACTGCAGTCTTTTTTACTTTCTCTACTACGTATAGTAACTAGGGGAAGTATTGTATTCCACCCAAAAATTCGATACTGAATTTCACCGGAAATATATGTTTTGACACCCCCTGAATCCAAAAAAGCATTTTTGGAAACATGTCCGTGTGTGTGTCTGTGAACAGCATAACTCATAATGAACAGTCTGATAAACACCAAACTTGGTATTTAGGTTCAGTATCTTCCAGAGATGCGACACGAAGATTTTCAAGAAAATCCTCCCACCCCAGATTACCGTTTACATGGAACATTTTTCGAAAATTTTAATTTTCTCAAAAATGGCTCAAACGATTTTGATTAAAATATCTTATGTTTAAGATATTTTCATGAAAAATAAAATGTATATCTTGAATTTTCTGGGAGTGTCTCCAAAAGTATTCTTTATAGTGAACGACTTTTGCATAACTGGTAAACCATAAGAGATAGACAAAATTTTACTACACAAAAAATGTAGATCGCGTTAAAATACTCATTTTCGAGATATTGTTTGTTATTCCCTTAAATTTTCCAATACTTATACTTTTTTTCAAATTCGTTATGCATCTTTTTATGTCCTAGACATACAAAGAGAATGGAATGCACCACATAGCAACCAGCGCTTAAAATATTTGACTATCGCTTAAAGCCTACCAATTCCCCTTGCATCTACAAGAAAATTAGCAATAAGATTAACATCTCGATTAACATGAAGCATTTGGAAAATAAGCGTTTGTAAAAATAGTTTGTACAAGAGTAGAGAAAGTCATGTGAGTGTAACACATCATATATTTTATTTTATATAACATCAGTTTGTGTTCAGCATATAAAGGTCTGTCTCCTGTTTTCATCCAGAATTGCACCTAGTTTGGTGTTATAGAGAATAAAAAGTAATTGTCGGCAGGTTTTTAAGTTGCGTAAACAATAATGAAGTATGAAAATACGCTGGCTTATGGTTTGGATCCTTGAGAGGTTTGTTTTACATTTCTTTTCTGTTCTTAAATAAATAATCCTTAGATTCCATAAGGCATAAACATAAACACGGAATATGCCGATTTGCTTGTTCATGTATTTCGCTTTCCTTTATTTTCATCTCTCTCCGTCCATCCTCTGTCTAACTTTTACCGCTCATATTACTATAAATATTTGTTCAAACCAACAAACACTAATAATTATGCAATGTATGGATTGACTAGGATGCGGTTAATCACTCACAGCAAGCACGAAGCTCTGTACCGTGTGAAGAAGTATTTTTATTGTAGGAGTTGTATTGTTATTTGCCCTACGTTTAAAAAAATATTAACTTTGTAATTTAACTTATCTTTAAATATTATATTTATGTTTGCCTCGGCTGCGTCAGTATTTGTTAGAGACACGTTTTCTTAGCAGGGTTGCGATACGACTAAGAATGTAGGCTTACACAGATTATAATTTTACTTCACTCCTTTTATTAATACTTGATAAGATTTAAATAACACTTCACTGATATAGAGAGCTGTGAGATTCTTTTTATTAATTAATTACACTTTTTAACACGTAAACTTATTTTTCGTCTCACAGGAATACGCATTGAATCTTTCGAGGACGTACAAGCGACGCATCCAGTTTTGAGCACTGTCTGCAGGCAACTGACTTGATTTCAACAGTCTAAAGTTGTAAATTTCTGTATTTCAAGTCCCTGATTGGCTATTCCTACTCCAATAGAATACCGTCATTTAACTAAAGCTATTTCTGGTTGTTGATTGGCTATTTTATAAACTGTCACTAAAATTACATTATTGTTACTCCAAGAATCACGAGTAGTACTGTTAAACCTTCTTACTCATTATTGACTCAAGGTTACCTCATTGTTACCTCAATGTTAGCAACTTTTAACTTATTATTCTTACAGTTCCTACATTACACATGGATACACTAATATAAGCATATGCAATGACTGTTACATACATTTTACAAATTATTGCATACACATATTGCTTCAAGGCGGGCTGATATTGAATTCACATATTATATAATTCGACTGAAATCATTTAATTGTTAAAAATACTGCCTCACGTGACATATGGAAGACAGTAATATTGGCACAGACATCTAATGTGACATGTTTTGCAGTAGGTATAGAGTAAGGGGAGAGGGTACCTTACCTTGTAATGCGTCAAAATATCAATGTTTATTTAATTGCATAATTTCATAGCTTGAAGTGTATTTTATGAAAATATAAATGTGCTTTAACCATAAGCCTAATTAGAGATCCTAAATGACAATTTATAGCATACTGTAACACGCCCCTTATGTTTTCTCTGATGTCGAATAGATTTCTTAGGCTTTAATATTTTGGGTCTAGGGAAGTTTCTTTCCTATGATTAGTCATTTTATGCTTTCAGCCATTGTCTAAGCTGTTTATGCCGTTCATTCATGTGTTTTCTGGCACCAAAGGCTTACTGTTTACTGTTTCGTTTAACAAATAAAAATCTGATTCACATGACTTTCTCTAATCTTGTACAAACTATTTTTACAAACGCTTATTCTCCATATGCTTCATGTTAATCGAGATGTTAATCTTATTGCTAATTTTCTTGTAGATGCAAGGGGAATTGGTAGGCTTTAAGCTATAGTCAAATATTTTAAGAGCTGGTTGCTATGTGGAGTATTCCATTCCCTTTGTATGTCCAGGACAAAAAAAATGAATAACGAATTCCCATTTGAGAAAAGGCATAAATATTGGAAAATTTAAGGGAATAACAAGCAATATCTCGAAAATGGTTCACTCAACAACAAAAATGTATATGACATAAATTGTGTATTTCAACGCGATCTACATTTTGTGTGCAGTAAAATTTTGTCTATCTCTTATGGTTTACCAGTTATGCAAAAGTCGTTCACAATGAAGAATACTTTTGGAGACATTCCCAAAAAATTCGGATATACATTTCATTTGTCTTGAAAATATCTTAAACATATGATATTTTAATCAAAATCGTTAGAGCCATTTTTGAGAAAATAAAAATTTTCGAAAAATGTTCCATGTAAACGACAATCTGGGGTGGGAGGATTTTCTTGAAAACCTTCGTGTCGCATCTCTGGAAGATACCGAACCTAAATACCAAGTTTGGTGTTTACCCGACTGTTCATTATGAGTTATGCTGTTCACAGACACACACACACACACACACACACACACACACACACAGACACACACACACACACACACACACGGACATGTTTCCAAAAATGCTTTTTTTGGATTCAGGGTTCTAAGAACATATTTCCGGTGAAATCTCGGTATCGAATTTTTGGGTGGAATACAATACTTCCCCTACTTACTATACGTAGTAGAGAAAGTAAAAATTCCTAGATCTTGTATGAAAGCGTTCAAAAAAGACATGGACGACCTGGAAGAAAGGATAAAGTATGTATAAATATTGCAAATACAAGTAAGTCTGAAAGCAATGTAAATACAAAAGTAAATGGTGGTAGTATAAATTTTAGTTTAGATAATGCAAACCGTTTGGTGAATTTTTAATCAATAAACAGCGAAATATGTGAACTTATGAATTGGCCAAAACCCCCAACAAAGCTCCAAAAACTTAATTGGAGGCATAGTACTGATACAAAAAAGCTAGACAGAGAGTAAGAAACAAGAATAAAAGTAGAGAAGATGAATACAATACTGCTGAAACTGCAAATTATGGAGTAGAAATGTTTAAAGAGGTTAATAAGTAACGTACAACTTTAAAGTCATTTTCCCGAAACGTTTGTTATTTCAAGCCTTATGCACCTTCTCTCTGAAACTGTTCACCCCAGAGCATTGACATTTTTACAGTCTATTTACATGCTTATTAACAGGATTTGATCTTTTTAAGTTTCTGGCACCAATATTAAAACTAATAAAAATTTTCACTTCGAAAATTTGCAAAAATAAGGGTAATTATTAAAAAATCTTATGTGTTTCACTCACATGACTTTCTCTACTCTTGTACAAACTATTTTTATAAACGCTTATTCTCCATCTACTTCATGTTAATCGAGATAAACATTTGCAGACCTTATCTTATTGCTAATTTTCTTGTAGATGTAAGGGGAATATATATTTACAAGGGCAATTTGGAAATACAGTAGCCTTTAAGCACATACATATCTCTTAATAGCTGGTTGCTAGTTGCAGCACCATTCCCTTTCCCAAAGATTAATACTCTTTGCATATCCAAGACAAAAAAAAAGAATAACGAATTCCCATTTTAGAAAATAAGTATTGAAAAATTTAAGGGAATAACAAGCAATATCTTGAAAATGGTTCACTCAACAAAAAAATGTATGACATAAATTGTGTATTTTAACGCGATCTAAATTTTTGTGTAGTAAAATTTTGTCTATCTCTTATGGTTTACCAGTTATGCAAAAGTCGTTCACAATAAACATTACTTTTGGAGACATTCCCAGAAAATTCAAGATATACATTTTATTTGTCATGAAAATATCTTAAACCTATGATAAATTAATCAAAATCGTTAGAGCCATTTTTGAGAAAATACAACTTTACGAAAAATCTTCCATGTAAAGGGTAATCTGGGCTGGGGGATTTTCTTGAAAACCTTCGTGTCGCATCTCTGGAAGATACTGAACCTGAATACGAAGTTTGGTGATTATCCGACTGTTCGTTTCTGAGTTATGCTGTTCACAGACACACACGGACATGTTTCCAAAAATACTTTTTTTGGATTCAGGGGATCTCAAAACATGTATTTCCGGTGGAATCTCGGTATCGAATTTTTGGGTGGAATACTATACGAGTAGAGAAAGTAAAAAGAAAAACCCTGTGCGCTTCTGTTTATTCATGGTTGTGAATAGCGGCCCTCTTAGGAATTGTAACTTCTGGAAGATTCAAATGGAGTTTTGCCCGACACATTCTTTCAGAAGAGTAATATCTCGTATTCATCGTACAGAGAAATGTGCTATTGTAAACTATGCTCAACTACAAAGAATAACTCTTCACTCCGCCCCCTCCCCAAAAAATTGTTATCCTTAATGTGTGGCAAATTTCCATCTCGTGCAACTGCGAGAACTCGACTGATAGGTACATGTGCCGTTTACGATAGTTTGAGAACGGACCCAGCTGTGGCAATTATTGCTCAGTATATTGTTACCGAATTGGATTCACAGTCCTTTGCTTAGTCCCATACAGTACGTACGTATGCAATAACTAATACATCATATATGTATATAATTTCCAGTTTTACAATGTACAAACATTTTTATTAATCTTTTAAATTGTTTAATGGGAACCTTGATGAAGGTAGTTAATTAGCTCCACGTATGGAAGCCAATTTGAGAAAGATGGTTTGTTACGTTATTTACATCACGCTTTGGGCGTCAATTTGAAGAAGTTATTATCTTTAGGTTATTTTACCCGCGTTTTTGGGCGTCAATTTGAAGTAGGTCGTATTGAAGAAGTTGTATTATAGTTCAACTGTTGGAGAACCGAACTTGAAGTAGTTGCAACCGAACGTATGGTAACCGGTAGCCTTTGCCCCAATTTTTAAAAATATTAACTTTGTAATTTGATTGTTTCTTTAAGTACTAAATATTTATGTTTGCCTCGGCTGCGTCAGTATTATTGTTAGAAACACGTTTCTCTTAGCAGAGTTGTGATACAACTAAGAATGTAGGCTTACACAGATTATAATTTTCCTTCACTCCTTTTATTAATGCTTGATACGATTTTAATAACACTTCACTGATATAGAGAGAGAGCTGTGGGATGTTTTTATTAAACACTTGCACTTTTTAATACGTAAACTATTTTTGTCTCACACGAATAGGTATTATACTTCTGACGTGTCTTGCGTCCGGTTAGGAACACTGTTTGCAGGCAACTGAATTGATTTCAACCGCCTAAACTTATAAATTTCTGTATTTCAAGTCTCTGATTGGCTATTCCTTCATACCTTCATTTAACTAAAGCTTTTTGTGGTTGTTGATTGGCTATTTGTATAAACTGTCATTAAAATTATATTATTGCTTCCAAGAATCACAAGTAACATTTAAACTTTCTAATTCATTATTGCCTCAAGGTTACCTCATTGTTGCCTCATTGTTAGCAACTTTTAACCTATTATTCTCACAAGTCCTACATTATTAAATTACGTAATATATTCACATAACATTATTACAGATGGATACAATAATACAAACATATACAATGACGGTTACATACATTTTTATATATTGTGACATACATATATTGCTTTAAGGCGGGCTGTTATTGAATTTACATATTACATAATTAGACTGAAATTATTTAAGTGTTAAAAATACCTCCTCAACCTACAATTAGGTCAATTTAAATTTACCCTACAGTGACCATCAAAACGTCCTCCAAACACGACTAATGGCATTTACTTTCCCCCATAATATAAAGCAACGATTATTCAAGACATTTCTTTCTACAACGCTTACATAGTTTAGGAGATATTGTATATTCACAACTTAAATGGTTCACCCTGTATTAAAGCTCGTTAGTCTTAACCACTATTTTGTTCAAAGCCTTAGGGAACATGACTGTTCTTGGCTTATAATTCAGCTCTCATTCAGGGATTACCAATAATGTAACGCAATGAAATATTCGTCCCTGAGGCTATATTGGAAAACCTCTGGTTAATTAACTGCTATAGATCATTGTCGATATATTGAGTCCTAATTGGAATGGAATACATCTACACATACAGCACATGTGGTCATTTAATTCCCAGTGTTATATTGTAGGTGACTACACTGTAAACTGTTTGGCTTCCAGTACAAGTGGATCGTTATAGAAATCTTCATCAGGACTGTTACGTCAGCTTTCAAAACTAAATATTTGAAGTGCTACTTTAATGCACATGGGCACAACCTGTGATATGTGCAGTGATCTCAAATTCTTGGAACTGGTGATAATTAATCATAAAAATAAGTGTAAAGAGCTTTATTTTTATCCCCTCATCGCAGTAATCTAGTTATAAACCACGAATGAAATAACATAAAACTAGACAAATACAGGTTTACTCAAGTGGAAGCATTTTTTCACGAAGGCAATATTATTTATTCAATTTGAATAACATTAAACATTTTTCTTTACTTTCTCTACTACGTAGAGTAAGAAGAGGAAGTATTGTATTCCACCCAAAAACTCGATTCCGAGATTTCACCAGAAATACATCATTTGAGACCCCCTGAATCCAAAAAAAGCATTTTTGGAAACATGTCCGTGTGTGTGTCTGTCTGTGAACAGCATAACTCAGAAACAAACAGTCGGATAAACACCAAACTTGGTATTTAGGTTCAGTATCTTCCAGAGATGCGACACGAAGGTTTTCAAGAAAATCCCCCACCCCAGATTACCCCTTACATGGAACATTTTTCGAAAACTTTAATTTTCTCAAAAATGGCTCTAACGATTTTGATTAAAATATATGTTTCAGATATTTTCATGACAAATGAAATGTATATCTCGAATTTTCTGGGAATGTCTCCAAAAGTATTCTTCATTGTGAACGACTTTTGCATAACTGGTAAACCATAAGAGATAAACAAAATTTTCCTACAGAAAAAATGTAGATCGCGTTAAAATACACAATTTATGTCATATACATTTTTTTTGTGAACCATTTTCGAGATATTGCTGATTATTCCCTAAAGTTTTCCAATACTTATACTTTTTCTCAAATGGAAATTCGTTATTCGTTTTTTTTTGTCCTAGTAATGCAAAGAGAATGGAATACTCCACATAGCAACCAGCTCTTAAAATGTTTGACTATCGCTTAATGCCTACCAATTCCCCCTGCATCTACAAGAAAATTAGCAATAAGATTAACATCTCGATATCTCGATTAACATGAAGTAGATGGAGAATAAGCGTTTATAAAAATAGTTTGTACAAGAGTAGAGAAAGTCATGTGAGTGTAACACATAAGATTTTTTCCTTTCCGTTATTCTTTCTTTCTTCAACTTCCTCATTTTCTCTATCTGCATTACCTTCTCTACCACTTACAGAATAGGGAGAGAAGATATCACATTCCACTTAAAGATTTGATATAGAGATTTCACCGGAAATACATGTTTTGACGCCCCAACTAAAAAGGTATTATAAAAAACAGCATTTTAGGTAAACTCTTAACTTGGTATTTAGGTTTAGTACCTTCCAAAGATGCTCACACAAAGACTTCCCGATAAACACACACCCGAAACTACCCTTCACATAGAGCATTTATCGGAATTTTGGATTTTCTAAAAAATGCCTCTAACGATTTTGATTAAGCTACCATATATTAAAGATATTTACATGCCCAATTAAATTTATATCTTGAATTTTCTGTGAATAGTCTGTGAAGCCCTCTTCATTCGGAAGAAATTTTACAAAATCTGTTACAGCTGGTAAACGTTAAGCGATAGACGATAACGTACTACAAAAGAAATGTAGATCTGATAAAGCACACAATTTTTTGGCATCGGCCATTTCCGGGATATCCGTTATTAATGGTCCGAATTGTTCAATACACAGCCATTCTTTTAAAGTGCTCTCGATTTTCAGTTGTTTCTCGCGATTGCATGGAAGCAGTATGGAATTTTAAGGCCAGCATATAGCGCCCATTTGACTATCGCTGTTCCCTTTGTATCTATAACGAAATGTATAATGCAGCTGTTTCCGGAAAGGTTTGTCTGGATTAAAATGGAGTAGATAGGAAAATAAAATTTGTAAGAATAATTTATATCCCCGCTAATAAACGATAGAGAGCAGAGAAAATTATGCAAATCTAATACATCAGATATCTTAATGTTCCTTTAGGTCATACAATGCGTGGTTATGCAATACATAACTTATGTATAAAATATTATAAAAATTAAATATGTTCAGTTACATAACAATGAGGATAGTAGCAATATCTAGAACCATGTGAAACTTACATAAGTTTTATTTATGTACGCTCTTTAACTACTATGGTCCTTAGCGTCCCATTCTATATTGGGCGTGAAACACCGGTAATTTTGTTCAGAGGCCTCTTTATCAGGCTTGAGGTTTTTTACGTGCCGTAAATCTACGACACGGGACCACCGCCTTTACTTCCCTTGAGAAAAGTGTTGTCTTTAGGTTGTTTGTATCACGCTTTGGGCGTCAATTTGAAGTAGGTTGTATTGAAGGAGTTGTATTATATTTCAACTGTTGGGGAGACGAACTTGTAGTAGTTGCAACCACACGTATGGTACCCGATAGCCTTTGCCCCAAATGTACTTTCAGGTGGCCTTTGCCCCAAGTTTAAAAAAATATTAAATGTTTCTTTAAATATTATATATTTATTTTTGCCTCGGCTGCGTCAGTATTATTGTTAGAGACACGTTTCTCTTAGCAGGGCGTGATGCGACTAACAGTGTAGGCTTACACATATTTTAAGTTGTAATTCACTCCTTTTTATTAATCCTTGACACAAATTAAATAGCACTTCACTGATATATGGAGAGCTGTGAGATTCTTTTATTTAATACTTGCACTTTTTTAACGCGTATACTATTTTCTTCTCACTCAAAATACGTATAAAATCTCTCGAGGACGCATCACGCATCCGGTTACAATCACTGTCTGCAGGCAACACGTCTGGTTATGAGCACTGTTTGGAGGCAACAGAATTGATTTCAACCGTCTAAATTTGTAAATTTGTGTATTTCAAGTCTCTGATTGGCTAATCCTACTCCAATAGAATACCTTCATTTAACTAAAGCTTTTTCTGGTTGTTGATTGGCTATTTTTAAACTGTCTCAAGATTTACATTATTGCTGCTCTAATAATACCTAGTAGCATTTAAACTTCCTTACTCATTATTGCCTCAAGGTTACCTCATTTTTAGCAACTTTTAAGTTATTATTCTCACAGCATAACACTATTACACATGGATACAATAATATAAACATATACAATGACTGTAATATACACTTTTTAGATATTGTTACATACACATATTGTTTTAAGGCGGGTTGTTATTCAAATTTATATTTATATAATTTGATTAAAATCTTTAAGTGTTAAAAATACTGCTCGCCCTTCCGAAGGAAGCCATGCTAAGGATTTTTACGCACTAAAAAATCCATTGCCCTCCGCCGGGTTTGAACCCGCGACCTTGGGAACTAGAGCCTAGCACGGTACCACGGTACCACGGAGGACGACTCTTACATAAGTTAAATTCACAATACGTCATACAACGAAATGCTTAATACATACTTCTTAACGGGAGAAATAAACCTTTTCTTTTTTAGTGTTATGGATATATCATTTGGTATTTCTTAACTATCGGTTTTATACTCTGATATTCTATGATAATATGTTTTGCTGCTAGAAGACACTTGCACATTTCACATTCGGACCGTTTCTTTCTCGAAAGTAGGTCAAATTCTTATTAATTTCGCCTGGTTTATTCTTTCCTGAAGTATCAAATAATTTTGGAAGGCTGGTTTTGTTATGACTGCGGAAGTTTACTTAGTTCGCTGTCAGTCCAAACTTGATCCAATTGTCTTTTACTTTCTTGCTATCACTGAAATGAGATCTCGATGAGGAATTGAGATTGGACTGGTAATAGATCCATGTGTGCTTTGTTGGTTGCAGCATCAGCTCCTTCGTTACTACCTAAACCGAGGTGAGAAGGTGCCCAGCTGATGGTTGCTTCTTTTTCTTTTGAGTGCGTCATAATTAACTGAATATGCTATGTTAGTTTGTCTGTAGTTCAAGGGTTTCTAATCGCTGTTATGGAACACATGGGGTCAGAGAAAACGATGAAATTGTTGCATTCTTTGTTTTGGACGTGTAACAAAGCCTGTTTCAATGCGTGTAACTCACACGAAAATGTAAATAAAGCATCAGACAGTTTGAAGCAGTTTGCCTCATGACTTGTTACTATGGTGCATCCACTATTTTTATAGATTTTAAGCCATCTGTGTAAATTGCTGTGTGCTTTCTTAATTTCATTGTACAAACAACGGTATTTACTGTTAGTACTTTCAGTTTTATAACGTTTAGCTAGCTGTAGGTTCATATTGGGCTTTGAAAACTTCCAGTGTGTAAGGGTGTAAGTGCCCTTGACACCACTGAGGAAATTGTCATGTCTAATTCTCTGCAATATCTGTAGATTCGTAAATTTGGCGGCATGCGTTCGTTTTGTTCTTCAAATATTTGTTGGTGAAAAGGCAAGAAGGGGTAGTTTAACAGCCAATGGAAGCTGTTCTTAAAGTACGACGAAGAGTTCCTCTGGTGTTGAGTTGCAACACTTCATCCGCAGGTTATTGACTGGGCTAGTAAAAGACTCCGGTAACTATCCTGAGAGCTTTAGTTTGTATAGAATCTAGCATTTTCAGGGTAGTTTCTGAAGCTGAATTATAAACAATTGCACCATAATCATTCTTAGAACGTATTACTGACATACACGTTCTTAACAAAGAATCTGATCAGCTGCCCAAAGAGTGATCTAAAGATATTAAATTTTCTACAGCATTTACGTTTTAGATCTTTAATGTAGGGAATTGGCGGTGAGTGGGTAGGCCACTCGCCTTCCACCAAGGCATCTTGGTTTCGATCCCAGGTGCTCTTTCGTCCCCTTGTGGTGAACGAAGCGGCGTCTGGGCGGGTTTCCTTCGGGTTCTCCAGTTTCTCCCGCTGTTCATTTCACCAATCTCTCCATCATCACCTATCCTCTCATCCATTTTGCCTTCATATCATCGTCTTCCCTCACTCTCATGCCTGGCTGTAAGCTGAACCCTGTTCCGTGTTCTTCATTCTGTGTTTCAATATTCGTCTGCTGCTCCTCTAAGACCTCTAACCCTAGGCACGGTTACAAGTCCTAAGGGGTGTAATCCCTGCATACGAGGAGGATAGGTCGGCTAAGAAGGTAAGGAATTCAAGTAATTTTTCTCTTAGATGTTGACTTGACTATCGTAGAGATGTGGGATTATAATTTCTCTTAACATTGAAACCTAAGGGTTTGATGTATTATTTTCTCTCACTATTCTTTTAGTTAAATAGTCCTACCCTTTTAATTAGGGACAGTAGTTGATTAACTAAGTTTTCTTTAGGAAAACTATCATTTGGGTTTATCAGACCCAAACGTTGATATCCTTTCCTACCCGGTGCTTTACATTTGAATATTATGTGAGAGGCAGTTTCATCCTCTTTGCTACATATCCTGCATACTGGTTGTTCTCTGAAGATTCCCTTTATATGTAGGTGTTTCCATACCCTACATGCCCCGTCAAGAGCCCGGTTAGCAGGTTTATTTCAAACCTATTGAGATTAAGTACATCTTTAGTGAGTGAGCAGAATATACTGCTCATCATTCTCTTACTTTGCTTGCATCCCTATGTTTGTGTTTATGATTAATCCATTCAGTAATTGTTCTATGAACGGAGTTTAAGGGCATGGAAAAAACGTTCAGGTCCATTAAATGTTTGAGTCGATCCTTTTCTAAGCAGAATATATATATATATATATATATATATATATATATATATATATATATATATTTCTTTCATTGCCTAAAATTCCCTATGCCCAGGCACCCACCCAAGATTAACCTTGTGCTTTGCCAATTGCATAAGGTTTATTAGGCAGTCCCAGACTAACTAGATGTTTTCTTGCAACTTAAATTTGTTGTGCACAGCCTGACTGTCAGAGAAAATCCAATTGTTGATTCCTTTATAGCCCCTTTTATGCTCTCCCTGACACAGGTTTCAATTACATAAACTTCAGTCTGTCAAAAGTTAGTCTCAGTAATTTAATTGTGTCTATTGTTTGTATTTAGATGTAAATGGGGAATACAACTTGAGTTTTTAAGGTTACTGAAGAAAATACATTTTGCTTTAGACTTGGAGATTTTAAATCTGGTTTTGGAAAACCATTTTTTGACTTTATCAAGAGCTGTTTGGAGAAGTTAACTATTTATTATTTGACTTTTATCTCTGCAATACAAAAGTAGATTGCCACCAAAAATATTTGACTTCATAAAAGCTATAGCATATTACTGATGTCATTTATTGCGATAGAAACAGTGACACCTATAGCTGCTCCTTGAGGCAGTCGGTTTTTACAGAAACTGGCTTGGATAAGATTCCATTAGCTCTTACTTGAATTTTTCTTTCTTGTAGAAAATTATAAATGAAGCTTAACATATTACCATTTTTGTTGTTTTAACAGATTTTGTTACATTTTGTCTCCATACAGTGTCATACGCTTTCTCGATATCTACCTTATTGCTGTTAAATATGAGAACTCCAGAATGCAACCCAGATTTCACATTCAAGTAGTTTGTGGGTGTCAGTTGTAGAGTGAAGCTGATGGAATCCATTTTGAATGTTGGAGAAGCCATTGTACTCCGGAGTTCCTTTCAATCTGTTATTCGCTATATTTTCAATTAATTTATTTAGGTATATCCTAGTGCTATTGACTGATAGCTTAGGGCTTAGTAATGTCTTTATTAGATTGAGTATCAGTATTGTAATTGATATGTTATATTGGTTTGGAAACATTTTATTAAGCCAGATATGATTATATGGTAAAACACTTTTTGAAGAAGCGCTTTAACATTTCACATACTATATTTTCTGGTCTACGGCTGTGGTTTTTACTCTGCTTAATGAACCTACAACTTCATTTATAATTATTATTAGTTCATTGTAAGGTGGTTTATGTCTGCAAATATCTCATTTTGGCCCAGGACTTTGTTATATTTAAAATTAAAAACCAAGGTATGAGCGAAAACCATTCACAGTGGAGCCGTAAACGTAACGCAAGGAGTTTGGCATGGTTTTATAGATCCGTAAATTGCATATAGATATCTTTTCTAGCGTACCGTAAAATACAATAAATTTTCACCAAATAACCCATAGAGTGTCTGCCCTGCTTACTTTGATACGTTGTAATATTTATATTCTGGATGTAATTATACGAGATCACACCGAATAGTTACCCTAAAATCTCGGGTGTTTTAAACTGTTTCTTCACTTAACTGGCGAGAAAGAGGTTACTGTTGAAAGTAGCACGAGGGCGCCCAATAAGTAAGCCCCACATTCTTTTAACGAAAAGCATTTATTCCACAAACACCGAATTTACACATATCAAGAATGATACTTTCCCTACACACTCTTCTTCTAATTCATTGGCCAGCCAGAAACATGTATGCTCTGTTGGTACCAATCCTTCGTCTGGGTATAGGTTTTCATTGCACGAATCACATCCTCGCCATCCTCAAAAGAGCACAAGAGGCAACTTTTAATGGCTTAAATACGTATAAGTCCTCCAAGGAAGCCAGATCAGCCTGTATTGTGGATGGGATACTACTGTCCAACCAGTTTTTTTAATTTTTCAGGCATCCATAAACTTGAGACTGTGATTCTCATTCATGTGATGCCAAAGGGCAGTACCATTAATTCAGAAGCATACATTAACGCATTCAAGAGTCGCTTCTAACGCCATAATAAACCATGAGAGGTGTTGATCAAACACGACAACGCTTGTCCTCAAGTGGGTTGAGGGCTCCAGCTGGGTTGGACAGTAGTACCTCGTCCAGCCTACCGCTCTCACCTGGGTCCCTCAGCCTTCCATTTATTTAGGTCATTAAAGGATGGTCTTTGAAGAAAACATGTTAGAAAAACGAGAATGTGATTCGTGCAGTGACATTCTGACCCTGTAATCAGAGCAAGAAGCGGTACCGACAGGACATACACGTCCTCATGTCTGCTAGAGAAGTAAGTAAAACAAATAGAGTATACAGAGAAAGCACCATTCTTTCATATGTGTAAATTCCATACTTGTAAAATAAGTGCTTTTTGATAAAAAAAATTCTGATGTGTTACACTCACATAACTTTCTCTACTCTTGTACAAACTATTTTTACAAACTCTTATTCTCCATCTATTTCATATTAATCGAGATAAATATTTGCAGAAACTATCTTTTGACATGCAAAGAGAATTACATTTTACACATAGCGAGCAATTCTAAAAATATTTGACTATCGCTTAAGGCGTACCATGTTCCCCTTGTTTTGTATTTACAAGGACAATATAGAAATACAGTAGCCTTTAAACATAGACATATCTCTTAATAGCTGGTTGCTATGCGCAGCACCATCCTCTTGGCCACAGATTAATACTCTTTGCACATCCAAGACAAAAAAAATCAATAACGAATTCCAATTTCAGAAATTAAGTATTGAAAAATTTAAGGGAATAACAAGCAATATCTTGAAAATGGTTCACTCAACAGTAAAAATGTATATGACATATATTGTGTATTTTAACGCGATCTACATTTTTGTGTAGTAAAATTTTGTCTATCCGTTATGGTTTACCAGTTATGCAAAAGTTGTTCACAATGAAGAATACTTTTGGAGACATTCCCAGAAATTTCAAGATATACATTTTATTTGTCATGAAAATATCTGAAACACATGATATATTAATCAAAATTGTTAGAGCCATTTTTGAGAAAATTAAAATGTTCCATGTAAAGGGTAATCTGGGCTGGAGGGATTTTCTTGAAAACCTTCGTGTCGCATCTCTGGAAGATACTGAACCTAAATACCAAGTTTGGTGTTTATCCGACCGCTGTTTCTGAGTTTGCTGTTCACAGACTCACACACACATGTTTCCAAAATGCTTTTTTTGGATTCAGGGGGTCTCAAAACATATATTTCCGGTGAAGTCTCGGTATCGAATTTTTGGTGGAATACAATACTTCACCTACTTACTATACGTAGTAGAGAAAGTAAAAATGTGGGGCATTACTTATTGCGCAACCCTCGCAGTATACGTTTGATTAATGGACGGGAAGTTATCCTATCGCAATCTTCCAACTTGTGAACCCAGGTATACCGGATTTAAAAAATGCTCACTAGGATAGCCTCATCCCCTCCGCTGTCAGAGGCAAACGTCGCGAGAGTAAAATGTTGTTGAGAGCGATTAAATGAACAAATTTTCCTCACTTGCGAATTATATACATTCCGGGCAGGCGGTAGGGCATTTACTTATCAGTGCGAGGGAATAAAGAGGATTTGTAATAAAGTACTCAAAGTGTTGGAGTAACTATCTCTGTCCCAAAAGTCATGAGAAACCTGGTCGATTTCTTTCAACCACACACCGACTGGTAAACGATTAAACAAAGAAGCAACAGCTGGAACAGGTACGGCAGGGCATCCAACAGGTACCCCCTTTAAAGGTAACCCTCGATATTCTGTCAACCACTTCAAGGAGGGACTTCACTATCGCAGTGATGGGATCGGGTTGTAATTGCCCTTAACACTAAAATGTAAGGGTGTGTTGTGTTATTTCCTATCACTATTGTTTTAGTTAAATAGTACTGTCCCTTCGAGGGGAAAGATGCAAAATAATAACACCCGATGTGTTACATTCATATAACATTTTTTACCCACCATTGTTTCCTTTTATATACTTCTACAAACTACTCTTACAAAATCTGACTTTTGTATCAACATCATGTTAAGATAAACCTTTGCAGAAATTGTCTCATTACACATTCCGCTGTAACACCAAGGGGTATACAGGAAACAGAGGCGACAGTCAAATTTGGAAAAGGGGTTGCAATATGCTAGCCTTGAAATTCCATACTCTTTCCACTACATTGTAAGAAACAACTGAATGGTGACCGCGCTTCAGAAAATGACAAAAGTATTGAACAATTCAAATCAGTAACAACGGATATACGAGGTACGTCCAGAAAGTAAAATCCGTTTGGTAATAAAATTAAATTGTGTACAGATACAGAAAAATTACTTATTGCACGAAATTTTGCAGGCATTTGTCATAGCGTGGCACAAGTTTTTGTATACCCTCTTCATAGAAGTTTACCGCCTGTGTCTTCAACCAGTTGGAAACATTTTCTTTCAGCTCTTCGTCATTGTTGAAGTGTTGACCGCCAAGGAAAGACTTGAGATGTAAGAACAGATGAAAGTCGCTAGGAGCGAGGTCAGGGCTGTACGGAGGATGGTCAAACACGTCCCAGCCAAATCCCTGTAGGAGGTTTTGCGTCACATTTGCAGTGTGTGGTCGTGCGTTGTCGTGAAGAAAAACAACACCTTTTGACAGCAATCCTCGCGCTTATTCTGTATTGCGCGGCGCAATTTCCTAAGTGTCTCGCAATAAACATCTGCTTTGATTGTTTGACCACGCGGTAAGAAATCAATGAGTAAGATGCCTTTTCCAGTCCCTGAACACTGTGCACATCATTTTTCGAGGGTGTCAAGATTTGTTTCGGCTTAATCTTTGCTGGGGATGAAGTGTGCCTCCATTCCATTGATTGCCGCTTACTTTCAGGGGTGTCGTAAGAAACCCAAGTTTCATCTCCTGTGACTGTGTCAGAAATTCTTCGCCGCCTTCATCATAACGGGTCAAAAACTGAAGTGCACTACCCATCCGGTTTGTTTTGTGTTGCTCAGTAAGAATCTTTGGTACCCAACGAGAGCAAAGTTTACGAAATTTCAGTTTTTTGGTAACAATGTCATGAATTAGCGATCGTGAGATTTGGGGAAATTCCATAGCGAGAGCACTAATTGTAAACTTGCGGTTTTCCTGGATCTTGTCATCAATCGCGTGAACCAGTTCTTCTGTAACCAAAGATGGACGCCCACTTCGTTCTTCATCGTGCACTTCACTACGTCCTTCATTGAACTGTCGGACCCATCTTCTCACCATTGAATCACTCATCGCATTTTGTCCGTAAATTTCGCAAATTTGCCGATAAATTTCAATTGGTTTCACTTTTCTAGCATTCAGAAAACGAATCACAGATCTGATTTCACAAGCGGCGGGATTTTCAATCAACACCGACATTGTAAACAAGCACAACAAAGCGCACGTGGCTGACAGCGATCTCAAAATGGCGCACGTTTCTTCTCCTTGATACAGAGCACCTACCGCGCATGTGCGGAACTGAGATCGCAGCGCTGCAGCGGAGAGAAATTGAAACGGAACTTACTTTCTGGACGTACCTCGTATATGAAACAGTGGTAACCACAAAAACTGATTTGTAATAAATTGTATGTTTTCAAGAGATCTACATTTTTTGTGTACTAAAGTTTTGTGTATCTCTTGGTATTTTAATAAAAAATCTTTAGAATCGTTTTTTAGAATATAAAATTATTCCATGTAAGGGTTTTTCTTGAAAATCTTCCAATCTCATACTTGGAAGATACTGAACTTAAGTGCCAATGTCGAACATTTCGTTTTTAAGTTATGCTACACACACACGCACATACAGCTTTCCCTAAATATGCTTGTTTATTTATGGTGCCTAAAAACATGCATTTTCGACCAAATATCATCGAACGTTTGGAACGCAATACTTTCTCTACCTAGTACTGGATCTTCGGTATAAAACCTGACCGCTCGCGCGGTGTTAAGCGCCAAGAACCACTGTCGGTTGGCTAACCAACTCTCCACACCCCGCATTCACGGCAAGCTTTCTGTCCTTCGGTTACCACGTAGTCACTAATTAGCGTTAGTAGTCCACTCTCATTTGTGAAAATATGAAAGCAGTTTAGAACAACGTATATTTTACGTAAAGATATTTTAAATACGTTGCGTTCGTGAAAAATTCAACCTGAAGTTTCCTGCACAATTGCCTCCTTCCAGAACTTCAGTTCACGATCTTGTATATAAATGTGAGGTTACTGGTTCAGCGCAAAACAAGAAACAAATGCGAAGATGTGCAGTATTAACAGAAGATACATTAAACGAAATTGGCCACGAATCTTGAACGTTCACCACGAAAATTACAATCGAAGTTAACACAACAATTTAGGGTTTCAATGAATTCTGCACATACAACATTTGCTATGAGGTAACAGTTAATTTTGTTACATTCTATATACAGGTTTATTGGAATACAGATTTAAGAAGCGAAGACAGTGCGCTGGCATGGCCGGCTGTAGCACGTCGTGCTACCCAGACGCAAAACCCAACGCGTGCGGTCAGGTTTTATACCGAGGACCCTGTAGGTATCTGGTAGAGAAAGTAGACTAGTGTATGTTGTAACGCACTATACATACCTAGTGCATTCAAAATTAAACGTCCACGCGTGCAGGGCCGGGTAAGGCAACAAGTATAAAATACAATTCACAATGAAGACGTAACGCCAACATAACGCAGTGTAAGCGCAAGGGTGAGTGAAGACCATTTACGGTGCAGCCGTAAACGTAACGCAAGAAGTTTAGGACGATTTTCTAGATCCGTAAATTACATGTAGATATCTTTCCTAGCGTACAGAAAAGGACCATGTTCACATAGAAGCATTACATTAACTCGAGGACATAAACATATAACATGAACACATTTGCCATGTACATGCCAATAAAACACTAGCGTTAAAACAAGATGGTTGAGGTGTTAATGCGATTATAAATGGACGCTGCAATGGTTAACGACGACGCACTAGTGCATTTTATGTTTCTACAAACTGCATTAATTGTGTCTGTTTTATACTATAGATATATATTTCCATATATGAAAGAAAGTGAAATAGTTTATAACCTATAACGTTTCATACAAAGTAGAAAGACAGAATAATAATAATAATAATAATAATAATAATAATAATAATCTTCACATTTCAGTTCATTTTCAATCTATTTTCAAATATTTTGTTTTAACAAATTATATATGTAATATTTACGCTTTTTCTCATAAACACAATGATGATTTTTCAATAAAATAGTCAACTACTTATAAATTATTTCATTTCCCATCTTTTCTGTTTCCTTGCGGTGGGATCATATTTTTCCATTAAAGCAAGCCTAAAACCATGGAGATTGCAAGGTTTGGCTTTAGCGTCTGGTAATAGTGTTTGTTAACCAAAGTAATTGTAAATAGCTTCATTTATTAACCTGGCCACAAGCTTTTGTTTTGGTGTTGCATTTGCTTAAACGCTTCTCTGTGAATGAGCACCTAGTTTTAGCACAAGGCCGAAGCGCGTCCGGGGAAATGACGAAAATCTGTGTCTATAAGAAGCCGTTAATTTCAAACTGAATAACATGCAATAATATGCAAATAAAAATTCATGAATCTTTATAAATAAGTAGGACATAAAGCAAACATCAGATCAGCTTCTGGCGTCAAAATTTAAAGTGGCAAAGCGCGGTCAAATGCAGGACACTATGATTGATGGCGTAAATCTCACATCGCGATCATTTACTGTTAAGTACTAGCAATGCATAGAAAAAGAAATGCTGTCTCTTCCACTATGCACGCAACGCAAGCATAAAGTCACGTATATTTGCGTTATGTGACTATGTGAATGCTTCCATTAAATAATATTGGCGTAAAGCCTTGCGTTGTCTAGTGCGTTACGTGACTATGTGAATGCTTCCACTAAATAACATTGTTGCAAACTTTTGCGCTACGTAATGCGTTACGTAACAATGTGAATGTTCCCAATAAAAACATTGGTGCAAAGTTTTGCGGCTACCTGAGCCTGCGCTTATTTTTCATAGTGAATTGAGCCTTAATATACCTTTCGTTTGATCTTCCATTATGAAGACAACTTCTGTACAGGTTAATTTAGGCTGGGGGACCCTTACCTACCTGTCGTTTAGGGAGGCACTCAAATTCCCTCAGCCACATTTCTTACCAAGTGACACTTACGATGACATTAATTGAGTCCATTAGGAGAACACCCCTCTCCGAGATCTCTTAGTAACGCACCCTTTTCCTCTCCTGGCTCCCTTATTTTCAGAGCTCCTTTTTCCGACACCTTCACAGAATACTCATATATTGCTGTGAAGCCCTTCTGATAGTAACCCTCTCACACAAAAAGACAGTAGAAAAGAACTCCACTTGCACTTCCAGTAGAATAGAAGAAAGCAGCAAATGGGAGTTGGGTGACGAATCATTTGAAGGGCTCTGTGGTCGGAATCTCAAATAAAAATAAAAAGAGAACAGGGGGACGATGATTCATAAACCTTAGTAGCGTTCTAGACTTGAATATAAGTGTCACGCGATGTGTGTATTGAGGGATGCGCTGGTATCGACAAAAAATGTGTGTTACACTCACATGACTTTCTCTACTCTTGTACAAACTATTTTTACAAACTCTTATTCTTCATCTATTTCATATTAATCGAGATAAACATTTGCAGAAACGATATTTTGACATGCAAAGAAAATTACATTTTTACATAGCGACCAGTTCTAAAAATATTTGACTATCAATTAAGGCGTACTATGTTCCCCTTGTTTTGTATTTGCAAGGACAATATAAGCACAGACATATCTCTTAATAGCTGGTTGCTACTGTGCAGCACCATTCTCTTTGCCACAGATTAATACTCTTTACATATCCAAGACAAAAAAATGAATAACGAATTCCCATTTGAGAAAATAAGTATTGAAGAATTTAAGGGAATAACAAGCAATACCTCGAAAATGGTTCACTCAAAAAAAATGTATACGACATAAATTATGTATTTTAACGCGATCTACATTTTTTGTGCAGTAAAATTTTGTCTATCTCTTATGGTTTACCAGTTATGCAAAAGTCGTTCACAAAGAAGAATACTTTTGGTGAGATTCCCAGAAAATTCAAGATATATATTTCATTTGTCATGAAAATATCTTAAACATATGACATTTTACTCAAAATCGTTACAGCCATTTTTGAAAAAATTAAATTTTTTGAAAAATTTTCCATGTAAAGGGTAATCTGGGGTGGGGAGATTTTCTTGAAAACTTTCGTGTCGCATTTCTGAAAGATACTGAACCTAAATACCAAGTTTGGTGTTTATCCGACTGTTAGTTTCTGAGTTATGCTGTTCACAGACACACACACACCTACACACACACGGACATGTTTCCAAAAATGCTTTTTGTTTGATTCAGGGGGTCTCAAAACATATATTTCCGGTGAAATCTCGGTATCGAATTTTTGGTTGGAATACAATACTTCCCCTAGTTACTATACGTAGTAGAGAAAGTAAAAAGGAATTTATTTATGAGTCCAGAAATATAAAATGAATACATCTACATATTAACAAAATTGTAGCCAAAATTTTGCGGGTAGTTTTTGATATTGGATATATAAGTGACCTTACCTTAGACTGTGCTTTTCCTTCACACTGTGGACACCACACTGTTGTTCGCCGCCGGCCGCCGCAACACGAATTCCCGCCAAAACAGTTATAATATCCCCACAACTGCCCAACGTTCTCAAAGTTATACTTACAATGATGATAAGCAATAACCTTATCATAAGAGATGTTGGAAAAGTTCCTATCCGCATATTTCTGGCATCTTATCAGAAAATTTTAATTCACACTCAGGGCTTTTGTATCCGAAATTGAGTAAATTCTCGCTTGGTGCTTTCCTTTAGTTCTTAAATGTATGTACGTCTTCTGCATGCACCTTATTTTTCACGAGATCATCAAAGTCGGTAAATTTCTGTAATTGGAATTTGCGAAACGAAAGAGTTATTGACCCACGCTTAATATTCTTCAGTCTGGCTGCATTTATGTGGCTATTTCGTCGTAAAATAACAGATATTGGAGTACAGGGAAACCCAATTTTACACACCATATTCCCTTACATAACGCCAAAATTGGTATGCAGTATAAATGAATACAGAATAATAGGACCTATATATTTACAACAAATTGCATAGAGGTGCAGGAATGGCTTACTCAACCATTTTTGAACAGTTCACCCACATTGAATTTTTCAACCAGACTTTGCTACCGAGCATGCAGCTGCTGAGTAAATAAGTTTAATTCAGAAAATTTTTAAACATAGGGTAATTAGTAAAGAATAGGGTAATTAGTAACGCCCTCATTATTTAACTCTGTGATTTTTATCTATGGGTAACTTAAAAAATAAGGTGTGTGCAACAAACCCTATATATTGGAAGAACTAAAAGAATTATGGAGGGTGGGAGGGATGGGGGGACGGATGCATAAGCGTTATTAGTTTCAAATTATTGAGCTTATTACACAAGTATTTAGTGCATGGATCATTGATCGTACATGCATATATAAGATAAAACGTAGGGTGACAAAAGTAACAACAAAAAAAGAAACAAGAAAAAAAATGCATAAAGGAAAACAGAGATAAATTGCCTTTGACTAACTGAACAAATCTGACTTAGCTTCGCGCACTTTATCCAAGCAATTTACAATGCCTTGGCAGTTCCTCTGGTCAGCCAGTAGATCCCAACATGCCAATCTCCTTCTCCCAGGACTTAAGAGTTTTTCTTTGTGAGTTTAATTGTTCGCTGGTACTCCCACTGAGCGCATTCCGCCAAAATATGTACCCAGCCCTCATCCAAATCACAGAATGGGCAGATTCTTCTGTCAGAATCGTCAGTAATTTTCTGTGCCCTCCAGCCCCCCAGTCTAAACCATGCCAGTCCTGATATTTCCTTTCTTCCTAAGTTAAGTATATATGGCTCTTTACCCCAATTCATTTTTATTTCATTTGCTAGACTTAGAGAAGGTTTAATTTTACAATCTGATTCTATTTCCTGTTGCGTGATGTCTCTCAGACTTCTTTTGACATATTTCCATATGTTTTTGTCATTTGTTTCAGCTCTTTGCCATACTGACCCCATTCCTATTCTCCTCAAACCCCTTTCCAAATCAGCTGCCCAAAACTTAGGAGACAGGTTTTCTCGCTGGTATTTATAACATTTGGATCGTAGTGTGGAGTTATCCCCATGCATCAGCCTCAGCCAGTACTTCACTGCTCTTATTTTACTGTGTATTGTGTCTTCATAACATTCCACCTCCTTCAATACTCCCGAATTTGACGTGCCTTGTGAAATTTCAAGAACTCTTTTCAAAAATACTACCTGCGTTTTATTTACAAGCTCTGCTCTTTCCCATCCCCAAATTTCACTTCCATATAGAAAAATCGGCATAGAGTTATACATCTTTTCTAAGGTATCTACTGGTACATCAGCTATCCGCATGAGAACATGCGGGGGTATTTGTTGGTAGTTGGAAGATATTTCATTTTTATCTGCTGCACGTATAAAAGACAATTTGTCGCGGTCACTTCGTGTTATCTTTTACTGAGCGCCTGTTATTGTATTTAATTTTGGGTTCACTGTCCTCCGGCTAGCTATGATTTCTCGGTCAAGCACTTCTCTTGTACAGGTGTGTAAACGGAAAGGAGTTTTTATCCAAAGATAACACTGATGAAAGAATTTGTTTTACACTTTTATTGTCGTAACACATTATTCAGTTTCACCTATTAATCTTGACACTCGCCAAACTGAAACTGTTATAACTTCTTTACTGCCCATTATTAATTCGCGTACTTCAACTTTTTGTGTAATTAACTTTACGACACGAGAGATTTTTCACAAATTTGCTACGCGTAACCTTGAACTGCGTGCGATGCATACTCCATGAATGCCTTCTTTGAACTACGTGAAACTTGATTCTGACACTGAATTTATACTTCCTCGCCCCAATATGCCTAAAGATTATAACCGAGCTGCTATTGGTAAATAAAACGCGCCAACATTAGCGTCTATATTTATATCCAATGAAAATTACGAAAACATATGCTCTGGGGAAAAATGTTCCAGCAAATTCTAAAAAAAACGCGCCACTCTGACGTCATTTGCTCGTCTCTAATAATGATAAACAGCTCACCCCCTCGCTACATTATTGCACGCTATTATTGTCAGTTTCAGTAAGGCCGTATAAACCCACTTCTCGACAATGATTACAATCAACAAACATCTCAAATCAATGTCACACAACAATGCATATTCACACTACAATCACTCTGACATTTACATTATTGTGATACAAATTACTGCTTCAAACATTAGGCGAGAAATTCACTCAACTATTGAACTGTTCGGTATAAATTAAACATTTCCTGAGAATATGCCAGAAATATATTTATAGAGGACATCTTCAACATGGCTTATGATAAGGCATGTGCCTATTGTCATTGTAATTATAACTAAGAGTATAAGAGGTTGAGGGGCTATTATAACTGTTTCGGAGGACCGCACTACGGCGCGCGAGCAGTTGTGCGGTGGCCAGCGTGGAGGTAATTGATATCTTTAACAAAATTATTACGGAAGTATTTTTGGCTTCCAACAGACGGAGGGCAGCATGCTGGGACTTGATTCTGAACAGTCAAAACTGGCCAAGCTTGGGCACATACTTAATGGAAGTACGTGTACTACGAGATAAGGTGTTTATGTAAATTTTCTTTAAATATATGTGGTGCTTGAGCACTTGTGTGTTTGCGTGTGTGATTCAAAGTGTTTTTCTGTTTTATATGTATGTATACAATGTGGTGATTATAAAACATAGTCGATTCTGCAAGTCACGTATACAGACCAGGTATTTTTCTAGAGAGCATGTACGTTCTTATGACCCATGCAAATGTGTTATGTTAATGTAATACTAAGTACTTAATAAATACCACTACTGCTACGGGTATCTTTAACATATAAATAGAATGTTTATTTTCTTAATCCTTCTCTTAAAATTTCTCTGAATCAGTTGCTGCATAACATACGATATGTTCCACTTAGAAAATACGATGCTTTACCCAAGTTAGAGGGGTTTATTTATACACCCTTGATATTGTGAATATTTCAGGAGTTATATCAGTTTGTCATTACTCTGTGAATAAACAATTAGCTTTTTAATAAATTATGTTGTTTTTCGGTGACCATGCGAAGGAAGAACATAAGCATCTCATCTCTCACTCTGTTCATGCGGTTTGTAGTCACTGTGTGGGCTAGCTACCTGAACGTTTTTATTCGGGACCTCTCCTCAGTCTTTATTCAGTATTTGATAGATCCCAACTGATACACTTCGTGTTTTATTCATCGCTATACAAAATGAAATGCGTAAAGAATAGGTGCAAATTTGTTTTGTCTAAAATGAAGGCTTAAGTTTTTAGGAAGCTTTTCTGTTTGAAAAATATTTTAGTTGAGTAAAATTTTCATATACCTTGAATACCAAATAAAATCATCCAGTGCAGTTCTTTTTTTTTTTTTTTTTTTACTTTTACTTATTTCATGCCAAAGACCGTTGAAATTCCGTTGTGAAAAGTCATTTGGGATAGGAAGTCCATAACCAACAACCTGATATGCTGCATTCACAGGACTTTCTCTACTCACTTTTCTATCATTATTCTTGCAAAAGCTTATTCTTCTATCTGCACCTTGATAATCCAGATAAACACGTTTACATATTTCGCTTTATGTATAGAGATACACTAAGCTAAAGCGATTGTCAGATTTTAAAAGCGGATCGCTATGTGATGGCTTTATAGTTCCCTACCCCTTGCATGACCACGAAAGAAGAAAACGAATAGATACTTCCATTTGAAAAAAAATCTGATGTTACATTCACATGATTTTCTCTATTCTGCATACAGCTTCTCAAAATTAATCTTAAAACACTTATTTGTCTATTTAATAAATAAATCCTGTGGCATTACAACCCACGAAGGGCCTGGGCCTGACACCCCGACGACATCAACCGATACGGAGAGGTAATGTGCCCAGCACCACGCTTTCCCCAGCAAAAAGTTGGCTCACGAGGCCAGGACCGCTGCCTATCTCATCTCCTCGCTTTCTTCACGATGCTGAATGGTCACCGGCCCTATATCCGGGACCTAAAATCCACATTCCCACAGGTGGGATTAAACCAGAGCATCACAGTCCAGGTCACTGCCTCACGGAGCAGGACTTGTTTGCCTATTTACTTTATATTAATCGAGATAAACGTTTGCAGAAGTACTTTCATTTCATAATTCATTTTCTGTAGAAGGGCAATACAAAACACTGAGATAGTCAAACATTTAAAATGAAACCTGTTACATTCGCAGGACTTCACTATCCACTCTTCTACAAATTATTTCTACAAAACCGTTTTAACCTATATGCTTCATGTTAACCGAGCTAAATGTCTTCAGAAATAGTTTTATGAGACATTCCGTTCCAGTTGCAAGAAAATACAGTAGACTTGAACGAGTCGTGTCCATCGGTATGTGATGAAATTTTAAATTTTGCATGACCACGAGAAGGAAATCCGATGTGTTACATTCATATGCCATTCTCTACCCACCATAAGCTACAATAGACAATATCTACGAAAGCTTTTTTTTTCTAATTCATGTTAATCGAGATAAACTTTGCAGAAATAGTTTCATCACTCGTTTCATTGTAGGTATAAAGCGGATACAGAAAACAGAAATAGATAATCAGATGTCACTCTAAAATGCTTTCCTTGAAATTCAATGCTCTCTATGGCATCGCGAGAAATAGCCGAATAGCGACCAGAAGTTTTAAAAAAATGAAAAAGTATTGAAACGTTATAAAATAATAATACATATCTCGGAAATAGCTGATGCCGCAGAAAAAGTTTTGTGAAATAAATTATGAGTTTTAAAGAGATCCTCATTTTTATGAAATACGTTTTTGTGTCTCGCGTATAGTATACCTGTCATAAAAATTATATAAAACTCTTTCCGAATAAAGAGGACTTCACAAGCTTTCCTAGAATATTTAAGATATACATTTCATTCTTGATGCAGGTATCTTTAATATATTCATTCATTATCTGTTTACCCTCCTCTTATGTAGGACTTACATCCCCCAGGACTTACAGGCGGGTGCCTGGGGTCAGAGGCCCGTCGAGGAGCAGACACTCATGGATCAGACGGAACATCCAGGATGGGTGATCAGCCCGATGCCTGGTATGGGATGAAGGAAGTAGATGAAACGAAATGTTGGTGAAATGTATGAAAGGAAAGGTGATGATGGAGCAGTTGGTGGAATGAATGGCGGGGGAAACCGGGAAACCCTGGGATTGAACCCGGGCCGCCTCGGTGGGAGGCGAGCGGTCTAACCACTCGGCCACGGCGCCGCCGCTATGTTTAATATATAACATTTTAATTAAAATCGTTAGAGCCATTTTTAAAAAATAAAAAGTTTCGAAAAATGTTCCGTGTAAAGGGTAGTTGGGAATGGGGGATTGTCTTGAAAACTATCGTGTCACATATTTGGAAGATATTGAAATTAAGTACCAAGTATGGTGTTTAACGGACTTTTCATTTTTGAATTATACTGTTCACAGTCGCACACATACACACACCTTTACCTTTTCCTTTGTATTGGTTCAGTGGACCTCAAAACCTATATTTCCGCTCAAATCTTGGGTGGCATTGAAATTTTGGGTGGCATACAATACTTTTTCTATTTACTGTATGTACGTAGTGATGCAGTAATTTGTATCACAAATTATTTAAATGTAAAGAGTGATTATAGTATGAATATGCATTTTTGTGTGACATTAATTTGAGATATTTGTTTATTGTAATTATTGTTGAGAAGTGGGTTTATACTGCCTTACTGAAACTGACAATAATAGCGTGCAATAATGCAGCGAGGGGGTGAGCTGTTTATCATTATTGGAAACGAGGAAGTTACGTAATGTTGGCGCGTTTTCCTTTAGAATCTTCTGGAACATTTACCTAGAGCATATGTATTCATAATTTTCATTGGATATAAAAATAGACGCTAATGTTGGCGCGTTTTATTAGCCAATTGCAGCTCAGTTATTATCTTTAGGCATATCGGGGTGTGTGAGTATAAAAGAGCTAGGTTAGAGGTAGAGCCCGTCAGTTCATCAAAATTCTTTGTACACTACACGTCGCCTTCAGTCCGTCAGTTCGTCGAAAATATTTGTATGATACACGTCGCCTTCAGTCCAGCAGAAATATTACACGTCGGCTATCGATTCGCAAGTTACGCGTATAAGAGTTATGAAAAATCTCAAGTATGGTAAAGTTAATCATACAAAAGGTTGAAGTACGTGAATTAAAAGTGATCAGTAAGAAGTTGTTATAACAGTTTCAGTTTGGCGAGTGCCTAGATCAATGTGTAAATGTGATAGTGAAAGTGTTCGACAATAAAAGTATAAAAGAAATTCTTTCATCAGTGTTATCTTTGGATAAAAGATTCCTTTCCGTTTACACAACCTGTATAAAGAGAAGTGCTCGACCCAAAAGGATAATAGCTAGCCGGAGGACAGTAAACCAAAAATTAAATAAAATAACAGTAGCATTCTTTCAAACACACTAATACTACCGCAAATTGCTAACACCAGATGGAGCTACAAACCTAACAAAGAATTACGTCACAAAATGGCATCACCACGTGAAGTAAACACACATACACAAACATTATAAGTAAAACCGTCGCAAATTGGCTACCACAACGTGGGGCTACAATTAATGTTAAATAAATAGCATTAATAATAACCACTTCAAATTGGCTCAATAAATAAATAAATACCGTCCCAGTAGTAAAGAAAGTAAAAAGCTATAGGTATTAGTGAGAGTCATGCGAATGTAAAACACAGATTTTTCTAAACTTCTTTTGTAAAATTTAAATACCTGATGTGTTACAATCACATGACATTCTCTACCCTACATCGTTTAGTCTGTATACAAATTATTTTTACGAAAGTGTATTTTTCTATCTACTTCATTTTAATCGAGATAAACATTTCCGAAAACAACTACATTACGTATTTCGTTATATATGCATAAGGAATTGGGATCGTCAATATTTTAAAACTGGACGCAATATGCTGGCCTTAAAATTACATATTCTTTGCATGACATTGCGAGAAACAGCTGAAACTCGATAGAACTTGAAAACCAGGACTAAGTATTCAACCGCTGAGACCGGTAGGACCCGTAGGTCAGTCGGTAGAGCAACTGTTTGCTGTGAGAGTGGTCCCGGGTTCGATTCCCGGCTGGGGGTAGAAATTTTTCTTTAGCCAAGATTAATCCATATACTCCCCAGAGTCCTTAAGTATGAATGAGAGTGTATGATCTAATGATTAAAAAACCAAAAGTGCAAGAAACCCAACGACAAGAGTGACACGAGTTAACACCATTGCCAATACGCAATAAATTCCAAAGGAAAGGCCGCGATAAGACCAATATAGTTAAAGGCGGCGCATAAAAAATTCGAGCATTAATAACGATTTTACAGAAATAGCTGATGCCACAGAAACATCATTAAAAAAATTATGTGTTTTAAAGAGATCTATATTTATTGTGTAGTATATTTATTAATAGTAGTAGTATTTTATTCAAAATCGTTACAACCATTTTTCAAAAAATCAAAAATCTCGATAAATATTCCATATAAAGGGTAAATTGTGGTGGGGGAGGATGTTCTTGAAGATCTTCTGTCGCATCTTTGGAACCCACTTAACCTAAGTAGCAAATTTAGTATTTATTTGATATTTAATTTTTGAGTTATGCTGTTTATAGACATACACACACAATCAGGGACCTGTATTCTAAGAATGTTTTTTGGTTGATATTATGGGAGAAAGTAAATGCCATTGGTCGTGTTTTGTTTGCAGGACCTTATGATGGTCATCTTAGGGTCAATTTAATTTTTACTTTCTCTACTACGTATAGTAAGTAGGGGAAGTATTGTATTCCACCCAAAAATTCGATACCGAGATTTCATCGGAAGTACATGTTTTGAGATCCCCTGAATCCAAAAAAAGCCTTTTTGGAAACATGTCCGTGTGTGTGTCTGTGAACAGCATAACTCAGAAACGAACAGTCGGATAAACACCTAACTTGGTATTTAGGTTCAGTATCTTCCAGAGATGCGACACGAAGGTTTTCAAGAAAATCCCCCCACCCCAGACTACCCTTTACATGGAACAATTTTCGAAAATTTTAATTTTCTCAAAAATGGCTCTAACGATTTTGATTAAAATATCATATGTTTAAGATATTGTCATGAGAAATGAAATGTATATCTCGAATTCTCTGGGAATGTCTCCAAAAGTGTTCTTCATTGTGAACGACTTTTGCATAACTGGTAAACCATAAGAGATAGACAAACTTTTGCTACACAACAAATGTAGATCGCGTTAAAATACACAATTTGTCATATACATTGTTTTTGTTGAGTGAACCGTTTTCGAGATATTGCTTGTTATTCCCTTAAATTTACCAATACTTATACTTTTTCTCAAATTCGTTATTCATTTTTTTATGTCCTTGACATGCAAAGAGAATGGAATGCGCCACATAGCAACCAGCGCTTAAAATATTTTATTATCGCTTAAAACCTACCATATTCCCCTTGCATCTACAAGAAAATTAGCAATAAGATTGACATCTCGATATCTCGATTAACATGAAGCATATGGAGAATAAGCGTTTGTAAAAATAGTTATGTACAAGAGTAGAGAAAGTCATGTGAGTGTAACACATCAGATTTTTTTTAAATGGAAATCTACAATTAGGATCAATTTAAATCGACCCTAACATGACCATCACAACGTCCTCCAAATAAAACACGAATGGAATTTACTTCCGACATAATATCAAGCAACTTTTATTCTAGACCTTTATTTCTCCAACGCTTAGTTTTGGAGATATCGCACAGTCTTAACTTAAATGGACAACCCTGTATATTTCCGGTGAAATCGCGATATCGAAATTTTGGGTGGAATACAATACTTCCTCTACTCACAGCATGTACGTAGTAGAGAAAGTAAAACCTATAGCTATTAATAACATTCATGTGAATGTAAGACATCAGGAAATCTTTTTTACTTCTGCCGTAAAATTTTAAAATTGGGATTTGGAACGTTTCACGTTTGTTCTCTTGAATTGTAAAACAACCAAATGTCAACTGCAGATCCGCTTTTGACCACCTGTGATATGCATATTTTACGTGTGTAAGTACACGCCAAGGCATTTCGCCTGAATAACATGAGATGTCTAAGCGACGTAACGCCTCTGAGTGAAGAACCTTTTACTGCGTGCAGAAAATTGGGAGCGTAGCTTACCACCAGCTAACATAACTCATGACGCGCTTCTTGAATGTTTCACAGCCAGGCGACGTGCATAGAGGCAAGAAAAAAGGAGAGACCCTTTAGAGGAATATTGCTGTGTGACAGCTTGTAAGGAACTGTTATTTTTCTTCCGTTTTCAACATTTATCTCCTCCCTCGCTGGCACGAGCTCACAAAACTGCTGCTTTTTCCCCTTTAGGTATGCGCTGGGGTTACCCTCAGCACGTGCTTTTGAAAGATTAAACCTGTTTACATAAATCGCAGCAAATAATCGCCGTTTGCTTTTCATATTTCCAAAATGCTTATTCGATTCGTATGTTTTTACAGTATATATCACTGTGAAATAATATTGTGACTCCTGTGTAATAGAATATTATACATTAAAAGAGAGAAATAGTTTGGTGTCAAAAAACCTGCCAATGCTTCTGGTTTCCTATAGTTTTTTTATTTTTTAATTGCCAGAATCACCTCATAAGCTGTGTTCTACACCTACCCGTTCTGCTAATCTCTTATTGATTTGAACAAAGTGAGTGCTGAAAGGAGTGGAAAACGGAATCATTTCACCTGAGCGGCTGGAAGGTACTCGCCAGATACTCACCAGATCTGTCCGTCTCTAATTGGTTTGATGTCAAACGTCCGGCACTCAAACGCTAACTAATGAACACAAGTCGGTTTCCGGCTCAGGATAAAATGTGGCGGGGGAGGTGGATAAGACAACATTTTGTGAAGTGTGGGAATGAAATTACCTTGCCAACTTTGTCCTCTTTATTATATACGTGTGTCTTTTGAAAGGAACAAAGAATGTGGACAATAAACCAAAAACGAAAGGTTATAGAACTACCAGGACTGCGGACAATATGGAGTATCTCCATGAACAGCGTCAAACTAGTGAAAGAAATACCGAAAGCGTTACTGGACACGCAAATCAGATAGCGCATTTAATTATAAATGTATAACGCAGTCCGCATTGCACCAGATTCATCAGAAACATATCACTTCGGGACACAAAGCAAAATTGAAGCAACGTGTAAAACTCGTTTAATAAATAAAGTTTTCAGGGGAGATGAAAATGTATTTTACTTTGAATAACTCATTTAATGGATTAGGACATTGTGGAATTGTTATTGTTGTTGCTCCCTTCGGCTTATAATTGTTTGCAAATCAGCAAGAGTAATAGGCGTATTGGTTTTGAGTTATAAAATGTCATAAACAAGTTTAGTGTTACACACAAAAGTAAAAAAATCATATTAAGGAACGGAGGTATACCTATGCAAATGAACCACGTAAAACGTAAGAGCCTTATAACAAAGTAGCAAAACAGCATTTTTGTATTACTTAAAAAGGATTTGCAACCTCCTTTATATTCATTTTCTTACAAAACTCTGATAATACAATTTATTGAACAGAAGATTAATTCCGAAATAATTATGGAAAATTAGATTCAGAATAAAATATTCAATGCCCAGCTTGGGATTCGAACAACCAATCTTCTGCTTCCCATGTTGTGTCCTGGTAATCTTCGTGTTATCTTATTTGCTGAGCGCCTGTTATTGTTTTACTATTTTTAATTTTGAGTTCTTTGTCCTCCGGCTAGCTATTATTACTCAGTCGAGCAAATCTCTTAAACAGGGTGTGTAAACGGACAGGAGTTGTTACTAAAAGATAACACTGATAAAAGAATTTGTTTTTACACTTTTATTGCCGTCACACTTCATTAATTTCACATATTTATCTCTTGATACACGCCCGACTGAAACTGTTATATTTTCGAATGTAACTCTAATCACTTATTTGCCGCACATTATTAATTCGCGTATTTCACATTTTATAACTAGCTTTACGACGCGAGAGATTCTGTAGAATTGCGTAATGTGTACTTACTGAATGATTCTGTTAAACTGCGCGACGTGTAACCCGTGAATGATTCTGTTGAACTGTGCGATACCTGTCTCTGGCTTCAGAATTTATACTCCCTCACCCCGATATGCCTAAACATTATAACAGAGCTGCTATTGGTTAATAAAGCGCGCCAACATTAGTGTCTATTTTTATATCCAATCAAAATTACGAACTCATGTGCTCTAGGGAAGATATTCCCTCTATTTCTAAAGAAAACCGCGCTACTCTGACGTCATTTGTTTGTCTCTTCTAATTGATAAACAACTCACCCCCTTGCTCATTGTTACCCGCTCCTATTGTCAGTTTCAGTGAGGCCGTGTAAACTTATTTCATAACAATGCTTATAATTAACAAACATCTCAAATCATTGTCATACAATAATGTTAATTTACACCACAATCACTCTGGCATTCACAGTGTTGTGATATAAAATACTGCCTCAGTTGTTGCTCAGCCATCTAAGCTACGATGTCAATTTGGCAATACGTCGTGAAATTCTCCGTGTGACTCAAATTTTCTCGGTAAAAAACAAGCAGTGCCCATTGTCAACTTGCATACTTATTTCAATCTGATGTTACCTTTCCAGCTTACGGAAGAGCAATTAATAAAATTGAATTGATTATGTTTTCTCAACAAATCTAAAACTGTCATGTTTCGTCGGCTGTTGTCGTCGGCGTAGCGGTGCTGAAAGCGTACTGTCTGAAACAGACGGTTCTGATGCGGCGCAGTCGACTTCTCGCTGTGGAGTCCTCCAACGTGCTCTCTGAGGAACCCTGCTTATATAGTTTTTGGAAGCTTCCACAGAACACTCCAGAATATTCTGGACACATGTTCTGGAGGCGGGAGAAGGGAGACTTTCAGATGATTCTGGTTTTCTGACGATAGCACTTCCGCTGTTTATGCTCGGCGATAGCGCTACTCATCTTTGTTTATCTCCGACTGCCCGGCTCCGACCTCCGGTTAACCTTGGTCCATAGCCGCTGCATCAGAGTATAATCTGAGAATTCAAAAGGGTAATGCTACCGTTTTGTAAGACTGGCTTGACAAAAAAAAATGTTTATTTTCCTTTCAGATTGTTCAAACAAGAACACGTTTGAGTTATTGTAACAGTTTATAATGATAATACTGTGTGTCTGTTTTGTTGCAGAAAAGCTTCCCGCAAACCCGATTATATTTCGGTTTTTCCCTGTGAAACCATTTGAAACGGCGCTGTTGGTACAGAAATGTTTTTGCTGGTTTTAACCTGTTTCTTATTCAAGGTAGAAATAACACGAGGGTTAAATCGTTGAATGTTTGCGGATGTTGTGAACAAATTCTTGTTTTTCAGTACCCTCTGTTCTGTTTATTCAGTTACAGTTAGCCGTAGCATTCCAAAATATACTAGATGCACCGTTTTCCAAGTTCTTTATGTTCATGCAATGTTAAATCTTCTATAAGAAAATCCTCTGCGATTTAGTTTATTTTATAACTAACAGAACCCGCCACTCTGACCCAATTTTTTATTTTTTATTCTTACTTTCTTTACCACGTACCTAGTAGGGAGAGAAATATTATATTCTACCCAAAAATTCAATATAGGTATTTCACCGGAAATGCATGTTTTGATACCTCTGAATAAATAAAAGAGTTTTTAGAAAAAGCTACATGTTTATGCCTGTGAACAGCACAACTTAAAAGTGGAAACTCGGATCACCACCAAATTTGGTATTTAAGTTCATTACCTTCCAAAGACGCGACACAAAGATCTTCAAGAAATTCTTTCTACCTCAAACTACCCTTTACATGGGACATTTTTTGATTTTGTAATAAATGGTTCTATTTTGATTAATATACCATATATTAAAAATATTTACATGACAAATAAAAAGTATATCCCGAATTTTCTGGGAATAGCCTTTGAAGTCCTCTTCAAGCTGAAGGAGTTTTGATATAATCTAGTATAACCGGTAAACAAGAAACAGCTATACAAGAAATGTAGATATATTTTTGTAGCATTAGCCATTTCCGAGATATCCATTATTAATGGTTCGTGTCGTTCAATACTTAGCCATTCATTTGAAGTTCTGTTAACATTCAGTTGTTTCTCGCGATTCATTTTCATTTGAAACAGTATGGAATTTTAAGGCCAGCATATAGCGTCCAGTTCTTAAACATTTGACTATCGCTGTTGTATAACGAAATTTTAATGTAGCTATTTCTCCAAAGGTTTATTTGGATTAAAATGAAGTAAATATAGAAATAAGCTTTGGCAATACCTCTTTGTATACCTACTAATAAACGATAAAGGGTAGAGAAAGTCATATGAATATACACGGGAGTTACCCAACATTCCTCTTCTGAGGTTGAGGGGGGATCCACAGAAGTTTTATCTAGCTAACTCCAACGAGATTCAGATTTGGAACCTCTTGAGTGTGAGGTAAACAAACAATCCTACGCTATGGAGGTGGTTTCCTTTTCCACCCCTCCGTTCTTCTTCCGCTCTTTCGCTTTTGACTCCCACTTTCTCACTCCCACTCCATCGCCCACACCCAGGATAATGCTTTGGAAACCGGTAATTAAACTGTATTTTCTAGGAAGTTAATCATGCAAAGCCTTAGTAAAAGTTATGTTCATCAGAACTACAAAGTTTCTCCTGGTAACCGTTAGCATACACGAATAATAATAACAAAAAGATAGTTTAAATTTTAAATAATCATCCTGTGGAAATTCTGCAAATAGCAAACCCTGTCAGAAACATTATAGTTATAAATCTTTTCTATGTACACTGCCTGGCATAAAATATGGCCCATAAATCAGCATAGTCTTTCTCTCACGTAAGATTTTCACCTTCAGATAATCAACTTTGGCTCCACCCAGCCAATATAAATTCTTGTTGTGACTGGCCTAAAACAATGAACGATACTTACAACCAGTATGGAATGAAGGTGTGATTCGGTTACCACCTCTATGAAAGAGTTTCCCTACAATTAGTACTCCAGGAAAGGCTAAACAAATTACAAATAATTCGCCCTTCTATAGACCGGGGTGAAGAAGTACTTGCATGTGAAGTTAAGCAGAAAGTTAGCTACGACATTTACGTATATGTAAGCTTTTGTCAGCGACATGGAGACGAAGGTTAGGTACACCGCGCGCAGGCCAATCAGCCTATTGTGCTTCCAACGTGACACCTGGAAGGGAGGGATGAGGGGAGAGACCCGAAGGGCGACCAAATCCGGATGCCGACAAGGGCAAGCATGAACGGGATCCCTAACGTTTCAAGATAGAACGCATCCGATGCCACATGGTCTCTGCCCGCAAGCTACAAATCTCCAGGTTCCCGGGAGCGGAGCCCCACACGAAGAGAGACCTAACTGAGCGGTACCGCAGCGACAGAGGGAAAAAACGTTTACAGAGTGTAAGCCACCGCCCAGCCGCAACCCGCCGACCACCGTCGCCTGGCTCTACAACACTGATAAGAAAGATGATGGATACAGGAAATTAGAGGAAGGAGAGTCATGGTAGAAGATGAACCACTCCAACATTTGCCTGGCGACCGGGGTGACCACGAACACCGGGGATCGATTCCGGAACCTCCCGAATACATGCCACAGACGTAACCGCCTGAGCCATCCCGCTGGTGAGGCGAAGGTTAAGTTGTTGCCGCTACTAAACGGCAATAAGAAAACTGTAGTGTAACATGAAAGTATAAAGTTTAAGTTGTAATGTTACCCTTCGGTAGTTCGCCATACTTTGAGTGAGATAAAGTATCTTGCCGATTCAGTTGCTAAAATTGTGCTTGAAAAACATAGGTGATTCCGCTGGTAGGGAGTGGGGCTAGATTTTAACAGTACCAAAATTAACAGCTCCGTTCCATTATGGACCACATTTTATGCACCAGTATACTTCTTTTTTCAAAAAAGTAATAAGCCAGGCATTTCTATTTTGTTTTATTTTGAGCCTTTGCTTGAAAGAATGCGCGCGCACACATGCACACACCTTGAGGTAGTATTTTATATCACAACACTGTGAATGCCAGAGTGATTGTAGTGTAAATTAACATTATTGTATTACAATGATATGAGATGTTTGTTAATTATAAGCATTGTTAGGAAATAAGTTTACACGGCCTCACTGAAACTGACAATAGCAGCGGGTAACAATGAAACGAGGGGGTGAGTTGTTTATCAATTAGAAGAGACAAACAAATGACGTCAGAGTAGGGTGCCTTTCTAGTAGTGTGTTAACGCGGGTGTCTGCACATCTATGTACATGAATTACAATCCGTGGTATTGAAAGACGGAGTTAGTACCCGCATATACGAGTAACGTGTGGGATTACGTGACGTTTGGATTCTGAGGGAGAGTCCGTCCCTCCTCTGCGGTGCTCCCTGGAGCACGTTATTTCCCCTCGTGAAGTTGATGATGCACTTTATTGTTATGTTGTGGAATTAAATGAATAATAAAGATAATTAAAAGCCGAAAAAAATGTGAGTTAACGCGGGTTTGACAACAGGTACGTATGTGTGTTTGTACCCGTGGAATGATTAGACGGTTTTAGAAACCGTCTATATGAGTAACGTGAGGGGATTACGTGATGTTGAGAGTCTAAGGTGAAGTGTGTATGAATCTCGTCCCTCTCTCTCTCCCTCCCTCCCTCTGTGGGTTTTTTTTGAAACAGGTATGTATGTATGTATGTGTGTGTTAGAAGCCGTGTAATGAATAATCGGAGTTAGTACCCGTGTGTGGGATTACGTGACGTTTGGGAGTCTGAGTGGTAGAATTCTGAAGTCCGTCCCCCTCCCTGTATTGTTATGTTGTGAAATTAAATGAAGAATAAAATAATTAAAAGCCGAAAAAAAATATCTGTGTGTGTGCGCGCGTGCGCGCTCACGTGTAGTAAAATTTTGTCTATCTCTTATTATTTTTATACCAGTTATGCAAAAGTCGTTCACAATGAAGAATCGTTAGAGCCATTTTTGAGAAAAATGTTCCATGTAAAGGGTATTCTGGGATGGTGGGGATTTTTTCTTGAAAAAACCTTCGTGAAGATACTGAACCAAAATACTAAGTTTGGTGTTTATCCGACTGTTCACATACAGACACACGGACATGTTTCCAAAAATGGGGGGTTTCAAAACATGTATTTCCTGTGAAATCTCGGTATCGAATTTTTGGGCGGAATGCAATACTTACTATACGTAGTAGATAAAGTAAAGAATTGCAAGAAGAGAGGCAATGAAGTGAGAAAAAAAGATGTATGGCTTAAATAATATTCGAGTTATGTGCATGGTTACCGCGTTTGCTAAAAAAACTAATGTATGGCTCCCGCGTTCAGAGGCAGAGGACATGTGAATTCGAGTTATGTGTACGGTTATCTCGTCATATCCAAGGTTTTGTTTTCAATGTATGAATCAAAGAAGAAGAGATCCCGTTCAGTAAGAAGGCAATGAGAAAAAGAACTAAGGGGGCTAATAATATTCCGAGTCAGGTGTACCGTTACGTACGTACGTTTTCGAGTCCCCCGCAGGTAAAAACTTGGAATCTTTCATCAAGAAGGCAAAATAAGAAATCCATGCGAGTGATTCCCGTTCACGCTGGATCAGTAACAGAAGGGTCAAGACAGAATGAACTAAAAAATTACTAAAATTAAATGCTTTAAAAAAACCTCGGCATATCGAGCTCACATGCTGAGACATGCAAATGCAATGTCTTTTCTCTCGTCTCTGTAACCCGAAGGCATAGAGAGAAACCAGGACTTCAGAATTTTTAAATAATTATAGGTTATGGAAAAACTGAAAGTAGCGTAAGAAATTGCCTGTAGCAAAAAGGAAGCAGCAACACGGATCCTACCAATGCTATAATTATCGTAAGTACAGGGGCCAGGTGGACAAGGTAATTTTTTGTCACGAACGAATGTCAGCCAATGGTCAGATAACTGCGTGCGCATACGTGGAAGGAGAAGGGAAAATAGGCGTAATAATATCGTGAACTTATAAAGACGTAGGATACCGTTCTTAAGAACTTAGTACTTATTCCTTTGGACATGTGACTGCAGTATAGAACAAGTGTTTGTGGGGAGGGGGGGGCTAACAACGTCGGGGACATATAAAATGTGTAAGGGAGTACGAAAAAAGACCATTTGCAACAGAAGTGCGCAGCCAGGAAAGAACATGGATGGTAAGTGAAAAAAATTATTATTTCTTACAATTTCGATCTGTGTGTCTTTTTACATATACTTCAGTGACCCAAACGATCGATTCAATGTGTCTTTTATTTCCGTGTTTTTTCGTGACCTAAATAATATAAACCTGTTGAAACGCGTCTGTATGTTTCAGATCAAATCATAAGCCAGCTCAATGAAATTGGAGAAGGCGCTCCAATAGTACCAACAAAGAAACTTGCAGATCTGGAAATAAACGTGCCGTTCAAAATAAACAAGCTGAAGACGCTTAGCACGAGATATGGGGAACGCGTCGTAGTAATATTAGATCAGTATCAGATCTTTCTTCCCGAGCGATTTAAGAGTATGACTACAGAACAGAAAACTGCTATAAATGAAGGAGGCTATCACCTTGTGTACATGGGACAAGAGACGCTAGCTAGCGGGTATCGACGTCACAAGATTACTTTTTTACAAAAAAAGGTATATTAAAACAGTTTTTTGCATGTGTTAGCTCAGTTCAGAAAAAGAGAAAAAAATTCTTAATGGAATAGTTCTAACTTTTTGACCTTTTAAGATTAAGTTGGATAAAAATCTTGTCTTTGTACGTGTATCTCGAAATTTCAGATTATAGCCAGTCGATAAAATGTTACTATTTTCACTTCTCAGATCGTTGCAATAATGAATTGTATAATTTTCAGACGAGTTCAAACATGCAGGAGAATTCTCAAGCGAAGGAGATGCATCTGCAGACACTGCAGTAATCCACTCCATGACAAGAAAAGGTGAGTTAATGTTCGCATGTATGTGTTAAAACAAAACATTACATTAAAGTAATCGGATAAGATAATAAATTTTTTCAGCTTAAACATTCAGCAAAAAAATATAATTTGACAATATTTCTTTTTTCAGCTATAAGTAAAATTCCATTTCCTCTTTTTAATATATAACTTTAATGTCAGTAGCATCATCAAAACATTAATAATGAAGCAGTTTTGTTATATAAGTGTATTTCATGCTAAAAAAGGGATATTTTTCTTTTCAGCTTTAAAGAAAATTAGATTTCAGGTTTTAAACTTTACTTTGAAATAAAATGACAATTTTGTTTTCAGCCTTAATAAAGTGAACTATATATTTTTGTTTCAGCTTTCATGCATGCTTCAAAAAAGTAACAAATTAATATCACGAAAAACGAAAATTCGATTTAAAAAACTTTACTTGAAATAAAATCAACATTATTTCCAGCTTAAAGATACTTTGATTACTGTAAATAAAAAAATGAACTATTTGTTATAGATTTTTCAGCTTTCATGCATGCTTCAAAAAAGTAACAAATTAATATCACGAAAAAAAGAAAATTCGATTTTAGTTTTTTTAAAAAAACTTTACCTGAACATTTTTTTCAGCTTAAAAGATATCAAATATGTATTACGGATGACACCTCATTTATTTCAATTTCAGAGGAACACGTGCACGTGATCTCAAATAAGACCGGATCCCCGAACAAGAGGACTACGTCGCCGAAAGATGATAGCGCGTCTCCATCAAAGAAACCAAGAACAGAATCGGTGAGTGAACAGAGGCAGAAGGATCTTGCATGCATGACTATTGAGTCGGCATTTAAAAATCGGATCTATACGAGTCAAATAGAAAACTCGGTGGGAATGATAGATCCTGAAACATTTCTAGATGAATGTCAACCGCTCGTTAGCAGTGAAATTCGGAGCAATCTCGCTCGTCATTTGTCAGGAATAAAGTTATGTGCCACATTAGTATGCAAATATGTCATCCAAACACCCGAAAATGAAAAGATCGAGACATTTAATTTCAATAGTAAAATGGATGTATCTTACAAGGTACAAACATTAGCGATTGGTATGAGAATAAACTTAAACATCCCATATTGTTCAACATTGATACATTCGAATCGAAAAGCAGTTCGAAATCACTGTACCAAATATGTTCGTTAATTCTAAATTTCTGTCACTACGATCCGCTAAATGCAGGTTGCAACATAAAAGTGCCAGATTTCATAAAACACAAGAGAGCAGTGACCAATATTAGGAATACTGATAACAAATGTTTCGGATATTGCCTACTGGCATCCAAATTTCCGGTAAAGCGTAACAGCTATAGAGTGAGTTCGTACTCCAAGTACAATATGTTTAAAGAATTTAATTTCGCAGGAATAAAGTTTCCAGTATCTTTAGATGACATACAAAAATTTGAAAAGCAAAATGATAATATATCTATCACTGTATATGGTATAGACGAATATTCAATTATTCCATTATATCAAACCTCGGAACGTAAAGAGCATCATGTGAACCTCTTAAGAATTGCCGATGAAGCTAGATCACACTATTGCTTAATAAATGACCTATCTCGCCTGTTGTCCTCACAATTAACTAAACGCAAGTGTAGGATGTGTATATGTGAGGCATGCATGAAATACTTCTCGAATGAAAGCAACCTAGCTAAACATAAAAGGAGATGCATGAAATCGCAAGTTGTTAGTATGCCTGAAATAGGGGTAAATGACACCATTCGATTCAATTCATACTCGAAGTGCTCTCCGGTGCCATTTGTCATATATGCAGATATCGAATCAATACTTAAAAAAGTGCATTCATGTCAGCCCTCCACAGATAGCAGTTGGACGAGATCGATACAAAGACACGAAGCAGTATCAATAGCTTTAAACCTTGTATGCAATTATGACGATACCTTATCGAAATTCAAAATCTTTAGAGGTCCTAATGCGATTCAAGATTTTTTCAGCGAATTAACTGTAATTGCAGACGATGTAATCGATATTTACTCGAAAAACAAAGAGTTAAATATGACCGATGCAGATAAAATAAAATTCAGAAATACTGATTTCTGTCATCTGTGTGAAGATAAATTTGAGTCCGAATCTGACAAAATATTAGACCGTTGCCATTTGACCGGTAGATTCATAGGAGCGGCCCACAATTCGTGTAATCTGAATAGAAAGTTACCAAATTACATACCGATTTTTTTTCATTGTCTGTCAAACTACGATTCACATTTTCTCGTGAAACATCTCGCTTACGATCGAGAACCCATATCATGTATTTCACAAACATCTGAAAACTATCTATCATTCAGTAAGAGATATACGTCCAATGGAAAAAGTATATATTTCAGATTTCTTGATAGTTATAGATTCCTCGATGATAAATTGAGCAATTTAGCTGATATGCTAAACCCCGAGGACTTTAAAAATACAAACAGAGCATACGAAAATCCTGCACATCGGCAGCTAATGATACGTAAAGGCGTATTTCCATACACATATCTGGATTGCGTAGAGAAATTGAAAGAGACCGCATTACCAGATATATCACAATTTGATGATATAACAACGGAAGATTACTTGCATGCTCAAACAGTATGGCGAGAGTTAAATATCAGAAACTTAGGCGAATACAGCGATCTATATCTTAAGACTGACACATTGTTATTGACTGACATTTTTGAAACTTTCAGAAACTTATGCCTAAATTTATATAAACTAGATCCGTGCCATTTCTACACTGCTCCCGGGTTGGCCTATCAGGCGATGTTAAAGACGACTAAAACAAAATTATCGCTAATCACCGACAAAGAAATGCTAGAGTTTTTCGAGTCAGGAATCAGGGGTGGGCTTTGCACGGTGTCGCAGCGATACTCCAAAGCCAATAACAAGTACATGAATGAATACAACGAATCTCTACCACCTAAATACTTAGCACTTTTCGATTGTACAAACTTATACGGATTTGTTATGGCAAGACATGCAACTCCATGTGGCGAACTCAGATGGTTAAATAGAGATGAAATTAATGCAATAGAATTCTTAAACGTACCGCCAGATTCGGAAACGGGTTATGTGCTTGAAGTCGATCTCGAATATCCTAAAGCCATTCACGACGAACACAACGATCTTCCACTGTGTCCAAAGAGCGAAATACCTCCAAAGGATACATGCAATAAGCTCCTTGCAACACTATCTGATAAGTCAAAGTATGTCTTGCATTACCGTAATCTACAGCAATGTGTAGAATTAGGAATGAAGTTGAAATGCATACATAGAGCAGTGGCTTACAAACAATCCTTCTGGTTAAAATCATACATTGACTTGAACGCTGCAAAACGTGCTGAGGAGAAATCTAAATTCGGTCAGAATCTATGGAAAAAAATGAATAATTGTGTTTATGGAAAATTTATGGAAAATGTACGTAAGTATAACGATTTTCGTCTCGTTACCAGTTGGAAACAAGCGAAAAAGCTGATATCGCGTCAAACATTTTTGCGTTACATTATATTTGACGAGAACCTTGTGGGTATCGAACTGGCAAAGGAAGAAATTCACATGTGTAAGCCCATATACATAGGACAGGCAATACTTGACATTTCTAAATATGTGATGTACCACTTTTATTATAACATTCTGAAAAAGAACCTAAATGATTTGTCTTTAAATTACATGGATACCGATTCATTTTTGTTTGAAACTAGTACAGATGTTTATGATTTTATCAAAACCAACATTCAGCATTTTGATACAACCAATTACCCACCCGATAACATATATTCGATACCTCTGGTAAACAGGAAAGTAATGGGCTTATTTAAAGACGAATTATCGGGCAAATTAATGACAGAATACGCTGGGCTAAGGTCTAAGCTGTACTCATATCGTTTTGATGGTCAGATCGTTAAGAAGTCAAAAGGCGTTTCAAAGGCTGCAATGCGTTCAATAACTTTTGATGATTACCTATCTTGTCTCAATGACATGAATGTAGCACATTATGCCAGACAAACAACTTTCCAAAGTCGTAAGCATAACGTTCACACAGTAGAAATGAACAAAATTGCACTGAGAGGGCTTGATACCAAACGTTATATGATTGAAAACTCGCATAAAACTATGGCCTGGGGACATTTTTCTATTCCAAGAGATCCTGCTACCTCTGAGCACAGCTGACATTGTAATGTAATTCGAGAGAGAGAGAGGCTATGTGTTTTTTACCTTATTTGAAAGTATGCCATTTCATGTAATTCTGTTTAATGAGAGAGAGAGAGAGAGAGAGAGAGAGACTGTGTTTTTTTACATTATTGAAAGTATGCCATTTCATGTAATTCTGCTTAATGAAGGACTTGGTAAACCATACCTTTTTCGAGTTCACATGTCCAGTACTCATTTTCTTTGTAATTGAACTTCACAAATCTTGTTTTATAAATGAAAACACATGTTCACCTGAATAAGTACTCATTTTTACATGTTTATACTTTTTTGGGATGAGGGTTATATTTTCTTTAAAGTTTATGGTATATGTTATGTAAACCAATATTTTTGAGTTCACAAGTGTTGTTTATGAATGTCGTCCCCATTTAATGTAATTCTGCTTAATGTGAGAGATTGTTGTGCATTTCTTATACTTAAAGCTTTTTATGATGTAAACCATACTTTTTAGAGAGATTTCATTTTATGCTTTGAAGTTCACAAAATCTTGTTTTATAAATGCAAACACATGTCCACCTAAATAAGTACTCATTTTTACATGTTTATACTTTTTGGGGGTGATGGGGAATAAGTAGGGTTATTTTTAAAAAATAAATAAAACTCAATTACTTTTGGATTCTGTTGCTTTATTTCTTAAGAAATAAAATTATACAACACACATCCTGAATCCTAAAAACATTTTGTCTTAGTTTTTTGCATCTTCTACACTACAGCAGTCCTTTCTATCCATTCACTTTTTGGAAAGCCTAGCCACTTGACGAGTAACCTATTCCCACGTCGACGTAGTACTTTTTCTACGAGATATGTGTCAGGGTAACTAGTTCTTAATAATTCATGACCATAGAATCCACCTTGTATTACCTTCCCCTCACCATCTTCCAGATGATAGGTGGGTGGGACTGTGCTTCTTACCCTGACAATGCGAAAGATTTCAGTGCTCCAATTAGGTGTGTAACCTTTCTCGAGTAGACCCTTATGCCTAGAGATCCTAACACGGTCCCCAACACTGAACCTCCTGGCGTTCCTCTTTTCGTACCTCATAACATCACGACGATACACCGTGAGGAGGAGATCGTTGTTCCTGACGTCGCGAGGCTTCATCTGAATCGTCGAATGGTAAGTATTATTGTAGATGTTAATGATTCTTGGCAAGAGATCCAGCCATTTATATGAACCTTTAGTCAAAAATTCCTTATGCATCATAGTTTTAAGCGTTCTTATTAAACGCTCGACAGCAGCAGCCTTAATGACACTGAATGTACTATAGTGATTAATTCCATACCTGGTCATTAATTGCTTGAAATGCTTATTGTAAAATTCCTTGCCGTTATCGGATTGAATATTCTTAGGTGTTGTATTCAGATCCTCCAGTATATCTCGCATTGCTTTTGTAACATTCACTCCGGTCTTGTCCTTCACAGGTCTTGCATAAGCCATTTTTGAGTAAAAATTAACAGCAATAAGAATGTACTTATAGTTTCTGTTTTGTTTTGCGTATGGTATCATTTCAATAAGGTCTATTTGTAATAAGTCATTAAGACCTTTACTAATTATTTTCCTACGTAGAAACTTCCTTCTGGCCGGGGAATGTAATTCACTAACGATGTTTCGTCTAATCATGCTATTATTTTCGAGTTTTTCAATTCTGTGATGATCTCTTGAATTTCCGTTGTATGATTCAAATTGCCAGCCTCTCTCGATGCAATGAGCAATCTGAGTCTGCTAATCAGACTATTAGGATCGGACCAGTATACGTAGTCCAACTTCCTACCCGGAACGTGCTGCTTCCATTCGAGACCGGAACCGGTCGTAGTGTCGATAAGCCTGCGTATGATATTCTTATATTTATACCCCTTGTTCGATCTCAGACGACCGCTCCTGCTGTAGCCCTGTCTGTGAACTAGAGTTTGTTTCAAAATCTGAGAATAAATATCCAGATCGTCTTCCGTATACGATGAGGTCTGAGGTACTCGCTTGAATAATAGTTCGTACAGCCCGGGGCTAGCCTCATAAGTCTCATCTCCTATCTGAACACTGTTATCTGCAAATGTAATTAATTTATTTCCTATCTTATAATCCCCGTCTTCATACCGTACTCCAAAGGTAACGTCCAGATCGCTGCCGCTAGCTGTTCGAACCTTCTTCAGATAATTCACAAGGGTATCGGCTTCTTCTTCTTCTTCTTCGGGGTGAGAGAGAGGGGTTTTGCTTTTTTCTTGATTCTTTAGTATATCCTTCAGAGGAACGGTGACGGGCTGAAGAACCTCGGACATCACGCGTTGGGTTTCGAACCTGAGACCCCTCAGGGAACGTAACTTATCCCTTATCGCTTTACTGTGTCGAGCGATGGACTGCTTGAGTCTGATGCCTTCTACATCCATCGTAAAATGAATGCAGATTTAAGCTGCTGGCATCAATATATAGGAGATTTTTAAGTCGATACTTAGAATATGTCCATCTTTAGCACGATTAACTGGAGCTGTGAAGGTCAACTTATCGCCCAACATGACGAGTGCAGGATAACTTTCAACGCGTTTATCATTTATTGCAAATATTGCATCCGTTCTCGTATTGGGATGCGATGATGAAATCATATTGCAGCCAAACACCTCTCCGCTAACCGGGGACCTGTAGTATTCGAGTCCTGAAGTTAGCATGTATCTCTGTGAGTTACCTCTGTACGGTTTCGTTTGCAATGTAATGATGAGCTGTCCACTCATTTTCCCTAAAATAGTATTTATTAGATTCACTCGCGAATTAAGATTAGCAATACTATTCATAATTGAGGCTACCACGGTATCAAAATTTTTTTCTACTGCTGCAACAATTTCTTGAGGCATAGAAGCTAGAGTTCGGTTTAAAACTGTCTGTGTTTCCGCATTTTTCTTTACAACTAAATGTCTAACATATTTTTTATTTGCGGCATCGTTATCGTCCACGGGATCGGCTATCTCTCTTATCCGTTTCTTTCGAAAGGAAACGTTACCGTTCGAATCGGGAAGCGGTGTGTGTGCATTTATGTAATCCAAAATATATTTTTTATTCGGAACATCATGATCGTCAACTGGAGGCAATAGTACCTTCATTCTTATCGTATCCAGAATGACATTATTTTCTGCATCGCGTTTGAAAGCATATTTACTCAGGTATTCCATTAGGCTCTGATGTTGACCTTCGAGCGATGTTTGCACGTGCTGCCTAAGCATAGCTTCAAATTCGCCCATACGCTGATATGAAGTCTTTTCGGTGAACGTCTGCATTCGATGCTCGACGATAGTCGTAAGCGTATCCACATAGTGTTTAGTCGTTGCATCATATTCTTCTTCAGGATCCTGAATGTTGCATAATCGCTTTTTCTTGAATTGATAGTTTCCCGTGTCATCTCGATTTATAATATAACGGTTAAGCACACCCCTGGATGGGATGATCCTGCGCGATCCGAATCTGTCGATACTCATAGCTGTAATGAGCGATACTCTCTATTTATTCACTCTGATAAATACATCGAAACCGTTTCTGTATCGTCCTTCATTCAGTGGAAATTCAGGTACCATGACAACAAAGGGTCTCGAGTTCGATCTGTCATTACTCTCCCATACTTGCTTACACAACTCTCTGAATTCCGTAAAAGACATGTCAGTATTTACGTAATCGTCGTATATGTGCTTTAAGTTGAGATTATCTTGTCGGAATAGTACGATCATATTTGCATTGTCTCTAATTAGATGTTTGGGTACCTTTGCATAAGATTGTGCTAGATATACAGCATCGACGTTACGGTGTCTGCCCATGCTGTAATACGAAGCTATTTTACCCTGTTTCTCGTTGATGACGTCATCGAATACGAATATGGAATTTTCTCTGGCTTCTGAGGTTTCCAGTACTTTTTCACCGTCCTCGAACGTGTACACTCCTATATCGGGTATGGTTTTCAGCACTTTGAGCAGGTACTGATATTTCGGTTGATGCAGTGATTTCGAGTAAATGTAAAGATTCTCGAACCTTAGCCCGTTCTCGTGGATTAGCAGGTTGAGTAAGATATTCGTCTTCCCCGCATTCGAGCTACCCAGAATGAGCGCTCTGACGTTGCTCGGGAAGAGAGAGCCGTGCCTTCCCTCGCGAATGTCATTGTCGAAGTCTAAAACTTGTATGGGTAACGAGCACTTTTGCTTCACTACTTCCATCGTGCGACTAAGATTATAAGTTATATCTTTCGCTTTTTATTTTCATAGTGTATCATGAGCTCTGGACGCGCTCGGAAGGGTTCCGGAGTACTTAATTCTTTGATTAATTCTCTACCGTTTGAGGCTCATTTGCCCGGCTACAGGTACTGCGGTCCCGGAACTAAGCTACATAAGCGATTGCAGCGAGGGGATCCTCCTATAAACGCATTGGACGCTGCGTGTCGAGAACACGATATCGCCTACGCCACACATCAGGATACTGTTCCGAGGCATTTGGCTGATAAGGTTCTTGTGAAAAAAGCCTGGAATCGGGTGCAGTCTGCCGACGCTACTTTTGGCGAGAAGCTTGCCGCTAGACTTGTGACCGCAATCATGAAGGGAAAGCTGGCCATGGGTGCCGGATTGCGCAAACGTCGGAAGAGAATACTACCGCCACCCGCTAGAGGTGGGATCTTACCTTTGCTACCGCTTTTGGCAGCATTGGGTGCTGCAGGTAGCTTGGCAGGTGGAGCCGCACAGATCGCTACCTCGGTGAATAAGAAACGTGCTGCGGAGAAGCAACTGAACGAGCTGGTTCGTCACAATCAGCACATGGAAGCATTAGCCACGGGCAAGGGCAGAGGTCTTAAGAAGGGAGGTGGACGACGCAGGAAGGGGAGGGGCTTGTATCTACGTCCAAAAAACTCGGGGCGAGGTCTGTACTTATCCCGGAAAAAGCCTTAAGCGGTGCGGAGATTGAAACTTATGCTGAACGTCTACGCATTCCTAATTTTAGAGGCGTATACATGCTAGATAAACTGCCTCTAAGACCTAGACGTGCAGAGAGGATCGTCGTCAATTTGGACAACTCGCAGAATCCCGGTACCCATTGGGTTGCTATACGCAAGGATGGTAATTTAGCATTTTATTTTGACAGTTTCGGCAATCTGAAACCTCCAAGAGAGATAGAATCCTATCTCGACGGTGTTAAGATCATGTATAACAGACACAGGTATCAGAATTTCGATTCTGTCATTTGTGGTCATCTGTGCTTGCAGTTTCTGTTATAAAACACTTTCGACAGGATGTTCGAATGGTCAAAATGAGTTACACTATCACTGTGAGCGGATCTGATTCTAGTTTCTCTACCCATTTGAATCCGCCACTCCATCTGGATCCAGATGGGGTTTACGAGATTGCTCTACTGAATTTCGAGACATTTTACTCGATACCAAATGTTGATCCTAGCAATAACCTTTTCCATTACGTGCGGGATGGAAAACTTGAAACTGTCGAAATTCCACCTGGAACTTATGAAATAGAAGATATAAACACCTTCCTCAAGGATAGACTCAAAGCCGGCGATGACTTTTTTCTCCGTCCCAATAATAACACTATGAAGGCTGAGGTTCGGTGCCCCTACTTTATCGATTTCGCTCGAGAGAGATCGGTGGGCTCTCTTCTCGGTTTCACCGGCAAGCGCACGGTGGAACCGGGTGTACTGACCGAGTCTGACGAACTGGTGAACATCTTTAAGGTCAGCATCATACGCGTCGAGTGCAGCCTTGCCACTGGATCCTTCATCAACGGTAAAAGCGGGCATTCTCTCTACGAGTTTTTCCCGTCGGTTCCTCCGGGCTACCACATCTCGCAGGAACCGCCCAGTCCTATATATCTACCCATCATCGACACGAATCTCATTGATCATCTCAGCATTCGCGTGGTAGACCAGAACGGGGATACGCTCGACTTCAGAAACGAAACTATAACAGTGAGACTGCACATAAGACGGAATGGGAATAAATTTTAAAAGGCATTACTATAATAAAAAGCTTCTCTCTAGATTGATACCTACTCAGTCTTCGACACGCAAACTGCTAACACCATCCAACCGAGAGTTCCTCGAGCGTCTGGGATTCAAGGTTCTGTAATGGATGTTTTAGATGTGACCGGGGTTCCGACGTTTGACGATAAGATTAGTAAAGAGGAGGAACATGTCTTCCTACCTTACAATACGTCTGCTCTAGATGTGAATGATGAAATTAGAATACCATGCCAAGCCGAGGATTTGTACACGCTTCCTAGCAGAAGTTACCTCTACATAGAGGGATCTGTGACAAAACCTACTGGCGAAGCTTCATCTGCAACACTGACCAACAATGCCATGGCGTTTCTGTTCGATGAAGTTCGCTTAGATATGAATGGTACTACCATAGATAGAACGAGAAATCCTGGAATTTCTACGACCATGCGCAACTATGCGGCTCTCAACACTTTGGACTCCAATCGCCTGCAGAACGCCGGCTGGACGTATCCCGGAGAACCTGTAGACATCGTGAACGCGTCGAACGGTGTATTCAACGCTATCGTTCCTCTTTCGATGCTTCTGGGTTTCGCAGACGATCACAAGGAGCTGATACTTAATAGCAAGTTTGAACTGGTTCTCATTAGATCTAAAAATTCTAATAATTGTGTGATGGGCAACGATGTGACTATCATTAAACTAAACCGTATCGAATGGAGGATGCCCGTACTTAGACTCTCCGATGCCGAGAGGGTGGAGAAACTTAAACTCGTCCAGTCAGATCGCCCACTGCACGTTGCTTTTCGAACCCTGGACCTTCACACTCAACCTGCAGTACCGCAGACTAAAGCGTTCACGTGGAACGTTGCAACGACATCGAAGCTTGAGAAACCGCGTTTTGTCATAGTGGGTGCACAGACCGACAGACTGAACTACCTTGCTAAAGATAGCTCTATCTTTGATCACTGCAATATCACCAATCTGAAGCTTTATCTCAACAGCGAATGTTATCCGTATCATGACATGAATTTGGATTTTGCAAATTCAAAGTTTGCATCTCTGTATGATCAGTATTCTAAATGTCAATACTCTTATTATGGCAAAGAAAATTACCCTCTTTTGAAGAGAGGCGATTTTCTGAAATATGCACCACTATTCGTCATAGACTGTTCTCATCAACCGGAGGAGACCGTGACTGGAGCCGTTAACATCACATTGGAAGTTCAAGCATCGGCGAATTTTCCTGCACAAACATCTTTGTTTTGTTTGATTATTCATGACAAATTGTTCACTTATAAACCCCTAACTCATGTTGTTCAATCTATCATATAAGAAATGAAAAATGTATTTTTTATATCAATAAAGAATGAAATTTTTATATTTTTTTATTGATTTTAGCATACATCTCCTTTAACTTTTTTCTGACACTCCTACCTCTAACATCGTATGAACACATTGATTTATGAACGTCATGCAATTGAAATAAATGTATTTCAATGTATGGAATTAGTCTCTTCAGTCCTGCTATTGCAACAATGTCCAGGTTTATGACATTTTCGTTTAGACACGTATTCACAAATGCTATTTCATTAACTTTATTCATATGCACTGTTACGTTATATGCATAGATTATATTCTCACTGTACGATAAACGAGGAAGCTTACCGTCTTTCACATACGTTTCAATCACAGCTATATTTCGAACTATTATCTGCCAGTCCTCTTTTGTTATGTATACAAAAGTTTCGTCAACTGCTTTGATGAAGAGGGATGCGAGTTCGTAATGCAGTCCTATATTCACACGATGCTTGGAGCTGATGGAGATGTCGTCGTGCATAAACACGCTATTTGGATTCATCTTCCTCTGACTTATCTGGGATGGGGTCAAAGATGAGCACTATAACGTTCTCTCGAGAAGCTTCCAACATCTTCTTCTTGTTTACGACTTTTGCCTTGTTCCTCTTCTTGTCAGGCTTTTTTTCGGACCTGTAGACATATACACAACGTCTCTGTTTTAACACACACGAGTCATTAATAAAAAAACTCTTTCTTTTTATTCACAATGATTCTGCTTACCTTTCTTCTTCTTTCTCCTCCACGGGTTCGGATGTCGACACCGACCGATCCACGTCGCGATGCGGTGGCACATCTTCTCCTTCGGGCGTTCTGTAAAAATAAAGGCACAGGTTTTTTGCTAGCTATCTTTTTTCTCCCCCTACTAAATATATTCTATCACATGTTCTTTACTTACTTACCCTTTTGCTTTGAGATACACGTCGCAGCACTCTCCACAACGGAAGAATGACGACATTTGTTGATGCTGTGATGGTTCCTTACAGATGATGGTATGCGTATCGCCATCACATATTTCCTCATGCTTATCGAGACAGTGCTGCTTCATTTGCTCGTACTCCTCGAGGTTCACCCAGCAACAATTGTCACTATCGCTCGCGATTCTGATATTTTCACTACTCATCGTGCTGGCTCACAGTCGACTGTGAACGCCGATCCATTCTCGTTTCACATTTAATGGATAGGGGCGGTGGTGGGGATTGAACATGCTCGTTCTTGCACTGACCTGGTTTATACCGTTACGCACGTGGGCACTTTCTCACGTACACAGTCTTCTGTAACATACTCATGCAGCCTAACATTCATACACCTAACTCGAATATTATATTAGCCTCGCATGGATTTCTTATTTTATAGTCCATTGCCTTCTTGATGAAAGATTCCAAGTTTTTAGCTGTGGGAAACACCAAACTTAGTATTTTGGTTCAGTATCTTCACGAAGGTTTTTTCAAGAAAAAATCCCCACCATCCCAGAATACCCTTTACATGGAACATTTTTCTCAAAAATGGCTCTAACGATTCTTCATTGTGAACGACTTTTGCATAACTGGTATAAAAATAATAAGAGATAGACAAAATTTTACTACACGTGAGCGCGCACGCGCGCACACACACAGATATTTTTTTTCGGCTTTTAATTATTTTATTCTTCATTTAATTTCACAACATAACAATACAGGGAGGGGGACGGACTTCAGAATTCTACCACTCAGACTCCCAAACGTCACGTAATCCCACACACGGGTACTAACTCCGATTATTCATTACACGGCTTCTAACACACACATACATACATACATACCTGTTTCAAAAAAAACCCACAGAGGGAGGGAGGGAGAGAGAGAGGGACGAGATTCATACACACTTCACCTTAGACTCTCAACATCACGTAATCCCCTCACGTTACTCATATAGACGGTTTCTAAAACCGTCTAATCATTCCACGGGTACAAACACACATACGTACCTGTTGTCAAACCCGCGTTAACTCACATTTTTTTCGGCTTTTAATTATCTTTATTATTCATTTAATTCCACAACATAACAATAAAGTGCATCATCAACTTCACGAGGGGAAATAACGTGCTCCAGGGAGCACCGCAGAGGAGGGACGGACTCTCCCTCAGAATCCAAACGTCACGTAATCCCACACGTTACTCGTATATGCGGGTACTAACTCCGTCTTTCAATACCACGGATTGTAATTCATGTACATAGATGTGCAGACACCCGCGTTAACACACTACTCTTTCTTTAGAAATGGAGGGAATATCTTCCCTAGAGCATATGTGTTCGTAATTTTGATTGGATAAAAAAATAGACGCTAATGTTGGCGCGCTTTAGTAACCAATAGCAGCTCTGTTATAATGTTTAGGCATATCGGGGAGAGGGCGTATAAATTCTAGAGCCAAGGCAAGTATCGCGCAGTTCTACAGAATCATTCACAAGGCAAACTCTCTCTCGCGAGTTACACGGAAGCATTCATAAAGTACACGTTACGCAATTCTACAGAATCTCTCGCGTCGTGAACATAGTTACAGAATGTGAAATACGCGAATTAATAATGCGCGGCAAATAATTGATTGTAGTTACGTTCGAAAATATAACAGTTTCAGTCAGGCGTGTATCAAGATTAAATATATGAAATTAATTAAGTGTGACGGTAATAAAAGTGTAAAAACAAATTCTTTTATCAGTGTTATCTTTTAGTAACAACTCCTTTCCGTTTACACACCCTGTTCAAGAAATATTTGCTTGACTGAGTAATAATAGCTAGCCGGAGGACAAAGAACTCAAAATTCAAAATAGTAAAACAATAACAGGCGCTCAGCAAATAAGATAACACGAACAGATACCGCGACAACCTAAATCCTAAAATGCGATTTGTTGGTGTCTAGGTATCATGCATAAAGTATAAATTATTAAAACAAATCGAAAATTACCAGAAATACTTCTGTTACAATTGTGTTATACGTTCGACAATAGAGTATACGCGATGTGCTCAAAAATAAATACAACAAAGCTACCTGTATTTTACAATGGCTTTAATGAAAGCCTTTTTAAAGGCGGATCGACATATTTGACGTTTAAGCTGAAAAACGACTATTTTGACGCTACCTGACCGATCTAGGAGAGGGGGGGCGCTAATGACACTTGACGTTAAAAACCAACGCCGTCCTATGGCTTCGGGTCTCCGAAGGAATCCGAATGATTACGATGCACATTTAACCTTCCTCCGTCGGGCCCGTAGCATTAATATTAATTTCAGTGAACCATTGTTCACAAACATATAAAGACTGGAACTGAATGCATATAACTGAATATACATCCATAATTTCAACAGTCACTCTCAGCTACTGTGCAATTGTTCGCTTAAATTACACTATTTACAAAATTAAAGCGTGCACTACCACTTACTGCCGCTTCTCTCTCTTGCAGCCGACGCAAGAAAATAATTGTACGCATGTCTTCCTATGAGCTTCAAATTATGAATGTACATTAAGTTATATAATTCAATCTTCATAAGTTTGAGAAGAACAATGGTTCACCTTAAATAATATTATTTATAAAAATAAAAATATACACACACCCACCTCTCTAAACTTATAATTTTGCTCTTGATTTTATAATTAGTCACAACTGGTTGCTCTCTCTCTCTCTCTCTCTCTCTCTCTCTCTCTCTCTCTCTCTTGCAGCAAATAAATGCGATGCTCTGAACTTCCGCTATATCTAGGTTTTCAAGAGGAATGACATGGGAAGTTTGCTTCTTTTTGGTAGAGAAGGGTTTTCTCTGCCGCACAATTTTTACTTTCTCTACTACGTATAGTAAGTAGGGGAAGTATTGCATTCCACCCAAAAATTCGATACGGAGATTTCACCGGAAATATATGTTTTGAGATTCCCTGAATCCAAAAAAGCACTTTTGGAAACATGTCCGTGGTGCGTCTGTGTGTCTGAGTGTGTGTGTGTGTGTGTGTGTGTGTGTGTGTGTGTGTGTGTCTGTCTGTCTGTCTGTCTGTGTGTCTGTGAACAACATAACTCAGAAACGAACGGTCGGATAAACACCACAGTTGGTATTTAGGTTCAGTATCTTCCAGAAATGCGACACGAAGGTTTTCAAGAACATCCCCCTACCCCAGACTACTCTTTACATGGAACATTTTTCGAAAATTTTAATTTTCTCAAAAATGGCTCTAACGATTTTGATTAAAATATCATATGTTTAAGATATTTTTATGACAAATGAAATGTATATCTCGAATTTTCTGGGAATGTCTCCAAAGGTATTCTTCAATGGGAACGACTTTTGCATAACTGGTAAACCATAAGAGATAGATACAATTTTACTACACAAAAAATGTAGACCGCGTTAAAATACACAATTTATGTCATGTGCATTTTTGTTGTTGGGTTAATCATTTTCGAGATATTTTTTGTTATTCATTTAAATTTTCAATACTTATACTTTTTCTCAAATTTGTTATTCATTTCTATTACGTCCTGGACATGCAAAGAGAATGGAATGCGCCACATAGCAACCAGCTCTTAAAAGGTTTGACTTTCGCTTAAAGCCTACCATATTCCCCTTGCACCTACAAGAAAATTAGCAATAAGATTAACATCTCGATTAACATGAAGCATATGGACAATAAGCGTTTGTAAAAATAGTTTGTACAAGAGTAGAAAAAGTCATGTGAGTGTAACACATCAGATTTTTCTATTTGTTTATATGTCTTCGGTTTGGGCGTGAGTAGTTCTTCATTTTGGTTCCGAACGGCTGCTAAAGTCAGTTTCTTTGCTGCAAAAGAGGGAGAGATAGTAGCATATAGTTGTGAATAATTATCAAATTAAGAACAAAATTGAGAGTTTGGAGAGGAATGTGTGCATTTATATTTTTACTTTTGAAAATAATGTTAATTTAAATGAACCATTGTCTACCATTCTATTCAGATAACCAGCCCTCTCAGGTACTGTAAGTGCAATTGTTCAGTTAAATTAGATTATTTACAAAATTTAAGTTTGCACTACCACTTATGTCCAAATTGTGTGGGTTATTAGCGTGATCTTTATCTCATCTTTTATCATGTACCTAGACTATATTCAGTCTTAGTTTGATCCGCGGCAAAACAAACCCACGTGGTCAGTGCACCGTGGTGCAACACGGTAGCAATGCGCCCAGTAAAGTAGTCCCATACTAATCTTTGAATTTTAGAATGAATTTATGCTTAAATAGTATAATATTCTATACAAATACTTAAGGTTATACTTAACGCTGATTTATACCGTAAAACAGAGCTACAAGTCCCATGATGCAATTCGTATGAGTCACCTGACATCCGGGTAGGCGCAGAATATTGTTTACAGCCAGAAACCAGCAGTTGTGCTTAGTATCATGGCGGACGGTGAATTCGCTCTTGTATTTTCGTCGAATTACGTAAAGCGTTAGCCGCGCAAACCATTGAATAGTGTTGAAAAAACAATAGTGTTGAATCTTTTTTATAAGTTATGTGAGAAATATCCAACACTTTCAGCGAAAGAAATGCTGAAATTAACTTCTGAGTTCACCGGTGTTTCGAGTACAAGTATAAACAATGCTTGTGCAGAAAACTCTGAATCGAGAAAAGTGGTTACACCCGGAAAAAAAGGAAGCATATGAAATATGCGATGCAAGAATGTAGTGATATTGAGAAGAATGCAATTCGCGTAACAGTGCACAACTTATTTTTTAAAATGAGCCGCCAAGAGTTAATATAAACTGTCGCTTCCAGAGAAATAATAAGTTATCGCATGCCTGTTACTTTATTTTTTGCTCATTTATTTTAGAATTAACTATTATTATATGTGCAAACGTTTGTTATTTTCAATTATCAATCTTATCATCTTTAACCCTTAACAGAATATGCTAGTCACTGTTTCAGTTGTCGAAATAAGGACTCTGTTCTTTTTTGCACTACGTGCCGCTTGTACTGGCCACATGGTCTGAAAATGTGACACTATTCCTAGTGCGAATGGCGGAAGGATACATTATAGCGGTGCACTGGTAACCCGAGGTTTGTTTGGACGGGAATCAACCTAAGGGTGAATACACAGTAATCACCTTTATGCTGTTCTATTACGAGTTGATGTGGCACCGGCTAGCTATTGTTTGCAGTCAAGCATGTATCTCTTGGGTCAAGCAGTGTCTGATCGGAGAGGATGTTATGATTAGTGATAATGGTGAAGACTTTTCTGGTAATTTATTAGAAAAGTCAACACATTATGCACGTGTATATACACTGTTCATAACCTGAATGTCTATTCCGGCCTTTGCTGAAAGCTAGGCACATTCTAAAAAATCTACGTGATTTACTTTGCAACATAACTGCTTTAACTATTTTGTTATTTCCGTACCAGCTTAAACTGCTCGTTACACTCGACACTTTGCATTTGGCATTACATATTAACACGTCGCATTCGAATGTTAACTATTTACATGAGATAAAGTTTACTCTTAGCGATACGTGTTCTGTATTGAAGATAAAATGGAACTGTCGGGACCTTCTGCTTGTTCCCTAATTTATAGTTTTGCGTTAAGCTTCTGCATGAGGCTTGCAACTTTTAGGATTGACTTAACTTTCGTGCTACAAGTAGCATCTAATTTTTAGAACCAATCACCATTGAGGTGGGAACCCACGCTAACTTTCCAAACTGCAACTTTCTCGATCGCCTCACCCAAATGTTACTCTTTTTAGTAAAAGGCTTCTTGTTTATTGTTAGCACTCATCTTCAAGCTAAGATTTTGTCGGGATTCCTCTTATACTAATTTTCCCTTCTGAGTTTCAGCTTTTGGCCTGCTACTAAGAAATCTTATGCTATGTTACACAAATATTTACTACATCTTACCTTAATTAATACGTTATACACTGATCATTATCTTAACTAATACATGTTATACATTGATTATATTTATCATTGTGTAATTGACAACTGAAATACTGCTGCAAAATTATGGAAATACGGAGCAAGGGTTACTGTGCATCGTAACCATTCGGATTTCTTCGGAGACCCGAAGCCATAGAACTGCTCGGTTTGTAATGTCAAGTGCTTATGATGGTCCGAGGCTGAGAAGTTTCCCTTCATTACCTAGTCTCTCAGTATAGCTGTACTTGTTGCCAGTTACACTTTTGGCAGTGAAATATGGAAAATATCCTGATATCTTCGGCCGTCCTTGCTTCGCCGGCTTTCGTATTGTTACAAGCGAGTGTTGGTGGTTTTCCTCTAAATTTCATGTTTCAACCTAACCCAGATTTTAAATAGTAAGTTTACATAGTAAGGATTTTTAGATTAGGAAGTTAAGGATTACCAGCTGTCGTGTGGAATGTAGTGCGATCTCTTTCTACTTACCACGTTTCAACTTAAACAAATGCAATATACATATTGAGTAATAGTGTTTCTAAATAACTGGATTATAGATACATTGAGAAGGATAAGGCCTTTTTACGAGGGCCTCAAAAAGAAGGTTACATATGATTATAGCAGGTCAAGTAGCTTTATTCGAATGATGAAACATAATACAAAGACACGAGGACTGTCCCAGAGGTACCCGACCTATCAACAAAAAAAAAAATTGGGAAAAGACATCTTTGATTCTCTACATAGTCTCCTTTCAACTCAATACACTTTTTCCAGCGGTCTTTAATAGCTTCGATACCCTGTTTTACTACGAACCATCGAGTTCTGCAAAATAGCCGTCAATGTAGACTCCAGCTCTTCACTGTTGGCAAATCTTTTAGCACCAAGCTATTTCTTCAACTTTGAAAATAGAAAATAATCAGAGGGGGCTAATAGGGTGCATGAGGAAGCAATTCGAACATTAACTCATTGATTTTGGCCATGGCGATAATGGTTGTGTGAACTGGTGCATTGTCTTGATGAAACAAAAGTTTCTTTTCCACTAAATGCAGTCGCTTTTGCCTGATTTCATCATTCAAATGCTACAAAATGTTTGCATAATACTTGCCATTGATTTTTTTCCTTTCTTAAGATAATCAATGAAAATTATTCCACACACATTCCAAAAAACTAACGCCATGACCTTGCCTGCAAATGAAACTGTCTCACCTCCTTTGGAGCCAATTCTCCCCTTTAAATCCACTGTTTTGATTGTTCCTTCGTCTCAGGTGTGAAGTGATGGATCTATGTTTCATCCATGCTTATGAATCGACGCAAAACCCCGGATTTATTGCAGCGAAACATAGCCAAACACTGGACTGAAACGTCCTCGCGACTCTGCTTTTCTTACATTGTGAGTAAACGCGGCACCCATCTTGCGTACAGCTTTCTCATGTCTAAATTTTCAGTTAGTGTGCGATGTGTAGCACGTTTTGAAATCCTAGGAAGTCTGCTAGTTCGCGCACTTTCAGTCTACGATCATCCAACACCATTTTGTGGATTTTCTTCACAATTTCTGGCGCGATCACCTCATTTGGTCCACACTGCGATGTTCGTCTTGGCTCGTGCGGCCAATATTTTACTGTTGTAAACGAAGGAGCAGATTCCCCCAGAGTATAATATACTTCAGATTTAATATTAGTTGGACTGAGACCTTTCAAATGAAAGTACTGTATCACATAACGAGCCATGTTTACAAATTCGCTGAGAAAGTTCACTATTAATGGCTGCCAAACAATTACTAAACAACGTAGCATCGTCAAACTTAAGATTTATAAAGGTGGTACTGTCTACCATAGTCATTTTTTTGAAACAGCAACCGCTATACATACGTCAGGTCGGGTACTTCTGGGGCTGCCCTCGTACATTACACTATTTTTGGTCGACTACACTATAATACGCTTATTACATATGACGTAACTGAACTACAATAGTATCCATTATACTTTAGCGACTCATTAAGATCTTACTCGGCGGTATGCGCACATATCTTTTAACACCTTCAAAGCTGCAGTCCACTAGAATCCATTCCCAGATAAAGAATGAAGTACACTACGTGTTCAAAAGTATCCAGACACCTGGCTGAAAATGACGCACAAGTTCGTGGCGCCCTCCATCGGCAATGCTGGAAATCAATATGGTGTTGGTCCACCCTTAGCCTTGATGACAGCGTTCACTCTCGCAGGCACACTTTCAATCAGGTGCTGAAAGATTTCTTGGGGAATAGCAGCCCATTCTTCACGGAGTGCGGAACTGAGGAGAGGTATCGATGTAGGTCGGCTGGGCCTGGCACGAAGTCGGCGTTCCAAAACATCCCAAAGGTATTCTATAGGATTCAAGTCAGGACTCTGAGCAGGCCAGTCCATTACAGGGATATTATTGTCGTGTAAACACTCCGCCACAGCCCGTGCAGAATGAACAGGTGATCAATCGTGCTGAAAGATGCAATCACCAAATATCAATGTTGGTCTGCGCTGTGATCCTGCCACGCAAAACAACAAGGGGTACAAGCCCCCTCCAGGAAAACACGACCACATCATAACACCACCACCTCCGAATTTCACTGTTGGCACTATACACGCTGGCAGATGACGTTCACCGGGCATTCGCCATACCCACACCCTGCCATCGGATCGCCACATTGTGTACCGTGATTCGTCACTCCACACAACGTTTTGCCACTGTTCAACCGTGTGATGTTGACGCTCCTTACACCAAGCGAGGCGTCGTTTGGCATTTTCCTGCGTGATGTGTGGCTTATGAGCAGCCGCTCGACCATGGAATCCAAGGTTTCTCACCTCACGCCTAACTGCCATAGTACTTGGAGTGGATCCTGATGCAGTTTGTAATTCCTGTGTGATGGTCTGGATAGATGTCTGCCTATTATTTTTACGACCCCCTTCAAATGTCGGCTGTCCCTGTCAGTCAACAGACGAGGTCGGCCTGTACGCTTTTGTGCTGTACATGTTCCTTTACGTATCCACTTCACTAACACATCAGAAACAGTGGACCTAGGGATGTTTAGGATTCTGGAAATCTCGCGTACAGACTTCTGACACAAGTGACACCCAATCACCTGACCACGTTCGAAGTTCGTGAGTTCCACGGAGCGTCCCATTCTGCTGTTTCACGATGTCTAAGGACTACTGAGGTCGTGGATAATGAGTACCAGGCAGTGGGTGGCAGCACAATGCACCTAAGATGGAAAACGTATGTTTGTAGGAGTGTCCGTATACTTTTGATCACATAGTGTATGTATATTTAAAAGAAAGTACTTTCTGTTCATTATAGTTTTAATATTCTAATAAACGGAGTTAATTTCCTTTGCTGTAATATGTGATTATTTCATGTTACCTGCAAAAATCAATAAAAACGGCCTGGACTCAACCGAACTGTCATCTGCTGAGCTATTCGCAAATACACTCAAGCTACTGCCATCCGATCAGCATTTAATTACATACAATTTAAAAGACAAACCCTTTTTGTAAAAGCTCAGTTATGAATTTATGATGGTCAACCAAAATTATGAAACGCATTAAAATTATGAAATGAGTGGTAGCGAGGACATACTCGCGTCTTAATCACTCTATTACGGTCTTGTTGCATAATGTACTATTGCAACATAGTCACCATATCTGTGTAAACAACGGTCTAAACGTTATACCAATCGCTCAACTCCTTGACGATGGTAAACGCTCTTTGGTCATGGAACCAATGGAGAACCTTTTTTGACATTCATCATTTGCAAATATCGTTCTACCCAGATGTTATTTCAACTTGTCGAACACGTATTCTGCAATTGATGCGAATCATTTCATCGATTTTCTGGACATTGTCTGTGGTGGATGTTGATGACCTTCCTTCCCGGTCAGCGTTACCCACATCTGTGCGGTCTTGTTCAAATTGTTGGCACCAGTTTACAATGGCTGGACGCGACATTACATTTGGTCCATATACCGCCAGAATCCCACGGTGGATCTCTGTGCAATTTAGATGTTTTGCCCACAGGAGTAGCGTGTATGTTTCCAGCTGACGCGCCATTTTACTCTCGCACTATAATGCACCTCTGGTTATTAGTTCCGTAGCAAAACTGTCTCTGCAGTGAAGCGTTTGCTTTCACATGGCTCTCGCTTCAAAAGCTGTGGAAGTTGCTGCCCTATTACACAGTATTATTACATTGTATTACCAGGGTATGCATTGCTATAGGAGCTAAGGTTAAATTACTCAAACCGAATCAACCATTCCTTTTATTGTAACGTGATACAGTAATATAGTTTAAAGTTTGTCGCGGTATCGTTCGTGTTATCTTATTTGCTGAGCGCCTGTTATTGTTTTACTATTTTGAATTTTGGGTTCTTTGTCCTCCAGCTAGCTATTATTACTCAGTCGAGCCAAACTCTTGAACATGGTGTGTAAACGGAAAGGAGTTGTTACTAAAAGATAACACAGATAAAAGAATTTGTTTTTACACTTTTATTGCCGTCACAGTTTATTAATTTCACATAATTACTCTTGATACACGCTTGACAGAACGCATTATTAATTCGCGTATTTCACATTTTATAACTCACTTTACGACGCGAGAGATTCTGTAGATTTGCGTAACGTGTACTTCGTTAATGCTTCTGTTGAACTGCGCGACGTGTAACCCGTGAATGATTCTGTTAAACTACGCGACGTGTAACCCGTGAATGATTCTGTTGAACTACGCGACGTGTAACCCGTGAATGATTCTGTTGAACTGCGCGATACCTGTCTTTGGCTTCAGAATTTATACTCCCTCACCCCGATATGCCTAAACATTATAACAGAGCTGCTATTGGTTTGAAGCGCGTCAACATTAGCGTCTATTTTTATATCCAATCAAAATTACGAACACATATGCTCTAGGGAAAATATTCTCTCCATTTCTAAAGAAAGGCACACTACTCTGACGTCATTTGTTTGCCTCTTCTAATTAATAAACAGCTCACCCCCTCTTTTCATTGTTACCCGCTCCTATTGTCAGTTTCAGTGAGGCCGTGTAAACTTATTTCCTAACAATGCTTATAATTAACAAACATCTCAAACCATTGTCATACAATAATGTTAATTTACACTACAATCCCTCTGGCATTCGCAGTGTTGTGATATAAAATACTGCCTCACGTTTGAAATACATAATAGTTCGTTTCCTTTCACTTTTCAGATTTAAATATTAATATTTCTTTTATAACAAACTTTAAACCTTAGCAGATGTTTTCTGTTTGCTTTAGTTACACCATTTAATCCACGCACAATATTACAAATTTCTTGAATTAATGCTTCTCCCGCGCAAGATGAATATTTTAGAAAATAAGGGTAAGGAATATAACTTTGAGGTTGCTTACCAAAACTGTAAAGCAAATTTAGACAAGACCGAAAGATTACCCTTACTATTACATGCCGAAATGCTCGCCCGGAGCCCAAGGTAACCTTGCTGGTCGGTCTGATCTTGTCATAGATTCTTTGTTCTCTGTCTCCTGCCTCAGCCCGCAAGACCATGCACGTCCTCTTGTCTGTAGGAGCGCTGTCGTCGCTGACATGTCTTGCCAAAGCCATTAACAAGTATGGACAACCTATGACGTTGTTCTACCGTGCCTTTGGCAATGATGACAATCCACTCTAGCAAGTTCTCCGAGGATCTCTTTTGGTTGAGAATTGAGCAATCAGAGAATAATAATATTTTAAAACAATGTTTGGAGGTTCAGCGAAAGCTAAATAAAGAAGATACTTGGTACAAGCGCCTAGAAACAATTCTCAATGAAATAGGGTGTGGGGATATTTGGAAATATAGACAATCACGTGAGAAGGGATGTTGGAAAAGAGTTAGATTGAGGATTGAAGATATGGAAAGACAGGAAATAATTGTTAGTTTTAATTCAAAAAGATCATTATATGTATATACAGAGATTAAAAGAACATGGAAAAGAGAAAACTATGTTAATGTTTGTAATAAAATAGCAAGAGAGAGCTTTGCATGGCTAGGTCAGGGGTGGTGAGGTTAAAAGCATAGGAGAAGAAGACAATGAAGGTAAATGCCCATTATGTAATAGCAAATTTAATAATTACTGGCATTTAATGTTAGAATGTGAAGTAACAATGAATATGAGGAAAAAATTACAAACAAATAATTGGTCTAGATTACCAAATGAAATTATAGGTAAAAGGTTGTTAACAGTTAAACCCAAGGATAGTTTATTTGCAATAGGAAAATATTTACGTGTAATGAGAAATAAATGGCTGAAGAAATTAGAAATAGGGAATAGAAAGAAAATGTAAATGTCCAATCATAAATTAAGTATGACCCAATGACTCAACAACCATGGTGTTGGATGTTTGCGAGCCCTTAGTAATTCAGCAACTTAGTGAAAGAGAAAATGATATGTAAAGGTAATGTGTAGAGATAAAATTATGTATTATAGAACTTATATGAGAATTAATTCATGTAACTAACGAAGTGAAGTGATACCGTCATCTAAAGCGCTGGGGGGGGGGGGGTGAGAGATCAGCAAGAAGCCTTGAAAAAGAATATTCTGACAATGCACCACTCTTGTTGCGCAATAGGTTTAGCATCAGACAACTTGTATAACTTACTCTTTGAAGCCTCCTCGGAGGTTTAATAGTTATAATCGCTTTGCTTGCTCTGTTAACTATACTCTCTGTCATACTCAGTCTCACTCTTGTAACCGAGCGGGATGGTTCAGGCGGCAACGTCTGTGTCCCACATTTAGAAGGTCCCGGGTTCGATCTCCAGCCTCGCCCACTCTGACTCATGGTTTTTTACTTTCTCTACTACGTATTGTATTGTATTCCACCCAAAAATTCGATACTGAGATTTCACCGGAAATACATTTTTTGAGATCTCCTGAATCCAAAAAAAGCATTTTTGGAAACATGTCCGTGTGTGAGTCTGTGAACAGCATAACTCAAAACCAACAGTCGGATAAACACCAAACTTGGTATTTAGGTTCAGTATCTTCCAGGGATGCGACACAAAGGTTTTCAACAAAATCCCCCCAACCCAGATTACCCTTTACATGGAAGAATTTTCGTAAATTTTAATTTTCTCAAAAACGGCTCTAACGATTTTGATTAAAATATCATAGGTTTAAGATATTTTCATGACAAACAAAATGTATACCTTGAATTTTCTGGGAATGTCTCCAAAAGTGTTCTTCATTGTGAACAACTTTTGCATAACTGGTAAACCATAAGAGATAGACAAAATTTTTCTACACAAAAAATGTACATCGCATTAAAATACACAATTTATGTCATATACATTTTTTTGGTGAATGAACCATTATCGAGATATTGCTTGTTATTCTCTTAAATTTTTCAATAATTTTCTCAAATGGGAATTCGTTATTCATTTTTTGTCTTGGATATGCAAAGAGTATTAATCTGTGGGAAAGGGAATGGTGCTGCACCTAGCAACCAGCTATTAAGAGATATGTATGTGTTTAAAGGCTACTGTATTTCTATATTGCCCTTGTAAATATATATTCCCCTTACATCTACAAGAAAATTAGCAATAAGATAGAGTCTGCAAATGTTTATCTCGTTTAACATGAGGTAGATGGAGAATAAGCGTTTGTAAAAATAGTTTGTACAGGAGTAGAGAAAGTCATGTGAGTGTAACACATCAGATTTTTTTTCGCTTCCACGGGTCAGCAGGCGAATGCTGCCCTCATTGCTGTACCTAACATCTTCATTATCTGTTTCAGGGTTGTAGGAAAGGCGACGGTAAAGGTCTCTTCCTTGGCGTCGCTGCCGGGACTGCTCAGTTAGGTCTCTGCCCCTATGGCCTCCACTCTATAGGGCACTGTCAGGACGGATTGCTTGTGTAGTACCGGGCGGCGCCAGATGTGTTAAATCTGGAAGCGTTAGGGACGCCGTCCATGCTTGCGCCCTACGGTAAACGAATCTGGTCGCCCTTCGGGTCTTTACCCCCTATCCCTTTACCTTTACCTCACTCTTTTAAGTGTATGCTTGTGTTGAACTGGAAACAAAATTCAGATAAATGTTGCCAGTTCCAGAACAATGAGTTTTAGACAAAGTGGGAGATGATTCAGCCACATTCTGAGGCTTCCTCCTTGAGTACATCATCCACAATTTCTCACAACAGGACTGCAAAACGTTGAAATGTTAATAAAACGTTAATTCGAAATCTGAGCAATAAGTATAGTAGACTATTGGAGTAATTATAACATATCTGGTAGACCAGGTATGGCCGAGCGTGTGTCACATCCGGGAGGGAGGGCTACCCCTCTTTCAGAGCAGTGGCGTAATGCGATTCTGAATTTACTAAAACTATAAATGCCTATTTATTAAAATGCAAGGTATGTATCAAATGAGAAATCAAGATCAAGTGCTGTATTCATTATAATTCATACAATAAATATCTCATACTCGTTATCAGACTGAACAAATAAATATAATATGCTTGTAAACTTACAGGAAAAGTCTGATGTGTTACACTCACATGACTTTCTCTACTCTTGCGCAAACTATTTTTCCAAAAGCTTATTCTCCATATGCTCCATGTTAATCGGGATGTTAAACTTATTGCTAATTTTCTTGTAGATGCAAGGGGAATTGCTAGGCTTTAAGCTATAGTCAAATATTAGAAGAGGTGGTTGCTATGTGGAGTATTCCATTCTCTTTGCATGTCCAGGACAAAAAAGTGAATAACGAATTTGAGAAAAAGTACAAGTATTGGAAAATTTAAGGGAATAACAAGCAATATCTCAATAATGGTTCGCTCAACAACAAAAATGTGTATGACGTAAATTGTGTATTTTAACGCGATCTAAATATTTGTGCAGTAAAATTTTGTCTATCTCTTATGGTTTACCAGTTCTGCAAAAGTCGTTCACAATAAAGAATACTTTTGGAGACATTCCCAGAAAATTCAAGATATACATTTTATTTACCATAAAAATATCTTAAACATATGATATTTTAATCAAAATCGTTAGAGCCATTTTTGAGAAAATTAAAATTTTCGAAAAATCTTCCATGTAAAGGGTACTCTGGGGTGGGGGGAATTTCTTGAAACCCTCGTGTCGCATCCTTGGAAGATACTGAACCCAAATACCAAGTTTGGTGTTTATCCGACTGTTCGTTTCTGAGTTATGCTGTTCACAGACACACACACAGAAAGACACACAGACAGACACACACACAGACAGACACACAGACCCACACACGGACATGTTTCCAAAAATGCTTTTTTTGGATTCAGGGGGTCTCAAAACATGTATTTCCGGTGAAATCTCGGTATCGAAATTTTGGGTGGAATACAATACTTCCCCTACTTACTATACGTAGTAGAGAAAGTAAAAATGAATAGCGAATTTGAGAAAAAGTACAATTATTGGAAAATTTAAGGGAATAACAAGCAATATCTCAAAAATGGTTCGCTCAACAACAAAAATGTGTATGACATAAATTGTGTATTTTAACGCGATCTACATTTTTTGTGTAGTAAAATTTTGTCTATCTCTAATGGTTTATCAGTTATGCAAAAGTCGTTTACCATGAAGAATACTTTTCGAGACATTCCCAAAAAATTCGAGATATACATTTTATTTGTCATGAAAATATCTTAAACATATGATATTTTAATCAAAATCGTTAGAGCCATTTTTGAGAAAATTAAAGTTTTTGAAAAATGTCCATGAAAAGGGTAATCTGGGGCGGGGGATTTTCTTGAAAACCTTCGTGTCGCATTTCTGTAAGATACTGAACCTAAATAACAAGTTTGGTGTTTATCTGACTGTTCATTTCTGAGTTATGCTGTTCACAGACACTCACGCGGAGATATTTCCAAAAATGCTTTTTTTGGATTCAGGGGGTCTGAAAACATGTATTTCCGGTGAAATCTCGGTATTGAATTTTTGGGTGGAATACAATACTTGCCCTACTTGCTATACGTAGTAGAGAAAGTAAAAATACTTATAGTACATATAGTTTTTACAGTAAATGAATAAACATTTTGCTTCAATTGAAGTTGCTGAATTACTAATTAGAGCCAGGGGTACTATCCCATGGTTTTTACTTTTTCCAACACGTACCCAAAAGTACGATACTGAGATTTCAACTGAAATAAAAGTTTTCAGGCCCCCTGATAAGAAAAAAAGCATTTTTAGAAACATGTCCTGTGTGTGTGTGTCTGTGAGCAGTGAAACATGATATCTCGGATAATTAACAAACTGATATTTATGTTCAGTACCTTCAAAGATGCAACACGAAGATTTTCAAGAAAATCCCCCAACCCAAACTTCGCTTTATATGTAACATTTTTCGAAAATATTTTGTTTTTTAAAACAAGGCTCTAATGATTATGAATAAAATACCATATTCTGATTCTCTAAAACATGACTGACTATTTCGATTAAAATACGATATATTAAATTTACTTAGATGAAAAATAAAAACTTTATCTTGAACTACATACATACATTGCAGCCTCTTAGTGTGCTACAAAATATGAAAGGGCTCATTCTTGCCTAAATGTCCTACCGATTCTTGTAGAATGTATCTTGTAATTGCGTTAAGTAGTGTTCAATCACTGGATTAGAAGGCTGCTTGTGTTTTGTAAACAGCAAACGAGAAGGGAAGGGGTGGATGTCGCTTGACACGCGGTGACACGCGAGACCAAGAATACCCATACCTATGATAGACGAACAACAGAATTTTGGGAGACATTCCCAGAAAATTCTAGATATACATTTTTACTTTCTCACTACGTATAGTAAGTAGGGGAAGTATTGTATTCCACCCAAAAATTCGATACCGAGATTTCACCGGAAATACATGTTTTGAGACCCCCTGAATCCAAAAAAAACATTTTTGGAAACATGTCCGTGTGTGTCTGTTGTGTATCTGTGTGTCTGTGAACAGCATAACTCGGAAACGAACAGTCGGATAAACACCAAACTTGGTATTTAGGTTCAGTATCTTTCAGAGATGCGACACGAAGGTTTTCAAGAAAATCCCCATAACCCAGGATACCCTTTACATGGAACATTTTTCGAAAATTTTAATTTTCTCAAAAATGGCTCTAACGATTTTGATTAAAATATCATATATTTAAGATATTTTCATGACAAATGAAATGTATATCTCTAATTTTCTGGGAATGTCTCCAAAAGTATTCTTCATTGTGAACAACTTTTGCATAACTGGTAAACCATTAGAGATAGACAAAATAGTACTACACAAAAAGTGTAGATCGCGTTAATATGCACAATTTATGTCATATACATTTGTTTTGTTGAGTGAACCATTTTCGAGATATTGCTTGTTATTCCCTTAAATTTTCCAATACTTATGCTTTTTCTCAAATTCGTTATTCATTTTGTTTGTCCTGATAATGCAAAGAGAATGGAATACTCCACATAGGAACCAGCTCTTAAAATATTTGACCATCGCTTAAAACCTACCATATTCCCCTTGCATCTACAAGAAAGTTAGCAATAAGATTAACATCTCGATATCTCGATTAACATGAAGCATATGGAGAATAAGCTTTGTAAAAATAGTTTGTACAAGAGTAGAGAAAGTGATATGAGTGTAACACATCAGATTTTTCATGGAAAAACTAATCAGAACTCTGGGTGTAAAGCTATTGGACAACATTTAAATGGAATTTATGGGTGATATACACAGAATAAGCAAATAAAGAGTGTGGTTTAATAAAAATGGAGCATTATAATCATTCAAATCGATTTGGACGTTTGATGTGCAATGGAGTGTAAGATATGGACCACAACTATTGCCTGCACCATCAGCAGACCTCGTTCTCTCTTTGTGCATGTGGAAGTACACATTGTGTTAAATATCAAGTTTTCCATACAAAAGCAGCCGTAATAAATTGAAACAGATATTCACCAAGTGTCACCAGCAATAACCGAGCGGAATAGCTCAGGCGGTAACTCTGTGGCTTGAATTCGGCAGGTCCCAGGTTTGATCCCCGGCGACCGCATACTTTTGCGCTTTGGTTTTTGGTGGTTTCTCTGGGCCGGCGGACAGATACTGTGGTGTGTCCTCTTCTGCTAAGACTTTCGTGTCCCTCATTCCTTGTACCCATCATGTCCTTCACTATCATCTGTTTTAGGGATGTAGGACCAGGTGACGGTGTTCGACGTATTGCAGCTGGGCGGTGGATGTGAGCTTTGTAGTGGTTGTATACCTGCTATCTGTCGGGACCCGCCTCCGAAGTGGACCCCACCAAGGGTCATCCTAATCTGGTCGCCCTTGGGGTCTCTTAAGCAAAAGGGGCGTTGCGGCTTACTTGCGCTGCTCTGTCCCGATTTCAGGGGCCCCTTCGTAATATGTACCTTTACTTTTATCAGCAGAATACTTTCAGGAACGAGAGAAATGTCAAAATTAGTTACACACACTGTCTTCAAGTAACTGGAGGACGTTTTTAGCATTTACTAAATGTAAAGACTTAAGTAAAATATTGTTTTCTTTAAAGATAGAGTTTGTGTAATAAGGTTTCCTTTATTTAAATGCTTAACCTTCCGTATACCAGGCGCGGTATCCCAGTCGTAATTTTTATTACTTTCTCTACTACGTATAGTAAGTAGGGGAAGTATTGTATTCCATCCAAAAATTGGATACCGAGATTTCACCGGAAATACATGTTTTGAGACCCCCTGAATCCAAAAAAAGCATCCGTGTCCGTGTCTGTGTGTGTGTCTGTCTGTGAACAGCATAACTCAGAAACGAACAGTCGGAATAACACCAAACTTGGTATTTAGGTTCAATATCTTCCAGAGAATCGACACGACGGTTTTCAAGAAAATCCCCCCACCACGGATTACCCTTTACATGGAAGAGTTTTCGAAAATTTTAATTTTCTCAAAAATGGCTCTAACGATTTTGATTAAAATATCATATGTTTAAGATATTTTCATGACAAATAAAATGTATATCTTGAATTTTCTGGTAATGTCTCCAAAAGTATTCTTCATTGTGAATGACTTTTGGTAAACTGGTAAACCATAAGAGATAGACAAAATTTTACGACACAAAAGATGTAGATCGCGTTAACATACACAATTTACGTCATATACATTTTTGTTGTTGAGTAAACAATTTCGAGATATTGCTTGTTATTCCCTTAAATTTTTCAATACTTTTTTCCTCAAATGGGAATTCGTTATTCATTTTTTGTTTATCTTGGATATGCAAAGAGTATTAATCTGAGGCAAAGGTAATAGTGCTGCACCTAGCAACCAGCTATTAAGAGATATGTATGTGCTTAAAGGCAACTGTATTACTATATTGCCCTTGTAAATATATATTCCCCTTACATCTACAAGAAATTTAGCAATAAGATAGAGTCTGCAAATGTTTATCTCGATTAACATGAAGTAGATGGACAATAAGCGTTTGTAAAAATAGTTTGTACAAGGGTAGAGAAAGTCGTGTGAGTGTAACACATCAGATTTTTCTCTTTCTTTGCACAACTGTTGTTTTATTTTGTCAACAATGAAAATTGTTTCTAAAAATAAATACTTTTTAATTATTTAGGTTTGACATTGGTTTTGTAGCAGTATTTACATGTAAACATGCCCAAAAGGAAGTATAACCCTGAGGAAGCGAATGATTTGGAGGAAGTGATGAACATGTAATATAATGATGTTGATGATAACGACCCTGTTTCTGTTGCATCTGAAACCGTAGACTGTGTTGAAGAAATTGAGGAGTTTGATGATATTATGGAACTGGAAGCTAATGGAAACAGCAAAGTGTAAATCTGTCATAAAATAACTATGAATCTAGACCCATCTACACATCTAAAATTGGAATGACATGGGAAGCGATTTGCAAGAGAAATAAACAAATTGATGAGTGCGTATGTTTTGTTTGCAAGGAACATTCTGAAAGTAAAGCTGTTGCTGCATGCAAGTCCTGTTCACATGGTCTTAAATGACTTTACGCACGGAAGCGTGCTTTAGTAGTTAAATGTTGTCCGAATTAAGTAAAAGATGTTTGAATTTCTTTTAGAGAATAAGCAAGAATGTGGATTTCAGTTGGGGTACAGTTGTACCCCGCTTGGTAATCCGCGTATGTTTTAAAGCTTGGTTAAACGGTTATACTTCTCGCAAGATTTAGAAAAGGTACAAACGATATGCCGCTTCTTTGCAAGAGGCTATAAACGCAAACTTTCGAGATACGTGTCATGCCGTCTCTTATTTAGAAGAGGACGAGTCATACTTGCATGGGATGGATCTGTAGTCTAAATAACCCTCATAAATCTGCATGGTCAGGAAATAATGCCAAAGTTTATCACTTCTTTCAAGTGGCATATCGCTTGAACCTTTTCTAACTTTGCAGCAACTATACGCCAGGAGCAGGTAGTAAGGGGAACTCTGAGCTACGTAAACTTGAATTTATGAGGAAGGAGAAAGCATGAAACTAACGTACCGGCTTTTGTAGAGGTATTAAACACTTATAACCATTGAAACGGCAACTCTAGGCCGAGCCCGAGAACTGTAATTATAGATAATTTATTAATTAATTTTTATTGATGTTAAATCATACTATTACATATCTTTTTCTTATACTGCTTGTATATTTTAAGAAGGGTGATTTAACGTTATGTATGTATCTAGGTTACTAATATTAAAAGAGTTATAAATGGTTTAATGTAAATAATTTAAGCGCTATGTTAAAATACTGTCCACGACGAAATGTTTTAGCTACAGGAATAGTGCCTTCGAAGGCAGAAAATCTAGTTTTATGACGTCTCTTTGGTCGCAGGGCCATTATTCCTACAGCGAGGGTGTAGCGCCTTTGTCCCTTTATTTGATAATTCGCCGTGACCAAGTGAGAGAGACAGATAGCTTAACGGTAAACTTAGGAAAAGCCGCGATTTATATTAAACTTGGACCAATGAGATCCCTGGAAGTTTATACGAAATAGTTAGACGCGTTGAGTGGCGCTAAAAATGGACCAATAGGAAAGGAAGCAGCCTCAGGAGCCTGCGACTATAAATGGATCTGTTTGGAGCAAATTCGAGGCAGTTTGGTAGTTTTGTCAGTTGGGCATTGCAGTTTGGCATTTCATTTCAGTTTGGCATTTTATCATGTGTGGTCAGGGAGAGATGCTGCAAGATGTGTGAGATATCGCGCCAAAAAAGGGAATAAAGACAGTTTTAGAAACACACCTAAGAACCGCTACTCGTAAAGAGATAATAAGCATATTTAAACTTCGTGTCATATCCGCGCCGCATTTTAACAGCGGCAATACCAGTGTTGTATACGACGTGGGTTAGTAAAATAAAAAAAACGGCAGTGTCATCTTTTCATAACCAAAGCACGTCTATGTCTTCCTATATCACCACCCGAGATCTACGCTTCCTTTACCGAGGATAAGTCCATGCTCCCATATAGTTTAAAGAAAACTACTGCAGCTAGCCGAGGATAAAATTGCAGAGAACCAGCACACTGCGAACTTCTGGAATTCACATGGGAGATGCATCAAGGTAAGCCTACAGCAACGGACGGAGGAGGTGACTGCCGCACCATCTCTTCAATGTCTAGTGGAAATTGAATCCCGCCCAATTCGCAGCATATTTGCGGCTGCCACGTAATAAAATGTATCTGCACTTACACTGTTTTGTATTAACAGATTTTGGATTTCCAGCAAGGATGTCACCCTATACACTGGAGCCGTTGGTAATCAGACAAAATTAACCAAACTATTCGTACTTGGATATGCGTAGAAATTAATGGAGGTAAGATCCCAAGAATAGTTCAAGTACAAACTCATTGGAGGAAGACATTCGGAAAGAGCAAGGAAATAATGGTGCTACACACTATGAAGCCGAAATGGGCATGCTTGCATCATCCTTGAAATGCAGAAGAAGAATTCCTTCGTTATGGTTTGTCCCGATTCGCGTGCGTAACCCACATTAGTCTTGGAGGAAAAGACCCTTCGGCATTGTCTCGTAAAGGGAGTGAGAGGGGTAGCCTCCAGTGTTAATATTTCCTCTGCTGGTTGCCATCACCAAGTTACACAAGGAGCGGGAAGAGTGATTTACTGGCCAATTATGTTCTCCCCTGAGAAAACGGTCCTCTGCCTCAGTGAAGGGTATCACCGACGGGACAGAAAAGCATTGCAATACTCCCAAACTTTAATTTGGCGCTAAAACATTCTTCGCTTTCGTCAGAATGTTCGCCATCCCTCTCTAAGGTTTAGGTGAGAGTGCACTGAGAATTATGCTGAGCATGTTCGAGTTAACGTAAAGAAGTATCTTGATAAAATAATTTATTTCGGATCGTTTTTAGAAAATTCCCAGGGTCCTTTTTGCATTTCTGTAAATCTTAAGATACTGTATACACTACATAAACTTCGCTATGCTTCGGCTCATACTCTGTCCTTAATGCTAAGTTGAGGCAGTATTTTATATCACAACACTGTGAATGCCAGAGTGATTGTAGTGTAAATTAGCATTATTGTATAACAATGAGCGGGTAGCAATGAAACGAGGGGGTGAGATGTTTATCAATTAGAAGAGACAAAAAAATGACGTCAGGGTAGCGTGCCTTTCTTTAGAAATGGAGGGAATATCTTCCCTAGAGCATATGTTTTTGTAACTTTGATTGGCTGACGAAAAAGACCCTAATGTTGGCGTGATTTATTAACCAATAGCAGCTCTATTATAACGTTTAGGCATATCGGGGTGAGGGAGTATAAATTCTGGAGCCAAAGACAAGTATCGCGCAATCATTCACAAGGCAAACGTCGCGCAGTTCTAAGAAATCTCTCTCGCGAGTTACACGTCAGGCATTTCTATGGAAGCATTCAGGAAGTACACGTTACGCAATTCTACAGAATCTTTCGCGTCGTAAAGTTAGTTATAAAATTGAAATACGCGAATTAATAATGTGCGGCAAATAAGTGATTATAGTTACATTCGAAAATATAACAATTTCAGTCAGGCGTGTATCAAGATTAAATATGTGAAATTATTAAGTGTGGCGGCAATAAAAATGTAAAAACAAATTATTTTATCATTGTTATCTTTCAGTAACAACTCCTTTCCGTTTACACGCCCTCTTCAAGAGATATTTGCTCGACTGAGTAATAATAGCTAGCCGGAGGACAAAAAACAAAAAATTCAAAATAGTAAAACAATAACAGGCGCTCAGCAAATAAGATAATACGAACAGAATACCGCGACAAAGTATGCATAATAAAGTCACAATAACTTTACAGTCATAAATTGATTTTCTGACTCTATACTTAAATGTGTTCATTTGCTGTTAAGAAATCTGTATGGAAATGAAGTCCATTTCCATTCAGATTTTCATTTCGATACAGGTTTCCGCGCTTGCTCAGAGCCACTGATATAGTTATATTTACATACCTTTATCAGTAGATGTGTATTGTCAGGTGCTTCATCAATGAAAGTTTTAATTTAATTTCTCGAAAATGTTTTTGCTTTTTACTCTCTGTACCCTACCAATTTCTGTTTTAACAGGTAATACAACTTTTTATACTTGGATATATCACTTCCACGTTTTATATTTAGAGTAATCTTCAATACCGAATAATTTGTCTACAAGGTTGGAAATGTCATTGTTTTTTAGACATTTCTTTAAAGTAAACTATGAGCACACTTTCTGACAATGGAATTACTGTTTTTCTTGCGCGCCAAACCATGAACTTGTCATAAAATATGCATACATTTTCTTTGATTTTTCTGGGAGTAAATTCTTACTTATACTCCTCGCCTCCAGGATATCAGGAGGCGTGGAACTAACTTCACCTCTTCAAATTCACTAATAAACATTTCTGTCTCCATCTTGTAAAATCATTACCTGCGACCTTGAATCGATATTCACTTGCAATCAAGGCGCATCTAAAATACGTATTCAGAAATTGATTTATCTCATTTCTATTTTCTTTCGTATACATCTAAATATTAAACATTTATTGTATATCTAAGTGTCGTAGAAAAACTATTGTATGCAACTTAAAATGATTATTAAGGCACACGTGAAGTTTTCGACGCAAGCGAGCGTCGAAAGTTACTCGGCACTCGCGTTTTAATAACTCCCATTATAGGATCGTTGCATAAATAACTATTACGCTTCTAAATTTAATACCTTGCTAATTGGGACTCTAGGAGTGTGTTCTACATAGGCTCAGATATAACAATTTTCTACAGATATGTAGATATGACCATCACATTGGATTCCCGGAGAATAAATAATAAAAGGCGTTCTCATGCTGAATTTCTGTTGCCAGTATCACAACTTGCTCTATCACAAGGGGCTGCATTTGAGATTGTTTAATCTGATTCTAAGTGTTGCTCTGCCAGAGCTTCGTAAAGTTCACTTAGAGGTAAGAGAGGATGCCAACTATTGCACTTCACAAAGCTCTACTTTTACATCTCTTATACTTTCAACTAATAGGCTGACCCCTTGACCAGCATAAGATGATGTTCAATCTCTTTCCTCACCTAGGATGTTTGATCGGAGGGGCACACTTCGCGCACCGCGACCATTTTGATCTATTATGGCTACACCGCCAGGAGGCAGGGATGAGGTGAAGGAGCTGTAGCAGGCAAACCGGCCCACAGAGACGCGCAGAAGTCCCTAGCATTTCCAGTTTGAACACCCGCGCACCAGTGGCAAGGAATCCCAAGAGGGCAACTCAGCTGACTCTGGCGTTCACGGGGAGAAATCTTTCCAACGCGCATGCATCCATGTTATCTGCCCCGCACCGGCAGCATCTGATAGCGCACCTGAAACATGAGAGGAAATGGGATAAATGAGAAATCGTGGTAGAATACACTACTCCGGCGTTCGTCTTGGCAACCAAGGGAAAACCACGAAAAACTCTTTTTTTTCAAGTGGAGGAGAAAATAATTTAATCACTGACCCCAGCCACGATGCGAGTCCAATAGTCGGCATACCCACTAAAAACTCCTCCACCGGATGGAAAAAGGAAGAAGGAAAAGTGGAATGTCGTGGCTTTTTGCGGTCCCGCATAGCACCCGCGTTAGTAAGTGAGAGATGGAAGCTGCCGCCCTATGGGCAGGAGCGGGTAAAGGTAATTACTAGGTTGCAGCCATGAAACCTGACTGCAACACCAGTGGGAATGGCGAGGGTTAGGAAGAGAATGTAGGTTAGGTTGGTGGATCGTACCGTTGATTCTGCTGTATATACCGGCTGTGCTCGTTGTAGTCCTTGCAATCCTGCAGGAATTTGGTGACTCGGTCCGGGTTCGTCTTAAACCTGGGTCCAAGAGATGAGACCCGGATGGCTTCTGTGATGGCTGTAAGTCTCGATGAGGTGCCCGGGAAAACCTGTTGGGCAGCTGATGAGGTTTGAAGATCCCTGATGAGTTCCTCCAGGGCCGATCGGCGTGAGTGAGGTGTAGGTGTCGGCGCTGGTGTCGGTGGCTGTGAAGCGATCATTGGCTGCGGCGAAGGTGCTGGCGGCGACGGCGATGCCTTCCTGCGAAAAAAACCCATAGTCAGAGTGTGCGGTGACCGGGAATCTAACCCACGACCACAGACGTTGCCGCCAGAGCCATCTTGCTCGGTCTTCCCTCACCTACTGCATTTCTTCATCGGACTGATTACTGCAATGCAGGACTGGTAGATCCTTGTGATCAGCGGCCGTAAAAGAAGCAATTTTATCACCACGCTTAACAAGTATTGTGTTACTTTTAACCGTTACTTGGTTTTATTTAGTTGACACGAACCATCTTGTTGCCGATACTATTATTGTCGCTTTGTCCAGTTTTTTAACCGTCACTTTACTATTTTCGAGACGTTCAGCTTAATTGAGAGTTCACTTTGTTCACACTGTCACTTCACTACTGTCCATTCCAAACCAGAGTTCCCTCTGATGTAAACAAAAGCACGTGCTTCGGCTTGCCACGAACCCAGGAATATACTCTTACGGCAACGTAAATAGTTCCTTAATACATGTATTGTATTATGAAAGATTAGAGCAGGAAAGCTATAGAACTGCATATTTTATTGCGGTTATCATAAAAACTCATCGCTAAAGGTAATGGATATATAATAGCAGTTAAGAGATTACAAAATATTATTTTTGCCTGCTATTGCGCTAACGCCGAGAGCATCTTGCTTGTTAATACCAACCGACATGCACGACTGCCACTCTCTTACATATACAAGAAATGCAGCAATGAATTCCCAGAGGTGCTATCTGAGTACCGAATAAACACTTTGCGTAACACAGGATATATGATAAGCAAACAGTCATTCATAATACACTAACACACATATGCTCAGCTCAGGTCAAATCTTGTGATTTAGTCAGTTGGTATTTTAGCTCACATGGCAGAGGAAGGTGCGTGTAGTGCGAATAAACTGTTCAAACACAGAAGCGGGAAACAGTTAAAAGTGGCTAAAAACAAACAATACTTCATATCTTCAACTCACTATTACAAAAATACCCGACACTTGCATTATTGCATATTACGAAACTAATATCGGATTTTACAGGCTTTTCAGTAAGAAGTGTAACGAAAGCGAGCAGGGAATATAAACAGTCATAATACAACACAGAAGAGGATAAAATGTGGGAACTTGTTTTGTGTGCGATAGTGCTGTGGAATTGTGGATAAGCTTGCCATTATTTTGGAGAGTAGTTCTGATTCTGATATGGCAGCTGAGTCATCTTCGGTGGATTCGTATTTGGGTGTTGCACTTTTGCCCGAGGATTCTGATTAACGTAAGTAAAATGTTCATTGCTGCATACTTATAAAATCGATTGTTACCTCAAGTTGCATTTTGAACTATGGTTCTCACGCAGGGCGCCTTTTTATAGATTAAATAATGTTCAACAAGCAGTGAGAGGGGAACAAGTAGCCATTATGGGCGGGGATTGCGAACTACTTTCGCGCGGATAATACAAAGAGTTTGTTTTCAGTGAAAGACACTCTGGTTTGGAATGGACAGTAGTTCAATTTCTCCGTCACCACACATTCCTTCTTGACGTATTGCCGTAATGCAATTCGCAAGACGTAGTCTCTACTCCGGATAGTTCACTTCACTCGCTGGGAAGTCGAACACAGAACGTCTCCAGTCTCTCCCGCAGCAGCACTCCCTGCGCGTCGCAGTTATCGTCACAAACTCACTTGTAGAACCGCACATGTTGGCGCCAAAATCGCTGACTGGCTGCGTATTTCTAGCACCTGTCTGCTGTGAGAGGGATTCCGTGTCCGTTTCCCTACTGGGGGTGGGAATTTTTCTCTAGCCAAGATTATTCCCTATCCTCCCCCAGAGTCCGGAAGCAGGAATGTGAGTGTGAATGAGTGTGTGATCTAGTGAAACAAACTCAAAAGTTTACCAGTAACCCAATGACAAGCGAATACGAGTTAACAGCGTTGCCTATAGGTAGTAATATGTTCCAAAGGAAAGGCCACCGATAAGAGCATTAGAGTTAAAGATGGGGTATAAGTGGAACTTAAAAAAAATGGCATTCGCTAACTTGCTCGCTCATTGTTTGTCTGATTCAACTCACTATCTCCACTCCTCTCGCGAGAACGCTTGTTTGTATAGCCAATGGAAACTTCTACAGGGTTCTCGAACGATCGAGAAGGAGAAACATCCAGAAGATTCTAGTTATCTAGCGATAGCGCTTCTTGTGTTTACGCTGACTTATCGTTGTTTGTCTCCGACTGCCTGGCGCCGACCTCCCGATAACCTTGGGTCATAGCCTCTGCATCACAGTATGTACTGTCTGTGACTCGGGAGTTTAGCTTTGTCCTTGAGGTTGACGTAAGCGAACCTGAGAGAGGGTTGTGTTATTCTTTCCTATCGCTTTATTATTTACACTCTGTTCCAAAGGTACTTATCCTTTCTTTCCGCGACAATATATATTAGGCGAAGTAACATCAATATTACATTATTACCGCATCAAACAAAACAATTATGATCTTAATTTCAATAAGTGAACTTGTAAAGCGTGTATACATGTAAAACAGTATATTTACGACACTATATATGTGGAATATTATTTTACTAACCTCGTTAATCCAAAGGGTATGCAAGATCGATGCAGATGATTTGGAGTCCGAGTCATCGGATGATATCCCTTCTTGCTCATCAGAAGAACTGTCGTTTGCATTTGAAATAATAATCTGATCGATCACATCAGAAATCACACGATCCATGGACAGTAACCATCTCTAATTTTCTAACATGCCGGTGATATCCTACCCAGTGTTCTGCAGGTACCGCAGAGATTCCTTCGTTGGTTAAACTCAATAAACGAAATAACGAAAATTCCCCAGTAAGGTTGCGCTCCCTTATGAAGTGCTTTACTGTCGCCCATGCAACCTCAATGGGATTAAGATCGCAATTGTAAGGCGGCAGATACAGAGTGGAGTGTCCATGTGCATTAAGGATGCGGTCAATCTTAAATACCTTTTCTCTTGGTCAATGAGTGTTTCCTGCACTACCATCAGTAAGCACCCCTGTGATCCCATCAGCTTGCCAACATTTCTTGAATGTTAAATTATTGTCCATCCACATTTCATCCAAATAAACGATATCCCTGCCTTGACTTCGGTATTCCCCTAGCTCAGCCAAGTATTTCCATCTCCATTCAACAATTCTTGGCTTTTCGATTAAGATTGTTCGCTTTCCTCGGCACTTGCGCCATCTAAATCCCAATTTCCGAATAACTCTCCTTAACTCTCCCCCCAAGGAAATTGTATCTTACTTCTAACTACAGGAGTAACTTTCTGCATGTCGGAACTGTGTTTTTATTGACGTAGAAGTCCATTATTGTCCGCTTAATGAGCACATGTCGAAATCGCCTATATTTATATTTCGTTCTGGATTTGGAGGTCTTGTCTTGCCTGCAGTGCGTAAAGGGCTTCCTTCTGTTCTCTTCGCAATTTCTTGTCTTATATTCTTAATTGTTCCCACAGACACACCGCACTAATTGCCTGTTCCCTCATCCCTCGCGAAATCGGTAGAATTAGTTGTTTCTGCTCTGCTTCCTTTTTGCATTGCTCGTTTACATGGTTTATTATTTCGCGAGCCTCGGTATGAATGGTTTTTCCCTTTTTCCGAAAGTTAGCCATTTCACTAATGGATTATATTAATTTGACACTCGCGATACTACGCGTTTTAACACTGTAGCATCCTCTGACACTGCCTGCAGTAAGACTGCACTTGTTGACAATATTTCTGAACTGTTGGTGTTGCACTATCTACACCTTACGCAAGAAGCTCCCAGCCCACTGCACGCTTGCAGTTCAAGGACAAAGTCAATCTCCTGAGTCACGACAGTACAGTCTAGTGTGAACAAATGAGTATTATAAGCACAAACACCCCCAGCAACACTGAAAGATGTATAGCTTACGTATTCTGTTTTACGTAAATTATTATATCTTGAAGATCTTATAGTTAGCCCCACGTTGTGGAAGCCAATTTACGAGAGCAAATATGTGTTTTCTTCACGCGAAGCCATCTTGTGTGACGTCATACGTTGGTTGGTTCATTTGTTCTGTTTGTAGATTCCTCTGGCGTAGCAATTTGTATCAGTTTTAAATGTCCACCGGCTAGCTATCATCTGATCTGGGTAGGCATGTTTTTCTTACAGGTTGTGAAGCGGAAAAAGGAATCTTTTATCCAAAAATTACTAGTGAAGAAATGTGTTTTATAATGTTTTATTGTCGAACACGTGCACTAACACTTTCACAGATTTATCTAGATAATCGCCATACTGAAACTGTTTATAATAACTTCTTATCACTTTTAACTCACGTACTTCAACTTTGTATATTTAACTGTAGAATATTTTATAAGATTTCTCGTACTTCTGCTGCGTGTAACTTATGACGAAAATGAAGGACTGATTGGCGACATCTTGTTGAACTGCGGAATCGACGTGGAGTGTACGGAGAATTTTGTATAACTGCGGGGCGACCAACTTCGAGCATGGCTATTTATAGGCTTGCCTTAAGATACACCTAAAGATTATAAATGAACTGCTATTGGCTAATAAAACGCGCCAACATTAGCGTCTATTTTACTATCCAATGAAAACCACTAATACATATTACTTTTATAGAACATTCTGGAAGCTTTTTTTTACTGAAAAGGCGCGAAACATTACGTAACTTCCTGGTTCCCGGTAACGATAAACAACTCACCCCCTTGCTGAAGTATTGTGTTATTGTTAACAGTTTCAATAGAGCCGTATATTACTATTTACCAATAATAATTACAATTATTAAACCTCTGAAATCAATGTTACACAAAAATACATATTCATATTAAAATAATTATTTACATTTGAGTAATTTGTGATACAAATTACCGTATCATATGCCCCACTAGAAACATAATTATAAATATTTATAACTTGTTTGGAATTTTATAATTTGTGTTTTTAGTCTCCTAAATCTTGGAACACACGCTATCACTTTCACTTAACACTTCACACGCATTTAACACACGACATATGTTTTATCTCGCCACTACTTACTGGCTCTGATTTAATTTGTTTTGACATTAATCTGACGTTACAAACAATTTTTTTTTATAGCAAATACTGTACCCTAAATTATTTAACTAGTGTTACAAAAAATGGTTTACTTTCTTATATTGTTACCAAAAATTTATCAATTCAAGAATTTTTTTGTAATTACTATACATATTTACCAAAATATTCACCCTTTACATATTTTACATCTCTTAAATCTAGAAACTGTTTCACATTTTCTGTTTGCTACATAAGTATTTGTTTTGAATTATTTTTACCATTTTTTTGTTATTTTGAATTTTATTTTAACAATACTCTTTGAATTGTATTTAATTTAATATCCTATTAAATTTCAATCTTTGCATTATTAATTTTTAAATTTTGGAATTGTATTTACGTACTTTTACTTTAATATCATATTAAGTTTCAATCTTTGCATTCTTAATTTTTTTTTTTTTTAATTCTTGGAATTGTATTTACGTACTTTTACTTTAATATCATATTAAGTTTCAATTATTACTTTCTTCTTTTCAAATACTGTTACAGATACTAAAAATTTAATTTATTTTTTTTATATATATATATAATTTATTTCTCTTTTCAAATGACATATATAAATAGTTAACCCTCTTACGTTCCAATACATTTCTCTGCAAGTCATCTTTACCTATCCAGCATTTACTTTACATCTCATCGCTATTTACCCTCCTGGATCAAATTGTGTGTGGCTAAACATTACTCGTAGCCGTAACCTAACCTTCAAATTTTTGTTCATGAATAACCTATTGTATTCAGTTGACCTTCCGTCCCATGATAACATTTGAAAACAATCTAAAGCTTCCTGAACAATACATCTTTTAACAACTTTCATTTTCAATTCATCTGCTACCTTTTTAACTTGAGAATATTCTGACAAATCTGTACTAAACTGTACTGGACTGGAGTTTTCAATTTGAACATCTTGGTACCATTTATTTCTTTGCATTACTGTCTCATTCTGTATTTCTGATATTTCCCCTCTGAGATTAACCTGCGCCTGATTTACATCTACATTCCTAACCTCATTTATCTTTGATATCTCACTTGAAATATTACTCATTTGACTTCCTAATTCTGTGCATTCTACATTAACCTCACTTTTAGTATTAACCTCACTTTCTTTGTTATCTCTTTCCCTACTCATGTCTAGCATTTTCTTTGAAATTTCTCCTATCTCACTTGCTATTACTTCCTCATTTTCATCTCTCATTTTTGGCATACTACTATCTAGCTTCATAACTTTCTTTTCAATTTCTCCACTGCTTTGATCTACCTTTTGCTCTAATATCTCATTACTCCTACCAATACTTTCCATTAATTTCCTATGATTCCTGTCAATAGCTTCTATCAATTCCCTATGATCCTTATTCATTTCCTCATGAATCTTTTTTATCATATCCATAATCATTCTAGTATCAGAACTAATATTTCCTGCTATTCTATTCTTACTTTCTGCACTAACATTTCCTCCCTCCAATATTACATTGTTTGAGCTTTTTTTTGTAACCTGTATTGAATTACAGTTAACTGTTACACTATCCCCTTCCATCATTGTTTCTTCTGTATTGCTAGCAGCCATTGTTTTTGTTTTCTAAAAAAAAATTACGATACCTTTGTGATGTTGTATGTTGATGTAGCTTTGATGTCCAGCGTTCTGCCCCATTCTCCTAGGTTTGTATGTCGCTTCTGCGTTATTTTATGATGAATCTACGTTGTCTCGATGTTTTTGCGTCCACTTATCCGCGTCGTTTGTCGCTCCTCGTTTCTAGAATCTGCGTCTTGTAGATCATTTTACTGCTGCTTTCGTTCCACGTCCTGATTATGCTGATCCTTTCCTGGTCATCTTTCCTTTCCTGGTTACTTCGCCCCACGTTGGTGGCGCCAATTTGAAAGAGGTACAGCTTACGTATTCTGTTTTACGTAAATTATTATATCTTGAAGATCTTATAGTTAGCCCCACGTTGTGGAAGCCAATTTACGAGAGCAAATATGTGTTTTCTTCACGCGAAGCCATCTTGTGTGACGTCATACGTTGGTTGGTTCATTTGTTCTGTTTGTAGATTCCTCTGGCGTAGCAATTTGTATCAGTTTTAAATGTCCACCGGCTAGCTATCATCTGATCTGGGTAGGCATGTTTTTCTTACAGGTTGTGAAGCGGAAAAAGGAATCTTTTATCCAAAAATTACTAGTGAAGAAATGTGTTTTATAATGTTTTATTGTCGAACACGTGCACTAACACTTTCACAGATTTATCTAGATAATCGCCATACTGAAACTGTTTATAATAACTTCTTATCACTTTTAACTCACGTACTTCAACTTTGTATATTTAACTGTAGAATATTTTATAAGATTTCTCGTACTTCTGCTGCGTGTAACTTATGACGAAAATGAAGGACTGATTGGCGACATCTTGTTGAACTGCGGAATCGACGTGGAGTGTACGGAGAATTTTGTATAACTGCGGGGCGACCAACTTCGAGCATGGCTATTTATAGGCTTGCCTTAAGATACACCTAAAGATTATAAATGAACTGCTATTGGCTAATAAAACGCGCCAACATTAGCGTCTATTTTACTATCCAATGAAAACCACTAATACATATTACTTTTATAGAACATTCTGGAAGCTTTTTTTTACTGAAAAGGCGCGAAACATTACGTAACTTCCTGGTTCCCGGTAACGATAAACAACTCACCCCCTTGCTGAAGTATTGTGTTATTGTTAACAGTTTCAATAGAGCCGTATATTATTATTTACCAATAATAATTACAATTATTAAACCTCTGAAATCAATGTTACACAAAAATACATATTCATATTAAAATAATTATTTACATTTGAGTAATTTGTGATACAAATTACCGTATCAACACCTTCATCCTTCTCCTTCAGAAACCGTCTTTATAGGTGATCCAGATTACCCACAGTTCTTTAGATACTATCGATTAGAAATAGTAATTGGTGTTAAAACAACTGAATATGGCCATAGAGTGCAATTAAATTATATTACAGAAATATAGCCGCTTGCAAACTATAAAGTACACTGATTACTTACTCGAACACAATCAATCTGGCTCGCATTCGGGTGGTCCTAGTTCGTTTACTGGGGTGGCCTCTCTGACTATGGGTTTTTCGCGGTGTTTCTTGGTTGGCAAGGCGAATGCTGTGGTGGTTATTCTTCTACTCCAATTTCCTTTCCCTCATTTCCTAACATTGCGCCTCCCCTTTCATGTTTCAAGTAGACTTAGGGGTTGTGCAGCATCGGAAAAATGGCACGGCTGCTTGCACGTTGGAAAGTTCTCGGTTCCGCAAGATTGTGGCGTTCTCTGAGTCGCCTCAGATGGGTCAAGTTCTCCCTGGTTCCGTTGTGACCGCGTCATCCAGCTTGGAATCGTTAGGGATCTCTGCGTATCTCTGTTGGCTGCCTGCGGCCTGCAGTTCCTGTGGTTAATCCGTTCCTCCTGGGGTGGGGGTGATAAGCACAAGAAATCCGCATTGGATCGAAATGCGAGGTGCCCCCTCCGTTATCTGGTCATACTTATACTGGAACATACGAAATGCTCCAGAGTTTCTGATGTATAAAAGTGGATTTAAAAGACACCCCAATTTCTCAAACGTAAAGAATTTTTCGAGATGTAAGTAAGAATTTGTAGCGCTCTGTAGCCGAGGTTACATCTTACTCTATAGGTCCTACTAGAAAAAGCACTGCGCTTTATTTAGTATTCAATCGAATGTATGTAGCCTCAAGAATCTGTAGATCATATTTAGTCTACTAATTTAGATTACACTCGTGAGTAAATATATGATATGTTTACTTTTATTTGAGGTTACATCTAGGGGTATTTATTATTGTCAGTTTCTCCGTCTGACTGCATAATACAACCGGCATAAGTCCAAGATTTGACTGATCTGGTGGTGCTTAGCATGCTAAACTCCAAATCCGGAGGTCCCGGGTTCGATTTCCGGCTGTAGAGTAGGAATATTTCTTTAGTCACGATTATCCCTTATCATCCCTAGAGTATGAATAGGAGCGTGAATTTAATGCAGTAACCAAAAGTGATACCAACCCGAAAGTTAAAACCACTGTAAAGTTATTGTCTTGCTGATAAGCAGTTGATTCTAAGATATAAAGATGCTGATATGACCCAAGATGTTAAAGGCAGCATATAAATACAACCAAAAAAGACTTAAGTTTCCTGATTACATTTCCATTGATAGAAAATTAAGGATAATACGAGTATATATGAAGAGCCTCGTGATTTTTAGATGTCCCGTTACACGTATAGTTGTAAATTTATATTGGAGGATTAAGAACGTGTTTTGTCGCGGTATCGTTCGTGTTATCTTATATGCTGAGCGCCTGTTATTGTTTTACTATTTTGAATTTTGGGTTCTTTGTCCTCCGGCTAGCTATTATTACTTAGTCGAGCAAATCTCTGAACAGGGTGTGTAAACGGAAAGGAGTTGTTACTAAAAGATAACACTGATAAAAGAATATGTTTTTACACTTTTATTGCCGTCACAATTTATTAATTTTTCATAATTAATCTTGATACACGCTTGACTGAAACTGTTATATTTTCGAATGTAACTATAATCACTTATTTGCCGCGCATTATTAATTCGCGTATTTCACATTTTGTAACTAACTTTACGACGCGAGAGATTCTGTTGAACTGCGTAACGTGTACTTCGTGAATGATTCTATAGAACTGCGCGACGTGTAACTCGTGAATGATTCTGTAGAACTGCGCGACGTGTAACTCGTGAATGATTCTGTAGAACTGCGTGACGTGTAACCCGTGAATGATTCTGTTGAACTGTGCGTTACTTGTCTCTGGCTCTAGAATTTATACTCCCTCACCCCGATATGCCTAAACATTATAACGGAGCTGTTATTGATTAATAAAGCGCGCCAACATTAGCGTCTATTTTTTTATCCAATCAAAATTACGAACTCATATGCTCTAGGGAAGATATTCCCTCCATTTCTAAAGAAAGGTACGCTACTCTGACGTCATTTGTTTGCCTCTTCTAATTGATAAACAACTCACCCCCTCGTTTCATTGTTACCCGCTCCTATTGTCAGTTTCAGTGAGGCTATGTAAACTTATTTCCTAACAATGCTTATAATTAACAAACATCTCAAATCATTGTCATACAATAATGCTAATTTACACTACAATCACTCTAGCATTCACAGTGTTGTGATATAAAATACTACCTCAGTTTTGATACAAACTATATATTTTCCTCATATAACCGTAATAAATACGGTCTGAAAGTTATAACAAAAGTATTTTTTGTAAGTTAGCGATGAACATAGTTGTGTAAAACTCTCTCAAATACGTGGAGAAGCGGTTCATTGTCCACTTAGCTAACAGTAAATCAGTCTTCTCTAAAGCATTGATATGATATCACCTCAAACAAATAGGCCACTCTCTCTCTCTATCTCTCTATGGTTTAGCACTCTTCTTAAAAGTAAGGTGGAGTACATTTTCTCGGATAGAAATATCTGTAAAAATACATTTGGCTGCTTTTGGACCATAAAAATATTCATGTATGTTATATACAGGATGGACCCTTTAAGTTAAGACTGTACAATATCTCCAAAATTAAGAGTTGTAGAAAGAAATGTCTTGAATAAACGTTGCTTGTATTATGGGGGAAAGTAAATGCCTCATAAAAACCAAACATTTGGCTAAAGCACTTTGCAGTTATTCTTACACAACGTAAATAACGAGAATTCTGAATAGCTGTGTTCGAAGAGCGCAATGAATGGTTGGACCGTCCATTGATGGTCATTTGAGAGTCAAGTTTCGTTTCGTAATTGTAAACCAACATTTTTTATTTAGTTTCCTTATTCCTCATCACAAAATAAACAGCTTTTTATAAAGCATTTTCTAATGAAGAAAAAAAATATGATGTGTTACACTCACAGTCGGATAAACACCAAACTTGGTATTTAGGTTCAGTATCTTCCAGAGATGCGACACGACGGTTTTCAAGAAAATCCCCCACCCTAGATTACCCTTTACATGGAAGATTTTTCGAAAAGTTTAATTTTCTCAAAAATAGCTCTAAGGATTTTGATTAAAATATCATATGTTTAAGATATTTTTATGAAAAATAAAATGTATATCTTGAATTTTCTGGGAATGTCTCCAAAAGTATTCTTCATTGTGAATGACTTTTGCATAACTGGTAAACCATAAGAGATAGACAAAATTTTACTAAGGGAATAGTGCTGCACCTAGCAACCAGCTATTAAGAGATATGTATGTGCTTAAAGCCTACTGTATTTCTATATTGCCCTTGTAAATACATATTCCCCTTACATCTACAAGAAAATTAGCAATAAGACAGACTCTGCAAATGTTTATCTCGATTAACATGAAGTAGAGGGAGAATAAGCGTTTGTAAAAATAGTTTGTACAAGAGTAGAGAAAGTCGTGTGAGTGTAACACATCAGATTTTTACATATGTATCGCACATAAAAATTCTTTGTTCAGGCTTGAATTTTTTGGTAAGCATTTCAGTGGACTAACAAGAGTAATCTAATATCATTCACAGATAACACAGATGTCTTTAATAAATTTTCACAAGCACAAGCTCTAGTATTTACACCTCGAACTGAAGGCAGCATCACAAGGTATCCATTTACACAATTGATAAACGAAGCTTTCAGCGGGTCATTCACCGCTGGTGCGCTGCAGAAAACTGCGAGGTCACTGCAGTAAAAGCAAACTACTCATATACTCGATCTGTGGTCCGGCTATAAATCGAACGTATAGTACATTTTCTTGATCATGCTTTATACCGGTTTGCTAACCTTCTTTGAACAGTGGCCGCTTTTAGACTTAGAATTAGGATTAGTCAGACGGAAGAGGGGCCCCCCTGGAACTCAGCATCGTCTTAGGCCATTGTAGGCCTTTTGTGTCCCACTTCACTGATCCCCTTGACCCCTGGGAAGAAGGAGAGACCCGAAGGCGATCAGATCTGGACGACGATGCGTGCTAGCAAGGACGGGTTCCTAGCGATTCCAGAATGACACCAACCCTGTCTGCGCCATCTTTAATCCAGATATTCCAAGACGAACGACTCCCTCCCCAGGAAGGGGCACAAATCACCCATCCAAACGCCAGGGGTAAACCTTTACACAGTCCACACTCCAACGTCCCGCCGCCACGCACCAATCACCGACATCTGATCCTGCAACCCTAAGACATATGAAAGAAAGTGATAGGGACAGGAAATGATAGATAAGAAATTTGTCACAGAAGTGGATCCTGCCCAACATTGGCCTACTAATCTAGAAAACAAAGGTAAAAGTGGCCGGCCCAACTGCTTTTAGACTTTCTTCTGTACATAGTTTGTATTGATTGCATTGAAGTCGCACAACGCTAAATATACCTCTGATATGTCCTTGAACACTCTCTGCAGGTAATAGTCCGCCACATACATATGAATGTGCTTGGTGGAGGGCGCCACTGTATTTTGTTGACAATCAAGGCTAGGGATATCAGAAGGGAGCCTCAGCCTCGCTAGTAAATGCAACTCGGAACTGCAGAGTTTTCTTTACCTGACATTCTTTCCGATGGCCCGCCCATTTGTTTCGTAACCGTTTAGCTCCTCTTCCCACCACACGCATTTATATCGTGGACGACTAGTATAAGTTTGCATGCTTTTGTACTACTGATTACGTTAATATTTGGATAAAGTTCCGGATACACAGAAACTTTGCCTGCAGTTACAGACGCACATTAAATTTTAATACTATACGTACATTTATGAACGGTCCAAGGCTCCTGGCATTTGAGGGGTGTCCACTAATACGGCAGTAGCGAATAACAGCATTGCGGTGTCACCTCATACGGGCATACAGCTTGCCACTTGTTAAACTAGAAACGCACTATCACGTGCGCGCATTCGTATTATATATTATAGAAAAGCAACAGGTATCTAGAATAAAATGTGGCTTTCTTGTGAAAAAGTACAAATATGAATAATATTTTTACACTCACTGGTTCAAATTTTGACTTTTAATTTATAGTTATATTTCGTGATGGAGATTTTGTTATAGTTATGCTTATAATAGTAATAAATGTCACCGAGTGGGATAGCATAGGCACTAACGTCTGCAGCCACATTCGGGAGGTCGTGGGTTCAATTTCCGGGTAGACCTTCCTGACACATGGGTTTCCTCGGGTCGCTAGGTGAATGCTGGGAAGCAACATTACATCCCCTGAATTTCTCGTTTCCTTTCATCTTCCTCTTTCAAGTTACAGGTTGACTCCAGGGCTGTGCGTCGGTCAGCTGCGGACAGAATGCGCGGAGGCTTGCGCGTTGAAATTCCTTCTTGGGCCCGTCAGATGGCGGCTGTTTGAGCCCTACGCTGCTGGGTCGAGTTTTCCCCGTTCTCCGCTGGAGGGGCGCCTGTGAGGCACCCGCCAATGGTTTGGTAGGGCCGCCGCTGAGCGCTCTCCGGCCGGGTGGTCAAGCCTGTACCTCTTAGGAAACTCAGTCCGTCTCTGTATTGTGCGTCTTCTGCCGATCCTCCATCCCATACGTCTCCTGCGGTTCTTTCATCTCGTCCGTTCCTCTCGGGGCTGTATGCACAAAAGATTCCTTGGGGGTCGGGGTGCTAAGTGCCCCCTCGTTAACTAATAATAATAATAATGATAATTATTATTATTATTATTATTATTATTATTATTAATCTATTTATTTTACATCCCTTTAACTACATGGCCATATCAAGACGCGTCGTTAGTAGATAACTAGTGTATCAATGTGTGGGGAATACTTAGTCTTCCAGGTCTCATCCCTGTAAGCATACCATCTTGCTTGATCACGTGTCCACAGAGACCTCAGGATATAGCAACTGCATTTTCTGCTCCGTGCCGTACAGATGGTATTAGGGTGCCGTCCAGTCTACTGCTTTCATTTTCTGTGGATAGAAAGGCAGACAGATAGCCTTCTAGGTCTCATCCTTGTAGCCATACCATCTTGATTGGTCACGTGTCCACAGAGACCTCAGTGCAAAGCAGGTAGCATTAGGCAGACGGCACGTCCAGTCTACCTGCTTTCATTGTCTGTGGATAGATTGTATTGCATTCGCTATCACCACCTATTTTTACTTTCTCTACAACGTATAGTAAGTAGGGGAAGTATTGTATTTCACCCAAAAATTCGATACCAAGATTTCACCGGAAATACATGTTTTGAGACCCCCTGAATCCAAAAAAGCATTTTTGGAAACATGTCCGTGTGTGTCTGTGTGTGTATGTGTGTGTGTGTGTGTCTGTGTCTGTCTGTCTGTCTGTGAACAGCATAACTCAGAAACCAACAGTCGGATAAACACCAAACTTGGTATTTAGGTTCAGTATCTTCCAGAGATGCGACACGAAGGTTTCCAAGAAAATCCACCCACCCCAGATTACCATTTACATGGAACATTTTTCGAAAATTTTAATTTTCTCAAAAATGGCTCTAACGATTTTGATTAAAATATCATATGTTTAAGATATTCTCATGAGAAATGAAGTGTATATCCCGAATTTTCTGGGAATGTCTCCAAAAGTATTCTTCATTGTGAACGACTTTTGCATAACTGGTAAACCATAAGAGATAGACAAAATTTTACTACACACAAAATCTAGATCGCGTTCAAATACACAATTTATGTCATATACATTTTTTTTGTTGAGTGAACCGTTTTCGAGATATTGCTTGTTATTCCCTTAAATTTTTCAATACTTATTTTCTCAAATGGGAATTTGTTATTCATTTTTTTGTCTTGGATATGCAAAGAGTATTAATCTGTGGCAAAGAGAATGGTGCTGCACCTAGCAATCAGCTATTAAGAGACATGTATGTGCTTAAAGGCTACTGTATTTCTATATTGCCCTTGTAAATATATATTGCCCTTAAATCTACAAGAAAATTAGCAATAAGATAGACTCTGCAAATGCTTATCTCGATTAACATGAAGTAGATGGAGAATAAGCGTTTGTAAAAATAGTTTGTACAAGAGTAGAGAAAGTCATGTGAGTGTAACACATCAGATTTTTTTAAAGTCAATTGGCCGTTTTGTTTTCACAATTGAATGAGCGAAACTCACTGCAATTTTCATACAATACGTCTGCCTTGATATATGTTGCAAATCGCTAAAGGAAGTATTTAAGTCAATAAAGATTCCTTCGCACAAAAGACATCCATTGTTTTGAAGCATTCATTTATCAGATAAAAAAGCAAATGTAGAAACCATAACTTCCACCAGGTTGAAGCTAATAAAGTTCGGCGGACAATAAGAAAAACCAAAATGAGTAGTAAAGGGTTTTAAGCACCTCAGTTGGGAGTTAAACTTCGGTGTAATACTGTAGTATGTAACGGTTCCTACGTGGTAGGCCCCCTACGAAGTTGATGATGATGATGGATCCGTAGAGAGATGATGGATGCTGTGTTACGTACCTGTAGGTCGTCTTGATGTCCGTACTCTTGTGATGTATCTTGTTCTCCTAGACTGGAATATGATGATCGTGTAACTGTATTCTTGTGTGTGTTAGTATGTTGTAATTATTATTTTATAATTATGCCACTCCTGCTGTATTTGTGTCGGAGAGCACTTGTGTCTTGTCAGGATTGGGTATGGGGAATGTTAAAAGTTTTGCACACACGTATTCTGTTAACTACTTCACTGTATTTTTAGATAAACCACTTGTAAATATTCACAAATCACTATTACCTTTGTCCTGTTAAAGTATGTATAACTGACAGACTTTAAATATGTTGTTTTAGGGTCTATTTAGAGATGAGCTTATACACGGCCTTCCTGCTCGAAGTCTGACAAGCTTCTGTTAGCGTTCCCTTTAACCATTTTCTTAACCTAGGCATTTGGGTTATAGGCATGTATTATTGGTTATATAGCTAACAATGGCCTTTCCCTCTCATATTATATTCTATATGGTATAACGCTATATACTTATTCTCTACCATGTCTACATTATGAATATATGTGTTTTTAACATCCACTTAATTATATGTAAAATATTAGCACAAAAATATTAAAGAAAGAGGTTATTAATGTGTTGGTGCGAGAAGCTGCGAATAAGATATATTATTACATTAATGAGTTATCGAATTAATTTGTCCGTGGCTAGAATTTATGTTGCTTCAAGTACTAATGAACTATGGTGTAATAAAGAGATGACATACTGCCGAAGTTTGGCAACGACGCGGTTGCACCTATTGGTTCTCGTGTAACGTCAGGAGGTTTGGACCGCACGATATGTAGCATCAGCCATAAGTTGAGGCAGTATTTTTAACACTTGAATAATTTCAATTAAATTTTACAATATGTAAATTCAATAACAACCCACCTTGAAGCAATATGTATGTAACAATTTTTAAAATCTATGTAACAGTCATTGCATATGCTTATATTATTGTAAACATATTCAACAATGTTATGTGAATATATTACGTAATTTAATAATGTAGGAGCTGTGAGAATAATAAGTTTAAAGTTGCTAACAATGAGGTAACAATGAGGTAACCTTAAGGCAATAATGAGTTTGAGAGTTTGAATGCTACTAGTCATTATTAGTGCAGCAAAAATGTAAATTTTGTGACAGTTTAAAAATAGACAATTAACAGCCAGAAAAAGCTTTAGTTGAATGCAGGTATTCTATTGGACTAGGATTAGCCAATCAGAGACTTGAAATACAGAAATTTAAAAATTTATACGGTTGAAATATATTCAGTTGCCTGCAGACCTTGATAGTAACCTGATGCAAGATGTGTTCTCTTGAGAAATATTACGTATTCGTGTGAAACGAAAATTAAGTGTACGCGTTAACAAAGTGCAAGTATTAAATTAAAGAATCTGACAGCTCTTGATATTAGTGAAGCGCTATTTAATTTGTGTCGAGGATTAATAAAAAGAAGTGAATTAAAACTTAAAATCTGTGTAAGCCTACATTCTTGTCGCACCACGCCCTGATTAAGAGAAACGTGTCTCTAAAGTAATACTGACGCAGCCGAGGCAAACATAAACATAAATAATATCTATAGAAGCAGTTTAATAACAAAGTTAATATGTTTGTTAAACTTGGAGCGTAACAACAACAATACATCATCTTCAAAATCGGCTTTACATACGTAGCAGCATATTACGTGACAAACAATACTACTTGAAATTGACGCCCAAAGCGTGGTGCAAAATAATCAACAACAAAACACTTTCTTAAAGTATTCTGTGGAACAAATTCCTACTAAGGGTTTATACCTGATGTTTCTCAGAGAGACATCTAAATTGTGCCTGTTGCGTACAATAACAGCTGTTTAGCAAGAAGTATGAACAATTATGATGTTGGTAAGCACTGACGAAGAAGCCTCTTTGGTGCTAACTGGGGCGCACGAATGTAGTCCTTTGCCACTGCCGTGAGGCACGCTGCTTATGTTATAATCTCCCTGACGCTACTTTTATATCAGAGAGGTAACCCGAAACATGCAGTAACTAAATTACTCATCCATCCCTTCGCTACCCTCCTGTGTTCATAAAATAAGCCAGGGTGGAAGAGATAAGTGAAAACTTCGCTAAGATTTTTCCTCTCATCTCGCTCCCCAGCCACGCGGTGGCGTTTAACTGCACTCGTATATTAAACCCGGAGTCGTTGTTCTTCAGGAGCTGTTATATGAAGTGGTATTCCGCTCATCTTTTGGAGTGGCTCCGTTGTTGAGAAGGGAAGGAAGGGAGAGAATTAATTGACGACGACAACGCAGGTGGCCACGGAGACTCGGAGGAAGACGGTATTCTATCCCCACAAAGAAACCACCAGGATTAGCTGATAAGAATGAGAGGTTTGAAGATTTTCACGTTATGCTTAATATATTTTACTTGCTCTAATCCTATGACAGCTCGTTCCCTAGCTCGTCCAGTCCCATAACGTTTCAGTTATGGTGTTCGCGCACATGTGCGCGCGTACCTTTAAAAAAAGCGTAGGTATTTTGTTTTTTGTTCTTTTTACTTTCTCTACTACGTATAGTATGTAGGAGAAGTGTTTTTATATTCTACCCAAAAATTCGATACCGAGATTTCACCGGAAATACATGTTTTGAGACCCTCTGAATCCAAAACAAGCATTTTTGGAAACATGTCCGTGTGTGTGTGTGTGTGTCTGTGAACAGCATAACTCAGAAACGAACAGTCGGATAAACACCAAACTTGGTATTTGGTTCAGTATCTTCCAGAGATGCGACACAAAGGTTTTTAAGAAAATCCCCCCCACCCCAGATTACCCTTTACATGCAACATTTTTCGAAAATTTTAATTTTCTCAAAAATGGCTCTAACGATTTCGATTAAAATATCATATGTTTAAGATATTTTCATGACAAATGAAATGTATATCTCGAATTTTCTGGGAATGTCTCCAAAAGTATTCCTCATTCTGAACAACTTTTGCATAACTGGTAAACCATAAGAGATAGACAAAACAGTACTACACAAAACGTGTAGATCGCGTTAATATACACAATTTATGTCATATACATTTTTTTGTTGAGTGAACCATGTTCAAGATATTGCTTATTATTCCCTTAAATTTTCCAATACTTATACTTTTTCTCAAATTCGTTATTCATTTTTTTGTCCTAGTAATGCAATGAGAATGGAATACTCCACATAGCAACCAGCTCTTAAAGTATTTGACTATCGCCTTAAAGCCTACCAAGTCCCCTTGCATCTACAAGAAAATTAAGAATAAGATTAACATCTCGATTAACATAAAGCATATGGAGAATAAGCGTTTGTAAAAATAGTTTGTACAAGAGTAGAGAAAGTCATGTGGTTTTTTTTTACTTTCTCTACCACGTACATAGTAGATAGAGAAGTTATTGCATTTCACCCAAAAATTCGATACCGAGATTTCACCGGAAATACATTTTTTGAGGCCTGTTTTTAGAAAAAGGTCCGTAACTGTGTCTGTGAACAGCATAATTCAAAAACGAAAAGTCCGATAAACACAAAATTTGGTATTTAAATTCAATACCTTTCAAATGTTTTGAAGAAAATCTCCCACCCCAAACTACCTCTTACATGGAACATTTTTTATTTTCTAAAAAATGGCTCTAACGCTTTTGATTAAAATACCATATATTAAAGCTATTTACATGAAAAAATTTGCATCTTGAATTTTATGGGAATACCTTGTGAAGTCTTCTTCATTAAATATATATTCTTGCATAAGTGTTAAACGTTAAGCGGTAAAATAAAACGTGCTGTACAGAAATGTAGACCTCTTAAAAACACACAATTTTTTTCAAATAACTCTTTCTGGCATCGGCCATTTCGAGATAACCGTCATTGGTTCGAATTAACAGTACTTAGCCATTCTTTTAAAGTCCAATTGTTCTTCCGATTCCATGGTGAGTGTATGACATTTTAAGGCCAACGCATAGCGTAGAGTTCTAAAACGTTTGACTATCGCTATCCCCTTTGTATCTATAACGAATTGTGTAATGTAGCTATTTCCGAAAATGTTTATCTGGTTTAAAATGAAGTAGATAGAAAATAAACCGTCGTAAGAATAATTTGTTTATCCACTAGTAAGCGATAGATGGTAGATAAATTCATGTGAATGTAATTTTTTATACAAATTGCCTCATACATTTTTTGGAGAAATCTCTAAATTGTATTACTTTCTCTACTACGCATATTAAGAAGGGGAAGTATTGCATTACACCCAAAAATTCGATACCGAGATTTTACGGGAAATATATATATATTTTGAGGCCCCTTGAATCCAAAAGAGCATTTTTATAAAAAGGTCAATGTGTGTGTGTGTGTGTGAACAGTATAACTCAAAAGTCAAAAGTCGGATAAATACCAAACTTGGTATTTAGGTTCAGTATCTTTCAAAGATGCGACACGAAGATTTTCAAGAAAATCTACCACCCCAGAGTACCCTTTACATGGAAAATGTTTCAAAATTTTTATATTCTCAAAAATTGTTGTAACACTTTTGATTAAATTATCATATAATTAATATATTTTCATGAAAAATAAAATATATATCTTGAATTTTCTGGAAATGTCCCAGAAAGTCCTATTCATTCTGGATGGCTTTTCCATAACTAAGTAAACCGTAAGAGATAGACAAACTTTTACTAAACCCAAAATGTAGATCTCATTAAACAGCACAATTTATGTCATATGCATTTTTTTTTTGTCGACTGAACCATTTCTGAGATATTCCTTCGTAATTTGTTTGACTTGTCCAATACTTATACTTTTTGTCAAATGGCAATTTGTTATTCGTTTTTATGCCCCGGACATAGCAACCAGCTCTTAAAAGATTTGAGTATCACTTAAAGCCTACCATATTCCCCTTGTACCTACAAGAAAATTAGCAATAAAATAGTTTCTGCAAATTTTTTATCTCGATCAACATGAATTAGATAGAGAATAAGCGTTTGTAAAAATAGTTCGTACAAGAGTAGAGAAATGCATGTAACACATCAGAATTTTTTTTAGATAGAATGCAATACTTCCTCTACCCTTTTTTTAATTTGTATTTGTATTTATTGTGCTAAGCGTTTTACAATTTGATTTTCTATTGCCCTTTGACCCTGGCCACTCATTCAGTAGACAATCACTACAGATTATTTACATTTTACAATTTCTTGTCAATACATTATCTTGTTTTTTCGGTTTTTTCATGTCCCATTTCCACTTGTTTCTCACTTTTCACTTATTGATTACTTAACCATCACACATTCACTATAGTTTTCCATTCAAAGAAAGATACGCTACCTCTTACTTTTCTGTATCCACTGTCCAAAGCCAATTATGTTTTACTTTACACAAAAACTGTCCAATGCTTCTAGCGTCCTTGCACATCATTTCGATCATAAGTGTATTTCTATCCCCCTTCAACCACTTCTTATTAAAAAATTCTTTTCTCCAATGTTCTGTTCCTTGGTACTTAAATACAATGTGTTCAATGTCTTCATTACCACCACATATCGGGCATTGGTTCTGAGGAATACCCTGTCTTAACCCTCTCAGCCTCCATGCTCCGGTTCTTAGCCATGCAATAGATTCTCTCTCTTCTTTATTTACTATGTCTATATATTTTTCCCTACCCCATGTACTTTTCATTGACCTATAACAAACTAATAAGCTCTTTTCGGCAAAGAGGAAGTATTGCAAGTGGTACAAAAAACAAAAAGATTATGTCGCTTCAATTTTGGGAAAATTGAAATCTTCGCCAACCAAGTTGAAGAGACTGTTCAAGGTTCGTCTGGTCTACCGCGATGTGACGGAATCGCAATGCTTCAGTTTAACTCTTAACTTTAAGGACTTTCGGATGCGCTCTCTGAGTGGTACGATTAGAAGGCAAAGACACGTGCAAGGTTTCCTACAGAACATCGTAAGGCTTCACAAATCAACGTGAAAATTAGGTCACGCACCTGTCGCACTCCTGGCTTGTTACGCAACAGTTCTGGTTATTCTTTGAGACATTGAACCTTCAAGCTGACTAAAGCCAACCGCGAAGTTAGAAGTGCGAAAAACACTTCATTCTATTCAGCACAGAATAGTTACTTATGATAGAAGTGTGCAGCCGCGGTGGCGTTTGCGACTTGCATGCGGAAGATATTAAGTTCAAACCCCCGAGGCTGAACAACGTGACCGAACCTTTTCCCGCGGTCTTCCTAGGTTGTTAGGCGGATGTTGCGTTGGATAATTTGTTCCGCGAATTTTCTCATCTTTCCCTTGATCACTACATTCCATTTTCTTCTTCTTCACCGCCATACCAGGGTAATTCGTTAAGAAGAAACGCGGCATACACTGTTTTAGACAGCCTTAAAAGACTTACTTTTTTGCTTTCTCCACTACGTATAACAAGTAAGGGAAGTATTGCATTCCATCCAAAATTTGTATCGAGATTTTTACCGGAAATACATGTTTTGAAGCTCCCTGAATCCAAAAAAGTATTTTTAGAAAAAGATATGTGTGTCTTTTTCAAAAACGAAAAATCGGATAACTACCAAACTTGGTATTTAGGTTCAGTATATTTTAAAGATGCGACATGAAGATTTTCAAGAAATTCTCTCCACCCCGGACTACCCCTTCATATGGAACAGTTTTCAAAAATTTTGATTTTCTCAAAAATGGCTCTAATGATTTTGATAAAATATCATACGTTTAAGATACTTCCATCGAAAATGAAATGTATATCTTGAATTTTGTGGGAGGGTCCCCAGAATTCCTCTTCATTTTGAATGAATTTTGCATAGCTGGTAAACTGTAAGAATAGACAACATTTTACTACACAAAAATGTAGATCTCGTTAAAACACAGAATTTATGTCGTATACATTTTTTTTGTCGAGTGAACCATTTCCGAGACATTCCTGGTTATTTGTTTGAATTCCCCAATACTTATACTTTTTCTCAAATGTGAATTTCTTATTGTTTTTTTTTTTTGTGCTGGAGAATGAAATGCTCCACATAACAACCAGCTCTTAAAAGATTTCACTATCACTTAAAGCCTAGCATATTCCCTATGCATTTACAAGAAAATTATCTATAGGATGTAGAAGTAGATGGAAATTAAGAATTTGTAAAAATAGTTTGCACAAGAGTAGATAAGTCTGTGAATGTAACACATCATTTTTTTGGCTTTTAACGGTGTTTCCACCGCAATTGCCTCTTATTGGCTGGTTCCAGCCTCGTCTATCCAACCATACATCGCCGTTGATATTTCTTTATCGTTCGGCTCGTGCAACTCCTGCCCTCAATGTTGTTCGAGGTTTACTATGATTCTTCTTTCCTTTGGGGGACCATTCCAAAACATGTTTTGGCCATTAGGCATTCTCCAAACGTGACCATACCATTGGAGAATCTACCTGCCTTCCAATTTATCAACTACGGAATCTGGTTGACACATCCTTTCTCTTATATTCTCATTATTCACTTTCTGCATTCTGGGGAGACAGCAGCTTCTTAAACCATCCATTTCCATCGCACACATTTGGTTCTGACGTTCTCTCAAGGACCAGGCTTCGTCTCCATATGTCATGATGCTTTCAATAACTCTTAGGATTACTTTTTTTATTCCTTCAAGGATCTGTCTACTCCGAAATATTCCGTTTAGAGCTTGCAGTACTCCTTTTGTTTGGTTAAAGGGACACATCTGTGAAAATTGGTCAAAAAATTGACAAAAATGTTTGATTTTTTGTCTTACAAAATAATATGGACTTCGTAACTCAATAGCATTAAGTTTGTTTTGGTCTAGCGTCACTACAAAAAGCGTCACGTGACGATTTAAATAACCCTACACATGTGTCATGGCCATCACGCCCACTGTGTAGTACACATCGCCATAATAAATCTAATATTACTTGTAATATTACTAACACTGTGTTCAAATTTGCCGCTGTATTAAGGTGCAGGGAAGTTTTTGTGTGTTGGCTGCCCTGTGGCAGATAATTGACTATCACGTTAGGATATATCGCGCGTTTTATCCCAATATTTCGCATTGTTTTTATGTTCTCTACTACGTAGGGGAAGTATTGCATTCCACCCAAAAATTTGATAGCGAGTTTTCACCGAAATACCTGTTTTGAGGCGCCCTGAACTCAAACAAAGCATTTTTGGAAACAGGTCCGTGTGTCTGTTTATGAACACCATAAATCAAAAACGAAAAGTCGGATAAATACCAAACTTGGTATTTGAGTTTAGTATCTTCCAAGCACGTGAAGATTTTCAAGAAAATCTTCCCGCTCCAGGCTACCCTATACATGGAACATTTTTCAAAAATTTTTATTTTCTCAAAATGGCTATAACGATTTTGATTAGAAGACCACATGTTAAAGATATTTTCATGACAAATGAAATGTATATCTTGAATTTTCTGGGAATGCCCCAAATGCACTCTTCATTCTGATGACTTTCGCATAACTGGTAAAGATAGACAAGATAACAAAAAATCTGATGTGTTACACTCACATGACTTTCTCTACTTTGTACAATCTATTTTTACAAACACCTATTCTCCATATGCTTCATGTTAATCGAGATATCGAGATGTCAATCTTATTGGTAATTTTCTTGTAGATGCAAGGAAAATATGGTAGCTTTTAAGCGATAGTCAAATATTTTAACGCTGGTTGCTATGTGGCGCATTCCATTCTCTTTGTATGTCCAGGACAAAAAAAATGAATAACGATTTTGAGAAAAAGTATAAGTATTGGAAAATTTAAGGAAATAACAAGCAATATCTCGAAAACGGTTCACTCAACAAAAGAAATGTATATGACATAAGTTGTGTATTTTAACGCGATCTACATTGTTTGTGTAGTAACATTTTGTCTATCTCTTATGGTTTACCAGTTATGCAAAAGTCGTTCACAATGAAGAATACGTTTGGAGATATTCCCAGAAAATTCGAGATATACATTTCATTTCTCATGACATTGTCTTAAACATATGATATTTTCATCAAAATCGTTAGAGCCATTTTTGAGAAAATTAAAATTTTCGAAAAATGTTCCATGTAAAGGGTAGTCTGGGGTGGGAGGATTCTCTTGAAAACCTTCGTGTCGCATCTCTGGAAGATACTGAACCTAAATACCAAGTTTGGTGCTTATCCGACTGTTCGTTTTTGAGTTATGCTGTTCACAGACACACACACACACAGACACACACACACACACACACAGACACACACACACACACACAGACACACACACGGACATGTTTCCAAAAATGCTTTTTTTGGATTCAGGAGGTCTCAAAACATGTATTTCCGGTGAAATCTCGGTATCGAATTTTTGGGTGGAATGCAATACTTCCCCTACTTACTATACGTAGCAGAGAAAGTAAAAACGTGGATCTCGTTAAAACACACAATTTTTATCATCTGCATTTTTTTCCGAGTGAACCATTTCCGAAATATTCCGTGTTATTTGTTTGAATTTTACAATAATTAAACTTTTTTCCAAATGAGAATTCGTTATTATTTTTATTTTTTAATGTCCTGTACATGCAAAGGTGCTCCACATAGTAACCTGCTCTTAAAAGATTTGACTATTGCTTAAAGCCTTCCATATTCCCCTTGTACCTACAACAAAATTAGCAATACTTTGTGCAAATGGTTATCTCGATTAATATGAAGTAGATGGAGAATAAGCGATTATAAGAACAGTTTGTTTAAGAGTAAATGTGAGTGCAAAACATCAATTTTTACTTTCTCTACTACGTATAGTAATTAGGGGAAGTATTGTATTCCACCCAAAAATTCGATACCGAGATTTCACCGGAAATACATGTTTTGAGACCCCCTGAATCCAAAAAAAGCATTTTTGGAAACACGTCCGTGTGTGTGTCTGTGTGTCTGTCTGTGTGTGTGTCTGTGTGTCTGTGAACAGCATAACTCAGAAACGAACAGTCGGATAAACACCAAACTTTGTATTTAGGTTCAATATTTTCCAGGGATGCGACACGAAGGTTTTCAACAAAATCCCCCCACCCCAGGATACCCTTTACATGGAAGATTTTTCGAAAATTTTAATTTTCTCAAAAATGGCTCTAACGATTTTGATTAAAATATCACAGGTTTAATATATTGTCATGCCAAATAAAACGTATATCTTGAATTTTCTGGGAATGTCTCCAAAAGTGTTCTTCATTGTGAACGACATTTGCATAACCGGTAAACCATTAGAGATAGAGAAAATTTTACTACACAAAAATATAGATCGCGTTAAAATACACAATTTATGTCATATACATTTTTGATGTTGAGTGAACCATTTTCGAGATATTGCTTGTTATTCTCTTACATTTTTCAATACTTATTTTCTTAAATGGGAATTCGTTATTCATTTTTTGTCTTTGATATGCAAAGAGTATTAATCTGTGCCAAAGGGAATGGTGCTGCACCTAGCAACGTGCTATTAAGAGATATGTATGTGCTTAAAGGCTACTGTATTTCCATATTGCCCATGTAAATATATATTCCCCTTACATCTACAAGAAAATTAGCAATAAGATAGAGTCTGCAAATGTTTATCTCGATTAACATGAAGTAGATGGAGAATAAGCGTTTGTAAAAATAGTTTGTACAAGAATAGAGAAAGTCATGTGAGTGTAACACATCAGATTTTTTAATTTAGAGCCTTTAATATTAGTGTGATAGTGTTTCTCTCGTGTGAAAGAAGTTTATTATATACAAAAACCTAAATTTGTAGCTTATATATTTTATAGTGTTAATATAACAAAGACGTATTTATAAAATACAACTACAATTTTTTGCGTGCAGTTCTACTTAGGTTAGGTTGCTTGTAGGGCTAGGCGTTCATTTATTTATATAACACGTATAGGATAAAACATAGCAAAAATAACGTCAAAAGGCCAACCAACAGAAGTATATTTGAATAAGAAAAATGCAGCTAAGAGCCAATGTTTGCTGGATAACAGATCAGAAAGTTGACAGAATATTTTGATATAATAATGTTTAACTTCATTTTTTCAGTTTCATATTTTCTATATTTTTCTAACTTCTAAATGTCCCATACTATCCAATGTTTTGTCAATCTACATGAAATTTTAAACACAGTTTTAAGAGTAACTGCAAATTAGTGTATACCCATTTACATTTGTTGTTTGGACTGAAAAAATATAATCAATTCTTATTTTAAATATACGGAAAATAGCAACTCTTAGATTTCTTTTTCCTTCATTAATATGGTGAAGACACATTGGTACAATTCATTAACAGATGAGAAACTTATGTCCCATACATTAATTTTTAAAATTATATGAAGTTTTTTAAAAATCGATTGCATTTGAGATAGTGTAACGTATGAGTCAGGTTAACTTAAATTATTTTTAAAGTCATTACTTCACATGGTGCAATACAGGACGAATAGAGCTGTGCCATTCAGCACCAGTCATTTACTTTGGTTTCATGTGGGTAGTTGATGCGAACTGAGCTAGTATTTTTAACACTTAAATGATTTCAGTCTAATTATATAATATATAAATTCAATAACAGCCCGCCTTAAACCAATTTGTGTATGTAACAATATATAAAAGGTGTACATTACAGTCATTGTATATGTTTATGTTATTGTATACCTGTTCAATAATGTTATGTGAATATATTACTTAATTTAATAATGTAGGAGCTGTGAGAATAATAGGTTAAAACTTACTAACAATGAGTTAACAATGAGGTAACCTTGAGGCAATAATAAGTAAGGATGTTTAATAATGCTACTGGAGCAACAATAATGTACATTTTGAGACAGTTTATAAAATAACCAATCAACAAACAAAAAAAGCTTAAGTTAAATAAAAGTATTCTATTGGATTAGGAATAGCCAATCAGAGACTTGAAATACAGAAATTTACAAATTTAGGCGGTAGAAATCAAGACAGTTTCTTGAAGATAGCGCTCCTAATAGGACGCGTTGCTTGTAGACAGTGTTCCTAACCGGACGCGAGATGTGTCCTCGAGAAATTTAATACGTATTCAGTGTAGGACGAAAAATAGTTTACGTGTTAAAAAGTGCAAATAATTATTTAAAAAAATCTCACAGCTCTCTATATCAGTGAAGTGTTATTTAAATCGTGTCAAGCATTAATAAAAGGAGTGAAGTAAAATTATAATCTGTGTAAGCCTACATTCTTCAGTCGCACTACTCCCTGCAAAGAAATTCATGTCTCTAACAATAATACTGACGCAGCCGAGGCAAACATAAATATATAATATTTAAAGAAACAATAAAAAATTACAAAGTCAATATTTTTTAAACATATCGGGTGACGGCTACCGGAAACCTTTTTTACCATACGTGCGGTTGCAACTACTTCAATTTCGGCTCCCCAACAGTCGAAATACGATACAACACCACCATAACATAACCTTACTTCAGAACTAAGAGAGCAAAACCTTTCTCTCCATGTTTGGTCGTGTCCTGTGTGGAGGTGAATACCTATAGTATAAAAAGCCCTCCATAAATCAATGGGCAGGGCAGTCTTGATAGAAGCACTGTCGAGGGTATGCCAGAGGCGCTACCCAAAGAATGGGCTACCCAGGACATCACACACACCCAAACATGGCATTCGACTTTACATCTGCTCAATGCGGTATTCTGCCACTAAGTATTCGTAGTCTCAGGAAACAGGTTGGCTTGCTTGCATACGGTTATGTTCCATATTTCCATTTATTGTCATTAAAGCTATACACTTTTATAAGTTATGTCATGATAACATGAGTGCTCACCCGAATCTAACTACTTTCAAAAGTCAAGTCCTCAACCCCTGTCAAATTAAGGGCGTGATAATATGAAATAATCAGTTCTGCAGGAAGTAGTGGAGCTAAAAATCTGAAATTTGTTTGTTTGGTTTCTTTTATTCTTGACCATAGCAAATATATTATATAAATTTGAAATAAATCCAGTAATAAAATTTAGATTTTTATATTTTCACAGATGTGTCCGTCCCCTTAATACGCTCGTTAACATTCTTTTCACAATTTTCCGACATGTGTAAAACTGTACTTAAATATCTAAATTGTTCAAAATATTAAATACTTCCTACTCCTATATCCAAATCACATTCTTCTCCCCTATCACAAGGTATTCTGTTTTGTTTAAGTTTATCTTGAGGCCAACTATTTCGTAAGCCTCCACCAGCTTCCTTATTAAATATTCAGCAGCATCTCTATCTTGAGCAATTACTATTTGATTATCTGCAATAAGTAAGGAAATATTATCCGTCCTTCTATAATTACTTCCATCCCTTGAAATGAAATATTCCAATCTTTAAATATCAATTCCAAACATACTTTAAAAAGCTTTGGATATATCCTGCATCCTTGTTTCAAGCCCTTGGCCATAAAATAACTTAGGACCAAGGGTTAGCTTAGCTCTAAAATAATAATAATGATGTTATATTTATTGCAAGCCTATATACAACTAAAGCGAAGTCAACAGACGTGTGCTGCGATGATGTAGAAATTTTGATGTTTTGTTTGATCGCTTTGCATAACTGGAACATTCAGACGAACATTAAAAGGCAAGGCCAGTCACGATAATTAAACTGTATAAATCTATGGCAATACCTACTGCCCCATACGGATCCGAAACATGAACCAGTACAAATCAACATTTGCCATACTTACAAGCAGCAGAAATGAGATTCCTGAGATCTCTGGCGAATATACAAAACTAAGCAGAAAAACGACGGAAATGTAACCCTTCGGGAAGGACTAAAACAAAATAATTAAATAATATAACGACATAAAGAAAATTAGAAGTCGTACTTGGATAGAATGTCATACAACAGGATACCCAAGGCAGTATTAAATTACACCCACAAGAAAAAAGGAAACCTGGTAGACCAAAGAAAAGATGGTATCAGCAATCTGGACCCGGAACGGGTTGAAGCCCAAAACGTGAAGTAGAAGACGAAAAATCTGATGTGTTACACTCATATGACTTTCTCTACTCTTGTACAAACTATTTTTACAAACGCTTATTCTCCATATGCTTCATGTTGATCGAGATGTCAATCTTATTGGTAATTTTCTTGTACATGCAAGGGGAATATGGTAGGTTTTAAGCGATAGTCAAATATTTTAACGCTGGTTGCTATGTGGCGCATTCAATTCTCTTTGCATGTCCAGGACATAAAAAATCTGATGTGTTACACTCACATGACTTTCTCTACTCTTGTACAAACTATTGTTACAAACGCTTATTCTCCATATGCTTCATGTTAATCGAGATATCGAGATGTCAATCTTATTGGTAATTTTCATGTAGATGCAAGGGGAATATGCTAGGTTTAAAGCGATAGTCAAATATTTTAACTCTGGTTGCTATGTGGCGCATTCCATTCTCTTTACATGTCCAGGACATAAAAAAACGAATAACGAATTTGAGAAAAAGTATAAGTATTGGAAAATTTAAGGGAATAACAAGCAATATCTAGAAAACGGTTCACTCAACAAAAGAAATGTGTATGATATAAATTGTGTATTTTAACGCGATCCACATTTTTTGTGTAACATTTTGTCTATCTCTTATGGTTTACCAGTTATGCAAAAGTCGTTCACAATGAAGAATACTTTTAGTGACATTCCCAGAAAATACGAGATATACATTTCATTTCTCATGACAATATCTTAAACATATAATATTTTAATCAAAATCGTTAGAGCCATTTTAGAGAAAATTAAAATTTTCGAAAACTGTTCCATGTAAAGGGTAGTCTGGGGTGGGGGGATTTTCTTGAAAACCTTCGTGTCGCATCTCTGGAAGATACTGAACCTAAATACCAAGTTTGGTGTTTATACGACTGTTCGTTTCTGAGTTATGCTGTTCACAGACACACAGACACACAGACAGACACACACACGGACATGTTTCCAAAAATGCTTTTTTTGGATTCAGTGAGTCTCAAAACATGTATTTCCGGTGAAATCTCGGTAGTAGGGGGGAAATGGGGTTTCTGGCGCAGTTAATTTATGCATGGCTATTCATATGCAAATGAGCTCCCCCACCTCTTCTCCCCCCACCTCCTCTCCCCCCACCCCCTGCTACTTGGCATGGGGTTTCTGGCGCAGTTAATTTATGCATGGCTATTCATATGCAAATGAGCTCCCCCACCTCCTCCCTCCCCCACCTCCACCCCCCGCTGTGCCTTGGTAGTTTTAGTTGCAGCTGCGGTCGTAAATCATGTTGAGTACAATGGAGGCTTGACAGTTAAGCAATTAAGGCTGTCAATCAACTGTCAAAACGAACAAAGGGGTATTAAATTTAAGGTTCTGTAACAAAGGCGAGATGTTTTTCCTACCCATTCCACATCCGGCCACTTCTGCACCTGGTCAGTTACCCACTCCACTCCTATTGTTCTCGAACACGTGGCATACTCGTTCCACTAGCTTTTAACAAAAGAACAATGCTTAACCTTCAGCTGTCAAAATGAACAAAGCCCATGATGAATTAGGGTTGTAACAAAGCCTGACCCTTTCCATTGTGTAAGAGATTCTATTGTGTGTGCCTTTCTATTGTCCGATGCAAGCATTCTTTAGAAAGACCACCTGCAGCGTTCCCATCCCAATAACAAAGCCTGACCCTTTCCATTGTGTAAGAGATTCTATTGTCCTTGGCAAGGCTAGTTTAGAAAGACACCTGCAGCGTTCCCATTGTTTGGCCACCTGCTAGTTTAACAAAAGAATTCGAGGGTTGCTTTATACTCGTCCTGTCCTTGTTTGTGTGAAAGAGAGAGAAACTTGTTTACCAACTCTGCGTGACGTCATACTTTAGAAAGACACCTGCTCCATAACAAAGCCTGACCCTTTCCATTGTGTAAGAGATTCTATTGTGTGTGCCTTTCTATTGTTCTTGGCAAGGCTAGTTTAGAAAGACACCTGCAGCGTTCCCATTGTTTGGCCACCTGCTAGTTTAACAAAAGAATTCGAGGGTTGCTTTATACTCGTCCTGTCCTTGTTTGTGTGAAAGAGAGAGAAACTTGTTTACCAGCTCTGCGTGACGTCATAGTCGGCCATCATGATTTTGCCTGAGGGAGTTCTCTCCGATGTTTTACGACCTCCTACGAATATACCCGAGCATAGTTAACAAGCATTCTGTTTCAGCCAACGACTCCGAAAAGCATCTAATATACATTTCATTACGTGCATTAAACCTCTGAGTGATATCCATAGATCGGTGTTCGATTCTTACTGTAATCAAAAGTTTATTGCTAATGAGAAATTAATGATTGATATTATTATATCATTACCTTAATTAATAAAAAAGGCGTTCAGAGGACCCTAGTTCGAATCTTACCCTGCAAACTCTAATGTGTAACATCTAGTAAATTACGGATGCGTGCTCTAAAAATATATTAAACACATGCGTATACTTAGGTATCCAAGTTGATATTTTCTTAGGGTAAAACATTATTATATCATTACCCTGATTAAAGCCCGTTCAGAGGTTTCTAGTTCGAGTCTTACACTGCAAGCTCTATGCCTACTAACTATTAAATTACGGAAGCGTGCACGATAAGATTAAAATGTATTTAACAAATATAATTTAATTTTATACATTACGCTGTTTTAATGAAAGCTATTCTTAGGAACCCAGAAGCCCATAGTTCGAACCTTACCCAGCGAAACGCCATAATAAATACTAAATTATTGAAGAGTGAACGGTCAGATTAAAATGTGTTTAACAAATATAATTTAATATACACGACATTACAATGTTTAACGATCTGTATTCTTAGGAACCAGAGGTCCATAGTTCGAATCCTGCCCTGCGAAACGCTATAATAACTATTAAACTATGCACGGGCATATTAAAAATGTATTTATCAAATATAATTATTTATATTAAACCCCTGCGTATACTTAGATATTCCGATGCCTAGACACGATTCTTTATTTTCTTTCTCCACAACTTGTACACATCCAGGCGCTCCCATATACACGAGCACATGTGCATACATCAACAGGCATACACAGGTGCATGCATGCACACACATGCACATACATGTAACGCAACAATTATCTCTTTCAAACAGAGATATCAAAAACCTTTACGTGCATTGCCTCTCTATAATAAAAGTTTTCATTTCCCTCACTGAATCATTTATTCTCTTGCATAAAAAAACACATTCATCTCCCCCCTCCCTATAGATCGCTTCCCCCACCGATCCTCTCTGCAAGTCATTACATGTGATAGAAGAACCGGTTTTTCTAGCCGCTATATATAAGCAGCCCTTCTCGCACTGTTCTGAATATTATTCGAGGAGTAATCGAGTCGATAATACAATGGACGATTTTTGGAGTGAATGCGGAGAAGAATCATACCATTATACATATTATCATAAAGAGTCGTGTAATGGCATCATGCATTCTATAGTATGTAACATGCCTTCCTATCATGACCAGATGACTTCTCGAGGCATATGCACAGACAACTGCCCTGTCTACAAAAGAAGCATCATGTAAGTATCGTTTTTATTATTGAATGCAAGCTCTAAAAAGAATGCAATTGTTCTCTAAAGAAGAGTGAAAAATTAAAATGGTTCATTCTATTGTACCTTCTTTCTTTCCAGAGAAACTGATACCGAAAGTGAGGGCGAGATGCTCAACCTCATTTCAAATCACGGCTCTCTGTGGCATTCAGAGTACTGCAATGGGTATACTCACTCTGTACTGTGTGCAAAACCAGAGGTGCACGACAAGATGACGTCATACTTTCCATGCAATGAGAGCTGCAGTGTATTCCTCTTCAGACAGAGAAATTTAAAGTGAGTACCTCTTTAAATATGTATCATTATTGTACATTGCTATTGTCATATACGTAACTTCAGAGAACATCAATGTAAACATTAATTGTATGCGATACTAACATACATTACATGCTACTATAGTACAAGAGCAGTTGTATACGACTAACACTGGAAATGATAATGACTTTTGCAGAATTCAAATGACGACACCAGCGCCTAAAACCGAGGTAGATTCCGATGATAAAGAACCAGAAGATATAGTGGAATATCCCATTGCACAGCAGTATGCTAAACACGTAGATGAGGAACAGGATTCCAATTCACAGCAGGCGGGGGATCTAACACAGACGACCTCCGAGTCTCCCCTTGGAAAGCCTGTAGAACTCGGGAAAATATTGACGTGAGTATTTTCACATATATAAAAATCATTGTTTCATTTTAAGTGTACACTAACAGAAATTTAATTCTTTTCAGGTTACCTTAACTTCACCCAAGCACTTTTCTAAGACCTTCATTGTGTAATGTTTCAGGCGGTGCAATAAGGGGAAGAAGAAGAAGAAGAGGAACAGCTTTGCAGACCTGCAAAGGAGGCTGACGCTATTGGAGGATAGAATAAGCAACATCGAGACGCCCAAGAAACATGCCGGTAAGAAGCGTGTGCCGAGACGTCTACATCTCGAAAAGGCGCAGCATTAACATAGCATTCTTCTATGATCTTCCAGTGCTTTTAGTGCAAAACACAGACAAATTTGTATACATGACAATTCAAGACTGGGTGATAATTCGCGAGAGTCTTCCTACATTCAGTGCATTCCTCCAAACGAGAAAGTATCCGCGGGTGGAATATTGTGGAAATATTCTTTTTTCTTATAATATTGTTGCTTATATACAAGAGACAGAAATAAAATTTTTGAACACTAATTTAAATGATTGTGAAATATTTTTAAATAGAGATGAAATTTGCAGGCTAAAAAGACTTGTACCGTTTATAGACTACCATTTAGGTAACATAACTGATGCAAATGTAATGCAATATTTTGGAACGAGGAGTTGGAGGAAGAAAGTGATGGAAATGCAGGATAAATAATAACAATAAAAAGATTGAAAGTATGTTTTTACATAGTGTTTTTATTCATTAATAATCCTTACATTGCTAATGAAAAAACAAATCCTTACAATGATTAGTTTAAAATAAAAGCTGCATCACATGAGTCAGAGGTTTGTATGTAAATACTTTATCGTGAATTATCAAACAATACAAAGTGGTCTGTGCAGGAATATTTGCACTAGCTTGAATTTCTATTCTAATGTTAACAGCACCATTTACAACTTCCTCTGGTTGATGTGAGCAATCTATAACAAATATAGGAGCAAATTTAAGAAAATCTTTTCTCTTCAATAAAGGATAGTTCTCTTTTTCATAATAAGAGTTTTGAAACTTTGAGTACATGTCATACAAAGATGCAAATCTAGAGTTTCCAAAATCCAAATTCATGTCATGATAGGGATAACATTCGCTATTAAGATAAATTCTCAAATTAGTTATGTTACAATGATCAAAACGAGAACCGTCTTTAGATGCATTACTCGATCTTAAAGTTTGAGCACCCAAAATGACAAATCTCGGCTTCTCCATTTTTGATGTGGTGGCGACATTCCAAGTGAATGATTTAGTTTGCGGCACAGCAGGTTGAGTATGCAGATCCATGTTCCTAAATGGGAGATACAGCGCCTTGTCCGACTTGACAATCTTGAGAATTTCAACCTTTTCAGCATCAGAAAGTCGTATCACTGGCATTCTCCACTCGATTCGTGCAAGTTTAACGTTTGCATTCTCTTCACCCTCAGACGCTATAATACAGTTTTTAGAGTCCTTGGATCGAATCAGCACCAACTCAAACTTGCTATTGAGTATGAGTTCCTTGTGGTCGTCAGCAAATCCCAGTAGCATCGAAAGCGGTACTATGGCGTTGAAGGCTCCATTTGCTGCATTCACAATGTCCATGTCTTCTCCAGGATAGCACCATCCAGCATTCAGCAAGCGATCAGACTCCATTGGATTGAGAGCAGCATAGTTGCGTAAAGTTGAGGCGATCCCGGGGTTCCTGGTTCGATCAATAGTTGAGCCGTTCATATCCAGTCGAATCTCCTCAAACATGAATGCAATAGCGTTATTGGTAAGCTTTGCAGTAGTAGCTGTTCCATTAGGTTTAGTAATACTCCCCTCGATGTATAGATAACTTCGATTAGGTAAAGTATATAAATCCTCAGCTTGACAAGGGATTCTAATTTCATCATTAGCGTCCAGAGCCGATGTATTATACGGTAAAAACACATGTTCCTCTTCTTTAGTGATCTTGTCATCGAATGTCGGTGCGCTGGTAACATTGAAGATGTCCATGATTATAGAAGTCTAAAGCCCAATACCTGGAGGAAGTGTCGATTGCGTGATGTTAACCCTCCGGGTGTCAAGGGTAGAGTATGATGTGTGCGTCGAATCACTCCCTTATTATATCCTCGACGTCGTTGACTTCTTCTAAAATCTATTGGCATTGCAACGGATGTGAAGCCTTATGCTTATATCCTCGTTTCTAAAGTCAATGATATTACCACTTTGGTCCACTACACGAAGACTAATTTGCTCTATAGCATTGGTGTTTATGATTGGAAGGTAAATTTGATTTGACGGCTCTTGAGAAATATGATATCCAGGCGGAACAGAAGGAAAAAACTCGTAGATCGAGTGGCCGCTTTTACCGTCGATGAAAGAGCCTGTTACAATACTGCACTCGATTCGAATGATGCTCACCTTAAATATATTCACCAGGTAATCAGATTCAGACAGCTGATTAGCTGGAATAACTTTACCTCTGAAGCCCAGTAGCGAGCCTATAGAACGATCACCGGAAAAATCAATAGTGAAAGGGCACTTAATTTCAGCCTTCATTGTGTTATTATTAGGTCTAATAAAGAAGACATTCTCATCTACACCTCGCTTATCTCTGATGTATTCATTAATATCAGAAATCTCATAAGTTCCATCAGGTATATCAATGATCTTAATTTCATCATTGTGCATGTAATGAAATTGATTATTACTCCAATCAACATTAGGAATTGAATAGAAGGTTTCAAAATTCAGTAGAGCAATCTCATAATGATACTTTGGATCTAACTGAAGAGGAGGATTCAGGTATGTAGTAAGCACAGACTCGTTGCCACTGACTGCAATAGTGTAACTCATTGCGATAGAAATTGCAAGCACAAGTGCCCACAGATGACTGAGCTGAAACTCTGAAACCTCTTAGTGTTATACAGTACCTTAACATCTCTGAGGTACCTTTCTATCTCTTTTGGAGGCTTCAAGTTTCCAAAGCTATCGAAATAAAATGACACGTTGCCATCCTTCTTTATAGCAACCCAATGAGTGCCTTCATTCTCTGAAGTATCGAGATTAACAATAATTCTCTCTCTGTAACGAGGTCTTGAGGGTAGCTGATCGATCATATATACACCCCTAAAATGAGGAATCTTTAAACGTCGGGCATACAAGTCGAGGTCTATGTTACTTAATGCTTTTTCCGGGACAAGTATAGTCCTCTGCCGGAGTTTTTTGAATTTCCTTTCTTGCTCGGCCTCCTCTTCCTTTCGGTGTTCCTCGCCTTATTCTTCTTCTTCTTCACTCGTAGGCCTTTCCCTCTTGCTTCAATTTCTTTGTTATGCCTCATCATTTCAGCAAGTTGTTTATCCGCAGCCTTTTTCTTATTTACAGCAGAGGCTATTTGTGCAGCGCCTCCAGCGGCGGCTCCTAGTGCTGCAATAATTGGTATGAGTGGTAGAAATCCTCCTCGTTTCTTCTTCCTGGATCCAGCACCAACAGCTACCTTACCCTTCATGATGGTTGTTACTAGTCGGGCTGCCAACCTTTCACCTAATGTAGCATCAGATGATTGCACTCTTTTCCAGGCCTTTACAGCCAAGATTTTGTCGGCAACGTTCCTCGAAGCAGAGTCCTTATGCTGTGCGTAGGCTATGTCGTGAAGCTTACACGCTTCGTCTAAAGGATTTATTCCGGGGTCTCCTCTCTTTAGTCTTTTTTCTAGCTTTGTCCCAGGTCCACAGTATCTGTAACCAGGCAAATGTGCTTCAAATGGCAGCAGGTTAATGAGAGAGTTAATTAAACCGGAACCTCTTGAGACCTTAACCCCCTTGGCGCTCATGGTACACTAATCGATTTTAATGGCACATAGTTCTTTTATACTCTGTCATTGCTTACATTTATTAACATATATACATTAAGGATGATTTATTTTATTTTAGTTGCTACGATGGAGCTGGTGAAGCAAGATTGCTCGCTGCCTATCCAGGTGCTAGACTTTGAAAGTGACTTTAGACGCGATCGTCACGGGAAGCTGTTTCCAGGCAATGTTAGAGCGCTAATTCTAGGTAGCTCCAGTGCTGGAAAAACAAATGTATTACTCAATATGATACTCCACGAGAATGGACTACGCTTTGAAAATGTGTACATTTATTCAAAGTCGCTATACCAGCCAAAGTATCAATATCTTGTTAAGCTGCTTGAAAACATTGAGGGTATAGGCGTGTATACTCACGAAGACGGTGAAAGCGTCTTGCACCCATCAGAAATTAAAGAAAATTCAATCTTTATATTTGATGACGTCATCACTGAAAAGCAAGACAAGATTGCATCCTTTTACAGCATGGGCAGACATCGAAATGTAGATTCAATATATCTAGCACAATCCTATGCCAAAGTCCCAAAGCATTTAATTAGAGATAATGCGAACATGATTATACTCTTTAGGCAAGATAATTTAAACTTGAAACATGTATATGAAGATTACGTAAACACAGATATGACGTATACTGAATTTAAAGATTTGTGCAAAGGTGTTTGGGAGAGCTCTACAGAAGGAAGACCTTTTATGGTAATAGTTCCCGAATTTCCGATGAATGACGGTCGATATAGGTGCGGATTCGATGTATATATTAAAGTTGTTAATAAAGAAATTGCTCATTCATAGTTCATCATGAGTATTGACAGGTTTGGATCACAGAGGGCTGCTCCAGTGAAAAGATCGCTACATCAATTTATCATAAACAGAGATGGAAAAGGAAATTACCAATTCAGGAACAAGAGACTGTGCATTGTTCAGGATCCTGAGGAGGACGACGACGCAAGCACTAAACGCTACGTGGATACGCTTACGTCTTCTACTGAAAATCGAATGCAGGAGTTCACGGAAAAACGACATATCAGCGCATGGGCGAACTTCAAACTACGCTTAGGGATCACATCCAGAAGTCGCTAGACGTGCAACATGATGCTCTAATGGAATATCTGAATAAAAATACCCTTAAACGCGACGATGGAAACAACATTATCCTGGATTCTATAAGATTGAAGATAATGCTACCACCTCAAGAGGACTATGACGTGCCAAATAAGAAGCATGTATTAGAATATATAAGTGCAAGAACACCACCGCTCGATTCAAGCGGTAACGTTTCATTCCAAAAAAGAAGGCTAATTGAAGTAGCAGATCCTGTCGATGACAGTGATGGAGCAACAAAAAAGTTTGTTAAAGTTCACGTGGGAAGGGAACAAAATGAAATGCGCCAAGATTTAAACAACAGACTTGGTGCAATAAGTACCACTGTTACAGAAACAGTGGGAAAACACATGGAAACTATGGCGAACCGCCAGAAATCAATGGATGGGCATCTGACATCTGCAATGGATAATATCAATACCCTTAAAACACAAATGAAAGTCGTAAATTCATTAGTAGAGCAAATGAGAGGGGAACATGTAATTACACTGCAATCGTTGCCTTTCAGAGGGAAATCACAGAGGTACATGTTAACAACAGGTCTTGAATATTACAAATCAAGCGTAAACGGCGAGATTGTTTCTTGCTATATGACGTCACCAACAGCTCCTACTGTAAGACCTGATACAATAATTGAAATAAATAACAAGTCTCTGAGAGCTCTACCTGCACCAATTGCAAATGGTGATAAACTAGCCTTCACTGCTCCTGCAAATCGTGTAAGGGACGGCCATTTTCTAAATATCGAGCTGAAAATCTCTTATAAACTGAAGTCTGCTAAATAAATAGGGTATATATTAAGGTGAAAGTCTAATTTCAGTGTCATTTCAAGATGGACAGCGAGTGCATACGACTTAAAGAATCTGTAGCTATGCACACGAAGGCTATAAGAGAAAAGTTACGTTCTCTTAAAGGTCAGCAGTTTGAAACCCAGAGAGTGATGAGTGAAGCTCTTCAACCAGTGACAGATCCGCTTCAAGATATACTTGAAATACAGAAAAAGAATACTACAAGCAAGGAGGAATCACCGAAAGACATGAAAGATGAGAAACTCTACAACTACCTTAATAAATTTCGAAAGAAGGACAAAAATGAAATAGATTCATCATATGGAGTACGATATGAGGATGGCAGCTACATGCTAGGCAACAAGATTATTGATTTCATCAATAATAAAGTTCGAATAGGGGACGAAACGTATGAAACCACGCCTGGATTGAAGGAACTCATCTTCAAGAGAATACCTGAAATGCATGCATACACCGAGGATGACCTTGAAACATACAGTAAAATACTTAAAGCAACACATGTTCATCGAAGAAACTTCAGCAAGCGCGGGCCGCTGAGATCGGGTAATTCCTACAAGTATAAAAGCGTTATACGTCCTCTAGTAACGAAACACAAGGGATTAGGACTACAGTGGAAAGAACATCGCCCTAATACGAGGCAAGACTACATCTACTGGACCGACCCTAATGATCTGGTGGATCGCCTTAGGCTACTTGTGGCATCCAGAGACGCCGGCAATAACAATCATAATCAAGAAATTGAAGAGATTATTCAAGAACTAAAAGCGGCAAAGGTTATAGCATGACATCAGTGAAGCAACATATAGCAAGCGAGCTCCATGCTCCAGCCCGGAGAAACTTCATGCGTCGAAAGATTATCAGCAAGGGGCTCCACGACTTGGTGCAGATCGACTTGGTGGAGATGATACCGCATGCAAAAATCAATAAGAATTTCAAGTACAACATCATTGCAATCAACTTCTACTCTAAAATGGCATATGCGAGACCTCTAATGGACAAGACAGGACTTCAAGTTGCAAAGGCTATGGAAGATATACTGCAAGAAATGATAACCCCACCCAAGAACATACAGAGTGATAATGGAAAAGAATTTTATAATAAACATTTTAAAAATTTAATGGCAAAATATAACATCAATCACTACAGTACCTATACCCATGTGAAGGCAGCTGCTGTTGAACGATTAATAAGAACTTTAAAAAATATGATGTATCGCGAATTTCTAGCCAATGGATCATACAAGTGGCTAGACCTTTTACCTCAGATCATTGCAAGATATAACAACACTTACCACTCCACTATTCGAATGAAGCCTATAGAGGTGAAGAACAATGATCTTCTTCTGACTGTTTACAACTACACTCAAGATCGAAAAGAGAAGAGAGGGACAAGAAAGTTTAGTGTTGGTGATTATGTGAGGATATCAAAGGACAAGGGGCATTTTGAAAAGGGCTTTGAAGCTAATTGGAGTGTTGAAATATTTCAAGTTGTTCATGTGAATCACACCAATCCCGTTACATACATGCTAAAAGGTAATGATGGTGACGAGATAAAGGGGTCCTTTTATGGTCATGAACTGCGACCTACACTGTACCCTAATACATTTCTGGTAGAGAAAGTATTACGCAGACAGGGAAATAGGATTCTTGTAAAGTGGTATGGATTCCCTAATACTCAATGGATTGACAGAAAGGATTTATTGTAGAAAAATAATAATGAAAATAAAGAGGCTTTCATTCCACAATAATGTGTGTTTTTTTATTTTACTGTATATATATATTGTGTTACATAAGAAAATCATTATTTAAAAACATTTGGTGTTTACAGGGTTTACATGATTAAAAATCAATAAGTTGTTTTAAGTAAAAAAAAAAATCATAAACAAAAAAATTACATATATATATACAACATTATTATTTGCATTTTTTAGGTCAATCTTTATATATACACACACTCACACACACACACACACAATATATACATGATAAAACACTCGCTCACTAGACTGCATTTTACATACATTTTATAAAACTAAAAATCAATAAATTAATAAATAGAAGAGCTAAACATTTACATTATCCATGTACATATATAAATACACACATACACAACCACTCACGCATACACCTATACACACGCATACACACAAACACATAAAAGCAATTTGTTTAAAAACTTCACAACTAAAAATTTACACAACTAAAAATTTACATATATACATCTAAGGGTCAGTCATACTCAGACAATAGTGACCCCAGGCAATTGTCTGGTCTGAACCTTCAATCAGTTTTCTCTTATCGTCTCTACCACAGAGAGCGACCTTATTCATTTCTATGGTCGAGACTTTATGTTTGAAACTTCGAAATGTTGTTGTTTTTGTTAAAACGTTTTTTCTAATATCATTTAGACAGCCGAAATAGTGCTCAAAATTTATGTTACGCATGCCGGTCTTGTTGATGCCCTTTGCTTTCATCATAGTTTGGTCCTTGTATCTGTAAGCATATAACTTGGACCTTAGCCCAACATATTCTATCATAGGGATTCCTGCAAGCTCATCCTTGAACAGGCCGATGACTTTCTTGTTTTGCGGTGTAATTCCATAGCTGTTTTGTGTTTCGTAATTTGATGTGTCAAAATGCTCTTGATTTTCCTTAATAAATTTGTATATGTCGCTTGAGGTTTCCAGAATAAATGAATCCGTATCCATGTAATTTAAAATTAAATCTTCTAGGCCTGGCTTCAATATATTGTAATAAAAACTGTACATAATATGTTTGGATATATCAAGGATGGCTTGCCCTATGTAGATGGGTTTGTTCATGTAAATTTCCTCTCTGGCAAGTTCTATCCCTACAAGATTTTCCGCAAATAAAATGCTCCGAACGTAAGTTGGTCGCGCTGTCAATTTCTTGCATTGCTTCCAACTTGTAACGATACGGAAGTCATTGTATTTGCGCACATTCTCAATAAATTTGCCATATACAGAGTTGTTCATTTTCTTCCATAAATTCTGACCGAATTTGGAAGTTTCCCTTGCACGTCTCTCGGTATTTATATTGATGTAGGTTTTCAGCCATTCTGACTGATCATATGCAACCACTCTATGGATCTTCTTTAACTTCATGCCCAAGTCAATTCACTGCTGGAGGTTTCTATAGTGCAAGGTATATTTCTCTTTGTTCTCTAGTGTTGCCAGCAGTTTCTTGTATTGGCCTCCAGGTGGTATCTCACTTTTCGGGCAGAGAGGAAGGTTATTGTGCTCATCATGTAGGTGCTCAGGGTACTCGAGGTCGACTTCCAAAACGTATCCAGTTGGGGAATCAGGAGCAACAGCAAAGAAGTTTATGTTTAAAATTTCTTCTGGCAGAAGCCATCTGAGGTTCTTGTGTGGCATATGGCTCGCCATTGAAGCTCCATATAAATTGTTTATGTCGAGATATGCCAAATATAAGTCTTTTTGTGTCTGTTTATGTCCAGGAAGGTACTTGTTGTTTGCTTTAGCATGCCTCTTTGACACTGTGCACATTCCGCCCCTGATTCCTCCCTCAAAGAATTTTATCATTTCCTCATCATGGATGAGGTCAAGCTTGACCTGAGTCACCTTGAGCATTGCATCAAATGCAAGTCCTGGTAGGGTATAGTACCAGCAGGGGTCCAAGTTATATACCTCCAGAGAAAGGTCCCTAAACTTCTCGAATGCATCGGCCAACAAGAGCGTATCCGTTTTCAAATAGAGGTCGCTGTATTCGCCTAGATTGCTGATGTTGAAGGTGTTCCAGACTTTGACAGCATGGTTGTATTCCTCTTGTGTTATATTGTCAAAATTTTCAATTGAAGGGAGTGCTGTTTCCTCTAGTTTTGAAGGAGAGTCGACGTAACTGTAAGGGAATATTCCCTTAGATCTCACTAACTGCTGATGTTCAGGATCGGGATACTCAGAGTTTGTGATCTTAAACTCATCACTACTCAGCATGCAGGCTAAACTAGATAGCTTATCGTCCAAGAACTTAAAGCTATCTAGAAACCTGAAAAAGATAGTCCTGTACTTTTTGCTGAATGATATATATCGCTCAGAGGAGCTTGAGATACACGAAATGGGGTGATCATCATATGCCAGGTGTTGCATCAGGAAATGGCTGTCATAATTGCTAAGGCAATGAAAAAAGATGGGTATAAAGTTAGGTACCCGTCTATTTAAATTGCATGCATTATGAGCAGCCCCCAGGAATACACCGGTCACATGGCAGTGGTCACGTACCTTCAAATCGTCTACCGCAAACTCCTTCTTGCATATGTGGCAATGACGAGCATTATCGAAGTCAGCCACGTCCTGAGCAGTTAAGGTCATTTCTTCATTGCGGCTATATTGCTCAATAACCATGTCGGCTATTGACCTAAGCTCAATGAAGAACTCCTTGATTGCATCAGGACCTCTGAATAGCTTAAACCTCGACAATGAATCGTCATGGCGACATACGAGCTTAAGCGATATAGAAATAGCCTCATGATGCTGGATAGCCCGAGTCCAGCTCTGATTAGCCGACGGTTCACAGGACTGAACTCGGGCTAACACGCTCTCAATATCGGCATACACAACAAAATTTACAGGACTACCCTTCGAGTATGATGAGAACTCAATCACTTCACCCTGATTAGGCATTTTGAGCACCTGGCACTGCATGCACTTCAATTGATGCTTTTTAAAAGCAGCTTCAGTATTGAAGTGCTTCAGGCAGGGCTCGCATACCCACTGTTTCCCCTTGTGTTTGCTGAACTGTGACCTTGTCAGCCTTGACATATCCTTAATCAGGCAGTAGTGAGATCTTCCATCCTGTTCAACTAGTAGTAGGTTGACAGTTAATTCTTTCCTGCTGCTGGTTTGGTATAGTGGTATAATTGTGCACTCCCTTTCTATTCCAAATACTGAAACTGATATTCCGTTGTTTTGCTGTTCAAAGTCTGGAATCTGGTGTAGGCTTACAGGGAAGTCTATCCCACTGTAGTTGAATGCAGTGAATAACTGTTTTGCAGGGTATTTGCTCGTTCTTTGACCATCGCGCTTTGCGGGATACTTTGCAGCGAGCAAACACCATGCAAAACAGTATTCATCTTCATTTTGTATGTTTATTACAGCTTTCTTGGTTTTGATAGCAGCGGGTAACTCTACGTATCGCGATGCATTCAAGGGATCATAGAAGCTAGTTCCAATAACAAGAGCCCTGACAGCGAACAGAGATTTTGAGCTTGCACCTCCTTCGAAATTCGAGATGTTTTCTAGCATTTCATCGACCATAGAAGTGTATAAGGCATTGAGATTACTTGATTGAAGACCCAGCTTTGTCTTACTATTGAAAAAGATGGTTTCTGCATGCTCTTTTTCAGGAGATTGTATTAGGTAGGTGATCTCTATGGAGGCATTTACTTTAAACCCAGAAGAGCTTCTCCCGAGTACAGAAACCATCTCTCCCAATACAAGATGTCTGCATTCCTGCAGAAATTGACTGGGGTCAGCTATCTCTAAAGAGTTTTCTATGCGGCTATTAAAAAGGCGGCCCTTGAACGCCGATTCAATAACCTTACACTCTAGCTGAGTATGACTAACCTTTAGTTTTTTGGTGCTGTTCCTGTACTCGGTGTCGTCGCTATCGGAGTCAGCAGTGGTGGTTGGGTTGTCGCAATGCATGCGACCGATGCCTGATGGCCCTGCAATTGGTGATGGAGGAGCCATAGAAGATCCTGGGCGGGCGAGGGGGCTAATTGTTTGTCCGTGTTTCTCTTCAGCCTCGTGAGGTCTTTTGGTACCCCGGAGCATTGCATCCTCAGGCTCCGGGCTCATGACCACTATTGAAGGTTCTATAACAATAACAAAGTGGAATTAATTGGAATGTCAGTTGAAATATAAATGCAAGAATATAAGTTTATTAAATCATTGAAGAAAAATCTTAAAGTCACATGTTAATGTCACGATAATTATTTATATAATTGTATATTTTAATAAATAAAGAAATGAGTGAAAAAGTTGATTGAGAATAGTTATGCGTTAACGTTATGATAATTATTATGTAATTGTATTTTAATCAATAAAAATGAGTAAAACATTTTATTGAGAAACGTTATGCGTTAACGTTACGTTAATTATTTATGTAATGATGTTACTAGAATAAATGAAGTTAAAAAACTCACCATTCAATTCACGAAGCATCTGCAGGTACACGGTCCTGTAGGCACAATTTTCGCAAGTGCACACATCGATGGGAATAATCGCCCATGGATCCCCTACAAGCATCGGCGCAACATCCTCGAATCCAGGAGGCGGCGGGGTCAGGTAGTCCTGTGGAAAGATAGGCGAGGGCAGGCTACCAGCATCGTCCATCTCCCCCGCCCCGTCTGAAGTTGTTTCAGGAACTAGAACAAAGAAGCAAAGCGGAATTAGCTTCACATTGAATATTTTGATTGAAAGGTGCTAGTAAATTGAATGCTTCATTCCATTATTGAAGCTCTGAATTGTTCTCTGGTTATACATTGATTAATGATAAAGATAATATTTCTAGAAAAAGTGTAATAATATATCTAAACTCACCGTTCGCTTCGATAAGCATCTTTATTGCAGCAACTTGGTATTCGCAGTTATTGCACATGCAACATTGGTCCGAAGCGCTGCCCATGCCACCATTCACCCCTGTAACGGGAGTGACATCCTCAAAACCAGGTGGCGGCGGGATAATATAATCACCCCCCGATAAGATTGGTGACGGGGGGCTATTAAGCATGTAAGTGCCTTGCAGCGGCACATCTGGTATCAGGTCCCCCGCCAGGGGTGTCGGCATGTTGTACATTGTGCTGTTATTAGCGGGCTCTCTATTGACTTGCATAAATTGGTTAAGTCGAGAGCCCGCTCCTCTGACGAGTTCCGCTCTTGCGACTCCCATTGAGTTTGCAGTATTACCTGTGAAAAAGTTTAAATGTGTAAATTCAATTGTTTTTTTATAACTGATAAAAGATGAATGAGTAGAGAAAGACGCGTAATATGAAATAAATGAGTAGAGGAAATCGTATGAATGTTAATAGAATGCTTTGTGAAAAAGTCGTGCGAAGCTTTTCGGAAAGAAGAACGTGTAGTGAAATCATATGAATGTTAAGAGAAGAACGCGAGGAGAAATCATGTGAATGTCAATAGAGGAATGTATTGAGAAAACCATATGATTGTTTTCAGAAGAAGAAGAACGCTTAGTGAAATCATATGAATGTTAAGAGAAGAACGCGAGGAGAAATTATATGAATGTTTGCAAAAGATGTAGAGAAAATCATATAAATGCTAATAGAGGAATGCTAGGAGAAATAATGTGTATGTTTATGCAAGAAGAACTTGTAGCGAAATCGTATGAATGTCAGACGAATGTTTTGAGAAGATCATGTGAATGTTTATGCATGAAGAACGTGTAACGAAAATCATATGAATGTTAATAGAAGAATGCGAGGAGAAATCATGTGAATGTTTATGCAAGAAGAACGTGTAGCGAAATCGTATGAATGTTAATAGAGGAACACTGATTAGAGACTAAGTATGAATGTTTGTCGCTATCTAAAGAACTATTTTTACACCCTTGATGGAAGCGCTACATTTTTTAACAATTCTGATGTTAATTATTAAAGAAATGAAAAAATTTAGATAAACAATATGGTATTCTGGCAATGATTCGTGTTTCACTTAGTCATGTAAAAAACTCACTCACCTTGCATTATGTAGATGATGATGAATGCAGTCTGGAAGACAATATCACTAAATTCGATGAAGCGAATCAATATACTTTAACTTAAAAGTCGCAGTGGCTTTCTTATGCGCCAGCGCTGGTTTATATAGGGAGCCTAGAGCCCCTCAAGCAATTTCAAGTGCTGGTGTGGCGGGGGGAGGGATGTTACACGTCACGTGATTATTGTATCCAATGACAACATCTCTTTCAGCGCATGCGCGCGCTGGCATGGCGGGGAGACATGTTACACGTCACGTGACATCGTCTCTTGCAGCGCATGCGCAGAGAGAAGTAGCCCTCGGGCAATTCAGGTGACGCCTGGAAGTCGGGGGGGTGGAATGGGGCTGGCGATGCTTGTCTCGTGGGAACTCAAGGCTCTCTCTTTTCCCACAGTCAGTGCACGTAAAGGTTTTTTTGATATCTCTGTTTGAAAGAGATAATTGTTGCGTTACATGTATGTGCATGTGTGTGCATGCATGCACCTGTGTATGCCTGTTGATGTATGCACATGTGCTCGTGTATATGGGAGCGCCTGGATGTGTACAAGTTGTGGAGAAAGAAAATAAAGAATCGTGTCTAGGCATCGGAATATCTAAGTATACGCAGGGGTTTAATATAAATAATTATATTTGATAAATACATTTTTAATATGCCCGTGCATAGTTTAATAGTTATTATAGCGTTTCGCAGGGCAGGATTCGAACTATGGACCTCTGGTTCCTAAGAATACAGATCGTTAAACATTGTAATGTCGTGTATATTAAATTATATTTGTTAAACACATTTTAATCTGACCGTTCACTCTTCAATAATTTAGTATTTATTATGGCGTTTCGCTGGGTAAGGTTCGAACTATGGGCTTCTGGGTTCCTAAGAATAGCTTTCATTAAAACAGCGTAATGTATAAAATTAAATTATATTTGTTAAATACATTTTAATCTTATCGTGCACGCTTCCGTAATTTAATAGTTAGTAGGCATAGAGCTTGCAGTGTAAGACTCGAACTAGAAACCTCTGAACGGGCTTTAATCAGGGTAATGATATAATAATGTTTTACCCTAAGAAAATATCAACTTGGATACCTAAGTATACGCATGTGTTTAATATATTTTTAGAGCACGCATCCGTAATTTACTAGATGTTACACATTAGAGTTTGCAGGGTAAGATTCGAACTAGGGTCCTCTGAACGCCTTTTTTATTAATTAAGGTAATGATATAATAATATCAATCATTAATTTCTCATTAGCAATAAACTTTTGATTACAGTAAGAATCGAACACCGATCTATGGATATCACTCAGAGGTTTAATGCACGTAATGAAATGTATATTAGATGCTTTTCGGAGTCGTTGGCTGAAACAGAATGCTTGTTAACTATGCTCGGGTATATTCGTAGGAGGTCGTAAAACATCGGAGAGAACTCCCTCAGGCAAAATCATGATGGCCGACTATGACGTCACGCAGAGCTGGTAAACAAGTTTCTCTCTCTTTCACACAAACAAGGACAGGACGAGTATAAAGCAACCCTCGAATTCTTTTGTTAAACTAGCAGGTGGCCAAACAATGGGAACGCTGCAGGTGTCTTTCTAAACTAGCCTTGCAAAGGACAATAGAATCTCTTACACAATGGAAAGGGTCAGGCTTTGTTATTGGGATGGGAACGCTGCAGGTGGTCTTTCTAAAGAATGCTTGCATCGGACAATAGAAAGGCACACACAATAGAATCTCTTACACAATGGAAAGGGTCAGACTTTGTTACAACCCTAATTCATCATGGGCTTTGTTCATTTTGACAGCTGAAGGTTAAGCATTGTTCTTTTGTTAAAAGCTAGTGGAACGAGTATGCCACGTGTTCGAGAACAATAGGAGTGGAGTGGGTAACTGACCAGGTGCAGAAGTGGCCGGATGTGGAATGGGTAGGAAAAACATCTCGCCTTTGTTACAGAACCTTAAATTTAATACCCCTTTGTTCGTTTTGACAGTTGATTGACAGCCTTAATTGCTTAACTGTCAAGCCTCCATTGTACTCAACATGATTTACGACCGCAGCTGCAACTAAAACTACCAAGGCACAGCGGGGGGTGGAGGTGGGGGAGGGAGGAGGTGGGGGAGCTCATTTGCATATGAATAGCCATGCATAAATTAACTGCGCCAGAAACCCCATGCCAAGTAGCAGGGGGTGGGGGGAGAGGAGGTGGGGGGAGAAGAGGTGGGGGAGCTCATTTGCATATGAATAGCCATGCATAAATTAACTACGCCAGAAACCCCATTTCCCCCCTACTCTCGGTATCGAATTTTTGGGTGGAATGCAATAGTTCCCCTACTTACTATACGTAGTAGAGAAAGTAAAAATGAATAACGAATTTGAGAAAACGTATAAGTATTGGAAAATTTAAGGGAATAACAAGCAATACCTCGAAAACAGTTCACTCAACAAAAGAAATGTATATGACATAAATTGCGTATTTTAACGGGATCTACATTTTTTGTGTAGTAAACTTTTGTCTGTCTTATGGTTTACCAGTTATGCAAAAGTCGTTCAGAATGAAGAACACTTTTGCAGACATTCCCAGAAAATTCGAGATATACATTTCATTTCTCATGACAATATCTTAAACATATGATATTTTAATCAAAATCATTAGAGCCAGTTTTGAGAAAATTAAAATTTTCGAAAAATGTTCCATGTAAAGGGTAATCTGGGGTGGGGGATTTTCTTGAAAACCTTCGTGTCGCATCTCTGGAAGATACTGAACCTAAATACCAAGTTTGGTGTTTATCGGAATGTTCGTTTCTGAGTTATGCTGTTCACAGACACACACACGGACATGTTTCCAAAAATGCTTTTTTTGGATTCAGGGGGTCTCAAAACATGTATTTCCGGTGAAATCTCGGTATCGAATTTTTGGGTGGAATACAATACTTCCCCTACTTACTATACGTAGAAGAGAAAGTAAAAAGAAGTCGATTTGCTGGTCAATGAAGTAATTATATACTATATCATAACTTTTTAGTAGCAATTCCAATTTTACCCTTTTGTCAGGTTCCAGAATTTCTTCCAGCTCTTGGAATTAAATTTCATCGTTATTCGTACCTGCAGCCATTTTATCGATTATTCAGATCATATAGAAAAGAAATAACGATTCAGTTCAAAGAATGTACAAGGCTGCCAACTCGAGGAATATGTTAATTGGATAACGCATTGCAATAAATTGAAGTATGTTAATTTGAATTGTGAACAATAATACGACGTCGTGAGAAATTAATCATGTAAAAAGACATGCTGAAATGTAAAAGCTAATCAAACAAAGTCCATTTATTAACCCTGTGCAAATACAAAGTGTAATTGCCACGTGATTGTACTAAAGTTCATAACAATGGAGTTGTATAAAAATGTTATTGCGCTAAAGCTATAAAGTACAGCTTTTAATTCGCGTCTCTTGTATTTAAATTTCTAGTTTTAGTTCCAGCTGTCTAACATTAATTATTTATGATACAAGTGTTAAAAGTGGAGTTTTATTTTTACTTTCTCTACTACGAACAGTAAGTAGGGGAAGTATTGCATTCCACCCAAAAATTCGATAGCAAGATTTCACCCTGAAATACATGTTTTGAGACCCCCTGAGTCCAAAAAGAGCATTTTTAGAAACATGTCCGTGTGTGTGTCTGTCTGTGAACAGCATAACTCAGAAACGAACAGTCTGATAAACACCAAACTTGGTATTTAGGTTCAGTATCTTCCTGAGATGCGACTTTTATGGTAATCACAATAAATTTATTCTTCATTCCCCAGAACTTTAGCTCTCTCAATGAAAAAAAATTGTTAAATTCATTCTATTCACCTCCCTTCTTTCTTTGGGTGGTCTCCCTCCCTTTTTTGGTTTTTTCCCAAAATGAATTACTATTCAACTTATGATTCAAAACTTAATAATCCTTACATCAATAGTTTTAATTATATCTTCCCTTCTAACCCTTTATTATTATTATTTACGAATCGTCTATACAACATTAATAATTACAGAAATAATTTGAATTATATCCTATTCAAACAATAGTTTAGGTATAAGAACATTTATTTTTTTATTTATTCTTATATTTGGATTATCAATCTGAAGGTTTTCAAGAAAATCCCCCTACCCCAGATTACCCTTTACATGGAAGATTTTTCGAAAAGTTTAATTTTCTCAAAAATGGCTCTAACGATTTTGATTAAAATATAATGTGTTTAAGATATTTTCATGACAAATAAAATATATATCTTGAATTTTCTGGGAATGTCTCCAAAAGTATTCTCCATTGTGAACGACTTTTGCATAACTGATAAACCATAAGAGATAGATAAAATTTTACTACACAAAAAATGTAGATCGCGTTAAAATACACAATTTATGTCATATACATTTTTTTAATTGAGTGAACCATTTTCAAGATATTGCTTGTTATTCCCTTAAATTTTTCAATATTTTCTAAAATGGGAATTCGTTATTCATTTTTTTTGTCATGGATATGCAAAGAGTCTTAATCTGTGGCAAAGGGAATGGTGCTGCACCTAGCAACCAGCTATTAAGGGATATGTATGTGCTTAAAGGCTACTGTTGTTCTATATTGCCCTTGTAAATATATATTCCCCTTACATCTACAAGAAAATTAGCAATAAGGTAGAGTCTGCAAATGTTTATCTCGATTAACATGAAGCATATGGAGAATAAGCGTTTGTAAAAATAGTTTGTACAAGAGTAGAGCAAGTCATGTGAGTGTAACACATAGACTTTTCAAGTACAAATGTTTGCGGGACGAGGCTAAAAGCCGAGTATAACAGTCCCACGAGCAAAATAAAATTCACATAACATGTGTGCTTTAGACAGCCCTGAGTATCCAGTTGAAAATTGTGAGGAAATGTATACGAAAATTTGCAATTGTAAGTTCTAATCTGTTATTTTTTGGCCTTCATTGTTGTTGTTTTACCTTCATAGCACCAGCTCTGACATCACCATTACTTACACAATCAAAATCAGGCTAAGGATCCGGGACAACATAAGAGTGAAGTGTGGTATATTGTGCATCGAGTAGGGTGGAATAGGTAGTGCATTGAGGTATTGTTTATCTGTGAGGCCGCTTATGAGTAGAGGCATAATACACTTCTCTCTCTCATTTCCAAGTTGCATTTACTAGTGAGGCTGAGGCCTACAAATGTAGTACTGTTTTCATTGTACAACTGTACATTTCCCTGTCGCCTTTCCCCTACTCCCCCTGATCCCTAGCCTTAATTGTCACCAAAACATGTGGCGCCCGCCATCAAGAGCAATCATATTGTGGGCACTAGTATGTTCTCTACTTCATTTTCCACCATCACTACACTGCACTGTTAACAGCAAAAAATAAGGCAACACATCGGCAACTTTGTTTACATCAAAGGTACCTGCTGTGTTTACGGAAATCTATAGTAAGGATGTACATACATTGGCTGCAAACTTGTCCCGCACCCTTAGCCGATCATAATACATTTTTACTTTCTCTACCACGTATAGTAAGTAGGGGAAGTATTGTATTCCACCCAAAAATTCGATACCAAGATTTCACCGGAAATACATGTTTTGAGACCCCCTGAATCCAAAAAAAAGCATTTTTGGAAACATGTCCGTGTGTGTGTCTGTGTGTCTGTCTGTCTGTGAGTCTGTGTGTGTGTGTCTGTCTGTGAACAGCATAACTCAGAAACTAACAGTCGGATAAACACCAAACTTGGTATTTAGGTTCAGTATCTTCCAGAGATGCACATGAAGGTTTTCAAGAAAATCCCCCCACCCCAGATTACCCTTTACATGAACATTTTTCGAAAATTTTAATTTTATCAAAAATGGCTCTAACGATTTTGATTAAAATATCATATGTTTAAGATTATTTTATGACAAATGAAATGTATATATTGAATTTTCTGGGAATGTCTCCAAAAGTATTCTTTATTGTGAACGACTTTTGCATAACTGGTAAACCATAAGAGATAGACAACGTTTTACTGCTCAAAAATGTAGATCGCATTAAAATACACAATTTATGTCATATACATTTTTGTTGTTGAGTGAACCATTTTCGAGATATTGATTGTTATTCCCTTATATTTTCCAATACTTATACTTTTTTCTCAAATTCGTTATTCATTTGTCCTGGAAATGCAAAGAGAATGGAATACTCTAGATAGCAACCAGCTCTTAAAATACTTGACTATCGCTTAAAGCCTAGCAATTCCCCTTGCATCTACAAGAAAATTAGCAATAAGATTAACATCTCGATTAACATTTAGCATCTGGAGAATAAGCGTTTGTAAAAATAGTTTGTACAGGAGTAGAGAAAGTCATGTGAGTGTGACACATCAGATTTTTTACCTTGTACCTTTGAAGAAGTCTGTTGTATGCAATGTCGTGCTGTTTCCTCGACTACTTTGTCAACGGTTATAACATTATCCTCCCTACTGCTTGCAAAATTTCTTCTCGTTGTATTGAATCCATTTCCAAGTCATTCAAATAATCCGCCACTACATTACTGGATACAAGATCTCCCCTAATACACCTACATATAATTTCTATCGCAAGAAACAACAGTGCAATAATGGAGAGTTATAAAAATTGTATTCCACACTGGCTGTTATAATTTTCAATTTCTAGTATGAATGGCTCGTGTTAAAAGCTCTACTTTTAGTAGCTTTCTAGCTTTCCAAAAATTAGAGCATCCTTTACACCTTGAGAAATTTAGATTTTGTTCGTTGTCTTTGGTATCTTTCTGTAAGATCCCAATGGTATAAACGATTTGCCAGTATGTTATCTCCACAGCTCTTTGCGCAGTTGGACAGTTTGTTTTTTACTTTCTCTACCACGTACATAGTATTTGGTATTTAGGTATTTAGGTTCAGTACCTTCCAAAGATACTGCACTTAAGATTTTCCAAAAAATAGCTCAAACGATTTTGATTAAAATACCAAATATAAAAGATATTTACATGACAAATAACATGTACCTATATCTTGAATTTACTGAGAACTCCCTATGAAGTCCACTTCATTCTAAAAGAATTTGGTATTATCTTGTACAACTGGTAAACGTTAAGCGATAAACGAAATGGTACTAAACATAAACTGTAGATCTGTTTAAAACACGCAATTTATTCCAAATATTCTTTTTGTGGTATCGGAAATTTTCTAGATATCCGTCATTAATCGTTCATCATGCAATTTTATGGCCAGCATATAGTGTTCAGTTCTCAAACATTTGACTATCGCATGTGTAATGTAACTATTTCTGTAAAAATTAATCTCGCTTAAAATGAAGTGGATAGAAAAAAAATCTGATGTGTTACACTCACATGACTTTCTCTACTCTTGTACAATCTATGTTTACAAACGCCTATTCTCCAAATGCTTCATGTTAATCGAGATATCGAGATGTTAATCTTATTGGTAATTTTCTTGTAGATGCAAGGGGAATATGGTAGCATTTAAGCGATAGTCAAATATTTTAACGCTGGTTGCTATGTGGCGCATTCCATTCTCCTTGCATATCCAGGACAAAAAAAATGAATAACGAATGTGAGAAAAAGTATAAGTATTGGAAAATTTAAGGAAATAACAAGCAATATCTCGAAAACGGTTCCTCAACAACAAAAATGTATATGACATAACTTGTGTATTTTAACGCGATCTACATTTTTTGTAGTAAAATTTTGTCTATCTCTTATGGTTTACCAGTTATGCAAAAGTCGTTCACAATGAAGAATATTTTTGGAGACATTCCCAGAAAATTCGAGATATACATTTCATTTCTCATGACATTATCTTAAACATATGATATTTTCATCAAAATCGTTAGAGCCATTTTTGAGAAAATTAAAATTTTCTAAAAATGTTCCATGTAAAGGGTAGTCTGGGGTGGGGAGATTTTCTTGAGAACCTTCGTGTCGCATCTCTGGAAGATACTGAACCTAAATACCAAGTTTGATGTTTATCCGACTGTTCGTTTTTGAGTTATGCTGTTCACAGACACACAGACACACACACACACACACACACACAGACACAAACACGGACATGTTTCCAAAAATGCTTTTTTTGTATTCAGGAGGTCTCAAAACATGTATTTCCGGTGAAATCTCGGTATCGAATTTTTGGGTGGAATGCAATACTTCCCCTACTTACTATACGTAGTAGAGAAAGTAATAAACCTTAGAAAAAAATCTGATGTGTTACACTCACATGACTTTCTCTACTCTTGTACAAACTATTTTTATAAACGCTTATTCTCCTTATGCTTCATGTTAATCGAGCTATCGGGATGTCAATCTTATTGCTAATTATCTTGTAGATGCAAGGGGAATATGGTAGGTTTTAAGCGATAGTCAAATGTTTTAACGCTGGTTGCTATGTGGCGCATTCCATTCTCTTTGCCTGTCCAGGACATAAAAAAATGAATAACGAATTTGAGAAAAAGTATAAGTATTGGAAAATTTAAGAGAATAACAAGCAATATCTCGAAAACGGTTCACTCAACAAAAAATATGCATATAACATATACTGTGTATTTTAACGCGATCTACATTTTTTGTGTAGTAATATTTTGTCTATCTCTTATAGTTTACCAGTTATGCAAAAGTCGTTCAGAATGAAGAACACTTTTGGAGACATTCCCAGAAAATTCGAGATATACATTTCATTTGTTATGAAAACATCTTAAACATATGATATTTTAATCAAAATCGTTAGAGCCATTTTTGAGAAAATTAAAATTTTCACAAAATGTCCCATGTAAAGGGTACCCTGGGTTGGGGGGATTTTCTTGAAAACCTTCGTGTCGCATCCCTGGAAGATACTGAACCTAAATACCAAGTTTGGTGTTTATCCGACTGTTCATTTCTGCGTTATGCTGTTCACAGACGCACAGACACACACACACACACACACACAGACACACACACGGACATGTTTCCAAAAATGCTTTTTTTGGATTCAGGGAGTCTCAAAACATGTATTTCCGGTGAAATCTCGGTATCGAATTTTTGGGTGGAATACAATACTTCCCCTACTTACTATACGTAGTAGAGAAAGTAATAAGGTTTTGTGTATAATACGAGGGGCACTATTTATATTTTGAGCCTTGGCAACTCTGAATGTTGGAGGTGCCATCTAACGTTTCCAATGGAAAGTTTGACATTTTTGACCTTAATCTTCTTCAAACATTTTGTCAATGGAGTGTCGTTTTTTTTTTTTTTTTACACTAACTTGAAAAATTGTGTCAACAAAAACATGGAATTAACTCGCGAAAATGTTCGTGCAATGATTTATTACGACTTTCGACGTGAATTATTAAGACAAGAGTGCATCGATCAACTAACTTCTACATTTGGCGACAAAGTTCCATCCTTTGCCACTGTGAAACGCAGGTATAACGAATTTAATCGTGGCCGCCGTTCGCTCAATGATGAAGTTCGTGAAGGTCGTCCAAAATAAGTTGTCGTGCCAGAAAACATTGATACTGTGCAAAACCTAATAATAAAAGATCGTCATGCAACATATTGTGAGTTTGAGTCAACCCTAGGCATTAGTTCCACCACCATATCTAAAATATTGCGTGATTATTTAGCCGTGAAAAAGGTTTGCTCTCGTTGCTCGTGTCGATTGGTGTACAAAAATGCTCAAGAAATACAATGGCGGTGCCTCAAAAGACGTATATAAGATTGCAACAGGTGACGAATCATGGATCTATGCGTATGAGCCGGAACGTAAACAGCAGTTGACTGTATAGGTGTTTCAAGATGAAGCAAATCCAACAAAAGTTGATCTCACTCCAAGTACTTAGTAGCAAATGGTCGGCTGCTTTTTCAGAAAAACTGGCCATCTGGCAACAGTGCCTTTAGAGGAACGTAAAATGGTCAGTGCCGAATGGTACACAACCATTTGTTTGCCGGAAGTCTTCCGTGAAGTAAAGAAAACCAGCAAGAACCGTAGGATCATTCTTCATCAAGACAATGCGGGCGCACACACATCTCGTCTAACAACAGAGTATTTGAAGGCTCGAAAAATCGAATTGATGGGTCATCCGCCATACAGTCCTGATTTGTCACCCAATGACTTCTTTTTGCTCCCGAACATCAAGAATAAATTGCGTGGACAACGATTTTCGTTGAGAGAAGAATCCGTTATTGCCTTCAAACACCATGTTTTGAAGGTGTCTCAAGAAGACTGCGATAAATGCTTTGACAAATGGTTCAAACGGATGCAAAAGTATATTGATCATAAAGGCGAATATTTTGAAAAACAACAAAGCAGTTTTCAATCATAATTTACTTTGTTTTAATTATTAGGCTAAAAATATGAATGGTGCCCCTCGTATGTATACCTAATAATAAACCATAGAGGGTAGAGAAAGTCCTTTCAATGTAACACAAGTTTTATTTAACTTAATATATACATACCTCTCTGGTGGTTCGGACTGTATGGTTTTTTAGTTAAATTTAAAGCATTTGCACAGATATTTTCTAAGCTCCAATATGTGCGCGTTTTTCATCTCTTCAGCCCATATTTATGATTCTTATTTTAGACATTTTGGGTGTATACCAAGTTCAATATTGCGATTTAGTCCTTAATGACCTGCTTTCTTGGTTTGGTATATGATTTAATCGCTGTTCACGTCTAGACGGTTTCTAGTACGCGCTGAAAAGTGAAATCTATGAATCCTTATGCGCTGGGATTTTGAAATTTCCTTGATGTAACTTTGTTGTAAACCTTGAAAAATTATCATTTTTCCAAACAATCCAGGAAGATACAAGTCTTATCAAACTTCGTTATTTAATGTCTCTTCAGCTACAGTGGTTTTATATCTTGATATGAAAGTATTTCATAGAAGCGCCAGGTGTATGAACGAAGAAATGGATCGAGCGCGAAAAAGAAACACAAGAAACCGCTGTAGATATTAAAGGAAGGATAGAAATATCTAACGAATTTAATGCAGCACGGGTGGCACCGTGCACATGAAGGTAGGGTTTGACCAGTTTTAGCATGTACGTTGTAGAAAAGAAATTGCAGTGGAGATACGTGTTTCCTAGCGAAACGCAAACAAGTTATGCAAAAAAGGATAGAAAAATATTGTTAAAGATTAAAACTATCTTTTGAAAAGAAAGAAAAAAATCTGATGTGTTACACTCACATGACCTTCTCTACATTGTACAAACTATTTTTACAAACGCTTATTCTCCATATGCTTCATGTTAATCGAGATATCGAGATGTTAATCTTATTGGTAATTTTCTTGTGGACAAAAAAAAATGAATAACGAATTTGAGAAAAAGTGTAAGTATTGGAAAATTTAAGGAAATAACAAGCAATATCTCGAAAACGGTTCACTCAACAAAAGAAATGTATATGACATAACTTGTGTATTTTAACACGATCTACATTTTTTGTGTAGTAAAATTTTGTCTATCTCTTATGGTTTACCAGTTATGCAAAAGTCGTTCACAATGAAGAATATTTCTGGAGACATTCCCAGAAAATTCGAGATATACATTTCATTTCTCATGACATTATCTTAAACATATGATATTTTCATCAAACTCGTTAGAGCCATTTTTGAGAAAATTAAAATTTTCGAAAAATGTTCCATGTAAAGGGTAGTCTGGGGTGGGGAGATTTTCTTGAGAACCCTCGTGTCACATCTCTGGAAGATACTGAACCCAAATACCAAGTTTGGTGTTTATCCGACTGTTCGTTTTTGAGTTATGCTGTTCACAGACACACAGACACACACACACACAGACACAAACACGGACATGTTTCCAAAAATGCTTTTTTTTGTATTCAGGAGGTGTCAAAACATGTATTTCCGGTGAAATCTCGGTATCGAATTTTTGGGTGGAATGCAATACTTCCCCTACTTACTATACGTAGTAGAGAAAGTAATAAACCTTAGAAAAAAAATCTGATGTGTTACACTCACATGACTTTCTCTACTCTTGTACAAACTATTTTTATAAACGCTTATTCTCCTTATGCTTCATGTTAATCGAGCTATCGGGATGTCAATCTTATTGCTAATTATCTTGTAGATGCAAGGGGAATATGGTAGGTTTTAAGCGATATTCAAATATTTTAACGCTGGTTGCTATGTGGCGCATTCCATTCTCTTTGCCTGTCCAGGACATAAAAAAATGAATAACGAATTTGAGAAAAAGTATAAGTATTGGAAAATTTAAGAGAATAACAAGCAATATCTCGAAAACGGTTCACTCAACAAAAAATATGCATATAACATAAACTGTGTATTTTAACGCGATCTACATTTTTTGTGTAGTAATATTTTGTCTATCTCTTATAGTTTACCAGTTATGCAAAAGTCGTTCAGAATGAAGAACACTTTTGGAGACATTCCCAGAAAATTCGAGATATACATTTCATTTGTTATGAAAACATCTTAAACCTATGATATTTTAATCAAAATCGTTAGAGCCATTTTTGAGAAAATTAAACTTTTCACAAAATGTTCCATGTAAAGGGTACCCTGGGCTGGGGGGATTTTCTTGAAAACCTTCGTGTCGCATCCCTGGAAGATACTGAACCTAAATACCAAGTTTGGTGTTTATCCGACTGTTCGTTTCTGCGTTATGCTGTTCACAGACACACAGACACACACACACACACACACAGACACACACACGGACATATTTCCAAAAATGCTTTTTTTGGATTCAGGGAGTCTCAAAACATGTATTTCCGGTGAAATCTCGGTATCGAATTTTTGGGTGGAATACAATACTATCCCTACTTACTATACGTAGTAGAGAATGTAATAAGGTTTTGTGAATAATACGAGGGACACTATTTATATTTTGAGCCTTGGCAACTCTGAATGTTGGAGGTGCCATCTGACGTTTCCAATGGAAAGTTTGACATTTTTGACCTTAATCTTCTTCAAACATTTTGTCAATGGAGCGTCGTTTGTTTTTTTTACACTAACTTGAAGAATTGTGTCAACAAAAACATGGAATTAACTCGCGAAAATGTTCGTGCAATGATTTATTACGACTTTCGACGTGAATTATTAAGACAAGAGTGCATCGATCAACTAACTTCTACATTTGGCGACAAAGTTCCATTCTTTGCCACTGTGAAACGCAGGTATAACGAATTTAATCGTGGCCGCCGTTCGCTCAATGATGAAGTTCGTGAAGGTCGTCCAAAATAAGTTGTCGTGCCAGAAAACATTGATACTGTGCAAAACCTAATAATAAAAGATCGTCATGCAACATATTGTGAGATTGAGTCAACCCTAGGCATTAGTTCCACCACCATATCTAAAATATTGCGTGATTATTTAGCCGTGAAAAAGGTTTGCTCTCGTTGCTCGTGTCGATTGGTGTACAAAAATGCTCAAGAAATACAAAGGCGGTGCCTCAAAAGACGTATATAAGATTGCAACCGGTGACGAATCATGGATCTATGCGTATGAGCCGGAACGTAAACAGCAGTCGACTGTATAGGTGTTTCAAGATGAAGCAAATCCAACAAAAGTTGTTCTCACTCGAAGTACTTCGTAGCAAATGGTCGGCTGCTTTTTCAGAAAAACTGGCCATCTGGCAACAGTGCCTTTAGAGGAACGTAAAATGGTCAGTGCCGAATGGTACACAACCATTTGTTTGCCGGAAGTCTTCCGTGAAGTAAAGAAAACCAGCAAGAACCGTAGAATCATTCTTCATCAAGACAATGCGGGCGCACACATCTCGTCTAACAACAGAGTATTTGAAGGCTCAAAAAATCGAATTGATGGGTCATCCGCCATACGGTCCTGATTTGTCACCCAATGACTTCTTTTTGCTCCCGAACATCAAGAATAAATTGCGTGGACAACGATTTTCGTTGAGAGAAGAATCCGTTATTGCCTTCAAAAACCATGTTTTGAAGGTGTCTCAAGAAGACTGCGATAAATGCTTTGACAAATGGTTCAAACGGATGCAAAAGTATATTGATCATAAAGGCGAATATTTTGAAAAACAACAAAGCAGTTTTCAATCATAATTTACTTTGTTTTAATTATTAGGCTAAAAATATGAATGGTGCCCCTCGTATGTATACCTAATAATAAACCATAGAGGGTAGAGAAAGTCCTTTCAATGTAACACAAGTTTTATTTAACTTAATATATACATACCTCTCTGGTGGTTCGGACTGTATGGTTTTTTAGTTAAATTTAAAGCATTTGCACAGATATTTTCTAAGCTCCAATATGTGCGCGTTTTTCATCTCTTCAGCCCATATTTATGATTCTTATTTTAGACATTTTGGGTGTATACCAAGTTCAATATTGCGATTTAGTCCTTAATGACCTGCTTTCTTGGTTTGGTATATGATTTAATCGCTGTTCACGTCTAGACGGTTTCTAGTACGCGCTGAAAAGTGAAATCTATGAATCCTTATGCGCTGGGATTTTGAAATTTCCTTGATGTAACTTTGTTGTAAACCTTGAAAAATTATCATTTTTCCAAACAATCCAGGAAGATACAAGTCTTATCAAACTTCGTTATTTAATGTCTCTTCAGCTACAGTGGTTTTATATCTTGATATGAAAGTATTTCATAGAAGCGCCAGGTGTATGAACGAAGAAATGGATCGAGCGCGAAAAAGAAACACAAGAAACCGCTGTAGATATTAAAGGAAGGATAGAAATATCTAACGAATTTAATGCAGCACGGGTGGCACCGTGCACATGAAGGTAGGGTTTGACCAGTTTTAGCATGTACGTTGTAGAAAAGAAATTGCAGTGGAGATACGTGTTTCCTAGCGAAACGCAAACAAGTTATGCAAAAAAGGATAGAAAAATATTGTTAAAGATTAAAACTATCTTTTGAAAAGAAAGAAAAAAATCTGATGTGTTACACTCACATGACTTTCTCTACATTGTACAAACTATTTTTACAAACGCTTATTCTCCATATGCTTCATGTTAATCGAGATATCGAGATGTTAATCTTATTGGTAATTTTCTTGTGGACAAAAAAAAATGAATAACGAATTTGAGAAAAAGTGTAAGTATTGGAAAATTTAAGGAAATAACAAGCAATATCTCGAAAACGGTTCACTCAACAAAAGAAATGTATATGACATAACTTGTGTATTTTAACACGATCTACATTTTTTGTGTAGTAAAATTTTGTCTATCTCTTATGGTTTACCAGTTATGCAAAAGTCGTTCACAATGAAGAATATTTCTGGAGACATTCCCAGAAAATTCGAGATATACATTTCATTTCTCATGACATTATCTTAAACATATGATATTTTCATCAAACTCGTTAGAGCCATTTTTGAGAAAATTAAAATTTTCGAAAAATGTTCCATGTAAAGGGTAGTCTGGGGTGGGGAGATTTTCTTGAGAACCTTCGTGTCGCATCTCTGGAAGATACTGAACCCAAATACCAAGTTTGGTGTTTATCCGACTGTTCGTTTTTGAGTTATGCTGTTCACAGACACACAGACACACACACACACACAGACACAAACACGGACATGTTTCCAAAAATGCTTTTTTTTGTATTCAGGAGGTGTCAAAACATGTATTTCCGGTGAAATCTCGGTATCGAATTTTTGGGTGGAATGCAATACTTCCCCTACTTACTGTACGTAGTAGAGAAAGTAATAAACCTTAGAAAAAAAATCTGATGTGTTACACTCACATGACTTTCTCTACTCTTGTACAAACTATTTTTATAAACGCTTATTCTCCTTATGCTTCATGTTAATCGAGCTATCGGGATGTCAATCTTATTGCTAATTATCTTGTAGATGCAAGGGGAATATGGTAGGTTTTAAGCGATATTCAAATATTTTAACGCTGGTTGCTATGTGGCGCATTCCATTCTCTTTGCGTGTCCAGGACATAAAAAAATGAATAACGAATTTGAGAAAAAGTATAAGTATTGGAAAATTTAAGAGAATAACAAGCAATATCTCGAAAACGGTTCACTCAACAAAAAATATGCATATAACATAAACTGTGTATTTTAACGCGATCTACATTTTTTGTGTAGTAATATTTTGTCTATCTCTTATAGTTTACCAGTTATGCAAAAGTCGTTCAGAATGAAGAACACTTTTGGAGACATTCCCAGAAAATTCGAGATATACATTTCATTTGTTATGAAAACATCTTAAACCTATGATATTTTAATCAAAATCGTTAGAGCCATTTTTGAGAAAATTAAACTTTTCACAAAATGTTCCATGTAAAGGGTACCCTGGGCTGGGGGGATTTTCTTGAAAACCTTCGTGTCGCATCCCTGGAAGATACTGAACCTAAATACCAAGTTTGGTGTTTATCCGACTGTTCGTTTCTGCGTTATGCTGTTCACAGACACACAGACACACACACACACACACACAGACACACACACGGACATATTTCCAAAAATGCTTTTTTTGGATTCAGGGAGTCTCAAAACATGTATTTCCGGTGAAATCTCGGTATCGAATTTTTGGGTGGAATACAATACTATCCCTACTTACTATACGTAGTAGAGAATGTAATAAGGTTTTGTGAATAATACGAGGGACACTATTTATATTTTGAGCCTTGGCAACTCTGAATGTTGGAGGTGCCATCTGACGTTTCCAATGGAAAGTTTGACATTTTTGACCTTAATCTTCTTCAAACATTTTGTCAATGGAGCGTCGTTTGTTTTTTTTACACTAACTTGAAGAATTGTGTCAACAAAAACATGGAATTAACTCGCGAAAATGTTCGTGCAATGATTTATTACGACTTTCGACGTGAATTATTAAGACAAGAGTGCATCGATCAACTAACTTCTACATTTGGCGACAAAGTTCCATTCTTTGCCACTGTGAAACGCAGGTATAACGAATTTAATCGTGGCCGCCGTTCGCTCAATGATGAAGTTCGTGAAGGTCGTCCAAAATAAGTTGTCGTGCCAGAAAACATTGATACTGTGCAAAACCTAATAATAAAAGATCGTCATGCAACATATTGTGAGATTGAGTCAACCCTAGGCATTAGTTCCACCACCATATCTAAAATATTGCGTGATTATTTAGCCGTGAAAAAGGTTTGCTCTCGTTGCTCGTGTCGATTGGTGTACAAAAATGCTCAAGAAATACAAAGGCGGTGCCTCAAAAGACGTATATAAGATTGCAACCGGTGACGAATCATGGATCTATGCGTATGAGCCGGAACGTAAACAGCAGTCGACTGTATAGGTGTTTCAAGATGAAGCAAATCCAACAAAAGTTGTTCTCACTCGAAGTACTTCGTAGCAAATGGTCGGCTGCTTTTTCAGAAAAACTGGCCATCTGGCAACAGTGCCTTTAGAGGAACGTAAAATGGTCAGTGCCGAATGGTACACAACCATTTGTTTGCCGGAAGTCTTCCGTGAAGTAAAGAAAACCAGCAAGAACCGTAGAATCATTCTTCATCAAGACAATGCGGGCGCACACATCTCGTCTAACAACAGAGTATTTGAAGGCTCAAAAAATCGAATTGATGGGTCATCCGCCATACGGTCCTGATTTGTCACCCAATGACTTCTTTTTGCTCCCGAACATCAAGAATAAATTGCGTGGACAACGATTTTCGTTGAGAGAAGAATCCGTTATTGCCTTCAAAAACCATGTTTTGAAGGTGTCTCAAGAAGACTGCGATAAATGCTTTGACAAATGGTTCAAACGGATGCAAAAGTATATTGATCATAAAGGCGAATATTTTGAAAAACAACAAAGCAGTTTTCAATCATAATTTACTTTGTTTTAATTATTAGGCTAAAAATATGAATGGTGCCCCTCGTATGTATACCTAATAATAAACCATAGAGGGTAGAGAAAGTCCTTTCAATGTAACACAAGTTTTATTTAACTTAATATATACATACCTCTCTGGTGGTTCGGACTGTATGGTTTTTTAGTTAAATTTAAAGCATTTGCACAGATATTTTCTAAGCTCCAATATGTGCGCGTTTTTCATCTCTTCAGCCCATATTTATGATTCTTATTTTAGACATTTTGGGTGTATACCAAGTTCAATATTGCGATTTAGTCCTTAATGACCTGCTTTCTTGGTTTGGTATATGATTTAATCGCTGTTCACGTCTAGACGGTTTCTAGTACGCGCTGAAAAGTGAAATCTATGAATCCTTATGCGCTGGGATTTTGAAATTTCCTTGATGTAACTTTGTTGTAAACCTTGAAAAATTATCATTTTTCCAAACAATCCAGGAAGATACAAGTCTTATCAAACTTCGTTATTTAATGTCTCTTCAGCTACAGTGGTTTTATATCTTGATATGAAAGTATTTCATAGAAGCGCCAGGTGTATGAACGAAGAAATGGATCGAGCGCGAAAAAGAAACACAAGAAACCGCTGTAGATATTAAAGGAAGGATAGAAATATCTAACGAATTTAATGCAGCACGGGTGGCACCGTGCACATGAAGGTAGGGTTTGACCAGTTTTAGCATGTACGTTGTAGAAAAGAAATTGCAGTGGAGATACGTGTTTCCTAGCGAAACGCAAACAAGTTATGCAAAAAAGGATAGAAAAATATTGTTAAAGATTAAAACTATCTTTTGAAAAGAAAGAAAAAAATCTGATGTGTTACACTCACATGACTTTCTCTACATTGTACAAACTATTTTTACAAACGCTTATTCTCCATATGCTTCATGTTAATCGAGATATCGAGATGTTAATCTTATTGGTAATTTTCTTGTGGACAAAAAAAAATGAATAACGAATTTGAGAAAAAGTGTAAGTATTGGAAAATTTAAGGAAATAACAAGCAATATCTCGAAAACGGTTCACTCAACAAAAGAAATGTATATGACATAACTTGTGTATTTTAACACGATCTACATTTTTTGTGTAGTAAAATTTTGTCTATCTCTTATGGTTTACCAGTTATGCAAAAGTCGTTCACAATGAAGAATATTTCTGGAGACATTCCCAGAAAATTCGAGATATACATTTCATTTCTCATGACATTATCTTAAACATATGATATTTTCATCAAACTCGTTAGAGCCATTTTTGAGAAAATTAAAATTTTCGAAAAATGTTCCATGTAAAGGGTAGTCTGGGGTGGGGAGATTTTCTTGAGAACCCTCGTGTCGCATCTCTGGAAGATACTGAACCCAAATACCAAGTTTGGTGTTTATCCGACTGTTCGTTTTTGAGTTATGCTGTTCACAGACACACAGACACACACACACACACAGACACAAACACGGACATGTTTCCAAAAATGCTTTTTTTTGTATTCAGGAGGTGTCAAAACATGTATTTCCGGTGAAATCTCGGTATCGAATTTTTGGGTGGAATGCAATACTTCCCCTACTTACTGTACGTAGTAGAGAAAGTAATAAACCTTAGAAAAAAAATCTGATGTGTTACACTCACATGACTTTCTCTACTCTTGTACAAACTATTTTTATAAACGCTTATTCTCCTTATGCTTCATGTTAATCGAGCTATCGGGATGTCAATCTTATTGCTAATTATCTTGTAGATGCAAGGGGAATATGGTAGGTTTTAAGCGATATTCAAATATTTTAACGCTGGTTGCTATGTGGCGCATTCCATTCTCTTTGCCTGTCCAGGACATAAAAAAATGAATAACGAATTTGAGAAAAAGTATAAGTATTGGAAAATTTAAGAGAATAACAAGCAATATCTCGAAAACGGTTCACTCAACAAAAAATATGCATATAACATAAACTGTGTATTTTAACGCGATCTACATTTTTTGTGTAGTAATATTTTGTCTATCTCTTATAGTTTACCAGTTATGCAAAAGTCGTTCAGAATGAAGAACACTTTTGGAGACATTCCCAGAAAATTCGAGATATACATTTCATTTGTTATGAAAACATCTTAAACCTATGATATTTTAATCAAAATCGTTAGAGCCATTTTTGAGAAAATTAAACTTTTCACAAAATGTTCCATGTAAAGGGTACCCTGGGCTGGGGGGATTTTCTTGAAAACCTTCGTGTCGCATCCCTGGAAGATACTGAACCTAAATACCAAGTTTGGTGTTTATCCGACTGTTCGTTTCTGCGTTATGCTGTTCACAGACACACAGACACACACACACACACACAGACACACACACGGACATATTTCCAAAAATGCTTTTTTTGGATTCAGGGAGTCTCAAAACATGTATTTCCGGTGAAATCTCGGTATCGAATTTTTGGGTGGAATACAATACTATCCCTACTTACTATACGTAGTAGAGAAAGTAATAAGGTTTTGTGAATAATACGAGGGACACTATTTATATTTTGAGCCTTGGCAACTCTGAATGTTGGAGGTGCCATCTGACGTTTCCAATGGAAAGTTTGACCTTTTTGACCTTAATCATCTTCAAACATTTTGTCAATGGAGCGTCGTTTGTTTTTTTTACACTAACTTGAAGAATTGTGTCAACAAAAACATGGAATTAACTCGCGAAAATGTTCGTGCAATGATTTATTACGACTTTCGACGTGAATTATTAAGACAAGAGTGCATCGATCAACTAACTTCTACATTTGGCGACAAAGTTCCATTCTTTGCCACTGTGAAACCAGGTATAACGAATTTAATCGTGGCCGCCGTTCGCTCAATGATGAAGTTCGTGAAGGTCGTCCAAAATAAGTTGTCGTGCCAGAAAACATTGATACTGTGCAAAACCTAATAATAAAAGATCGTCATGCAACATATTGTGAGATTGAGTCAACCCTAGGCATTAGTTCCACCACCATATCTAAAATATTGCGTGATTATTTAGCCGTGAAAAAGGTTTGCTCTCGTTGCTCGTGTCGATTGGTGTACAAAAATGCTCAAGAAATACAAAGGCGGTGCCTCAAAAGACGTATATAAGATTGCAACCGGTGACGAATCATGGATCTATGCGTATGAGCCGGAACGTAAACAGCAGTCAACTGTATAGGTGTTTCAAGATGAAGCAAATCCAACAAAAGTTGTTCTCACTCGAAGTACTTCGTAGCAAATGGTCGGCTGCTTTTTCAGAAAAACTGGCCATCTGGCAACAGTGCCTTTAGAGGAACGTAAAATGGTCAGTGCCGAATGGTACACAACCATTTGTTTGCCGGAAGTCTTCCGTGAAGTAAAGAAAACCAGCAAGAACCGTAGGATCATTCTTCATCAAGACAATGCGGGCGCACACATCTCGTCTAACAACAGAGTATTTGAAGGCTCAAAAAATCGAATTGATGGGTCATCCGCCATACGGTCCTGATTTGTCACCCAATTACTTCTTTTTGCTCCCGAACATCAAGAATAAATTGCGTGGACAACGATTTTCGTTGAGAGAAGAATCCGTTATTGCCTTCAAAAACCATGTTTTGAAGGTGTCTCAAGAAGACTGGAATAAATGCTTTGACAAATGGTTCAAACGGATGCAAAAGTATATTGATCATAAAGGCGAATATTTTGAAAAACAATAAAGCAGTTTTCAATCATAATTTACTTTGTTTTAATTATTAGGCTAAAAATATGAATGGTGCCCCTCGTATGTATACCTAATAATAAACCATAGAGGGTAGAGAATGTCCTTTCAATGTAACACAAGTTTTATTTAACTTAATATATACATACCTCTCTGGTGGTTCGGACTGTATGGTTTTTTAGTAAAATTTAAAGCATTTGCAGAGATATTTTCTAAGCTCCAATATGTGCGCGTTTTTCATCTCTTCAGCCCATATTTATGATTCTTATTTTAGACATTTTGGGTGTATACCAAGTTCAATATTGCGATTTAGTCCTTAATGATCTGCTTTCTTGGTTTGGTATATGATTTAATCGCTGTTCACGTCTAGACGGTTTCTAGTACGCGCTGAAAAGTGAAATCTATGAATCCTTATGCGCTGGGATTTTGAAATTTCCTTGATGTAACTTTGTTGTAAACCTTGAAAAATTATCATTTTTCCAAACAATCCAGGAAGATACAAGTCTTATCAAACTTCATTATTTAATGTCTCTTCAGCTACAGTGGTTTTATATCTTGATATGAAAGTATTTCATAGAAGCGCCAGGTGTATGAACGAAGAAATGGATCGAGTGCGTAAAAGAAACACAAGAAACCGCTGTAGATATTAAAGGAAGGATCGAAATATCTAACGAATTTAATGCAGCACGTGTGGCACCGTGCACATGAAGGTAGGGTTTGACCAGTTTTAGCATGTACGTTGTGGAAAAGAAATTGCAGTGGAGATACGTGTTTCCTAGCGAAACGCAAACAAGTTATGCAAAAAAGGATAGAAAAATATTGTTAAAGATTAAAACTATCTTTTGAAAAGAAAGAAAAAAATCTGATGTGTTACACTCACATGACTTTCTCTACATTGTACAAACTATTTTTACAAACGCTTATTCTCCATATGCTTCATGTTAATCGAGATATCGAGATGTTAATCTTATTGGTAATTTTCTTGTGGACAAAAAGAAAATGAATAACGAATTTGAGAAAAAAGTATAAGTATTAGAAAATTTAAGGGAATAACAAGCAATATCTCGAAAATGGTTCACTCAACAAAAACAATGTATATGACATAAAATGTGTATTTTAACGCGATCTACATTTTTTGTGTAGTAAAATTTTGTCTATCTCTTATGGTTTACCAGTTATGCAAAGGTCGTTCACAGTGAAGAATACTTTTAGAGACATTCCCAGAAAATTCAAGATATACATTTTATTTGTCATGAAAATATCTTAAACATATGATATTTTAATCAAAATCGTTACAGCTATTTTTGAGAAAATTAAAATTTTCGAAAAATGTTCCATGTAAAGGGTAGTCTGGGGTGGAGGGATTTTCTTGAAAACCTTTGTGTCGCATCTCTGGAAGATACTGAACCTAAATACCAAGTTTGGTGTTTATCCGACTGTTCTTTTGAGTTATGCTGTTCACAGACACACCCACTGACATGTTTCTAAAAATGCTTTTTTTGGATTCAGGGCGTCTCAGATCATGTATTTCCGGTGAAATCTCAGTATCGAATTTTGGGTGGAATACTTCCCCTACTTACTATACGTAGTAGAGAAAGTAATACTAGCTGGTGTGAAGAGAGTTTTGAGGCTACGGGTGTGTCGGTATGTGCTATTGATAAACCATGTACTTAGAAATGCTTCCCATGGTCCCATTGTTTACATGAATATTATAATAGGCAGACTGCCTCTGTGGTCGAATGGTCAGCGTTCTGGCTTCTCAACCCAGAGCTTCAGGGCTAAATTTCCTGCTGGGGCTGGGGAACCTTTCTTTAACCTTTTACCCTCTGCAAAGTCTGGAAGTATTCTTTTGGGAATGGATGTGAATCTGATTAATATTAAAAATTATTCAAACACATTAAAGAACCTACAGTCAACGGGTGTTTAAATCAAAGCACCCATATGACCATAGAATTTAAAGAGGCATATAGAAATTATAAAATGAAAGTAAATTATGTGAAACTGTAATGGATAGAGAAAATCGTACAGGTGTATTAATAAATCAGATTTTTTAAAATAAAATTATACATTTGTATTTTACTTCCAGTCCGAGGTATGAAAGGGAACAATTCTACGTTAGAAAATAAAATAAAAAGAGTACATCCTCACCCTCCAAGTGAAAATCTAACCAGAACTTTCGGATTTGAATACTAGCGTGCTAACTGTTAGACCAGAGAGCCATTTTGTGAATACGCTGTGTCTTTAACTATGGCACAACTGTACTGTATTAGAAAAAGGGTAAAATAACTTCAACCGCAAACATTTTTCCATTTTTATCCAGTTCTTGCAAAGTAAATGGCAAATCTATCGCGAGAAGAGCAATACTTCTTTGTATAATTCTGAATATTTTACTGCAAAAATATTTTTAAAATATTAGGTGTTCTAAAACGGTTCTTATGAATTATTGCAAGCAAATGTCTCTCAAACTACATTTCTGTGTACAAAGGAGAACTCTGGGAGTACTATAGGTACTATAGGTCATTTATAAAGCTATTTTCTCCATGTAAGCAATTATGTTAGTGAACCCAGCATATAGTTTCAGGATTGGTATTTTTTAAAATTTTGTCGTTTGCTGTTGAAGGTTTTAAACAAATTAATTTCATTCTATTGTGTATATATACGGTGCGGAAAAGCGCATGTGCAGAAAATTATAAGAGGAGAATGGCAGTAAGTACCAAAATAATAATTTTGAGGATAGGAAGAACGGGTCGCTGAATATTCTTACTGCCTTACATACGTCAACATTAAAGCCCTATACTGATGTCTCTGATTATGAAACCTGTTTGTAGTGGCATGTCATATGTAAACAAAACGGTCACTTATACAGTCATGTCCCTAGGGGTGTCTGAGTTCAATGTGAGGCCTACTGGATGGTACAGTAAAACCGAACTCTCGTCTTGCTTAGTACAAAGTGTACAGTACAGTATGGCTAGCTTCTCATTGTATACCAGCACTCGTAAGTTGAGAGTTTAAGTGTGGGTTTCATTTCATTTTGACTGGCAAATGAAGATGTTTCATAAAGTCAAATTTAAATTATGTTCATGCATTGTTCCTGTTATTATATTGCATCCTATTTCATAAGCAGTTTTATGTTTCTCGCATTTATAGCTGTAAAAGAAATTGCCTCATAACTGCTGTTCAGAGGGGCAGTGCTGGTGCAAAGCGGAAAGTCACTGAGTTAGTGCTGATGTCTGCATGTGTTTACGTGGTAGTTTCGTACTGATAAGCGTAGCGTGGTCGCCTGCTTGGAGTTCGAGCCAGGTCATTCAGACAAGAACGTAACGTTCACCAATAAAAAAGACACGTATATGGTTACATGTGTGAGGAAACATACCAAAATGCAGCTGAGGCTGGAAGACTGTGTTCTGAACATTTTCAGACGCGGCATGTGATATCTGCGCACTTTTTATTTATTTATTATTTATTTATATTTTTTACTTCCTCTACCACGTATAGTAAGTAGGGGAAGTATTGCATTCCATCCAAAAAAGCATTTTAGAAAAAGGCCCGCGTGTGTGCCTGTGAACAGCATAACTCGAAAACGAAAAGTCTGATAAATACCAAACTTGGTATTTAGTTTCGGCATCTTTCAAATATGCGACATAAACATTTTCAAGAAAATCTCCCCACCTCAACTACCCTTTACATGGAACATTTTTCGACAATTTTGATTTTCTCAAAAATGGCTGTAACGGTTTTGATTAAAGTATCATATATTTCAGATATTTTCATGGCAAATTAAACGTATATCTTGAATTTTCTGAGAATGTCCCCAAAAGTCCTTTTCATTCTGAACAACTTTTACATAACTGGTAAACCGTAAGTGATAGACAAAGTTTTACTACACAAAAAATGTAGATCTCGTTGAAATACACAATTTTTCATATATATATATATATATATATATATATATATATATATATATATATATATATAGATTTAACTATCGCTTAAAGCCTGCCATTTTCCCCTTACACCTACAAGAAAATTAGCAGTAATATAGTTTCTACAAATCTTTATCTATATTAGCATGAAGTAGACGCAGAATAAAGTTTGTAAAAATAGTTTGTGCAAATGTAGAGAAAGTCGTGTGAGTGTAACACATCAGAATTTTTGACGTACAAGGATGATATTAAGAAATGATGGATAATTCCAGTTAGAACGTGAGGCTGAGACACATCAATTCGTCCACCAAGAGACGGTCATGTTTTTGCACATGCTTGTAATGAATAATGCACTAATAAAAAGAATTTAATTCTAACGCACATTTTAAGCTACATAAATATAATAAAAAAATATCTGATGTGTTACACTCACATGACCTTCTCTACTCTTGTACAAAGTATTTTTACAAACGCTTATTCTCCATATGCTTCATGTTAATCGAGATATCGAGATGTTAATACTATTGTTAATTTTCTTGTAGATACAAGGGGAATTGGTAGGCTTTAAACTATAGTCAAATATTTTAAGAGCTGGTTGCTATGTGGAGTATTCCATTCTCTTTGCATTACCAGGACAAAAGAAATGAATAACGAATTTGAGAAAAAGTATAAGTATTGGAAAATTTAAGGGAATAACAAACAATATTTCGAAAATGGTTCACTCAACAAAAAAAATCTATATGACATAAATTGTGTATTTTAACGCGATCTACATTGTTTGTGTAGTAAAATTTTGTCTATCTCTTATGGTTTACCAATTATGCAAAAGTCGTTCACAATGAAGAATACTTTTAGAGACATTCCCAGAAGATTCGAGATATACATTTCATTTGTCATGAAAATATCTTAAACATGTGATCTTTTAATCAAAGTCGGTAGAGCAATTTTTGAGAAAATTAAAATTTTCGAAAAATGTTCCATGTAAAGGGTACTCTGTGGTGGGGGAATTTTCTTGAAAACCTTCGTGTCGCATCTCTGGAAGATACTAAACCTAAATACCAAGTTTGGTATTTTTCCAACTGTTCGTTTCTGAGTTATGCTGTTCACAGTCACACAGGCACACACGCGGGCCTTTTTCTAAAATGCTTTTTTGGATTCGAGGGCCTCAAAATATGTATTTCCGGTGAAATTTCGGTATGGAATTTTTGGGTGGAATACAATACTTCCCCTACTTACTATACGTAGTAGAGAAAGTAAAAAAGTTTCGTTTGATCTTGTTAACTTAGCGGCAACAATTGGTATCATGTAGGGTACTGATTGTAGATTAACTGTCCTAGAACTAAATGACTTAACGCGTATGCTTAGGTTTGCATCAAGCGACAATCCTGAATTCTCGTTAATGGGCGAATTGGTTATTAAATAACCGATAACACTCCCCACACACATAAGTACTCCCACTTTCAAACACCATACCCTGGGCATACCCTAAAATGTTTTTGTTTAAGGGCACCTTTCTGGAGCGTAGCCGGGATTCTAACCCGGAACACCATATAGCAGCAGTTTCTCTACCAAAGGAGCTCTGGGACCAGTAATAGCAGTTAAAGTGTTCGTTTTCAAGCATTTGTTTTTCATTTTTGTCGGTATGGAGTCTCCTTTGCAGCTCTGCATAGGCAAACCTTTTTATCATCCGCGCTATCCGGTATAAACTAACCTAACTAAGGACGGTTTGTTTGGGCCACCTGGTATATGGGTTAGCATTCATAGGAAATCTTTGCTTTCTTTAAGAGCTTTAATAATTGCTCATGTTTTATGTTCATTGTTTAGCTAGTATTAGTTATGAACGTTTAGGGAGACGATTCATTATGTAAAAAGATTTCAAGTTGTCTGTTTTAACAGGAAATTTATCAGTTTTATACTTTAACTTCAACTTGTTTTATAGTATCCAATTTTGCTCTTATAACCACTTGCTTTATAATTATAACTGAAGATAATGTTTCTCAAGGTTACTCAAAAAAAATTGAAAACTCTCGTGGTATTCTAGGGATGATTTCAAAGGAAACTGAACTGAAATTTATTACTTATGAAGCGCTACAGTTTCAATCTGCCTTAGGTAAGCATAATAGGCCTCTTTGTTCACTCTACTTATGCTTTTCGAGCACATATGGAAGCTGCTTTCTCTTTAGTTTGGACACCCATGCAGTGGACGTCTAAGTAAACATTGAGGGTCGATCTTTAATGTTATTTACCAGCCGGTTTTCCTCCGAAGCTATTTCACTTAACGCTGTTTGTAAGAACGCAGGCAATTCCGTTTTCCCCTCTGTTGCAGTTCCCGCGCTAACCCACAAGGTAACGTGATTTTCGTTCTTTGCGCATCACTTGTTCGCCAGTTCTTACCAGAGAAGCGCAACTTTCTATTCTCTCGCAAGATCGACTGATGCATTATTCATTCGCATTAAGCTAATCCTCGAATAAAGGGAGAAAACAGAGTCCAAATTGTGCCTATCAAAGATTTTCTACACTTTTTCTTTGCCTCAGGAGCTGTGCGTTACCGTCGTTGAATCCACTCGACTTACATGTTTGCGTTTCCTTAGTACGCCTAGCTGATGCACTTGTCGGCGTCACTTGCGGGTAAGTGCTTCTTAAAATGACGTATAAATTCTTTCAAAAGCCACTTCATACTTTAAACAACATAATAAAACTAGAACCAAAATATTTCTGGTAATTTTAGAATTTGGGTAATATAATTGATGTTAGTATAATAGGCTAATATCTGGATTGTTATTGAGTTTTGTGAAAGATTTATGGCAGAAAGTTTCTAACAAGTTGTGCTTTTCCAGTACTTCTATAGGATGAACATTTCATAAGCTGCATCATATTTACCCTAATATTATTTTTTGCATATCATACTTATACAATTCTGATCTGTTGTTATCTTCTGGTTATAGTACGATACAGTAGTTGGTTCTACAACTTAAAAAGGATAACAAAAGTCTCATATGTTACACTAGCACAACTTTCTCTACTCTTCTACAAACTATTTTTTCAAACTCTTATTTTGCATCTACTTCATGTTAATCGATATAAAAATTTGCGGAAATTATCGTATTGTTAATTTTCTTATAGGTGCAAGGGGAATATTGTAGGCTTTAAGTGGTAGTCAAATCCTTTAAGAGCTAGTTGCTATGTGGAGCATTCCATTTTCTTTGCAAGCCCAGGACATATAGAAACGAATAACGAATTCCATTTGAGAAAAACTATAATTATTGGAAAATTCAAACAAATAACAAGGAATATCTCGGAAATGGTTCACTTGAAAGAATGTATATGACATAAATTGAGTGTTTTAATGAGATCTACATTTTTTGTGTGGTAAAATTTTATAAATACCTTAGGGTTTACCAGTTATGTAGAATTCATTCGGAATGAAGACGACTTTTGGGAACATTCCCAGAAAATTCAAAATATACATTTCATTTGCCATGAAATCTTAAACATATGATATTTTAATCAAAATCGTTAGAGCCATTTTTTAGAAAATCAAAATTTTCGAAAAATGTTCCATGTTAGGGGTAGTTCTGGGTAGAGGGATTTTCTTGAAAATCTTTGTGTTGCATCTTTAAATGATACTGAACCTAAGCACCAAGTTTTGCACTTATCCGAATATTCGTTTTTGAGTTATGCTGTTCACAGACACAAAGACACACACACGGATCTTTTTCTAATTTTTTTTGGATTCAGGGGACCTCAAAGCATGTATTTCCGGTGAAATCTCGATATCCAATTTATGGGTGGAATGCAATACTTGTCCAAATTTACGTAGTAGAGAAAATAAAAACAAAGGTCAAAGTATGCGTACATTAAAACTTTGTGTTTGAAGCCGGTCGTTGGTCGTCACTTTTTGAAGTCTTTGCTGCAATATCCGCTACTGATTCTGCTGCTACAGTGGTTGGCTATGAGATAATTCTCTCTGGGTATGTGTAGGCGTATTTTGAAAGAATAACGCCAGTTTAAATTGGCTGAGAAATTTAATGTGATCTAATACTTGAGCTATAGAAGCGAGTTGCCGACCGTTTGAAGATAAAGAATGAAACTGATTATGAACGTAGCACTCGAAACTGTAACAATTGACTTATTATAGCTACAAACTTCCATGATTTGAAATAACTGCTTCCGCAATAAAAGAAACTGGAATTATAACTTTCCGTGAGTGGCTAAAATGCTTACCGGCAGAACCATCGCGTCTACCGCTAAGTTTTACATAAGCGCGTCACCGGGCGCTTAAAATAACACACGAGTCGTCACAAGTTTTCGGAGTGACCAATGTATATACGAATGTGTGCACCAAAAAAAACGTGTCTCTGTTTTAGATTGCGTGCATTTATATCAACTGAGGCAGTACTTTTGGTACCTCATTAACTAATGTGAATTAGTTTCATGACGAATATAATCCTTAACCAACTCTAATGATATATAAATATCAACAATATTAATTAAGGTCTGAATATATTTCCGTGCGTGGGCGCGCGTGCGTGCGTGTGTGTGTGTTGTGTGTGTGTGTGTGTGTAGCTGATGGTGCTTTAAAATTGAAGAGTGTTGTTATTTCGCCGCAGAGAGTACTGTTAGGTAGACAGTGCAACAGCTTGACAGTTTCTATTGTGTATTAAATGCCGAGGGTGAGTGTTGAAAATTTCCTTTAGAGGGTTAATAGCAGAACATCCAACAGACGAAATTAGAATGCATGTCCTGTGTTTTTTTGGCAGCGAATGGTAGAGTTTCAAATACTTAACGTTAACAAGAAGTGAGAAAGTAATATTTTATTTAGCCCCACGTATGGAAAGCCGATTTGAAGTAGTTGCAACCGCACGTATAATAAACAGTTTCCGGTAGCCTTTGCCCCAAATTTACTTTCAGGTGGCCTTTGCACCAAGTTTAAGAAAATATTAACTTTGTAATTTGACTGTTTCTTTAAATATCATATATTTATGTTTGACTCGGCTGCGTCAGTACACGATTTAAATAACACCACTGCTATAGAGAGCTGTGAGATTCTTTTTATTATTAAATACTTGCACTTTTTAACACGTAAACTATTTTTTCTCACACAAAATATATTATACTTCTCGAGGACGTGTCTTGCGTGCGGTTAAGAACACTGTTTACAGGCAGCTGTCTTTTAAATTTGTAAATTTTTCTCCTTTTTAGTTCCTGATTGGCTAATCCTACTCCAATAGAATACCTTCATTTAACTAAAGCTTCTTCTGGTTGTTAATTGGCTATTTTTATACTGTCATAAAAATTAATTATTGTAGGTCCAATAATGACTCCAATTTAAACTTTCAATTTCATTATTGCCTCAAGGTTACCTCATTGTTAGCAACTTTTGACCTATTATTCTCACAGCTCTTACATTATTAAATTACGTAATACATTCACATAACATTATTGAACATGAATTCAATAGTATACAATAATATAAACATATATAATAACAGTAATATACACTTTTTGTATATCGTTACATACACATATTGCTTTAAGGCGGGCTGTTATTGAATGTATATATTATATAATTTGACTGAAAACATTTAAATGTTAAAAATACTGCCTCAGAAGCAACCAATGAAACTTTAACAAACAGTTTTAAAATATGTTCGTAAGGTGGTAGTTGAGAATAGCTTATCCACGCGTACGAGTTGCTAGTTTACCGTGAAGAAGTAAAGATGTATTTTGTGATGTGTGAGTATTTAGTGTTATAATTCTGCATTAATAATGTGAATTTCACAACAACTGCAGTATACTCAGATCAAGTAGCAATATCTACCTTCGCCGAGGTAAATTGTGTAAGCAGGATATTTTTATTTAAACAGCTATAAGGAAACTTATAAACTTTAACTGCTAACAGCAATATAAGTCATCAGAGTATAAGTTTCACCATTAGATATTTCATGTGTTATTAGCAAGAGTGTTAACTTTAAACATTCATTAGAAATAAATCCAGAGAAGTTTAATTCCACCCACTTACATTATTATTCTGAACTGTGTATCATATATTCATACAAGTTCCTTCCGCTACTACGCCCTGATGAAGAGATACTTGTTCAACCGTAATACATACCAGAGCTAAGCCGAGGCAAGAGAAACATCTACAAGAATCTACATTAAAGCAAGTAATTAAATGTTTACGATATCAGTAATTATGTGCTCAAGTTTCAGCTTACAGCAACCCGCCCAGAAAACTAAGAAAAACTGTATAATCGTAGTGACAGTTGCACAACTTAAGCTCCGGCTACTCCAGAACTACTCCACCAAGCCTCCTTCTTACCCGAGCCAGTATTACAATTCTTACGTGTGCGTCTGTTACCTTGTTGCTATGGGCTAACCAGCTGATTCTCTGAATCTCATTCTCTTTTACAGAATTGTGGTCTACATGACAGTTGAAACGTAATGAATTCACCCCTTAACTGAATTTCAAGAACTTTTATATTAACGCGTTCGCTATTTCGGCAGTTGCTAATGACTTTGCTTAACAAGACTCGCTAATGACCTTTCCCTTGGACAAATCTTTTGAACTCGAGATTATTACATTATACATGTGTTTTAATATACGTCAATTCTTTATTATAATTATTTCTTTACTTAATTATTTATATCTCCCTGTCAATAATTACGGTAACTGTTTCAATTTTTCTCTTCATCTCAGAGAAAGTAATTTTATTATTGGTTTCAAAACTTTCCAATCTTAAAATTTAGGCATTAAGTGTTAGGATAAATTTGGTTCAGGTTTCTCGCGCGCTTTTTACATCGCTTCAACGTAATCGATTGCTGCATACAGGACCTTTGATAAGCACTTCAGCGTCTCGTCTCCTAGTTGACGAGTCCCTTTCGCATACCGTGTGGCTTAATAATTTGCTGATGCATGGCTTTAGTTGCGCAGTCGCCTTCATGTTTCATCTAGACCGTTGGACTTCTGTGATCGTATATGCTGCTTCTGTGTGCTCTTCTGGGATACATATGAGGGGCACTATTTATATTTTGAGCCTTGGCAACTCTGAATGTTGTAGGTGCCATCTGACGTTTCTAATGGAACGTTTGACATTTTTTACCATAATCTACTTCAAACATTTTGTCAATAGAGCGTCATTTGCTCTGTTTACACCAACTTGAAAATTGTGTGCCAACAAAAACATGGAATTAACTCGTGAAAATGTTCGTGCAATGATTTATTACAACCTTCGACGTGGATTATCAAGACAAAAGTGCACTAACTTCCACATTTGGCAACGAAGCCCCATCCTTTGCCACTGTGAAACGCTGGTATAACGAATTTAATCGTGGCTGCCGTTCGCTCAATGATGAAGTTCGTGAAGGTCGTCCAAAATCAGTTCTTGTGCCAGAAAATATTGATGCTGTGCAAAACCTAATAATGAAAGATCGTCATGCGACATTTTGTGAGACTGAGGCAACCCTAGACATTAGTTCCACCAGCATATATAAAATATTTCATGATTATTTAGCCGTGATAATGGCTTGCTGTCGCTGGATCCCACATAATTTGATGCAATCTCAAAAAGATGGTCGTGTCGGTTGGTGTACAAACATGCTCAAGAAATATAATGGCGGTGCTTCAAAAGACGCATATAAGATTGTACCAGGTGACGAATCATGGATCTATGTGTATGAGCCGGAACGTAAACAGCAGTCGACTGTATGGGTGTTTCAAGATGAAGCAAATCCAACAAAAGTTGTTCGCACTCGAAGCACTTTGAAGCAAATGGTCGGCTGCTTTTTCAGAAAAACTGGCCATGTGGCAACAGTGCCTTTAGAAGAACGTAAAACGGTCAATGCCGAATGGTACACAACCATTTGTTTGCCGGAAGTCTTCCGTGAGGTAAGGAAAACCAACAAGAACCGTAAGGTTGTTCTTCATCAAGACAATGCGAGCGCACACATATCTCGTCTAACAACAGAGTATTTGAAGGCTCAAAAAATCGAATTGATGGGTCATCCGCCATGCAGTCCTGATTTGGCACCCAATAAATTCTTTTTATTCCCGAACATCGAGAATAAATTGCGTGGACAACGATTTTCGTTGGCAGGAGAAGCCGTTGATGCCTTCGAAAATCATGTTTTGGAGGTGTCTGAAGAAGATTGGAATAAATGCTTTACAAATGGTTCAAACGGAAGCAAAAGTGTATTGTTCATAAAGAAGAATGTTTTGAAAAGCAATAAAGTAGTTTTCAATCAGAAATTACTTTGTTTTAATTATTAGGCTCAAAATATAAGTAGTGCCCCTCGTATGCGTGGACTTTGTGATCCCGGACAGTCGCCATTAGTTCCACAATTAGCTTCAAGTACCATCTTCTATTTAATTTCTATTCCTTTTCTTCTTAGCTGGCGTCTTTATTAGGCTTGAGGTTCTTGTAGTGCCGTAAATTTACGACACAGGGCCATCGACTTTACTTCCTTTCCGAACGTAGCTATGTTAGGAACTTTTACGCCCGGAAAAAATTCCATCACCGTCCGCCGGTTTGGAACATGTGACATCGGGAACTAGAGGTAACGCTAAACCACAGAGGACGACTTCTTTTTTAGCCTAGTGAAACAAATCATTCTTATATTATTATGTCAGTAGACACATTTTATATGCATTATATATATTAAATTCTTGGAAACAAATACCTCAAATGCAGATAAGAAAACCTGTTTTTGCAATGGATTAGTATGCAACAAGACTATAATAGTGGTAATTAAACAGTGAGCGGTAGCTCGTTTCATAATTTTCATACGAGTATCTAATTACCACTATAGTCAAGTTACATACAAGTGTTTTTGGTCGAGCACACTATAATTTCAAAACTTTCAGCTTTTACAAAAAATCTTGTTGCCTTGTTAATTGTGTGTAATTAAATGCTGATCCGATGGCACAGCCTTGAGCGTGTTTCCAAGTAGTGCAATAAATGGCAGCATTGTTAAGTGTTTGCAGTATCTATTACTTAAGGTACGTGAAAGCAACATATATTGAAAAATCTGATGTGTTACACTCACATGACTTTCTCTACTCTTGTACAATCTAATTTTACAAACGCTTATTCTCCATATGCTTCATGTTATCGAGATATCGAGATGTCAATCTTATTGGTAATTTTCTTGTAGATGCAAGGGGAATATGGTAGCTTTTAAGCGATAGTCAAATATTTTATCACTGGTTGCTATGTGCCGCATTCCATTCTCTTTGCATGTCCAGGACATAAAAAAAATGAATAACGAATTTGAGAAAAAGTATAAGTATTGGAAAATTTAAGGAAATAACAAGCAATATCTCGAAAACGGTTCACTCAACAAAAGAAATGTATATGACATAAGTTGTGTATTTTAACGCGATCTACATTTTTTGTGTAGTAAAATTTTGTCTATCTCTTATGGTTTACCAGTTATGCAAAAGTCGTTCACAATGAAGAATACTTTTGGAGACATTCCCAGAAAATTCGAGATATACATTTCATTTCTCATAGCATTATCTTAATCATATGATATTTTCATCAAAATCGTTAGAGCCATTTTTGAGAAAATTAAAATTTTCCAAAAATCTTCCATGTAAAGGGTAGTCTGGGGTGGGGAGATTTTCTTGAAAACCTTCGTGTCGCATCTCTGGAAGATACTGAACCTAAATACCAAGTTTGGTGCTTATCCGACTGCTCGTTTTTGAGTTATGCTGTTCACAGACACACAGACACACAGACACACACACACACACACACAGACACACACACGGACATGTTTCCAAAAATGCTTTTTTTGGATTCAGGAGGTCTCAAAACATGTATTTCCGGTGAAATCTCGGTATCGAATTTTTGGGTGGAATGCAATACTTCCCCTACTTACTATACGTAGTAGAGAAAGTAAAAAAGGAGATATACTCAATTTATTAGAATATTAAAATTGCAGTGAACAGATTATTTTACTTTCTCTACTACGTATAGTAAGTAGGGAAAGTATTGTATTCCACCCAAAATTTCTATACTGAGATTTCACCGGAAATACATGTTTTGAGACCCCTGAATCCAAAAAAGAATTTTTGGAAACATGTCCGTGTGTGTGCCTGTATGTGCGTGTGTCTGTGTGACTGTGAACAGCATAACTCAGAAACTAACAGTCGGATAAACACCAAACTTGATATTTAGGTTCAGTATCTTCCACAGATGCGACACGAAGGTTTTCAAGAAAATCCCTCCACACCAGATTACCCTTTACATGGAACATTTTTCGAAAATTTTAATTTTCTCAAAAATGGCTCTAACGATTTTGTTTAAAATATCAAATGTTTAAGATATTTTTATGACAAATGAAATATATATCTTGAATTTTCTGGGAATGTCTCCAAAAGTATTCTTCATTGTAAACGACTTTTGCATAACTGGTAAACAATAAGAGATAGACAATCTTTTACTATACAAAAAATGTAGATCGCGTTAAAATATACAATTTATGTCATATATTTTTTTTGTTGAGTGAACACACACACACACAGACACACACACACACACAGACAGACACACAGACACACACACGGAAATGTTTCCAAAAATGTTATTTTTGGATTCAGGGTGTCTCAAAACATGTATTTCCGGTGAAATCTCGGTATCGAAGTTTTGGGTGGAATACAATACTTCCCCTACTTACTGTACGTGGTAGAGAAAGTAAAAATATATGTATTTAAAAAGTACATAACCGTTAGATTTTGCGTTTTTAAAGCCTTTGTTACTAAGCGTTTGTAAAATGTGAACAGGGATTTATTAGAATTTCATTGTAAAAAAATAAAAAGTGAAATAAATTTAATATAAATTCATATTATTACATAAACTGTTTTTCAGTGGATCTGAGTAGTACGGAAATCTGTATCGAAATGGACTTCATTTCGATACAGATTTTTAGTAATTTAATGTAATATAATATTTATGTAATGTAATACTTATTGAGAGCAAAAATAATTACTATCATATTGGGAGTGACTGCTTCTGACCCTGGCCATTTTATAGTCATCTCTCCTCCTTTGATTATAATAATAATATATTAATCTATTGAGCATTAAGTTATTACATATTAGATGTCTTCTCGGATTACTCGTATTACGCGTTAATATAATTAGTTATTCTTATATTTATTTATATTTACATTATTTTCTTCTTTTAACCATCCATATCCATTTATTCCTATTCATTCCATACCATGAACTTTCTTTTCTCCTAATCTCCTTTTCTTTAGATACATTGATTTTATGCCCTTCCATATTTTACTCACATTATTTTCTCTAATAATTTTAATTATTTTCTCTGCTTATCTCTTTCCCCTCTTCCTATGTTAAAGTCCGCATTATTATGATTTCTATGTTCGTATATTTATCCTTTAACATTTATATATCTTTCTCTAAAGGATGATACAATCCAAGATTGTAGAATTGTGAAGCAGCCAGATTTTTAGAGGTAAATGAACACATTTAAGTATAGGAGTTCGAAAAATCAGGTATTATAGTGTAGGGAACGAAAAATACAATAATGAATGTTTTTGGTTTTGTATTTAAGTGACATTTTCTAAATAATTTTCAGAAGATGGTACTTCCGTTCGAAGCACATAGGAAAATAATCAACCTTAAATTTCCATTCAAATAAAAAATGTAAAATCTTCCCCAATCATTTTTACTTTCTCTACTACGTATAGTAAGTAGGGGAAGTAGTGTATTCCACCCAAAAATTCGATACCGAGATTTCACCGGAAATACATGTTTTGAGACCCCCTGAATCCAAAAAAAGCATTTTTGGAAACATGTCCGTGTGTGTGTCTGTGTGCCTGTGAACAGCATAACTCAGAAACGAAATGTCGGATAAACACCAAGCTTGGTATTTAGGTTCAGTATCTTTCAGAGATGCGACACGAAGGTTTTCAAGAAAATCCCCCCACCCCAGACTACCCTTTACATGGAAACTTTTTCGAAAATTTTAATTTTCTCAAAAATGGCTTAAACGATTTTGATTAAAATATCATTTGTTTAAGATATTGTCATGAGAAATGAAATGTACATCTTGAATTTTCTGGGAATGTCTCCAAAAGTATTCTTCATTGTGAACGACTTTTGCATAACTGGTAAACCATAAGAGATAGACAAAATTTTGCTACATTAAAAATGTTGATCGCGTTAAAATACACAATTTATGTCTTGTACATTTCTTTTGTTGAGTGAACCGTTTTCGAGATATTGTTTGTTATTCCCTTACATTTTCCAATGCTTATGCTTTTTCTCAAATTCGTTATTCATTTTTTTTATGTCCTGGACATGCAAAGAGAATTGAATGCGCTACATAGCAACCAACGTTAAAATATTTGACCATATTCCGGTTGCATCTACAAGAAAATTAGTAATAAGATTAACATCTCGATATCTCGATTAACAAGAAGCATATGGAGAGTAAGCGTTTGTAAAAATAGTTTGTATAAGAGTAGAGAAAGTCATGTGAGTGTAACACTTCAGATTTTTAAAATATGGTAATGCTGATGGCTATGTTCGACAGCACATTTAGATAATACTTGTGATTTCATTATGAACTTTTGATGTTACGCTTCGTGCGCTGAAAACCTAAGAACCCAGTAACAATTGTTAATATTCTATCTGCGTAGTAACACATGATACTCCTGGGAGGCAACACATTGTGGTACTGTAATCAAATGTCCTCAATGAGGGTTGGTTCCCCTAGCACAGCCTTCACCCCTGCATCATTATTCATCTGCTTTAGCTCTCAAAACGTAATTCACCCAAAAAAAGAATAGCCGGCTTTAGATATCACCTCTGCTTTCCTATCTGCATAACAGCACGTGCCTCAGCTAACAGCCTCTGCGTCGGCAGAGTAGCAATAAGGCTTCCCAAGAAAGTTAAATTTTCTTTCTTGAAATTACGTCAGATGCCATGCAACCGGAGACTTGCCTTCCATTAAAACAGCTAATTTCATTTTATTCATTAGTCCGAACGTACAGCAAGTGTTAATCGTAAACCACACCGAAGTTTATTGTTAATTCCTTGCATAGTTTTCTGCGTTTAACATTACTGTTAAATAATGAGTACAAATTTCCGGGGTTATACCTTTCCTTTATCTTCCATTCTTTTAGCATTCTAATTGTTTATGTGGAATAAAATCTAAAATTAAATTTTGAACACTAATATTTTCTTTTATAATCTCATTTCTGATTTTTTTTCTCTTTAAGATAGCCTAGTAGATCTCCAACAGTTCACTTCTGTTGCCAATAATTTTCTTTTTAACTTACAGTTTAGAAAAAAAAATTAAATTGAGTTTTATTTATGGACGTTCTTTAACTGCTGCGGTCCTTAGCGTCCATTCTATATTGAACGTGAAAGACAGTAATTTGCTCAGAGGCCTCTTTATCAGGCTTGAGGTTCTTTTATGTGCCGTAAATCTAGACACGGGACCACCAGCTTTACTTCCATTTCAAAGGAAACCATCGGCCTCCGCCGGGTTTGAGACCGTAACCTCGCGAAATATGGGCTAATATGGTAACCACTACACCACAGAGTACGACTGATAGTTTAGAGTCCACACGTCGGAGCCATAGGTTATAATACTTCTAACTACTGGAAAAGCGACTGAAAAATTCAATGCCATAGCCGGGATTTGAACCACGGATATTCCGGTCCCCGTCCGGTTGCTCTAAGCTCTGAGCTACCATGGCAACATGCCGTCACGACATCAAATTTTGCAACTGATTGGCATTTTTCCGGTAAAACACAAGGAGATCTCATATTGTATTGAGATGACATACCCGAATGGCGACTTACAATGCTGTATACTTTAAGTCCCGGGCTTCATAGTTTCAACCACTATTAGGTCAATTAATGAAATTAATTGTTCTTCCACACAAGCCGTGAGTTGGAGAATGTTGAAAAGGTAGAATGAGACGACTGAAAAATTCAGTGCCCTAGCCGGGATTTCAACCGCGGATCTTCCGGTCTCGTCCGGTTGCTCTAACCACTTAGCTACCATGGCAACATGCCGACATGACATTAAAGCAACCGGACGGAGACCGGGAGATCCGTGGTTCAAATTCCGGCTATGGCATTGAATTTTTCAGTCCCCTGATTCTGCCTTTGCAACCTTGTCCAATTCACGGCTTGTGTGGAAGAACAATTAATTCCACTTCTATTGTTATCCCTTATCCTAAAAGAATAATGGAGTGGACGCCACCAGGAAGGAGAAGAAAAGGAAGACGTGCATTTAACGGATTAGAGAGGCAATGATGGATTGGGAAATTGAGAAAGATCCAACAGGCTAGAATGGAGAAAAGTGATAGGATGATAAAAACTGCATGTAGTCTTGGGTACTGGAAAAATATTTGTGCATTGTAAAGCCGAAAATTGTGGCAGTAATTTGTATCACAACAATGTAAATACCAGAGTGATTGTAGTGTAAATAAGCATTATTGTATGACATTGATTTGAGATGTTTGTTAATTATATGCATTGTTAGGAAATAAGTTTACACGGCCTCACTGAAACTGACAATAAGAGCAAATAACAATGAGCGAGGGGGTGAGTTGTTTATCAATTATTAGAGACAAGCAAATGACGTCAGATTGGCGCGCTTTTCTTAGAAATGGCGGGAATTTCTTCCCTAGAGCATATGTTTTCGTAATTTTTGATTGGATATAAAAATAGACGCTAATGTTGGCGCGTTTTATTAACCAATAGCAGCTCGGTTATAATCTTTAGGCATATTAGGGTGTGGGAGTATAAAAAGCTAAAGCCATAGGCAAGTATTGTCCAGTCCAACAGAAACATCTGTGCATTACACGTCGCTCAGTCCAGAAGAAGCATTCGCGTGTAATACGTTGATCAGTTCAACATAAGTATTCGTGGGTTATACGTCGCGTAGTTCAACGGAAGCATACATAAAGTACACGTTACTCAATTCTACAGAATCTCGCGCGTCGTAAAGTTAGTTATAAATGTGAAATACGCGAATTAATAAAGTGCGGCAAATAAGTGATTATAGTAACATTAGAAAACATAACAGTTTCAGTCGGGCGTGTATCAAGATTAATATGTGAAATTAAAGGAAGTGTGTCGGCAATAAAAGTGTAAAAACAAATTATTTTATCAGTGTTATCTTTCAGTAAAAACTCCTTTCCGTTTACACACCCTGATCAAGAGATATGCTTGACTGAATAATAATAATAATAATAATAATAATAATAATAATAATAATAATAGCTAGCCGGAGGACAAATAACCCAAAATTCAAACTATTAATACAATAACAGGCGCCCAGCAATAGATAACACGAAGTTACCGCGACAAATTGGCTCCCATACGTGGTGCAAATAAACATGAAGCATCTTCCAACTACCAACAAATATAATCACTATACCTTAACCTGAAATTATGAATGTTTGGTAACTTTAAGCGCTATGGCCTCCGGTCTCACATGAGAATCACTTCACCCATTTCATTCCTTCTTTGTCCAATATGTCATATCAGGTTAAAGGACGTTAAACTGCAAAATAATGTACAAAAAATGAGTGAAAATAATCTAGGATCGCGTATATTATTTTTATATTATATTAGTATTGTAACACATGAAAACATCAGTTGTTGCTAAACAAACTGTTATCACTTACGTGTGAGACATGTGAATGTACCATACCTGACAGTTGTAGGTTTAAAACAGCATGCAGTAGCACAAGAGATTGGGCAAACGAGTAAGAATCGATCACAGGGCGTGCCGAGTCAGTTTTTAGATGTTTCTTCTTCATTCTCTGTTTACACTTAACTCTCCTCGTATGTAGCATTTACGCCCCCAGGACTTACAAGCGGATGCCTCCGGTCAGAGGCCTGCCGAGGAGCAGACACTTTGGATCGGATAGAGTATCCAGGATGGGTGATCATTCGGATGCCTGGTATGAGAGAGAGGAAGTAGATGATATGAAATGATGGTGAAATGGATGAAAGGCTAGGTGATGATGTAGAGTTGGTGGAATGAATGACAAGGGAAAACCGGATTAACCCGCCCAGCCGCCGCTTTGGGGATCCCTGGGATCGAACCGGGACCGCCTTGAGCGGTCTAACCACTTGGCCACGACGCCGCCATCAGTTTTACATTGAGAAAGATGTATGACCCATATATTTAAGAAATAACCCGTTGCGAGGCAGGAAGTAGCCTTTTACACAATCGAAGAAAGTTTTATTTTTTCCATATGATATCTGTAAAATCTGTCTTATACATTGAGTATAAAATATTTTCTGCACAGTCGTAGATTTTGAAATTATAAAATATTTTAATATAAAGACACGTGTGGTTTAAATGGAACAGCAGAGTAAGCAAAAATACTCGGTTGTAATCTAAGCAGATACAACAGCGAATTCAAGTGAGCGGAACCATTCCGTAGTCCATGGTAGTTATCAAATGCAAGAACAATGATTTTAATTACAGCTTCTTATAAAATATGCATTGCTATGTACATAATTTGGACATCCTGAGTTTCCAGTGTATGCGATCGTACTGTAAAAGGTCAAGGAAATGCCCGGTCATGCTATAAAGCAATTATGCTGCTGCTACCACATTAAGGCTGGAGACAGCACAAGTGAGAACACGCAACAATTAAAAATAAAATCTGATGTGTTACACTCACATGACTTTCTCTACTCTTGTACAAGCTATTTTTACAAACAATTATTCTCCATATGCTTCATGTTAATCGAGATAAACATTTGCAGACTCTATCTTATTGCTAATTTTCTTGTAGATGTAAGGGGAATATATATTTACAAGGGCAATATAGAAATACAGTAGCCTTTAAGCACATACATATCTCTTAATGGCTGGTTGCTAGGTGCAGCACCATTCCCTTTGCCACAGATTATAACTCTTTGCATATCCAAGACAAAAAAATCTGATGTGTTACACTCACATGACTTTCTCTACTCTTCTACAATCTAATTTTACAAACGCTTATTCTCCATGTGCTTCATGTTAATCGAGATATCGAGATGTCAATCTTATTGCTAATTTTCTTGTAGATGCAAGGGGAATATGGTAGCTTTTAAGCGATAGACAAATATTTTAACGCTGGTTGCTATGTGGAGTATTCCATTCTCTTTGCATGTCCAGGACATAAAAAAATGAATAACGAATTTGAGAAAAAGTATAAGTATTGGAACATTTAAGGAAATAAAAGCAATATCTCTAAAACGGTTCACTCAACAAAAGAAATGTATATGACATAAGTTGTGTATTTTACGCGATCTACATTTTTTGTGTAGTAAAATTTTGTCTATCTCTTATGGTTTACCAGTTATGCAAAAGTCGTTCACAATGAAGAATACTTTTGGAGACATTCCCAGAAAATTCGAGATATACATTTCATTTCTCATGACAGTATCTTAAACATATGATATTTTCATCAAAATCGTTAGAGCCATTTTTGAGAAAATTAAAATTTTCGAAAAATCTTCCATGTAACGGGTAGTCTGGGGTGGGGGGATTTTCTTCAAAACCTTCGTGTCACATCTCTGGAAGATACTGAACCTAAATACCAAGTTTGGTGCTTATCCGACTGTTCGTTTTTGAGTTATGCTGTTCACAGACACACAGACACACACACACAGACACACACACACACACACACACACACACACACACACACACAGACACACACACGGACATGTTTCCAAAAATGCTTTTTTTGAATTCAGGAGGTCTCAAAACATGTATTTCCGGTGAAATCTCGGTATCGAATTTTTGGGTGGAATACAATACTTCCCCTACTTACTATACGTAGTAGAGAAAGTAAAAAATGAATAACCAATTCCCATTTTGGAAAATAAGTATTGAAAAATTTAAGGGAATAACAAGCAATAACTCGAAAATGGTTCACTCAACAAAAAAAAATGTATATGACATAAATTGTGTATTTTAACGCCATCTACATTTTTTGTGTAGTAATTTTGTCTATCTCTTATGGTTTACCAGTTATGCAAAAGTCGTTCACAATGAAAAATGCTTTTGGAGACATTCCCAGAAAATTCAAGATATACATTTTATTTGTCATGAAAATATCTTAAACATATGATATTTTAATCAAAATCGTTAGAGCGATTTTTGAGAAAAATAAAATTTTCGAAAAATGTTCCTTGTAAAGGGTAGTCTGGGGTGGGGTAATTTTCTTGAAAACCTTCGTGTCGCATCTCCGAAAGATACTGAACGTAAATACCAAGTTTGGTGTTTATCCGACTGTTCGTTTCTGAGTTATGCTGTTCACAGACAGACAGACACACAGAAGACAGTCAGACACACAGACACACACACGGACATGTTTCCAAAAATGCTTTTTTTGGATTCAGGGGATCTCAAAACATGTATTTCCGGTGAAATCTCGGTATCGAATTTTTGGGTGGAATACAACACTTCCCCTACTTACTATACACAGTAGAGAAAGTAAAAATATAAAAGTTCTGAAGCGGTACGCTCACTTGACTTTCTCTACCCATAAATTTCGTATACGTAGGAGGGTGTGGCTTGGCGCCTAGAATGTAGGCGAACAGCAGAATCCTGATGTTTTACCAGTGGTCTGATTACGCAGATCCACATGTCCCTTGAAGTAGTCTTTATTGGCCGCTACACACGTCTGCCAACATTGAAATGGCTGCTGCTGAAAAAACTGCTGAAATATATTGGCAAAAGATTCCCTTACGGCTTTACTTGTGGCATTTATGATGTCCTCAGCCGAAGTAAATGTACGCCCACGTAGTTTTTCTTTCAAGCGGGGAAGGAAGAAATGCTAGATACAAGATCAGGTGAATATGGAGAGTGTAGCAGAACGGTTACCTATTGCCTTACAAGTTCCTCTTGGACAACCACAGAGGACTGGCAGGGCCGTTGTCATGTAACAACAGCCAGTTCTTCATACCTCCACAGCTTAGGATGCTTCAAGGACGCATAGAGGACACAGAATCCTCTTGTAACAGGTTTTTATTACAGTTACTCCGTCTGGTATGCGATCAATTCCGAACGAATAAATAAAAAAATCTGATGGTTACACTCACATAATGCTTATTCTCCATATGCTTCATGTTAATCGAGATGTTAATCTTATTGCTAATTTTATTGTAGATGCAAGAGGAATTGGTAGGCTTTAAGCGATAGTCAAATATTTTAAGAGCTGTTTGCTATGTGGAGCATTCCATCCTCTTTGCATGTCCAGATCATAAAAAAATGAATAACGAATTCCAATTTGAGAAAAAGATAAGTATAGGAATATTTAAGGGAATAACAAGCAATATCTCGAAAATGGTTCACTCAACAAAAAAAATCTATATGACATAAATTGTGTATTTTAACGCGATCTACATTTTGTGTGTAGTAAAATTTCGTCTATCCCTTATGGTTTACCAGTTATGCAAAAGTCGTCCACAATGAAGAATACTTTTGGAGACATTCCCAGAAAATTCGAGATATACATTTCATTTGTCATGAAAATATCTTAAAATTTTGATATTTTAATCATATTGTTAGAGCCATTTATGAGAAAATTTTCGAAAAATCTTCCATGTAAAGGGTAATCTGGGGTGGGGGGATTTTCTTGAAAACCTTCGTGTCGCATCTCTGGAAGATACTGAACCTAAATACCAAGTTTGGTGTTTATCGGACTGTTCGTTTCTGAGTTATGCTGTTCACAGACACACACGCACACACACAGACACACACACGGACATATTTCCAAAAATACCTTTTTTTGGATTCAGGGGTTCTCAAAACATGTATTTCCGGTGAAATACGTTGTAGAGAAAGTAAAAACACTTTAAACTTAATTTTGCCTTTTTAGTTATGTTGTCGCGTTTTTTCCCGTCCTCGTCGTAGTGATAATGGCGATATCATGTGGCAAATTGTCGCTTCAGTTGCCGATCGTAAAGAAAACACAATGTTTCGTCTGCTCTTATGATCCGATTTGGAACGGTCGCATCACGTTAGTACCACTGACTAGATTAATGCAAAGCGTCATACGATCAGGTTGATCTTGCTTCAGGACGCGTGGGACACCGAGGTGGGACGCGCCATATTCAGGTCATCAGACAGGCACGTACAATAGGTGATCCTTACTGCTGCTATTGCGATATCATCTACCGATTGAGAGTGGTTGGCACGTACCGGCATTGCAATTTCATCGATTTTGCATTCAGTTCCAAACGTTTGTGGCCGACCAGTACACTTATCATCCTACAAATTGTCTCTCCCTCAGCACTGCGACTAAAGCCGGCGTCATCGTAAACTTGCTTCATCATATGTAACGTTTCGCCAGCGGCTTTGTCTAATCTTTTGGAAGAACTTGATATTTGCTCGAGTTCGGAGGTGTACATTCAAATCACCCCCGCAACAGAGAGAGTAGTTCTGCTTACTGTCAACACACAACTACCTTTTGCTGGAGCGAGAGGATAGCTGACAAGGCACCATACAGCGGCGCCTATATCCGCTCTAGTGCACTACAACACTCAGTCCACGAACTTTGACTGTTGTATATATTGATGGTGTCTCATAAGTAGTGTCGCTTTTTAAGCAAAATTTCATTTTGAACGTTTTCTGACAAGAAATTAAACTACTGTTCAAAGTAGAGATCATCAGATTCTATGGTATTTAGTCATCTTTCAGGGAGATTTATTATCCCGCGACGGTACCAGTCTCTGGTTTTTAATGCGAAGAATTCTATGAGACAACAGGTTCAGTGTTTTCCAAATTTCTTCCACGCAAGAAATGGGCCATCCATGGATCGAAACAGATGGTAATATGAAGTCGCAAGATCAGGTCTGTATGCTGGGCGTTATAGCAGTTCGACTCCTTCCAATTCCTGAATTTTTGTCATGGTTGTTTGTGCAGTATGGGGTATTGCATCGTCCTGCTGCAAGAGAACTCTCTTTTGGTTAACTGATGCTGGGTATCTCCGTCTCAAAATTCCATGAACTCATTCCAGTTGTTGACATACCTACATTTCTTTGGGATTTTTTTTAACGATGACTTCGGCAGATTGACGGGGACTGAGCCACTGTTTCGAGGCGTCAGGGTTGCGGTAATAGATCCATTTTTCATCACATGTGACAATTCTACTGACAAATGTATCATCCATGGGATAATTGATAAGCTGACGACAGATATCCACTCTACATTGAGCCTGTTGAGGTGTCAATTCATGAGGTGCATATCTACAGCTTCTGTTTGATTTTCCATTTTCTTAATCTGGCGATTTAGGGTATCCTTTGATGGACCAAGTTTTTCTGACAGCCTAAGGATACTTTTTGCGGATTTTATTTCAAAACTCTGTGTGTATTCTCAATAACCCATAATTTAGGTCTCCTAGAACGTGGTAAATCTTTAGTGTTTTCTTCTCCAGTGTTGAAAGTTTGGAATCATCGCTGTGCCACAGGCTCTAATGACACCTTCTCCTTCTACTTCGCATATTTTTTGAGCTGCGGCAGCAACTTTATAATCTTGTTTCCTGTAGTGCTTTAGAAGAGCTGTAATCTCAAAAGTTATAACTCCCGTTTTGTGATTGTGTATTAACAATGACTGACAGATTCTCGCAATGTACGCAGTACTATCCGTGGCATTCTGTAAATAGCATGGTGAACCAAAGAAAACCAACTCTATCTTATAAAACACCAAACTTAAAAACCGACATTATTATGAGACAAACTAATATTATTCCTATGTATGTTATTCTATTTATCGGCTTAATAATGATGAAGTTTGTCTAGAAATGGCTTCCAATTATGCAATACTGGCTTAATTACATACTAAATAGAAACACAACTCAACGCTTACTGCTCTAATCAGCTTTTGTTAGCATCCTGTTCTAGCAATTTCGCATACTGTTTGTTGAAAGTGCAATATATTCACATTATTCATCACGATAATCACTCAAAGATACGACAATTTTAATTATAATCGTTAGATTTTTCTGAAAAGTTATGAATAAGGCATGGTCTTCTACAAGCGTCGTTTAGGCTGATACTCGAAAGATACCAGATCTAAGTATGGAGTTCGGTGTATGTCGACTTTACTTTTTTACTTTCTCTACTACGTATAGTAAGTAGGGGAAGTATTGTATTCCACCCAAAAATTCCATACCCAGATTTCACCGGAAATACATGTTTTCAGACCCCCTGAATCCAAAAAAGGCATTTTCGGAAACATGCCCGTGTGTGTGTGTGTGTGTGTGTGTGTCTGTGTGTTTGTGTGTCTGTGAACAGCAAAACTCAGAAACGAATAGTCGGATAAACACCAAGGTGTTTAGGTTCAGTATCTTCCAGAGATGCGACGCGAATGTTTTCAAGAAAATCCCCCCACCCCAGATTACCCTTTACATGGAAGATTTTTGGAAAATTTTAATTTTCTCAAAAATGGCTCTAACGATTTTGATTAAAATATCATATGTTTAAGATATTTTCATGACAAATAAAATGTATATCTTGAATTTTCTGGGAATGTCTCCAAAAGTATTCTTCATTGTGAACCACTTTTGCATAACTGGTAAACCATAAGAGATAGACAACATTTACTATACAAAAAATGTAGATCGCGTTAAAATACACAATTTATGTCATATACAATTGTTTTGTTGAGTGAACCATTTTCGAGATATTGCTTGTTATTCCCTTAAATTTTTCAATTTCTCAAATTCGAATTCGTTATTCAGTTTTTTGTCTTGGATATGCAAAGAGAATTAATCTATGGCAACGGGAACGGTGCTGCACCTAGCAACCAGCTATTAAGAGATATGTATTTGCTTAAAGGCTACTGTATTTCTATATTGCCCTTGTAAATATATATTCCCCTTACATCTACAAGAAAATTAGCAATAAGATAGAGTTCTGCAAATGTTTATCTCGAATAACATGAAGTAGATGGAGAATAAGCGTTTGTAAAAATAGTTTGTACAACAATAGAGAAAGTCATGTGAGTTTAACACATCAGATTTTTTATGACCTGGACATGGAAAGAGAATGGAATGCTCCACAAAGAAACCAGCTCTTAAAAAATTTGACTATCGCTTAAAGTCTACCATATTCTCCTTTTACCTACAAGAAAATTAGCAATAAAATATTTTCTGCAAATATTTATCTGGATTAACATGAACTAGATGGAGAATAAGCGTTTGTAAAACTAGTTTGTACAAGAGTAGAGAAATCATGTGAGTGTAAAACATCAGATTTTTATGTCTATCTTTGTGATAGATTTATTTTGTAGAAAGTTACATTTTTGTGGTTTTCCTAAGGTTTTAACAATATAAAGCTAAGTAAAGACACAGGAGCAAGCAATAACTTTTTGTTTCTCTTGAGATGAAAATATTCCTTCCGAATGCCGTACAATATATGCATCTTATTCACGTGCTATAATTGGTTAGGAAAAGGAATTAAGCTGCAAAGAGAAGTGTGAAATTGTTGGAATTAATTAGGGAGCGCGTAACGAAAGGGGATGAGGAAATTAAGCCCCTGAAATGGAAAAAGAGGGAGATAGCGAGGAATTCAGTCCTCTAAGGAATGTTCTCTTCCTGTGTCTGTAGTGCTTAGTTATAAGCGGAAGGTTTTATATAAACATCTCTTTGGCCTTTTCTAATTGCTACTAAAGACAAGGTGAATTAAATGTGCTTATCATTAATGTTAATTACCATGTGGCAGCCTACGATATTCTTTACGCTTTATTATGCATTCGGTCTTGATGCAAATTCACTGCTGGTTTACATTTTCGAAGCTCCTTTCCAGTACCGCATGTTAAAATTATGAGAGGAATAAAAGCCAGTCGGGCTGCGTGTATAACTGATAATGAATATATATCATCAAAATGCGCTTACAAGTGAAAAAAATATTATTCCAGCCATCATACTGGTACTTAGGTACACAAGTTGAAGGAAGCATTGCATTCAGTCAGAAAATCGGATACAAATATTCTATAGTGCTGATTTGAAGTCCTCTTAATGCAATAAAAAAAGTTTAGAAGATACTGTGTGTGTGTGTGTGTGAGAGAGAGAGAGAGAGGGAGAGAGAGAGAGAGGTGAAGGTACGGAGGAACCTTTAGGCCAGCCGTTCCCTTGTGCTTCTGCCGTGACCCCCGGGAGGGAGAGATAATAGAAGAGATCCGAACGGCGATTAGATCCGGATGACGATGGGTGCAAGCACAGACGGGATCCGTAATGTTTCCAGATTGAACGCCTCCAACTCCGCCCGAGCCCACTCAATTTGACCCCAAGCCTCCGGGGGTCCTCCGAAGGAGCTCCCCCGAAAGCACTCAGAGGCAGGTTCCAGCGGAGTAGTCCCTGGATGACGTCTTCCACAGAACATCCACCGCCCAGCCACAACCCGCCGAACACTGTCGCCTGATCCTACAACCCTGAAACAGATCACAAGAAAGATGAAAGGCACAGGAAATGCAGGACAGGAAAGTCGTAAACCACTCCACAGTCGCCTGCCGACCCAAGAATACAATGAAAAATCCAAGGGTCAGATTGGGCGGCCACCGGGGATCGAACACGGCACCCCCCAAATGCGAGTCGCACACGTTACCGCGGCGCCTCTAACATCGCTTATATCTCAGGTCTGAAGAAATGAAAGACCAAAACTGATTAGTGAGCGTTCAATGGAGTCCGGTGTCCCAAAAGCCGAGAGACACTCGACATTTGTCTTTGTAGGCTAAGATAAATCCCCAGAAAGCAATAATATCTGCGCAAATCATCTCATTCGGCATTGAACTTTGATAGGCAGACATGCCAATCATACAAAATGTAAAGTGCTATACAGATATTTTTTTCTGCCTGTTTGCTTTTGTGTCTGTTAGTCTCTCTGTGAAAGGTATACTTAAACATGAAAATTTCTATAAACAGACTGTCTTACCCAAATCCTTTTAAGGATGGTAGGTGATGATTTTTAGGAACCATCTGTACACCCAAAAAAAACTCGCGTAGGATTTTTAATTATTAGCTATATTCCAAACAAAAGGCGGCGCCGTGGCCGAGTGGTTAGACCGCTCGCCTCCCACCGAGGCGGCCCGGGTTCAATCCCAGGGACCTGCATGTGGGATTTGTGGTGGACGAAGCGGCGTCTGGGCGGGTTTTCTCCGGGTTCTCCGGTTTCCCCCGCCATTCATTCCACCAACTGCTCCATCATCACCTTTCCTTTCATCCATTTCACCCACATTTCCTTCATCCCATACCAGGCATCGGGCTGATTACCCACCCTGGATGTTCTGTCTGATCCATGAGTGTCTGCTCTTTGACGGGCCTCTGACCCCAGGCACCCGCCTGTAAGTCCTGGGGGTGTAAGTCCTACATAAGAGGAGGGTAAACAGATAATGACTGAATGAGTATATTCCAAACAAAGTTCTGTAAAATTGAATTAGCATACATTGTAATAAATGTTGGAAAGACGAAGAGTTAGTAGTGTTTGAAGTGCGCTTTATTCCCATTGATCTTTATTTAACTTTATAGTCCTAAGAAATGGAACATTCATGATAAATGAGTATTCGTTAATATACAGAGTGATGCGTTTATCAACTCTTCCAAAACACAACCTTCCAAAACAAAATGTTTTGCTTATTTTTATACTTATTTTTGGAATATTAATCTGCATTTTAATATTAATAATGTATTAAGATTTTAAGTTAAACTAAACTAATATCCTTCAAAGTTATAAATAAAGAATACATGTCAGAAAAGTAAAATGTTATATATAAGAGGTTGAGACACAAATCTCTAAGACATTTGCTGTAATATAAACGGAAAGGATCGTACTTAACAATGAGTGATGTTCCAGACCTCACCCGCCTGTATGGCAGCGCCATCATGCATAGGAGACAAAATGGCGGTCATGCTATAACAGTGGGCTCATGTGCGATGTAGTATGCAAACTTTTCAAGAGTAACATGGACCCAGCGAGCTTTCATACTTGAGTAAAACTGTCAGTATACCCCATCACATTGAGATATTACTAACTGTATATTTTCTTAGCAAATGGTTTCAAACTGCTTCGCAGAGGATTCATGTTAGAAACAGGCAGGAAGATATTCGGCAAATCATGACTTAGAGCTCATAGAAGAAACTCCACCGCTTCAGCACACCAGAATAGGCATACAAAATGTACCAGAGCATTTACAGGTAGTTAGTACCTAAAGATGTTTCCATATCATATTCAGCAAAAGCAAGCTTTGATGCAGCATAATTACAAAGCTCGTCTCAAGTTTACTGTCATAGTGTGCGAGAGGCAGGAAGCGGATGATCAATGGTTAAATCGATGGACTTCATGTACAAAGTCACATTTCATGTGAGTGGCCGAGTCTACAAGCATAATAGCATTATTTGGAGAACTGAGAACCCACACGTCTCGTATGACACATTTCACATACCATACGACACACTGACTGTGCTGTTGTGGCATGACCACATTTTGTCTCCTATGCACGATAGTGCTGCCACACAACGTGGATGAAACATCACTCATTGTTAACTTCCATTCTTTCCGCTTATAGTATAGAAAACTTCTTAGAGATGTGTGCATTAACCCCTTATTATATAATGTTTTACTTTTCTGACATCTCAAACGGATCATACAGTGTGTGTCAAATAAAATGGTGTTAACGCATTTCAAAATATTCCCTGTTGTTCGTTTAAATGTTTGCATATTTTAAGCAGTAGGCTTTGAAGTGCTAAGTGATCTTTATTATTTCGTCACGAGTTCCTGAAAAAGGTGCAGGGGCTGGCATACAATTATTACGAACCAGATATTTAAACCCTTGTGTGTTCTCTCATCATACATAACTATATTATTGGAACATCGCTTATTTAAGCAGTTTCTGTTGAATATTCCTAATGATAGATAGGAAGAAGATAGGAAAATAATCTGCGTGTCCATGTTGGACAAAAGGAAATTGACAGTCAACAGTTCTAACCTAGGAAAAATCTGATGTGACACATTCACATGACTCTTTATCTTCTATCGTGTATTACTGGGTACACAAACTTGTCTCACCAAAGCTTATTTGTATATCTACTTCATTTTAATCCAAAATAATTATTCAGAAATATCTACATTGCACATTTCGTTATAGATACAAAGTAAACAGTGATGGCCAAATGTTTAAAAGCTGGACCTATACTCTGGCCTTAAAAGTTCATGCTGTTTCAATGGAATCGCGAGAAACAACTGAATGTTGACAGAACTTTAAAAGAATGCCTAGATATTAAACAACTCGAAACATTAATAACGGATATCTCGAAAATGGCTGATGTCATAGAAAAGCTATTTGAAATAAATTGTGCGTTTTAAAGAGATCTACATTTCTTGTGTAGCACGTTTTCGTCTATCGCTTAAGCTTACTAGTTATATAAGATTGTAGAAAATCCCTTTCGAATGAAGGGGTCTTCAAAGGCTATTCCCAGAATATTCAATATATACATTTTATTCGTCATGTAAATATTTTGAATATGTGCTATTTTAATTAAAATCGTTAGAGCCATGTATTAGAAAAACAAACATTTCGAAAAATGTTCCACATAAGGGGTAGTTTGGAGTAGGCGAGATTTCCTTGAAAATCTTCGTGTAGCATCTTTGGAAGGTACTGAACTTAAATACCAAGTCTGGTGTTGATCCGACTTTTCATTTTTGAGTTATGCTATTCACATACATACACAGCACTTTTCTAAAAATGCTTTCTTTGTATTCAGGGGGCTTCAAAACTGAGCAGGATGGCTCAAGCGGTTATGTCTCTGGCCCGCATTCAGGAAGTCCTGGGCTTTTCGTGGTTTCCCCGGGTCGGTAGGCGAATGCTGGGATGGTTCTTCTACCACGACTCTCCTTCCTCTCATTTCCTGTACCCATTATCTTCCTTGTCATCTGTTTCAGGTTTGTAGGACCAGGCGACGGTGTTCGGCGAATTGCGGCTGGGCGGTGGCTTGCGCAATGTAATGGTTTCTTCCCTGGCGTCGCTGCGGTACCGCTCAGTCAGGTCTCTCCTCAGCGTGGGGATCCGCTCCGGGAACCCTGCAGGTTGGTGGCTTGTGGGCAGGGACCTTGAGGCGTCGGATTAGTTTTATCTGGAAACGTTAGGGACCCCGTTCATGTTTGCCGCCGTCGACATCGGTATCGTAGCCCTTCAAGTTTCTCCCTCATCCTTCCCTCCCAGGGGTCACGTTGGAAGCACAATGGACCGTGGCCTGCGTGCGGTGCCTTGCCCCGGTTCGGGGGCCCTCCGTGAGACGTACTTTACCTTTACCAGGGGGTCTCAAAACTTGAAAACTCGGTGTCGAATTTTTGGGTGGAATGATATACCTTCTGTTCCTACTATGTATGCGGTAGAGAAAATAAGCATTAGAACAAATAGGAGCTGTCCTGGAAGGAAGTCCAAGAAACCTGTGTTCGATGACAGAGTAATTGGTTTTAAATCTGTGGAGAAATGCTAGAAGATGAAGTTTATGTAACAAATACATACCATACGCTCAACGGATTAAAATTTAGTATCTGGAGTACTTTTTACTTTCTCTACTACGTATAGTAAGTAGGGGAAGTATTGTATTCCACCCAAAAATTCGATACCGAGATTTCACCGGAAATACATGTTTTGAGACTCCCTGAATCCAAAAAAAAGCATTTTTGGAAACATGTCCGTGTGTGTGTGTCTGTGTGTCTGTCTGTGTGTGTGTCTGTGAACAGCATAACTCAGAAACGAACAATCGGATAAACACCAAACTTGATATTTGGGTTCAGTATCTTCCAAGGATGCGACACGAAGGTTTTCAAGAAAATCCCCCACCCCAGATTACCCTTTACATGGAACATTTTTCGAAAAGTTTAATTTTCTCAAAAATGGCTCTAACGATTTTGATTAAAATACAATATGTTTAAAATATTTTCATGACAAATGAAATGTATATCTCGAATTTTCTGGGAATGTCTCCAAACGTATTCTTCATTGTGAACGACTTTTGCATAACTGGTAAACCATAAGAGATAGACAAAATGTTAATACACAAAAAATGTAGATCGCGTTAAAATACACAATTTATGTCATATACATTTTTTTTGTTGAGTGAACCATTTTCGAGATATTGCTTGTTATTCCCTTAAATTTTTCAATACTTATTTTCTAAAATGAGAATTCGTTATTCATTTTTTGTCTTGGATATGCAAAGAGTTATAATTTGTGGCAAAGGGAATGGTGCTGCACCTAGCAACCAGCTGTTAAGAGATATGTGTGCTTAAAGGCTACTGTTTTTATATACTGCCCTTGTAAATATATTTTCCCCTTACATCTACAAGAATATTAGCAATAAGATAGAGTCTGCAAATGTTTATCTCGATGAACATGAAGTAGATGAAGAATAAGCGTTTGTAAAAATAGTTTTTACAAGAGTAGAGAAAGTCATGTGAGTGTAACACATCAGATTTTTTTTGTCCTGGACATACAAAGAGAATGGAATGCACCACATAGCAAACAGCGCTTAAAATATTTGACTATCACTTAAAACCTACCATATGCCCCTTGCATCTACAAGAAAATTAGCAATAAGATTGACATCTCGATTAACATGAAGCATATGGGGACTAAGCGTTTCTAAAAAATAGTTTGTACAAGAGTAGTGAAAGTCATGTGGGTGTAACAGATCAGATTTTTCCAATATTTCGGCTGTACAAATTTGTCCACTGTTCATTAATATGTTCAGCAGGTGCCTGGCTTGCACAGACTCAGAGGGGCATTATTACAACACATTATGTATAATTAATTTTAAGGGATGCTTCCTTCAATAATATAACGTGTGCTTATGATTATATGGTAACTTTATTTAATAAATATTTGTCATCATTGGTGCCATCACAAAAATGTTAAACTTATCTGAATACAATCACTCCTCTGAAGCTACAATACCTGTGACGTAGCAACAGATTTAATCATAAATTCCTGGAATAACCACAAGCGCAGCAGTGCGCGTTCAATCGAATGTTTCATGTTTTATCCAACATAGCTGATTAATGTTTTATTGCTTACTCCAATAAAACTGCATTCAGTGTTTAATGAATATACGAGTACCAGGTCTTTTGAGTGAGCATTTGATTGCAAAGAGCAAAAGCTTCTCTACAACCACGACGATGTATAATTAGGTTTTTCAATAAGCGCAGGTTATTAATCGACATCCGAAATGTATGCATCTAAAGGTCAAAGTTCAACTTATTGAAGCAAACATTTCCAATTCCATTCTATTTCATTTAGCTCTTTAGCAGTTAAATTAACATCAATATAGGACATATTAATGTCCTCTGTAGCTGCTGAATCCTCTCTGATACTATAACTGACGAGAGATGGTTCCGCGGTAACGTGAGAGGCTCGCTTCCAGGATTGATTCCCGGTGACCGCCAACTCTGACCATGGGTTTTTCGTGATTTTCCCTGGTTGTCACGGCGAATGCTAGAGTGGTAAATTCCACCATGGATTTTCTCTCTCCCCCATTTTCTTTCATTTCATTTCCCTCTTTCACGTTTCAGGTTGACTCCGGGGCTGTGGTTCGGTCTGTGTCGAGGGGATCGCGCACCGGCTTGCGAATTGGCACTTCCTCTTGGCCCTGCTAGAGGGAAGCCTGTCGAGCTTCCACTGCTGGGTCGTGTTTCCCGGTGCCACTAGAGGAACGTCTCCGAGCGTTCTACCCATGGAACTATTAGGAAGCTCTGCGCGTCTCCGTCGACTTATGCGGTTCTGTTCTGCAGCATGTACGTCTCCTGCGATTGCCTTACCTCGTCCGTTGTGGGGCCGTATCTCCTCCTTGCCTCTGTTGTGGTGGTTTTTAATGCCCGTTGCTCGCGGCTTACCTTGCTGCATCCTCCACGTTGGCTCCAGATGTTCGCAGTATGCTGGTTCTCTGCATTTTTTATCCTCGGCTAGCTGCAGTAATTTCTAAACCATGTGGGAGCATGGATTTTTCCTGGGTAAAGGAAACGTAGATCTCGTGTGGTGGTAAAGGAGAAAATAGACGTGCTTTCGTTACTAAAAAGACGACACTGCAGCTTCTTTTATTTATCAACTTCTGATGGTACACAACGCTGATATTTTCGCCGTTAAAACACTGTCCACTGCTGTTGAAACACGGCGCGGATATGACGCGAAGTTTAAATATGGTTATTATATCTCTTTATGCGTAGCGATCCTTATGTGTGTGGCGAAAACTGTCTTAATTCACTTTTGGCGCGATATCTCTCAAACATCCTGCAGCATCTCTCCCTGCCTGTAGTTTTGCAAAAGACCAAATGACAAATGACCCCGAATTTGTTCCTAACAGATCCATTTATAGTCGCAGGCTTCTGGGGCGCTTCCTTTCCTGTTGGTTTATTTTTAGCGCCACTCAACGCGTCTCGCTATTTCATATAACTTACAGGGATCTCATTGGTCCAAGTTTAACATAAATCGCGGCTTTTCCTAAATTTACCGTTAAGCTTGTTGTCTCTCTCACTTGGTCACGGCGAATTATCGTATAAAGGAACGAAAACTCTACACCCTCGCTGTATGAACAATGCCCCTGCGACCAGAGAGACATCGTAAAACTAGACTTTCTGCCTTCGAAGACACTATTCCTGCAGCTAAGACATTTCGTCGTGCACAGTATTTTAACATAGCGCTTAAATTATTTACATTAAACAATTTATAACTCCTCTAATATTAGTAACCTAAATACAGACATATCGTTAAATCACCCTTCTTAAACTATACAAGCAGTAAAAGAAAAACATATGTACATAGCATGATTGAACATCAGTAAAAATTAATTAATCAAATTATCTATAATTACATTTCTCGGGCTCGGCCTAGAGTTGCCGTTTCAGTTCCTCCCGGGGGTTATGCACAAAACATCCTTGGGGTCGAGGTATCCCCTTCAATTTGTCATAATGAGTCATGGATAGCTCCCTCCTCATAGCAGTTTCATTGCGTGGGTGGAAATTCAACATTAAATCACCTTATTACCGGATAAAGATAGACTTCCCCTGCCCTGGTAGTTAAACAATGCAGTCTGGCACACATCGTTTCTGCTACCGGCCGGAGGAAGCATATACATAGACTCAACCGATTAGTATTGGTGGCACTAGTTGAGGAAGAGTAACATCACGCCACGTCACGGCTTGTGATCTTCTCCGCAGACTAGCTCGAGCGAGGAACAAGCACTAAGGCGAGAAAAGAGTTGAGTTTCAACGAGCTTCTTGGAAAGACGGTTAGCTCGTGATCTACGTAAGCGGCCACGTCCAAACATTTTTGGAATTGTCTAAATTTTGCAATCTAAATTTTTCGTAAGTAACTTTCTAAATTGAATCTTTTGGCACATGTTGAACAGTATGAAATAGAACAATAGGAATTGTCACATTTAATTGTGCAAGAAGAACAAAGCTCCTAAATGTGCATATTGAGTGCATTCAAATTTATGAAACTCTTCTAAGATAAGGTCTGAATGCATATATTAATTGTTATGCAGCTCCAAGAATATTGTTTCATTTTTACTTTCTCTACTACGTATAGTAAGTAGAGGAAGTATTGTATTCCACCCAAAAATTCGATACCGAGATTTCACCGGAAATACATGTTTTGAGACCCCCTGAATCCAAAAAGAACATTTTTGGAAGCATGTCTGTGTGTCTGTCTGTGAACAGCATAGCTCAGAAACGAACAGTCGGATAAACACCAAACTTGGTATTTAGGTTCAGTATCTTCCAGAGATGCGACACGAAGGTTTTCAAGAAAATCCCCCCGCCCCAGAGTACACTTTACATGGAAGATTTTTCGACAATTTTAATTTTCTCAAAAATGGCTAATGATTTTGATTAAAATATCATATGTTTAAGATATTTTTATGACAAATAAAATGTATATCTTGAATTTTCTGGGAATGTCTCCAAACGTATTCTTTATTGTGAACGACTTTTGCATAACTGGTAAACCATAAGAGATAGACAAAATTTTACTACACAAAAATGTAGATCGCGTTAAAATACACAATTTATGTCATATACATTTTTACTTTCTCTACTACGTGTAGTAAGTAGGGGAAGTATTGCATTCCACCCAAAAATTCGATACCGAGATTTCACCGGAAATACATGTTTTGAGAATCACTGAATCCAAAAAAAGCATTTTTGGAAACATGTCCGTGTGTGTGTCTGTCTGTGTGTCTGTGTGTCTGTGTGTCTGTCTGTGTGTCTGTGTGTCTGTGAACAGCATAACTCAAAAACGAACAGTCGGATAAACACCAAACTTGGTATTTAGGTTCAGTATCTTCCAGAGATGCGACACAAAGGTTTTCAAGAAAATCCCCCCACCCCAGACTACCCTCTACATGGAACATTTTTCGAAAATTTTAATTTTCTCAAAAACGGCTCTAACGATTTTGATTAAAATATCATATGTTTAAGATATTGTCATGACAAATAAAATGTATATCTCGAATTTTCTGGGAATGTCTCCAAAAATATTCTTCATTGTGAACGACTTTTGCATAACTGGTAAACCATAAGAGATAGACAAAATTTTACTACACAAAAAATGTAGATCGCGTTAAAATACACAGCTTATGTCATATACGTTTCTTTTGTTGAGTGAACCGTTTTCGAGATATTGCTTGTTATTTCCTTAAATTTTCCAATACTTATACATTTTCTCAAATTCGTTATTCATTTTTACTTTCTCTACTACGTATAGTAAGTAGGGGAAGTTTTGCATTCCACCCAAAAATTCGATACCGAGATTTCACCGGAAATACATGTTTTGAGACCTCCTGAATCCAAAAAAAGCATTTTTGGAAACATGTCCGTGTGTGTGTCTGTGTGTGTGTGTGTGTGTGTGTCTGTGTGTCTTTGAACAGCATAACTCAAAAACGAACAGTCGGATAAACACTAAACTTGGTATTTAGGTTCAGTATCTTCCAGAGATGCGACATGAAGGTTTTCAAGAAAATCCCCCCACTCCAGACTAACCTTTACATGGAAGATTTTTCGAAAACTTTAATTTTCTCAAAAATGGCTCTAACGATTTTGATGAAAATATCATATGTTTAAGATAATGTCATGAGAAATGAAATGTATATCTCGAATTTTCTGGGAATGTCTCCAAAAGTATTCTTCACTGTGAACGACTTTTGTATAACTGGTAAACCATAAGAGATAGACAAAATTTTACTACACAAAAAATGTAGATCGCATTAAAATACACAACTTATGTCATATACATTTCTTTTGTTGAGTGAACCGTTTTTGAGATATTGCTTGTTATATCCTTAAATTTTCCAATACTTATACTTTTTCTCAAAGTCATTATTCATTTTTTATATGTCCTGGACATGCAAAGAGAATGGAATGCGCCACATAGCAACCAGCGTTAAAATATTTGACTATCGCTTAAAAGCTACCATATTCCCCTTGCATCTACAAGAAAATTACCAATAAGATTGACATCTCGATATCTAGATTAACATGAAGCATATTGAGAATAGGCGTTTGTAAAAATAGGTTTTACAAGAGTAGAGAAAGTCATGTGAGTGTAACACATCAGATTTTTTTATGTCCTGAACATGCAAAGAGAATGGAATTCGCCACAAAGCAACCAGCGTTAAAATATTTGACTATCGCTTAAAAGCTACCATATTCCCCTTGCATCTACAAGAAAATTACCAATAAGATTGACATCTCGATATCTCCATTAACATGAAGCATATGGAAAATAGGCGTTTGTAAAATTAGATTGTACAAGAGTAGAGAAAGTTATGTGAGTGTAACACATCAGATTTTTTTGGATTCAGTGAGTGTCAAAACATGTATCGGTATCTCGGTATCGAAATTTTGGGTGGAATACAATACTTCCCCTACTTACTATACATAGTAGAGAAAGTAAAAATGAATAACGAATTTCCATTTGAGAAAAAGTATAAGTATTGGTAAATGTAAGGGAATAACAAGCAATATCTCGAAAATGGTTCACTCAACAAAAAAAATGTATATGACAAAAATTGTGTATTTTAACGCGATCTACATTTTTTGTGTAGTAAAATTTTGTCTATCTCTTATGGTTTACCAGTTATGCAAAAGTCGTTCACAATGAAGAATACTTTTGGAGACATTCCCAGAAAATTCATTCTGTGTAACTGACATACACCTTTCTGCATTTAAGCATTTCTTAAGAACTCTATTGACTAATCACCTAAAAGCCTGTATTCCTATGGGTTAATCGAGATAAATGATTAAATAGTTATATTAAGAAAAGTTTGCAACGGTAGTACAGTGTGTTCAAAACAGTGGAGTAGACCAGTATCTTCCAGAGATGCGACACGAAGGTTTTCAAGAAAATCCCCCCACCCCAGATTACCCTTTACATGGAAAATTTTTCGAAAATTTTAATTTTCTCAAAAACGGGTCTAACGATTTTGATTAAAATATCATATGTTTAAGATATTTTCGTGACAAATAAAACGTATATCTTGAATTTTCTGGGAATGTCTCCAAAAGTATTCTTCATTGTGAACGACTTTTGCATAACTGGTAAACCATAAGAGATAGACAAAATTTTACTACACAAAAAATGTAGATCGCGTTAAAATACACAATTTATGTCATATACTTTTTTTTTGTTAAGTGAACCATTTTCGAGATATTGCTTGTTATTCCCTTAAATTTTTCAATACTTATTTTCTCAAATGGGAATTCGTTATTCATTTTTTTGTCTTGGATATGCAAAGAGTATTAATCTGTGGCAAAGAGAATGGTGCTGCACCTAGCAACCAGCTATTAAGAGATTTGTACATGCTTAAAGGCTACTGTATTTCCAAATTGCCCTTGTAAATATATATTCCCCTTACATCTACAAGAAAATTAGCAATAAGATAGAGTCTGCAAATGTTTATCTCCTGTAACATGAAGTAGATGGAGAATAAGCCTTTGTATAAATAGTTTGTACAAGAGTAGAGAAAGTCATGTGAGTGTAACACATCAGATTTTTTTTGTTGAGTGAACCATTTTCGAGAACTTGCTTGTTATTCCCTTAAATTTTTCAATAGTTATTTCTCAAATGAGAATTCGTTATTCATTTTTTTGTCTTGGATATGCAAAGAGTATTAATCTGTGTGAAAGGGAATGGTGCTGCACCTAGCAACTAGCTATTAAGAGATATGTATGTGCTTAAAGCCTACTGTATTTGTATATTGCCCTTGTAAATATATATTCCCCTTACATCTACAAGAAACTTAGCATTAAGATAGAGTCTGCAAATGTTTATCTCGATTAACATGAAGTAGATGGGGAATAAGCGTTTATATAAATAGTTTGTACAAGAGTAGAGAAAGTCGTGTGAGTGTAACACATCAGATTTTTTCAATGGAAATGTTCCACACCTTCAAATACCACTCCTTTCCTGTAGTATCAGCTAGTTTCAAGGATGTTAACAACTCTGGGACGTGTACTAGTTGACTAAAATGGTCCCAACACACGATTACTGCTAACTTCTATTCGTTAATGTAACTTTAATAAAATAGTAGACAACATTTGCATTACAAACATTATAAACTGTAACGGACGCGTTATTAAATGGTAGCAGTAATAACGTCGCAATAGTAATACCTTAATTACTTTATACTGTGATAGTGTACTGCCATCTTAGAATTTATAAGAACTTAAATAATAATTAGTTACTTAATCAGAAAGAAACAAACCAATAATGAAGTGGTAATATTAAAACTCATACATTGAGATGGTAGGGTAGGTGTGTAAAGAATAAACGTATTGTAATGTGGAAAACCGTTCCTATATTTTTTCCCCTTCAATAAATGGAAACACAATTGAAACTTACTTATACATTATTCACTTCTACGTTTTCGCAGATATACGCTAAAGATTTACGCACTGAAATTTGTCCATCAATATTTAGCTCAATTATACATTTTCTCATTAATAGTCCCATTTTTTGGTCCTCATGCACGAAATACGAAATCGTATATTAGTTTACTACCTGTCTGAAGAATAAGTGTAAAAGAGAGGCGCAGAAACAACACACCGGCCTATTACGTCACCATTCCCGGTGCGCAGCATGTACAGGTAGGTCTGCAGTAAGGAAATCCAGCAGTTGAATCTGTTAGTCACAGTAGACCAGTTCGTAAACGAGACAAAATACAAGTACTGCTACGCGAAGTCATACGAACACAAAGCAGAAAAATAATATTCAATCTGTTAACAGTTTTGCAAAGAAGAGAAACGTAAAGGTCTAACTATTCCGCTACGTACGTTGTGTTAATGTTTCTATGGTCAGACTGTATTGTAATCTCGTCCGGGCGTTATCTCGCCTGTCTAAACCTACATGTAGCCATGGTAAAGGGTCTTTCAATAAGCGTGTCCTATCTTTAACATGTGATAGCTGCCGTTGTTATTGCGTTACAGCAGTCGTTTATTTCATGTGGTTACAGTTGTTATTGATAAATAGTCATGGAACGTTACAGCATTCAGCAACGCGTAGAAATTGTGAAAGTTTATTATCAAAATGGATCATTTGTTCGCCAAACCTTCCGTGTATTGCGTGAAGTTTACGGTGTGCATAATCGTCCCTGCGAGAGAACGATTCGACGTTTGATCGATAAATTTGAAAGAAGTGGTTCTGTCAGCGATTAAAGAACGCCTGTAAGTAATCGACGTAAGCGCTCCAACGAAAACATAGGCGCCGTTCGTGAGAGTGTACGCGAGAACGGAAATAAATCAATTGCTCGTCGAGCGCAAGAATTGGGGCTTTCGCCGACCAGAACTTGGCGAATTCTGCATCTGGACTTGAAGTCTCACGCTTTCAAAATGGTGTTAACTCAAGAACTAAAGGCCGAAGACCATAGGTTGCGCCGTGTATTCGCTGACTGGCTATGGAGCAATTGGAAGCTGACCCGGAGTTTTGTCGAAAATTCATCTTCCGCGACGAAGCTCACTTTTGAATGGATGGTTGTGTTAACAAAAAAAATTGCCGCTATTAGAGCAATGAAAATCCAATGCAGATTCAAGAACGACCACTTCAACCCCGAAAGGTTAGTGTGTGGTGTGGATTTTTGTATGGTAGAATCGTTGGTCCATATTTTTTCCAAGATGAAGATGGAGAAGCTCTAACTGTCAATGAAGAAAGATACCGGGCTCTTACAAGGGACTATTTTTGGCCTCAATTGGATGGTATGGATCTCAGAAGCATTTGGTTCCAGCAAGATGGTGCCACATTTCATACTGCTCTCGAAACAATCGATATTTTGAAGGAGAGGTTCAGAGGTTTCATTTCCCGTGGTGGTGATGTTAACTGGCCCCCCGAGGTCATGTGATTTAATGTCGTTGGATTACTTCTTGTGGTGTTATGTTAAATCTCGAGTTGATGTCAACAAGCCAGAAACAGTAAATGATCTTATGAATAACATCACGCGTGTTATTCGTGAAGTTGGACCTAAATTACGTTCTTCTGTCATTGAAAATTGGGTCAACCGTATACGCGCAACCCAACGAAGTCGCGGAGGTCACTTAACTGATGTTCTCTTCCACACGTAATGACATTAATTATGTTCCAAAATAAAAAAAGAAATAAACCTCTATCATTTATAGAACGTGTTTTATTTAAGTTCAAAATAGGACACACTTATTGAAAGACCCTGTATAATAGCTACCTTGCCTGAAAACTGCGCTCATTCGTGATACAGGTAGTACTTGTACATTTATACGCCATGTTTAAACTATGTTACGATATATTATACATGTTTCTGTGTAAGGTGTCCTGGCTGTGCCAGCACAAAACAGTAGTCATATAGGGGGGAGGCATACATTTTTTCGGAACCGTGTTAACAGGAAGTAGGCCTAAATAATGAAAGCATTCCCATTGTATATGAGGCAATTCAAGCTCTAGAAATGTCGATCATTCCAAAGCCTAAATAATGACAGCATTTCTGGGATTAATGCATATAAGTGAGTTTGTATGACTATGTGGAAAGCAGATCTGCGATTTATTTCTCTCCATTTTGAATATTTATGGTTAATTTTTACGTATGCATTGATCAAAGCATGCTATGAAAATGGCAGAATTTAATTATTTCGCGTTTAATCTTTTTGCTTGATCCGCGTAAGAAAAGCAGAGTTTTTGTATGGTCACAACTCGACCGAATAGAAAAGAATCAGTCTAAGATAAAACCGGGCCAACTTGGGAGTAATTATATAGCAAATCTCTGCTTGCAACACAAATTGAAACATATCCATCTATATTAAATTTAAGACGTGTTGTGTATTTGGTATAGCTTGGACCATCTAGAAGCTAAAGCCTTTCGAAACACCTAAACATCTTCTCAACTAAGTAGAACATTATATTAAAAATCACCATTTAAGGTATACGTTTACGTTTTAGATAAGAGTTTATTTTCACTCCACTGTGTCGTTATTCTCCATTGTCGTAATATATAATAAGCAAATTATAACAGAAAATATCGTGGCACTCAAACTCAGACATTTTAGCAGATAAGGTTATATTTCTGTGAAGCTAGCGAGTTTGTTTTTACGGCCCGATACAAACTGTATAGTCGGGTTTTATTTGGAGTACCCTCTGCTGGCTGATTCTTAATAATTATTAATGGTTATAAAACATGTTGCGAAAGGTTAGTTTTCTGTCTCCATTTTAATCGAGGTAAACTCATGAGTAAATAGCTTCATTGCACATTTCGTCATAACTGTAAAAGGAATAGCGAATAGTCAAAATGTTTCACACCTGGACGCTATATGCTGGCTTTATACCTATACTCATTCCATGCAGTCGCGAGAAATAACTGAGTGCCGACAGGCCTTATTACAAAGTTTTGCTTTCTCTACTACGTATAGTAAGGGAAGTATTGCATTCCACCCAAAAATTCGATACCGAGATTTCACGGAAATACGTGTTTTGAGACCCCCTGAATCCAAAAAAGGCATTTATGGAAACATGTCCGTGTGTGTGAATAGCATAACTCAGAAACGAACAGTCGGATAAACACCAAACTTGGTATTTAGGTTCAGTATCTTCCAGAGATGCGACACGAAGGTTTTCAAGAAAATCCCCCCACCCCAGATTACCCTTTCCATGGAACATTTTTCGAAAATTTTAATTTTCTCAGAAATGGCTCTAACGATTTTGATTAAAATATCATATGTTTAAGATATTTTCATGACAAATAAAATGTATATCTCGAATTTTCTGGGAATGTCTCCAAAAGTATTCTTCATTGTGAACGACTTTTGCATAACTGGTAAACCATAAGAGATAGACAAAATTTTACAAAATGTAGATCGCGTTAAAATACACAATTTATGTCATATACATTTTTTGTTGAGTGAACCATATTCGAGATATTGCTTGTTATTCCTTTAAATTTTCCAATATTTATACTTTTTCTGAAATTTGTTATTCATTTTTTTTGTCCTGGTAATGCAAAGAAAATGGAATACTCCACATAGCAACCAGCTCTTAAAAGATTTGACTATCGCTTAAAGCCTACCATATTCCCCTTGCATCTACAAGAAAATTACCAATAAGATTAACATCTGGATTAACATGAAGCATATGAAGAATAAGCGTTTGTAAAAATAGTTTGGTTAAGTGTAGAGAAAGTCATGTTAGTGTAGCACATTATATTTTTTAACAATAGAACCATTAATAACGGATATATCAGAAATGTCTTATGACACAAACATTTATTTGAAATAAGTTGTGTGTTCTGAAGAGGACTTCACAGGATAATCCCAGAAAATTCAATATATACAATTTGTTTGTCATGTAAACATCTTGAATATGTGGTATTTTAATCAAAATCATTAGAGGCCTTTTGAGAAAATCAAAAAGTTCGAAAAATGTTTCATGTAAAAAGTAGCTGTAGTGAGGAGATTTTCTTAAAAGTCTTCGTATCGCATCTTTGAAAGATACTAATTTAAACATCAGGTTTGTTATTTATACAACTTTTACTTTTTAATTATTCTATTTACGGACTTTTTCTAAAAATTGCTTCGTTATTTACAGGGCCTCAAAACGTGTATTTCCACTGATATTTCGATATGGAATTTTTAGTGCAATACAATACTTTTCCTAGTTAATATGTGCAGTAGAGAAAATAATATAACAATTAGTATTGATATTAGGAAGGAAGATATACTGAGGGCATTTTATTTAATGAAGGTCTGAAAAAAGGCTGTATCAGTTAACTAGGTTTGTATTTAATATACATGGACGACATTCTAAGGTAATTTAATAATACATCATCGGATGGAATTAAAATTGCTTCTAATTTTATAACTAAGGCCCAGTTTCACAGTATAAGCTTAAACTTCGAATCGGGCTTAACCCGAGAGTTAAGGTTTTTGCGGTTACTTTCGTGTTATCTTATTGCTGAGCGCCTGTTATTGTTTTACTATTTTGTATTTTGGGTTCTTTGTCCTCCGGCTAGCTATTATTACTCAGTCGAGCAAATCTGTTGAACAGGGTGTGTAAACGGAAAGGAGTTGTTACTAAAAGATAACACTGATAAAAGTATTTGTTTTTACACTTTTATTGCCGTCACAATTAATTAATTTCACATATTTACTCTTGATACACGCCCGACTGAAACCGTTATATTTTCAAATGTAACTATAATCACTTATTTGCCGCACATTATTAATTCGCGTATTTCACATTTTTGTAACTAACTTAACGACGCGAGAAATTCTGTAGAACTACGCGACGTGTAACCCGTGAATGATTCTGTTGAACTGTGCGACGTTTGCCTTGTGAATTATTCTGTCAAACTGCGCGTTAGATTCACATTCAGATTTGTTTATTAAGGAATAATGACCTGGTGCCGGTACATAGGGCCCGGCTAACAGGCAAAATTTAACGTCTATTTACACTGTACAATGTAATAAAAAGAGTTTTCTGATTTTGTTCAGAACCCACGCGTTACCCGTCTCTGGCTCGGAATTTATACTCCCTCACCCCGACATGCCTAAACATTATAACAGAGCTGCTATTGGTTAATAAAACGCGCCAACATTAGCGTCTATTTTTATATCCAATCAAAATTACGAACACATATGCTCTAGGGAAGATATTCCCTCCATTTCTAAAGAAAAGCGCGCTAATCTGACGTCATTTGTTTGTCTCTTCTAATTAATAAACAACTCACCCCCTCGCTCATTGTTATCCGCTCCTATTGTCAGTTTCAGTAAGGTCGTGTAAACTTATTTCCTAACATTGCTTATAATTAACAAACATCTCAAATCATTGTCATACAATAATGCTAATTTACACTACAATCACTCTGGCATTCACAGTGTTGTGATATAAAATTTACTGCGTCAAGCTACAGCTGAGTTTTACAGTGCGTAGTTCAAGCGCTAAGCCGAGATTATACGGGACTGGACTTAAACCGTACTGAACTGCGGTTTAAGTTAAGGAGTCGCCATGTTATCTGAGGACGACGATTTTAGTGACGAGGAAATGCAAATTATTTTAAACCGTATCCACAACAGAAGATGGCCTAAAGTGTTTAGAATGCGTCCAAATCATTTCCACATATGGAATGACCGAGAATTCTACGAGAGGTTTCGGCTAAGTAAACAGTCTGCGTTGATGGTACTAGAGATTATTGATGATGCAATTAAACATAAAACAGACTGGTGAGTAAAACTTAAATATTAAATTTATTCTTACAGCCATTCTTTATAATATACTTTATCGCTCATAAGGTATTATTACTTTATATTTCAGGAACAAAGCCCTCTCGTCAGAAGCAACGCTTCTTTTGACGTTGAGGTTACATGCAAGTGGAAGCATGCTAATTGCACCTGGAGATTTTTCCGGCGTCTCAAACTCTAGAGCATGCAGGGTTGTGAAAATTGTTTCACATCCATCAATTTGGACACCAATTAATTCCTTTATTTCCTCGTCGATTGGCGTAATTAACGATGGCACAGCAGGATCTCCACCTGTACCCCGAATAGCACATTTCTCGTCGGCGTATTTCTTTTTTTGTAGCTTTCTTCAAATTGTCATATTTCTTCTTCAACACGGTAGCATCTCTGTATATTATTCCGCTCTTTGCATTCAATAACTCTTCAATTTTCTCCCACGTTTGGTTCTTCCTACTCCACAGTACCTTATCAGATTGCTTGCACTCTATTATGTGTTTATACTGCTTTACAGTTTCTAACGGAATGCTAACTTCTTAAGAAATAAAGTTTACAGTACGTTTTGCCTCTGATTTTTCGGTCATTTTAATGTGTGTATCTTAATAACCTATAAAACCTTACTTTCAGGAACAGTGCCGCCATAAACAAATGATGGGAATTCGCTCGATGCGCATGCGCAAGCGTTACCAACTTTAAAGTTCCGAGGAGTTGTTTAGCTCATTAATGTCAAACGTGGTTGCCCTACTGTGAAACTCGCAAAGCTTTAACCAAAGCTTAAGTTTTGTTTAAGCTGCGTCCTTAGCTTAGTAAAGGTTCGACTTAAGCCTGAACTGTGAAACCGGCCCTAAGACGATGAAATTCGCCGATGATCAGGTTATAATAAATAAAAGTGAAGGTGGTCTACAGAAAGAAATATATCAATTTTAAAAATATCTGGTGTGTTGCACTCACATGACTTCCTCTACTCTTGTACAAACTATTTTTACAAACGCTTATTCTCCATATGCTTCATGTTAATCGAGATATCGAGATGTTAATCTTGTTGCTAATTTTCTTGTAGGTGCAAGGGGAATTGGTAGGCTTTAAGTGATAGTCAAATGTTTTAATAAGTGGTTGCTATGTGGAGGATTCCATTCTTTTTGCATGTCCAGCATATTAAAACAAAAACAAAACAACGAATAACGAATTCTCTTTTGAGGAAAAGTATAAAAATTGAAAAACTGAAACAAATAACAAGGAATATCTCGGAAATAGTTCACTTATCAAAAAAAATGTATATAACATAAATTGTGTGTTTTAATGAGATCTGAATCTTGTGTGCAGTAACATTTTGTCTATCTCTTACGTATTCCAGTTATGCAAAGGACTTTTGGAGACATTCCAGAAAATTTATGATATGCATTTCATTTGCCTTAAAAATAACTTAAGCATATGTGATATCTTAATCAAAATCGTTAGTCATTTTTGAGAAAATCAAAATTTTCGAAAAATGTTCCATGTAAAGGGTAGTCTGAGGTGGAGGGATTTTCTTGAAGATCTTCGTGTCGCATCTTTGAAATATACAGAACCTGAATACCAAGTTTGGCATTTATCCGACTTGTCGTTTTTGAGTTATGATGTTCAGACACATTCACACGGACACACACACACATATACGGACCTTTTTATAATTGTTTTATTCAGGAGGCTTCAAAACTTGTATTTCCGGTAAAATCTCGGTATCAAATTTTTGGGTGGAATGCAATACTTCCTGTGCTTATTACACATAGCAGGAAAAGTAAAAATAAGTGATGTATATAATTTTAAAATCATAGTACATAAAAGAGACAATGGCTTTTAAAGGAGAAAATACAGTGTTAAATTAACATTATTTTGAACAATATGTCTATGAATAAGTCGCAATTGTTAAATATGTATTGTGTTAAGTCACTTATAAGTACACAAGTGTAAGAAGAAACAAACTGTCATTGTTCCAACAGATATGTGGTACAATAAATAGAACATTAGATGTAAATTGCAAACTTCTGAAATGAAGTTCTAAGATCGGTCAAGGGTTGTACAAGGTTAGCTAGACCAGGATATAAGAAGTGAACTAAATGTATCGCTGGAAGAAAAAATTCTAAATGTTAGAGAGAAGTGGATGGGATGTCTTGAAAGAATGGTTAGTTCCCGAGGTCGCGGGTCAAACCCGGCGGAGGGCAATCAATTCTTTTCGGGCGTAAAAATCTTTAGCATGGCTTCCTTCGGAAGGGAAGTAAAGCCGTTGGTCCTGTGTCGTAGATTTACGGCACTTAAAAGTACCTCAAGCCTGATAAAAAGTCCTCTAAGCATAATTTCCGGTCTTTCACGTCCAATATATAATGGGACACTAAGGAGCACAGCATTAGAGAATGTCCATAAATAAAAGTAAATTTAATTTAATTTTCAAAGAATGGATTGCAACTATATTCCAGATACGCATTTTAACGTATAAGCCAAAAAGCAACAATAGTTAAGAAAGACAGGAAACGTTGTAAGGAGCCCTGTGAAGCCGGAGTAGGCTTTAAGCCTAATCCCTAAAGAGAAGAAGAAAGAGATATTAAACACTTTTTTTTCTAATGCTACGGGAGGGGCTCGGCAATACTCCTATTGTACCTATTCCTCCACAAGGAGTGCATGCGGGAGCGAGGAGGAGGTGAAAGGAAACACTGGGCGGCCGGAACCAGGAGTGACGGCACAGCAATGACAGGGTTCCTACAGTATCCAGATTGAGACACCCTGACAGTCGGACAGACAAACCTGGGAGCCCCGCTCCACACAAAGGGTCCAGCACCCTGCTCCGAAGGAAGGTCCGATTACCCCGGCAACAAGTCGAAAGACAAGAGAGGGAGAAAGTTCGACACAGAACATCCTTTTTTCCTGTCATGCCGCACCGAAACACCATGGCCGACTCTCGCAACCCTAAAACAGAGTAACGGGGTGAAGGGTGAATGAAATAATGAATGATACAAATAGAGGTACAGGAAATTCGGGGGCTGAAGTAAACTCTCCAACATTCACCTGATAACCTGGGAAAACGCCGGAAAGAACCCATGGCCCAAAGTGGGCAGTCTCCGGGAGTCGAACCGAGGACCTTCCGAATACGAGTCGCACGCGTTGCCATGTCACCACCTTTCCTGGTAATGTTATTGTAATAGTAGTGGTATTTATTAAGTACTTAGTATTACATTAACATAACAATTTTGCATGGGTCATAAGAACGTACATGCTCCCTAGAAAAATACCTGGTCTGTATACGTGACTTGCAGAATCGACCAGAAACAACTATGTTTATAATCACCACATTGTACACATACATATAAAACAGAAAAACACTTTGAATCACACACGCAAACACACACACACATACACACACAAGTGCTCAAGCACCATATATATTTAAAGAAAATTTACATAAACACCTTATCTCGTAGTAAACGTACTTCCATTAAGTATGTGGCCAAGTTTGACCAGTTTTGGCTGTTCAGAATCAAGTCCCACCATGCTGCCCTCCGTCTGTTGGAAGGCAAAAATACTTCCGGTAATGATTTTTTCCTAATACTCTCCGTCTGCACGCATGCTGCCAAAATATCCGTCCAGTCTTCTTGTTCTCCGCATAATGGGCAAATCCTCCTGCCATCGTTATCAACAATCTTGCGAGCTTTCCACCCTCCCAACCTAAGCCATGCTATTCCCGTCCTCTGTTTTATACCTAATTCCAAAATATATGTTTCCTTACCCCACGTAGTTTTTATTTCATTTTGTAGCTCCAATGTTGATCTTTGTCTACATTCAGACTCTATTTTCTGCCTGTTTATATCACACAGTCCTCTTTTGACTTTTTTCACGGCACTGTGTGTATTTTCATTACCCCTTTGCCAGATATCGTTTAAGCCTATTTTTTATAATTCCCGTTGTAACCCCGCCGCTCATCATTTTGGATGCTCTATGTTGTTCATTTGATGACGATAACATATTGCCCTCAGAGTTGTTTGATCACCTTTAATTATTCGCAGCCAGTACCTAACTACATCCTACCTAACAGCATCCTACCTCACGAAGAACTCCGTAGTTTGAAGTACCCCTCCCCAACCCTAGAATGCTCATCCAAAAATTACATTGTACTTTATTTACATTATCCAACTTCTCCCATCCCCATACTTCACTCCCGTATAGTAATGAGGACCTAACCATTGCTTCAACATTTACGTGTGTATGTGTGTGTACATAAATATACAAAACATTTTGTCATAGACGCGCTTTCAAATACTTTATCATGGAACTGTTATCATCATACTAGCACAGAATAAGGAGTGAAAGTCAGTGTTAAAAACAAGAAAATAAAAACCCGCATTTCGCGAGATTCAACTGCCCCTAGTCTCATTTCGTCTACTTCAAAAGCTTCTTGTGGAATGCATGACATGCTATTCCCCTTTTTACTGCAGATGCCACACACAGGAAAGTTTCATTTCCTTCTTTACTAGGGGTACTCTAGAACCGAGAAAAAACAAGAATCAAGAAGAAAACGAAGTAAAAGGTGTGTGGTACGAGTACTGTGTATATAAAAAGATTCTTCTATCCACTGTAGATTAAATACTATACCTTTTTGTTTCTCCGCTACCTATCTATAGTAAATAAGAGGAAATGTTATATTCCACCCAAAAATTCCATGTCTAGATTTCACCGGAAATACATGTTTTGAGACCTCAAGTTTAGCACGTTCACGCAGACTTAGAAACTTTAGTATTTTCTTTATTTCTTTTCAATTTCTCCATAGTGTGGCATGTTTACTTCATTGTCATTACCAGACGTTGCTACCAGACGTAGCATTATTGGGTCTCCTTAGATATATTTCGGCTTAACGGTCTCTCCTTTCGGTGCGAATCGCGCCAAAGGGAGAGATCTGTTTGAAACTATCTGGTGACGTCAGCCCTATCTGGCTTTGGCTAGATACGGTTGGTGGGGGAAAACAATAGCGTTACTCGAGTGGAAGTGGTCATTGGGGCCAGATGCGTGTGTGGCCGGTGTGAACAGTATAACTCAAAACGAAAATTCAGATAAATACCAAACCTAGTATTAAGTTCAGTATCTTCCAAGGATGCGACACGAAAGTTTTCAAGAAAATCCTCCCACCATCAACTACCCTTTACATGGATCATTTATCGAAATATTTAGTTTTCTAAAAAATGGCGCTAACGATTTTGATTAAAATACCATACATAAAGGATATTTAACAAGAAAGGTAATAGGATATATTTGTAATGTTCTGGAAATGAAGTTCTCTTCAGCCAGGATTGGATTGGATTGTGAAGTGGAGGCGATCTAGTGAATGAGGATGTTACACAGACGCCCCCAGAGGGGCGCCCCCGGAAGGATGGGATGAGATGAAGGGAGACACCAGGCGGCCGGAACAGGCAGTGACGACGACAGCAATAACTGAGTCCCTACATGTTCCAGATATAGACGCCTCGGCAGTCGGACAGGCAAACCGGTGATCCCGCCCCATACAGGATGCAATGCCTCCTCCAGGCTCGGTCCTTATATCCCGGCAACCAGCCAAGGCCGAGGGACGGAGAAGGTTCACAGAGAGAATTCTTTTTCCCTGCCACGCTGCACCGAAACACCATCGCCCACACTTCCAACCCTGAAACAGAGCAAACAGGATGAAGGACAAATGAAATGATTAATAGAATGAAATGAAGAGACGGGAAACTCGGGGATGAGAGAAACCATTCCAGCATTCGCCTGACGACCCGAAAAAACCTATGGATCAGAGTGGGAAGTCATTGGAGATCAAAGCCGGGACTTCCCGAATGCGGGCCACAGACGTTACCGCCCGAGCCATCCAGCTTGGTCGTTGGGAAGGAATGTTGTATACCTAATCTTGTATAACTGGTAAACGTTAAGCGATAGACGAAAACCTACTATCCTAAAAATGTAAATCTGTTTAAAATACGCAACTTATTTCAAAAATCTTTTTTGTGCCATAAGTCGTTTCTGAGATATTCGTTATTAAAAGTTGGAATTGTTCAATACTTGTCATTCTTTTAAAGTCTCATTGATTTTCAGTTGTATCTCGCGATTGCATGGAAACAGTATGCAATTTTAAGGCGTTATATAACGTCCAGTTCTTAAAAAACATTTGACTATCGCTGTTCCCTTTGTATCTGTAACGAAATGTGTAATGTAGCTATTTCTGCAAAGGATTATCTCGATTAAAAAGGTAAATAGAGAAATAAGGTTTAATGAGAATAGATTTTATACCCACTAATAAAAATTGAGAGTAGAGAAAGTCATGTGAATGTAACACTTCAGAAATTTTTTTAAGGTTAGGAAAACGCAAATTCAGAAATGCTGAAATTTGCGAGGAATCAATCGGAGTAATACGAAATATAATTAGAGCTCACTTGAGAAATTGGTTAACAAACCTGGAGCTTGTTCCACTAATTAGTAAAGCATAGTTACAACTTTATGTCCCCTCTGAGAGCGCTGCTGACCTGAGCGTTGAAGCATTCATCTCCCTCTACAAGTGATCAACATCACCTACATGCGGTTGGCTGGATTCAGTGATAAGGTCCACCCTCTCTTGCCTTCATCTGTCATCCGAGAAAACGCGGTTAGACTAATGAACAAGGCGCTAGCATTTTCATCAAACCAATCCGATAGTAACATATCTCAGATTATCATAAAGGTTCCTTCCTTTATGCGAACACTGTACAACAAAGTGAAATGAAAGTTATAGTGCTTCCAATACGGAATAAGAGTGCATATAAACCTCATAAATGCTATCTTGAGATAAGTTAGTGCTAGTATTAGGTCACAAAAGGAAAGATGATGTCAGACAAGAACTAAACTTTGACTCCGTTCAGATAAACAGTGGAAAGCAAAAGAAATAAATAATTTACCTATAGCGAGAGCACCATTTCCTAATAGGGATCAACTCGCAATAAAAAATTGTTACATTCGCATGACTTTCTCTAGCCCTAATTGTTTATTTTATATAGCTTCTAAAAACTATTCTTGCAAAACACTATTTTACATCAACAATAGTAGCACTAGTGATGATAGTTTTACGACAATTTAATTTAGGTTAACGAATGCTTCTATAGGTAACCTGCAATGCTGGCAACATATGAATAACAAATACCGCCAAAGCCAGTAAGATACCGCCAACGCTCGCGGCGTGGTTCCTAATTACTTTTTATTTTAGATTTATTAGTTTTTTACGTTTCTGATTTACGAAAGGTTAGGTTAGTTTCGTTTTGGTTCGGTTTAGTTTTCTTCCTATATAAGACTAGGTTACTAATTCGCGGGAGGTTAGGGTTAGTTTTTACTTTCTCTACTACGTATAGTAAGTAGGGGAAGTATTGTATTCCACCCAAAAATTCGATACCAAGATTTCACCGGAAATACATGCTTTGAGACCCCCTGAATCCAAAAAAAAACATTTTTGGAAACATGTCCGTGTGTGTGTCTGTGAACAGCATAACTCAGAAACGAACAGTCGAATAAACACTAAACTTGGTATTTAGGTTCAGTATCTTCCAGAGATGCGACACGAAGGTTTTCAAGAAAATTCCCCCACCCCAGATTACCCTTTACATGGAACATTTTTCGAAAATTTTAATTTTCTCAAAAACGGCTCTAACGATTTTGATTAATATATCATATGTTTAAGATATTTTCATGACAAATGAAATGTATATCTCGAATTTTCTGGGGAATGTCTCCAAGAGTATTCTTCATTGTGAACGACTTTTGCATAACTGGCAAACCATAAGTGATAGACAAAATTTTACTACACAAAAAATGTAGATCGCATTAAAATACACAATTTATGTCATATACATTTTTTTGGCCATTTTCGAAATATTGCTTGTTATTCCCTTAAATTTTCCAATACTTATACTATTTTTCAAATGGGAATTCGTTATACAGTTTTTTTATGTCCTGGACATGCAAAGAGAATGGAATGTGCCACATAGCAACCAGCTCTTAAAAGATTTGACTATCGCTTAAAGCCTACCATATTCCCCTTGCCCCTATAAGAAAATTAGCAATAAGATTAACATCTCGATTAACATGAAGTATATGGAGAATAAGCGTTTGTAAAAATAGATTGTACAAGAGTAGAGAAAGTTATGTGAGTGTAACACATCGGATTTTTTTAATATACGCTTACTTTAATTAGTTACCAGTGGTTACACCAAAGCACGCGAGCAAAGCGAGAGTGCGTTCCTAAGCTTAGTTTTCTTATTCTCGTGAGGTTAGATTAGGTTTCGTTTATATATAAGCTTAGGTTTCTGATTCGCGAGAGCATAGGTTAGGTTTAGTTTATATAAGTTTAGGTTACTGATTCATGGGAGGTTAGGTTAAGTTTAGTTTTTTATATAAGCTTAGCTTACTAATGTAGCTGTAAGTTCTCCACACCTAATTCCTCTCTTACTACCGTGTATATTGTATTTTCACATCCACTGCAAGCCATTTTGTTTCCTGTAATGCACTGTTAATAACAACGCCTTGCTTTTATATCAGTAGCAAAAGAAAATGATGATGAAGAAGAAGAAGAAGAAGAAGAAGAAGAAGAAGAAGCAGAAGAACACATCGCTTATTCCGCGAATTTCACTTTTCATTTAGGTTGGCAGATCCTATTGCGCATGTGCAATAGCGACAAGATGGCCACGTTTGTTGTCGTCACACCGTAATTTTGCTATAAAAGTAAAACACCTAAAACGGGTGGGCACCAGCTATAGAACAGACAACTACTGCTCCTAAAACCACTTCTAAGGTAATTAATTCACTTTTCTTTAATACAGATTCATGTTTGCAGAAATAGTTCATTACCATTCCGTGAGTTTTATGTATGTGACTTTTATTTAGTAGAGGTGGCGTCGTGGCTGAGGGGTTAGACCGCTCGCCTCTCATCAAGGTTTCAATCCCAGGAAACCGCATGGATGGACCATGCGGCGTCTGGATGGGTTTTCTAAGGGTTCTTCGGTTTCCCCCGCCATGTTTCATTCCACCGGTGCTCCATCACCTTTTCTATCATTCATCTCTCATCTGCATCTATCATCCCGGGCGTGTGTCTCATCACCCACTCTGGTCTCTCATTCTCTGATACGTAGGCCTTCTGTCCCCGTCAGGCATTTGCCCCGGGCGTTGGCATACGTCCTGGGAAGTGCGAGTCCTCAGTTCAGGAGTGACACTCAGAAAGAAAGGATCTGGCCCATTTGGACTGTTTCCGCCTTGTAGACACAATACACTGCAAAATAAGAGTAGTGAAGTACTGGCTAAGGCTGATGCAGGGGGATAACTCCACACTACGATCCAAATGTTATAAATACCAGCGAGAAAACCTGTCTCCTAAGTTTTGGGCAGCTGATTTCGAAAGGGGTTTGAGGAGAATAGGAATGGGGTCAGTATGGCTAAGAGCTGAAACAAATGACAAAAACATATGGAAAGGTGTTAAAAGAAGACTAAGAGACATCAACCAACAGGAAATAGAATCGGATTGTAAAATTAAACCTTCTCTAAGTCTAGCAAATGAAATAAAATTGAACTCGGGTAAAGAGGCATACACACTTAATCTAGGAAGAAAGGAAAGATCAGGAATGGCATGGTTTAGACTGGGGGGCTGGAGGGCACAGAATGACTGACGATTTTGGCAGGAGAATCTGCCCATTCTGTGATTTGGATGAGGACTGGGTACATATTTTGGCGGAATGTGCACAGTGGGAGAACCAGCGAACAATTAAACTGAAAGAAAAATTCTTAAGTTCCTCAAGAAAGAGATTGGTATGTTGGGATCTACTGGCTGACCAGAGGAACTGGCAAAACATGGGCAATTTTTTGGCTAAAGTGCGCGAAGCTAGGTCAAATTTGTTCAGTTAGACAAAGGTAATTTATGTTTACTTCCCTTTTTCTTGTTCCTTTTTGTTGTGTTTTCTTTCTCTGTTGTTTATTTTGCCACCCAACCTTTTATCTTAAATATGCATGTACGGTCAATGACCCATGCACAAAATACTTGTGAAATAACTTCAATAATTTGAAACTAATAAAGATACCTTATCTATCTAGTTTATTTAGTAGTTCGTCATATAGGTAGATGGCAACGACATTAATTTATTGGTCAGGTGGGGATTCATACTCAATTTAATTTTATAAACACAAAATTCATCATTGCTCTAATTATATTGTAAGTAAACCGAAGTAGCACAAGGAGTATTTTTAACTACATATCAGTAAACGAGTTTTAAAAAACTAAAAGATAGTAATACACTAAAGAGAATCGAACTCGAGCTGCTTGCGTAAAAGTGAAGTCGCTTAACCAGTGCCCCACGTCAAGCACGGTGTGGAAGAAGTCCAGATTAGTGCCCTGTAACTTGCATTATATACAGGTTGAGCGAGAATTCCCCGCACCCCTGTGGATATTATGAAGGTTGGTAGTATCAAATGTTACTATGCTATGTAGCTGTTACTTCTTATCAATTGTAGGAATCAATTATTTGAATTCGTGGTTACATATTTTCGCAGTCGTACACTATTGAGGAGGGCTTAGTGACAAGTGTGAGTGCACGAACGACAACACACAGGGCAGACAATGAGGCTGATCATGGGAGCATTCCAGGAAATATTTAATAAGACTCCACCGCGAAAAGCAACACTTCTGGATTGGAAAAGACGTGGTTTTGCTTTTGCCAGTGTTAAAGACAGGCCGCGGAGTGGAAGGAAGAAAACACGAGAAGAAACATCACATCTGCTTGGACCGTACTTTTTAAGGGACTATGAATGACGCAAATTATTTGCACATGTTGTAAATATAGTTCATACCTCAGCTTGAGGAAAGGGGCCTCACAGAATGTATATGGTTGCAGCAAGATGGAGCACCTCCTCACTACGTTCTTGCAATGCGCGAGTTCCTAAATGAACGCTTTCCAGGTCGGTGGATAGTTCGCAGTTCACAGCAACACCAGCCCCCTTGAAACGGCCACCAAGAAGTCCTAACAACACGTTATGGGTAGTGATTAAAGCGTACGTATCTGCACGTCGTTTTGCTACAAACGAAGAACTGCGCAATGCTGTTGAGGATGCACACTTTAACAGCGGACATGCCCAAAAATATGTCAAGAAGAACATGGAGGCGTATGGAACTGTGTTTACAGCAGGATGGGGACTGATATATTGAACACTTTATACGCAAGTACTTATACTAAAATAAATCAATTAGCATTCGATACTAGGGGGTGCGGGGACTTCTCGCCACTCTGTAGTCAGCCAAAGCGGCGCACCGAAGTTGACGGTTGTGAACCGCGCGCTCGCTCAAAGAGACTTAAAAAATTTTAACTGCTCAAGAGACCGGACACTTTTAGTTTGACCTAATGTACATTGAGCCATCTGTAATTAACGTCACAGATCAGACCTGTAATCTGGAGTGCATCAATTCAAAGGTGCCGTTTTGAAATTGATTGTTCTGTGCTGCCAGGTGCTACTTTAGTGTGCTGTAAGCTTTAATGTTGGCAGTTCTTCACTAACTGTTTATGAGAATTTAAGCAATTGGTAGATCAAAATCTTGAATCTCAGGCCGATAAGCTTTTGAAGAGATAAATAATTTATGATTAAATAATGAATTATCTTCCTAAAGGTGAATTTTGCAGTCATTTATTATAATTCAGTCACGGCGTATTTTAAAAGCAATTTCACTTCTTCTGCTTTTAGATTCCAACATCTATCATTTCTATCCTCATATTTATCCCAAAAAATAGTATTATCTTTACAACGAAATTTCTATTTCATTGATCTTCGATAATAACTCTTGTAGGTGAACATGTCTTAACTCTTCGATGACTGACTGAAAATCAATAAACTGTTAGGAAAAGTGTTTCCTTTAATAGGTGACCTAACGTGCGAATAAAATAAATAACTTGTTTATTCGACTTTACTTTACTGTATTATTGGAAAGGTTGCTATATGTCAAATTACTGAAAGGGCTTCACAGCCTACTGGCGTGCATAATGTGGCCCATAATGGAAAGGTAAAACATCAATCATGTTGGTTCTAAAAAAAACTAGCCACATCACCTACCAGCGTGACCAACTCCATTTTTCGATCACATTTCTAACTCCTGGATTGTAGAATACTTTAGCTCCTCCAAAGTATGCCGAACTTTGAAGGGTAACATTACAACATAAATTTTATATTTTAATGCTACATTACCATTTTCTTAATTCCAGTCTTTTATTGCCGTCTAGTAGCAGCAACAACTAAACCTCTAAACCTTCGTCGCCATGTTGCTGTTGAAAGCTCATACGAGTATGCAAAACGTATCATGGAGGGGCCCACGGAACCGGGGAAGAGCACCGCACGCAGGCCAGTCGGCCCATTGTTCTTCCAACGTGACCCCTGGGAGCGAGCTAGAAAGGGATGAAGGGAGAGACCCAAAAGGCGACCAGGTCCTGAGGCGACGGGCGCAAGCATGGATGGGATCCCTAAGTTATCAGAAGAACGCATCCGACGCCGCACGGTCCCTGTCCAGAAACCACCAACCTCCAGGATACCCCCAGACCGAAGCCCCACACTGAGCAGCGACGTCAGAGAAGAAACCAGCGCCAGCCACCGCCCAACCGCAACCCGCCGAACACCGACGCCTGGTCCTACAATCCTGAAACAGATGACAGGAAATGAGAGGAAGGAGAGTCGTCTTAGAAGACGAACCACTCCAGCATTCTCGTGTATAAACCACGAAAAACCCATGGGCCAGAATGTGCGATAGTTGGGAAAAGAACCCGAGACCTCCCGAATGCAATCCATAGACGTAACAGCCTGAGAAATCCGCTCGGTGCTCATATACGTAAATGCCGTAGCTGTCATTCAGTTTAACCCCACATGCAAATAAGTCTTCACCCTTCCTCCCGATGGCCAAATTATTTGTAATTGGTTTAGCCTTTTCTTGTATGCCAAACGAAGCGAAACTCTTTCATATAGGTGGTATCCGAACCAGCCGCTCCATTCAACATAAATTATACACATCGTTCATTGATTAGTTTGTATGTCCCTGTATTGTTTTTTCAGACCAGTGACATAGACAACTGATATCGGCGGGGTGGAGTCAACAGTTGGTTACGTGAAGGTGGAAATCTTACAGAGAGAAAAGACTATTTTGATGTAGGAAAATGGGTCGGTCACTCTTTGTGCACGACAGCGTACGTCTTATTAGTCATGCAAATATCTTAAATATACGATGCTTTAATCAAAATCCTTAGTGATTTTTCAGCAAATGAAAAATTCCAACATTAATTTGAATGGGTGAATTTTCTGAAATACGAGTTTTCGCCTGACGTGCTTAATCACGTTTGACTCAAATGTGAAATTTTGTATTTATTCGACTTTTAGTTTTGGGGTTATGTTGTTCAAACATGCAGGGACGTTCTTCCAAAAATGCTGGCTTTTGGTTCAGTGTACATTAAAATGTGCATTTCCGGTGGAATCTAGATATTCAACTTTTGAGTGAATTAGAATACTTTATCTACCTACTATAGGTAGGTAAAATGCACATATAGCCCGAGAATCCTATATGAGTAAAATTAGATATATTTTAAGAGATTTGCAGTATGTAGTTCCACAACATATAATGGTGTACAGGTTTTATAGATCAGCACATGTAGTTAAAACTTGCTAAACTACTTAGCTACTGGGATATACCGTGCCATTAACTTCCCACTGGAACAGATATGGCACGCAGTGGTACCAACAGCGGTGCCGCCAACACCCTCTGCCACAGCTCTTAAAAAATTAATTTTAAAATTTAAAGGAACTGCTGACGATAGCGTGCGTTGATTGTCGGAGGAAACCAGATAAAGACGATCCTGCGTTCAAAGCACAGCGTAATCTTCATCCACTAAAACTGGCAGCTGAGGTATTACCTGAATCTAAGATTAGAACCATTTTTTTTTTGCCTAATCTTTTTTTTTTCCTCCTTTAAACAAAAATTTCTATTATATATTTTGCTGAATACTTACTTTTTACTTCTTTCAAACGCTTTTTACTTTATCTACGACATACCAAAAATTTGATACCGAGTTTTTAGCAGAAATACATGTTTTGAGGCTACATTTTAGACAAAATCTGATGCGTTACACTCGCATGACTTTCTCTACTTTGGCACAAACTATTTCTACTAACGCTTATTCTCCATCTACTTCATGTTAGTCGAGATAAACGTTTTGCAGGAACTATCTTATTGCTACTTTTCTTGTAGGTGCAAGGGGAATATGGTAGACTTTAAGCGATAGTCAAATCTTTTAAGAGCTGGTTGCTATGTGGAGCATTTTATTCTCTTTGTATGTCCAAGACAAAAACAAGAATAACGAATTCCCTTTGAGAAAAAAGTGTAAGTATTGTAAAATTCAAACACATAACAAGGAATATCTCGGGAAGATCACTCCACAAAACAAATGCATATGACATAAATAGTGTTTTAACGAGATCTACATATTTGTATATCACTTATGGTTTACGAGTTATGCAAAAGCCATTCAGAAAGAAGAGGACTTTTGGGGACATTCCCAGAATGTTCAAGATATAGATTTCATATGTCATAAAAATATCTTAAATATTTTTTAGTCATTTTTAAGAAAATCGAAATGTTCCATGTATAGGATAGTCTGGGATGAGGGGATTTTCTTGAAAATCTTCACGTCGTATTTTTGAAAAATATTGAACCCAAATACCATGTTTGGTATTTATCCAAATTTGCGTTTTTGAGTTTTGTTGCTCAGTCACACAGATACACACACGGACCTTTTTCTAAAAGGTATTAACCGTTTGGGTGGAATGCAGTACTTCCCCTACTTACTATTACGTAGTGGAGAAAGTAAAAGGTATTTATATGTGTGCGTGTGTGTGTAAATAGCTTAACTCAAAAACGAACAGTAGGATAAATACCAAACTTGGCATTTGGGTGCGACACAAACATTTTCAAGAAAATCCTCCCGTCCCAAACTGCCCTTTACATAGAACATTTTTCAAAACTTTAATTTCTCAAAATCGCTCTAACGATTTTTGTATATTTAATTACCTTATATAAGGTATTCACATGTCAAATATAAAATATGTTATTTTAAAAAGAAACTAAAGAGGAAAGAATTGAGCAGAATAAATTTCTGGTGAAGAACCTATCATGCCCAGCGAACCCAAGGGTGAACTGAAATTGAGTTTTATTTATGGGCGGTCTTTAACTGCAATGTTTCTTAGCGCCCCATTCTAATAATTTCCACTTCTTTCTAATGCTATAAACTCCTCCGAGTTGAGAAATGTATAGTCGATTCCATTAGCTTTCCCGTCTCTTTATGTTCTAGTTGTAACTGGAACAGTTCTTTGTCTCGAACTATATTATATCTTGAATTTTCTAGGAATAACCTGCGAAGTCCTCATTCGGAAGAAATTTTTTATAACTTTATATAATATGTAAACGTTAAGATATAGACAAAAGCTTACGCAAGAGAGAATGTAGATCACTTCAAAACACACATTTTATTTTAAATAAGTTTTTCTGTGGCAGTATTGCAGTAGGGGAAGTATTGCATTCCACCCAAAAATTCGATACCAGGATTTCACAGGAAATACATGTTTTGAGGTGCACTGAATGCATATAAAGCATTTTCGAAACATGTCCGTGTGTGTGTGTGTGTGTGTCTAAAAACAGCATAACTCAGAAACGAACGGTCGGATAAACACCAAACTTGGTATTTAGGTTTAGTATCTTCCAGAGATGCGATACGAAGGTTTTCAAGAAAATCCCCCACAATAGATTACCCCTTACATGGAACATTTTTCGAACATTTTAATTTTCTTAAAAATGGCTCTAACGATTTTGATTAAAAATCATATATTTAAGATGGTTTCATGACAAAGTTATATCTCGAATTTTCTGGGAATGTCTCCAAAAGTATTCTTCATTGTGAACGACTTTTGCATAGGTGGTAAACCATAAGAGATAGACAAAATTTTACTACAGAAAAAATGTAGATCGCGTTAAAATACACAATTTATGTCATATACATTTTTTTTGTTGAGTGAACCGTTTTCGAGATATTGCTTGCTATTCCCATAAATTTTCCAATACCTATACTTTTTCTCAAATGGGAATTCGTTATTTATTTTTTTTGTCCTGGCAATGCAAAGGGAATGGAATACTCCACATAGCAACCAGCTCTTAAAATATTTGACTATCGCTTAAAGCCTAGCAATTCCCCTTGCATCTACAAGAAAATTAGCAATAAAATTAACATCTCGACATATCGATTAACATGAAGCATATGGAGAATTGGCGTTTGTAAAAATAGTTTGTACAAGAGTAGAGAAAGTCATGTGAGTGTAGCACATCAGATTTTTTTTAAGTGCTGTCACTATTCCACTGTTTGTGCTATGCGAAGAGTATAGAATTTCAAGTCGAGCACATAGCGACTGCTTTCAAACCTCTGAATTTCGATTTGTTTTCCTGTATTTCGCTTTTACCTCAAGGAAATAGTAAATGAAATATTTTTGCACTGTTTTTTCTCGATTGACATGAAGATTAGATAGGATAGGATAGGGTTAGTTTACGGAGGGAAAAGTTAGCACCTCGATCCCCAATGGATCTTTAGTGGACACACCCCCTGGAGGAACGGATGAGGTGAGGGAGCGGCAGGAGACGTGTGGATTGCAGAGATGCCGGCGCAAGTGGACAGCGACGCACAGGGTTCCCTAACAGTTCCAAGCTTGTCCACCCGGCCACGGGAGGGTCGTTCGGAGACATCCCTCTAGTGGTACCGGGGAAATACGAACCAGTAGTGGAGGCTCTACCGGCTTCCCTCTAGCAGGCCGAAAATATGTTCCAAAGCGCAAGCTTCTGCGCCATTTGCCCGACACCGACGAAACCACAGCTCAGGAGTCAACCTGAAACATGAAAGGGAAATGAAATGAGAGGAATTGGGGGGAGAGAGGAAATCCGTGGTGGAATTCACCACTCTACCAGTATTCGCTTGTGCCAACAGGTAAAACCCATGGTTAGAATGGGCGACCACCGGGAATCGAACCTGGGACCTCCTGGATGAGAAGCTCACATGTTACCGCAAAGGCATCTTGCGCGTTATAAAAAAGATAGAAAACTAAGCTTTCTTAAGAATGTTTTGTAGAAACTATATAAAAAATAAACGATAGTGGGTAGAGAAATTCATGTAAATGTAACATTTTTATTCTGATTCTTTTAATGTTTCAAGCGTGCTACAGGAAATAAATGTGACAAAATGTTCAATATGGAGTTCTCCTAAAATTATAAAACCAGAACTATACCATAGCTTACATATACCACAGATGAAATGATGAGGTTTAATAGTAAACAAATCAGCCTGTAACTTGTTTATAGGAAGTTGGCAAAAGATATGTTATAACTTGTTGAAACTCCTTTTCGTACCAGGTGATAACATTTCTGTTTAACCATGTTACTTTGATAATGAGCCTAACTGTGAGTGGCGAATCTATATATCCAAGTACCTCTTGGTCAGTAAATGTGATGTGAGACCACACCTTCTTCAAACATCGCTAGTCATTAGAGCAATGGCAATTAGCTGGAAGTTCGCATTCGCTGTGTTCTATGCAACGTGAGTACAGAGTTACATTAGACCGACTGCGCAGAGGCCTTTGATTGGGAGAGAGTTGCTGAACTCGCCGTCGGAATGATGTATAGACAGCCGGTAAGTTACTGGTAACCTAACTAAGATTCAAAACACAATATACACCACTATCACAAAAAGAAAGAAAGAGAAGCGTTTAGGAATTTGCACATAAGGCATTGTTTCCGACGCTGTATTCTCTCAATTGAACAGCTGCCTCAAGCGGCGCGCGCTCTGCCGATAGTTTCCTAAAGCTTGAGCCAGTTCCAAGTTGATATCGTCTACGCTCATAAGCATTGTATATAAGGCTAGAGTGCGCGTTTCTAAGCGGTTCGTATGGGAGAGGTGGAGCCAAGATTGCTCTCTCAGAGCTTATGTTCCACCCACTAGAGCGCTGTAAAGAACGGAACCTAGTGACAATGGTAGAATAAATAATATTCCGTGCTCAGCCTTCCCTTAACACAATGTTGCAATCTTGCTGCAAGCTAATGCCAATGCGAGTGAATTATCAAAGATGTGTCATAACGATATCAGAATATAGCTTTAATATCAGCGTTGTTTTAAAAACAAATTACATCTCAGTCTATGACGATCGTATCGTAAATTGAATGAACATTTATACACACACTACGTGATCAAAAGTATCCGGACACCCCCACAAACATACGTTTTTCATCTTAGGTGGATTGGGCTGCCACCTAATGCCTGGTATTCATTATCCGCAGCCCTCAGTAGTCATTAGACATCGTGAAACAGCAGAATGGGACGCTCCGTGGAACTCACGGACTTCGATCGTGGTCAAGTGATTGGGTGTCACTTGTGTCAGAAGTCTGTACGCGAGATTTCCACACTCCTAAACAACCCTAGGTCCACTGTTTCTGATGTGATAGTGAAGTGGAAATGTGAAGGGACATGTACAGCACGAAAGCATACAGGCCAACTTCGTCTGTTGACTGACAGAGACCGCCGACATTTGAAGGGGGTCGTAAAGAATAATAGGCAGACATCTATCCAGACCATCACACAGGAATTCCAAACTGCATCAGGATCCACTCCAAGTACTATGACAGTTAGCCAATAGGTGAGAAACCTTGGATTCCATGGTCGAGCGGCTGCTCATAAGCCACACATTACGTAGTAAAATGTCAAACGACGCCTCGCTTGGTGTATGGAGCGTCAACATTACACGATTTAACAGTGGCAAAACGTTGTGTGGAGTGACGAATCACGGTACACAATGTGGCGATCCGATGGCAGGGTGTGGGTATGGAGAATGCTCGGTGAGCGTCATCTGCCAGCGTGTGTAGTGCCAACAGTGAAATTCGGAGGTGGTGGTGTTATGGTGTGGTCGTGTTTTTCCTGGAGGGGGCTTGCACCCCTTATTGTTTTGCATGGCACGATCACAGCGCAGACCTACATGGATATTTTAAGCACCTTCTTGTTTCCCACTGGTGAAGAGCAATTCGGGGATGGCGATTGCATCTTTCAACACGATCGAACACCTGTTCATACTGCATGGGCTGTGGTGGAGTGGTCACACGACAATAACATCCCTGTAATGGTTTGGCCCGCACAGTGTCCTGACTTGAATCCTATAGAACACCTTTGGGATGTTTTGGAACGCCGACTTCGTGCCAGGCCTCACCGACCTACATCGATACCTCTCCTCAGTTCCGAACTCCGTGAAAAATGGGCTGCCATTCCCCAAGAAACCTTCCAGCACCTGAATGAAAGTGTGCCTGCGAGAGTGAACGCTGTCATCAAGGCTAAGGTTGGGCCAACACCATATTGACTTCCAGCATTACCGATGGAGGGCGCCACGAACTTGTGCGTCATGTTCAGCCAGGTGTCCGGATACTTTTGATCACGTAGTGTATGTGCTTCCTTTACTAGGATGTAGGATGTGTTTATCGGAGGAGAGCACCTCGCGACCAGTTTGATCTATTGTAGCTACACCTCCGGGAGGAAGGCATAAGGTGAACGAGCCGTAGGAGGTCCCAAGTCCGCATGTAGACAGGCCCATAGAGACGCGCAGAAGTTCCTAATACTTCCAATTTAAATACCCGCGCACCAGTTTTGAGGAATCCCAAGAGGGCGACGCAGCGACCCTAGCGTGGGTACAGCTCACTCTGGAGAAGTAAAGACATTTTTCCTACGCGCATGTATCCACGCTATCTGCCCGGCACCGCCAGCATCGCAGGACCTGAAAGTACAGCTGAAACGTGATATGGAGATGAAGTGAGAGAAAACGGGGAAAGGAGAAATCGTGATAGAATACACCACCCCGGCATTCGTCTTGGCGACTAGGGGAAATGCTACAAAAACCCCATGGTCATAGCGGACGATCACCGGGAATCGAATGCGAGACCTCCCGCCTGGGCCATCCCGCACGGTGCTAAGTCTCCCCCTTTTGTGGCCAATTAGGCGTGTTGTAAAATTACATCACTCTTAATACCATCGAGAAACGCCATGCGCTTACATGTCACTCACCACTGTGACATCTGACAGCTTAATTAATATTTGTACAATTACTGTAGCTTTGATGCCGAACGTTCATAATACAAAGTTACATACTAAGCGAGATGAATTTGTGTTATGTAGTAGTATAAACTTTACTTTCTATGCAACACTTGGTCTTATTTTAGGATCAATAGTACAGAGTGAGCCAGAAAACTACGAACCGGCTGGGCGGTGTTTTTCCTGTCCGCGCCCTCCGCACTCGTTGCCGTCTGCCGCTATCATAGAAAGGCGCGGATGAAACCATACAACATTTTTAAAACTACTTTTAAAGGCTTTATTTACCAACCTTATGAAAGGAGATGCTGAACTGGCCACCGTCGTTGTCCATACATTTTTGGCACCTCTTTAGGAAGCTATCCATCACTCGCCGTAGTTCACGTTGAGAAATGTTGGCAGTTTCCTGGCAGTTATTTTGTTTTAATTCTTCCAGGGTGTGTGGTTTTGTCTTGTACACTTTGTTTTAAGTTGCCCCTGAAATAGAAATCGCAGGTGGTTAGGTCGGGAGAGCGAGGATGTCACATATTTCTACTAATAATTCTGTCCTCAAGAGCACTTTCAATTGTTCTCATCGAAATATTGGCCTATATTGGCAGAGTCTTGTTGAAAACAGGCAAAAGTACGCTCCCTGGCTGTTAATTATTTAAAAAAGGAGGCAAAATTGTATTCACATATGTACGGGCGTAAACTGTTGCCTCGAAAAAAATTAGCGAGTGATGGATAGTTTCCTAAAGAAGTGACAAAATGTATGGACAACGACGGTGGCCAGTTTCAACATCCCCTTTCATAAAGCTGGTCAGTAGAGCCTTTAAAAGTAGTTTTAAAAATGTTGTATGGTTTCATCCGCGCCTTTCTATGATAGCAGCAGAGGGCAACGAGCGCAGAGGACGTGGACAGGAAAGACACCTCGCACCCGGTTCGTAATTTTTTGGGTCTCCCTGTATGTGGAATATACACATAATGATAACAGCCAGGTATCAGTTAGTACTTATTGCTTATGCTTTGCTCATATTTAATTTCTCTACTGCATATAGTAAGCAGAGGAAATATTGCATTCCACCCAAAAATTCCATACCGAAATTTCACCGGAAATACATGTTTTGGGGTGCTCTGAATCCAACTAAACATTTTTGGAAACACCTCCGCGGGTGCGTTTCTGAACAGCATAAATCAAAAACGAAAACTCGGATAAATAACAAACTTGGTATTTCAGTTTAGTATCTTCCAAGGATTCGACACGACACGAAGATTCCCTTTACATGGAACATTTATCGAAAATTTTTATTTTCTCAAAAATGGCTCTAACGATTTTGATTAAAATATCATATGTTTAAGATGCTTTCATGACAAATAAAATGTATATCTTGAATTTTCTGCGAATGTCTCCAAAAGTATTCTTCATTGTGAACGACTTTTGCATAACTGGTAAACCATAAACGATACACAAACTTTTACTACACACAAAACGTAGATCGCGTTAAAATACACAATTTATGTCATATACATTTTTGTTGAGTGAACCATTTTCGAGATATTGCTTGTTATTCCCTTAAATTTTTAATACTTGTTTTCTCAAATGGGAATTCGTTATTCATTTTTTTGTCTTGGATATGCAAAGAGTTATAATCTGTGGCAAAGGGAATGGTGCTGCACCTAGCAACCAGCTATTAAGAGATATGTATGTGCTTAAAGGCTACTGTATTTCTATATTGCTTGTAAATATATATTACCCTTACATCTACAAGAAAATTAGCAATAAGATAGAGTCTGCAAATGTTTATCTCGATTAACATGAAGTAGATGGAGAATAAGCGTTTGTAAAAATAGTTTGTACAAGAGTAGAGAAAATCATGTGAGTGTAACACGTCAGATTTTTGTGTGTGTTTGTTCAGGGCGCCTCAAAAAGTATGTTCCCGGTGAAATCTCGACATGGAATATTTGGGTGAATACAATACTCTCCTCTACGTACTATACGTAGTAAAGAAAGTAGAAATGTGATACTACATTGACATTACTTTCTCTACCCTCTATCGTTTCTTAGCAAGAAAAAGCGTCTAATTGGCATTGAAGAGAGCAGTCACGAGTGTAGAATAAACTGGGACATTTATCATCGTTACTTTCCAAGCAAGGCTTTCCATGTTAAAAGTTGGAAACTACACAAACGAAAATGGAAGACTCCACGTTTTCTTTGGATTCTCTTCTCATGCTCGTAAAGTCGATGTTACTTTCATTTCCCGTATAGATTAAGGATTTTATTTTCCTTAGACCAATCGTATTATCAGTTGGATGGCTTCCCATTTTCATCGAGAATGATGACTCCAGAGGAAGACTCACCGCGTCACATATATGCATACCTTAATGAGTTAGCTGAACAATAAGAATAAAAGCTGTTTGCAGGGGCTTAACTGAAATATAAAAGCAAACATCATGGAGTAGCAGAAGAGATTCTAGCTTTTATTGAATTTCTGCTGAACTGTAGAGTTTGCCTTATGTACCACTAGAGAAGAGAAAGAGATTTATTTATTTATTTATTTATTTATTTATTTTGCCTACGTTTTCACATCTACGTATTCTTGTAATCAGCATACTAGCTGCTACAGAGGTGTGAAAATTATTAGACTTAAGTAGATTTTTACATTCTGTATTTGAAAATAATTTATAAATGTTTAAAATCACACCAACAACTTATGTGAATGCCTATCAGGTATTTTGCATTGTGAATATGTATTTTCCTCCAATAGTACCAGCTTTTTCGTAAAACTTAATTTTTCCAACCACGGGTTCAAACATCTAAACAGACAAGTTATACGAGGTGTGATCAAAAAGTTTCCGAATGGCTTCACAACAATGCTGACGCCAGATTGTACATGCAGCGTTCTTTCCCGATAAAAATGAGAGCTCACGTGACTTCCTGTGACCATGCAGTGACGAGGTAGACGTTCTGAAGTGAACACGGGTTTTGCATGTGCTGCGATTTTTCCGCGTAGCAAAAATGTTGGATTACGAAGAACAAAGAACGAACATCAAATTTTGCTTTAAACTCGGTAAAACTGCAAAAGAAGCCTATGAAATGTTAAGAACAGGTTATGGGGAGGAAATTATGGGCAAAACTCAAGTATTTGAGTGGTTTTAGAAATTTAAGTGGTGTGACATCAGTTAAAGATGCAGATCGTTCGGGGCGACCCTGTTCCAGCAAAACTGATGAAAATATCAACCAGGTGAGGGAAATTGTGTTAAATGATAGGCGCATTACAATAAGAGAACTTTATGACTCATTAGGACTCTCCTTTGGAAGTGTTCAAAGCATTTGAAAGACAATTTGGACATGATAAGAATTGCCACCAAGTTCGTGCCCCGCCTGCTTTCTATTGAACAAAAGGAAAGCCGTGTGATTGCCTGCACAGATCTTAAAGAACAGCTACAAAATGAGCCACGGTTTAAGGAGAAAATTATTACTGGTGATGAAACATGGATTTATGGGTACGATCCAATCTTCACAATGGAAGAGTTCCATCTCCACGCCCGAAAAAGCCCAGACAAGTTCGATCCAAAGTAAAGTCAATAGTGATTGTGTTTTTTGACATTAAAGGCATTGTACATAAGGAATTTGTGCCACAGGGTGAAGAGTGAATCAAGTGTTCTACAAACAAGTGCTGCAAAAATGAAAGGAGAAAAATAGGATGAATACTGTTCCCCATCCCGCCTATTCTCCAGATTTGGCACCAGCGGACTCCGAGGACACCGTTTTGAGGGCATTGATGTCATCCATCGCGAATCGCAGAAGGCTCTGAACATGTTGAAAGAAGAGGACTTCCAGAGGTGCTTCCAGCAGTGGTAGAAGCGTTGGGACAACTGTATCAACTCCCAAGGAGACTACTTCGAGGGTGACAGTGAAGATTAGACAAAACAAACTGTTGTGTAGTATTTATGACGTCATTCCGGAAACTTTTTCATCACACCTCGTACATCATAGAATAAATATCTGCTATTTTATTTCCAGATTAAGTCTTGAATTTTACAGAAAATGCTGACCGCCAAAATGACTGAAAACCGTCATAAATGGTCCAAGTTATTTCATTTAAGAAATATATCCATCTATCTAGTAGTACAAGTTATAAAACTGACTCTGTAGTTTTATTCTGCCTTTTCATAATCACCTAACTCTAATAGGTGGGATGTTATATAAGCTTCAATATCTTGAAGACATAACCTTGGACAATAATTAATCAAAACTTTGCTTTGATTCTAATAATTTTCAAAGCTCTGTAGTACAGAGAAAACAGATTTCATCCGAAAAACTCCTAAGGAAGGCTCGGAACGGACATTAATCCAATCTAGCAACGCCATAATGAGAAACATCTTGAAATAGAAGCAGCGAATCCTTATCAAACAACACGATGTCGTCACAGTATTGCAGCTCTTGCCGTTTTTTTTTTTATTCATTTATTTGTGGACGCTCTTTGACTACTATGGTCCTTAGCGTCCCGTTCCATATTGGGCGTGAAAGACGGTAATTTTGCTCAAAGGCCTCTTTATCAGGCTTGAGGTTCTTTTACTTGCCGTAAATCTACGACACGGGACCACCGTCCTTACTTCCCTTCCGAAGGAAGGCATGCTAAGGATTTTTACGCCCGAAAAAAATCCATCGCCCTCCGTCAGGTTTGAACCCGCGACCTTGGGAACTTCAGGCTAGCACGGTACCACTAGTCCACGGAGGACGACTGCGTAACATCTCTGTAGGTCGAAAGTGTCGGGAAGCTACAGTTCACTGACCACAAATCAAAAACATGTATCTTGAATGTCTAAAGTTTCCCATGGTAAAAGGCTACAAAGTTCAGAAAACCTCTCAAAAGCTTGCGTTTATTTAAAATTAAATGTGGACAGTAATTAATGAAAGGTTTAGACAACGAATGATCTAAAACATTAGAAACAAAGCCGATTTAAAATTATGTAATCTCTACATTATTTGAATAATTTTTTAACTCAAAGTTACCTTTTTACTTTCTCTACTACGTAGAGTAAGTAGAGGAAGTATTAAATTTCACCCAAAAAACGAAATTGAGATTTCATCGGAAATACATGTTTTGAGGCCCTTCTGTGTATCTTGAATTTTCTGGGAATGTCTCCAAAAGTATTCTTCATTGTGAACGACTTTTGCATAACTGGTAAACCATAACAGATAGACAAACGTTTACAACACAAAAAATGTAGATCGCGTTAAAATACACAATTTATGTCATATACATTTTTTTTGTTTAATGAACCATTTTCGAGATATTACTTGTTATTCCCTTAAATTTTTCAATACTTATTTTCTCAAACAGGAATTCGTTATTCATTTTTTGTCTTGGATATGCAAAGAGTATTAATCTGTGGCAAAGGGAATCGTGCTGCACCTAGCAACCAGCTATTAAGAGATATGTCGATGCTTAAAGGCTACTGTATTTCTATATTGCCCTTGCAATTACAAAACAAGGGGAACATAGTACGCCTTAAGCGAGTCAAATATTTTTAGAACTTGTCGCTATGTGGAAAATGTAATTCTCTTTGCATGTCAAAAGATCGTTTCTGCAAATGTTTATCTCGATTAATATGGAAGAGATGGAGAATAAGAGTTTGTAAAAATAGTTTGTACAGGAGTAGAGAAATTCATGTGAGTGTAACACATCAGATTTTTTTTATGTCCTGGACAGCAAAGAGAATGGAATGCTGCACATATCAACCAATTCTTAAAAGATTTGACTATCATTTAAAGTCTACGATGTTCCCCTTGTACCTATAAGAAAGTTAGCAAATTTGTATATCGTTTAACATGAAGTAGATGGAGAATAAGCGTTTGTAATACTAGTTTGTACAACAGTAGATACTTACAGAAGAGACTTACTTGAAGACTAAGGAACTCTTTTTTTTCTAAAATGAGGCAAAATTGGAGTTAATAAGTATATTATACACACTGGTCTGTTAGCAATTTAGTTAAATTTTATGCAATGTAGTTTTCGTTCCAGACAACCTCCCTCAAGCATTTTTGGAAACACGTCCGTGTGTGTGTGTCTGTGTGTGTCTGTGTGTGTGTGTGTGTGTGTGTGTGTCTGTGAACAGCATAACCAGAAACGAACAGTCGGATAAATACCAAACTTGGTATTTAGGTTCAGTATCTTCCAGAGATGCGACACAAAGGTTTTCAAGAAAATCCCCCACCCCAGATTACCCTTTACCTGGAACATTTTTCGAAAATTTTAATTTTCTCAAAAATGACTAACGATTTTGATTAAAGTATTATATGTTTAAGATATTTTCATGACAAATAAAATGTATATCTTCAATGTTCTGGGAATGTTTCCAAAAGTATTCTTCATTGTGATTGACTTTTCCATAACTGGTAAACCATAAGAGATAGATAAAATTTTACTGCGCAAAAAATGCAGATCGCGTTAAAGTATACAATTTATGTCATATACACTTTTTTTGTTGAGTGAACCATTTTCGAGATATTGCTTGTTATTCCCTTAAATTTTTCAACATTTATTTTCTCAAATGGGAATTCGTTATTCGTTTTTTGTCTTGGATATGCAAAGAGAATGGTGCTGCACCTAGTAACCAGCTATTAAGAGATATATCTATGCTTAAAGGCTACTGTATTTCTATATTGCCCTTGCAATTACAAAACAAGGTGAACATAGTAGGCCTTAAGCGATAGTCAAGTATTTTTAGAACTGGTCGCTATGTGTAAAATGTAATTCTCTTTGCATGTCAAAAGATCGTTTCTGCAAATGTTTATCTCGATTAATATGAAATAGATGGAGCATAAGATTTTTTAAAAGTAGTTTGTACAAGAGCAGAGAAAGCCATGTGAGTGTAACACATCAGATGTTTTATTCATAGAAGGATTTAGTCTATGTAAATGAAGTCCTACGTTTCTATTCTAAGCGAGGGCGGTTGATTGTCAAGTTAGGCGAAGGGATACAGGGCTAATTTGGCAGTATTTTTTACAAGACTTATTTTTACTTAAACTAAGTGTTTTCACTTTTTGTATTTGCCACGAGATGTCAGGTCCTCACAAATACATGGGATATGTTTATGGTAGATGGCGCACTTCTTTATGGACCTTACATCAAGGTCAGCCAAATTATCTCTACAATCAAATAAGGCGTGTCTTCCCTACAGGTCAGAATATATACGCATATGCAAGGATGTCCAACCTAACAGAGATAGGGGATGAAGGGAGTTTCCCTTTCCACTCATTTCCATTTGTGCTGCCAAGGATTGAAACTTGATTGGTTTAGCTTGTCAGTCTCTTCAAACATAGTAGGTAGGGTGAGCCTTAGCTCTTAGGAGAAAAGGTTGGGCTTCACTGAGTGAATGAGTAGGGACGACACTATGTCCAAGTTTGCAGCGAGGTTCATTAATATTCAGTTAACGTACTTGTGTTTACTAGCGGATAAGAGCAGGTCACTGACAGCATGTTCTCCGATGTGGCACAAACCGGTTGCGCTTTCCTTTGCCCGTGCAGTGTCTATCCTCGCTGGACAAGCGTCGTTTTTGTATACGAGTGATTTGTGCAGATAAAGATTGGAAGTAGCAGTCTGCAAATCTTACGTATTGCTACTATTCGTTATTGTTACCTTGTTTAGCTGTTAAATGCACGCTTGTTTCACACAACTAAAGTTGACAAGTTTCCATTAGCAAAGCTGTAAAATATTTTTAGGGAGCATGGACAAAAAGTAGAACTTCTAACACAGTGCAGCTGAGCTAACAGCTTTAGACCAGTGTCACCAACTTTGATTTAAAGTCCAATCGCGTGGTAATTAGCTTTTGTATCTCTACATGTTTAATACCAGTAACTCGACTTGGTTTGATTAGGCTTTACTTTTCATTATGTCTTTTACATTATTAATTACTCATGGCACTTGCATTATCTGCTCACAATACAAATCGTCATACTTCAGTTTATCACAGTTCGTTGTGGATTTAACCTATGCGTTATATTGGTAGCCTTCTGATATCGTATAACCAACAGAAAAATTGAATTCATTATGAAAATTATTAATTCAGAATGAAATGAAATGGAAGAGCCAGGTGAAATTATAGAAGCAGCAGAAATAAAAACACTAGAAGTACAGGGTTATTCAAAAACAAGGAACAGACTTTAAATATTTATTCTAATGAACGACAATAGATGGCGATGCATCACCGAATAGATAAAAGTTCAAAATTTTATTTTATGTGTCAAAATGAGAATCATTTGTTATGCGAGGACTACCAGTGCTTTTCCGTTTGCACACGCAGCCATCTTCTATGAATTTATTGCATCAATTGTAAATTTTTATGACAAGGTGGCTCTTTGTTGAACTTACAACGAAATGCACGCTGCAATGAAACAATGGATTCACTCTTTGCATACTGCAGCACACAAAACGACTTTTCCTGTGGTATCGCCATTTTCTCGTAAACAAATCCAGCGCCGCTGTGGGCCCTGAATGGAACTAATAGGTGGGGCTTAAAACTTTGAACTTTCCTCTATTCAATGATGAGTGTATGTGTCGCGATCTTTGTCGTTCATTAAGAATGAATATTTAAAGTCTGTTCCTTTTTTTAAGAACCCTGTACGTCCTTAAAAAATCCAGAAAGCAATGTGATAGAGCATTTAATCGTTCATTGGCTGATATAAGACAAACATTTTGAAAATAATTTCATTGAAAATGACTGCTAGCGGATCAACAAAACACCAATACCTCTAACATCTCGATTTTTAAGTCATTTCTCTAAATGACTTCTAAACACAATCTCTGTTAGCTTCAGAAATCGCTATAAGATTTTATATTTTACAAATTCGAACACTCAAAACACTAGTGTATGCCACACGTATTAAAAGTGATTTTACCCCCTGTATCATAATCTACTATTATAGTGCCGTCTCTTATCCGCACTCTAATATGCATACTGTACAGTCACGAGGCACTCATTACCTTCCTCATACATGCGATTGCAATTTATCAGCCAATATAATGTTAATGTGCTGTATTAATAACACTGCTTGTATGAGCAAGTGAGGTAACTGATCTAAACCGGTCATCATACTTCAGCCTTATAAGGACAAACTTAGATGCGTTAGGGTGATAGGTATACACTATGTGATCAAAAGTATCCGGACACCCCCACAAACATACCATCTGAGGTGCATTGTGCTGCCACCTACTGTCTGGTACTCTGTACCCGGTACTTCAGTAGTCATTAGACATCGTGAAACAGCAGAATGGGACGCTCCGTGGAACTCACGGACTTCGAACGTGGTCAGGTGATTGGGTGTCACTTGTGTCAGAAGTCTGTACGCAAGATTTCCACACTCCTAAACATCCCTAGTCCACTGTTTCTGATGTGATAGTGAAGTGGAAACGTAAAGCAACATGTACAGCACAAAAGCGTACAGGCCGACCTCGTCTGTTGACTGACAGAGACCGCCGACATTTGAAGGGGGTCGTAAAGAATAATAGGCAGACATCTATCCAGACCATCACACAGGAATTCCAAACTGCATCAGGATCCACTCCAAGTACTATGACAGTTAGGCGTGAGGCGAGAAACCTTGGATTCCATGGTCGAGCGGCTGCTCATGAGCCACACTCACGCATAAAAATGCCAAACGACGCCTCGCTTGGTGTAAGGAGCGTCAACATTACACGATTGAACAGTGGCAAAACGTTGTGTGGAGTGACGAATCACAGTACATAATGTGGCGATCCGATGGCAGGGTGTGGGTATGGCGAATGCCCGGTGAACGTCATCTGCCAGTGAGTGTAGTGCCAACTTGCGTGGCACGATCACCGCGCAGACCTACATTGATATTTTAAGCACCCTCTTGCTTCCCACTGTCGAAGAGCAATTCGGGGATGGCGATTGCATCTTTCAACACGATCGAGCACCTGCTCATACTGCACGGGCTATGGCGGAGTGGTTACACGACAATAACATCCCTGTAATGCACTGCCTGCACAGAGTCCTGACTTGAATCCTATAGAACACCTTTGGGATGTTTTGGAACGCCGGCTTCTTGTCATGTCTCACCGACCTACATCGAGACCTTTCCTCAGTTCCGCACTCCGTGAGGAATGGGCTGCCATTCGCCAAGAAACCTGCCAGCACCTGATTGAAAGTATGCCTGCGAGAGTGAATGCTGTCAGCAGGGCTAAGGGTGGGCCAACACCATATTGACTTCCAGCATTACCGATGGAGGGCACCACGAACTTGCATGTCATTTCAGCCAGGTGTCCGGATACTTTTGATCACGTAGTGTACGTCATACAGTGTGCTGATGTAATGTTTTGACCAAAGTTTCATTGGCAATATATGAACATAGTGGTTTATGATAGCTATTGCTAAAATGGAATGCACTTTTCCATACTTTTGTTAAGCTTCATGTTGCATATTATATTCTATTCGGATATTAGCATTTAAAACCTTAAAAGCACTGTTTTCATTCATTTTTACTTTCTCTACTACGTATAGTAAGTAGGGGAAGTATTGCATTCCACCCAAACATTCGATACCGAGATTTCACCGGAAATACATGTTTTGAGAATCACTGAATCCAAAAAAAGCATTTTTGGAAACATGTCCGTGTGTGTGTCTGTCTGTGTGTCTGTGTGTCTGTGTGTCTGTGTGTCTGTGTGTCTGTCTGTCTGTGTGTCTGTGAACAGCATAACTCAAAAACGAACAGTCGGATAAACACCAAACTTGGTATTTAGGTTCAGTATCTTCCAGAGATGCGACACGAAGGTTTTCAAGAAAATCCCCCCACCCCAGACTACCCTTTACATGGAACATTTTTCGAAAATTTTAATTTTCTCAAAAACGGCTCTAACGATTTTGATTAAAATATCATATGTTTAAGATATTGTCATGATAAATAAAATGTATATCTCGAATTTTCTGGGAATGTCTCCAAAAATATTCTTCATTGTGAACGACTTTTGCATAACTGGTAAACCATAAGAGATAGACAAAATTTTACTACACAAAAAATGTAGATCGCGTTAAAATACACAACTTATGTCATATACGTTTCTTTTGTTGAGTGAACCGTTTTCGAGATATTGCTTGTTATTCCCTTAAATTTTCCAATACTTATACTTTTTCTCAAATTCGTTATTCATTTTTACTTTCTCTACTACGTATAGTAAGTAGGGGAAGTATTGCATTCCACCCAAAAATTCGATACCGAGATTTCACCGGAAATACATGTTTTGAGACCTCCTGAATCCAAAAAAAGCATTTTTGGAAACATGTCCGTGTGTGTGTCTGTGTGTGTGTCTGTGTGTGTGTGTCTGTGTGTGTGTCTGTGTGTGTGTGTCTGTGTGTCTGTGAACAGCATAACTCAAAAACGAACAGTCGGATAAGCACCAAACTTGGTATTTAGGTTCAGTATCTTCCAGAGATGCGACACGAAGGTTTTCAAGAAAATCCCCCCACCCCAGACTACCCTTTACATGGAAGATTTTTCGAAAATTTTAATTTTCTCAAAAATGGCTCTAACGATTTTGATGAAAATATCATATGTTTAAGATAATGTCATGACAAATAAAATGTATATCTCGAATTTTCTGGGAATGTCTCCAAAAGTATTCTTCATTGTGAACGACTTTTGCATAACTGGTAAACCATAAGAGATAGACAAAATTTTACTACACAAAAAATGTAGATCGCGTTAAAATACACAACTTATGTCCTATACATTTCTTTTGTTGAGTGAACCGTTTTGGAGATATTGCTTGTTATTTCCTTAAATTTTCCAATACTTATACTTTTTCTCACATTCGTTATTCATTTTTTTTATGTCCTGGACATGCAAAGAGAATGGAATGCGCCACATAGCAACCAGCGATAAAATATTTGACTATCGCTTAAAAGCTACCATATTTCCCTTGCATCTACAAGAAAATTACAAATAAGATTGACATCTCGATATCTCGATTAATATGAAGCATATGGAGAATAGGCGTTTGTAAAAATAGATTGTACATGAGTAGAGAAAGTCATGTGAGTGTAGCACATCAGATTTTTTTTTTTACTTTCTCTACTACGTACAGTAAGTAGGGGAAGTATTGCATTCCACCTAAAAATTCGATACAAAGATTTCACGAAAATACATACTTGAAGCGCCCTGAACCCAAATAAAGTTCTTGGAAACATGTCCTGTGCATGTCTCTCTGTGAACAGCATAACTCAGAAACGAAAAGTGGGATAAATACCAAATTTGGTATTTGTGTTTGGTATTTTCCAAGGACGCCTCACGAAGATTTTCACCCACCTCTTTGTATGGAACATTTTTCGAAATTTTTTATTTTTTAAAAAATATCTCCTATTGATTTTGATTAAAATACCTTATATAAAAGCTATTTACATGACAAATAAAATGTATATCTTGAATTTTCTGGGTATAGTCTAGGAAGTCCTCTTCATTCGGAAGGAATTTTGTATAATCTTGTATAACTTGTAAACGTTCAGAAATAGACGAAAACATACCACACAAAAAGTATAGATCTCTTTAAAACACACAGTTTACTTAAAATAAGCTTTCTTTTTTTACTGCATAAGCCGTTTCTAAATATCCATTATTAATTGTTCAGTACTTGTCAATGTTTTAATGTCCCGTCGATTTTCAGTTGTTTCTCGCGATTACACGGAAGCAGTATGTAATTTTAAGGTCAGCATATAGCGTCCAGTTCCTAAATATTCGACTGTCGCTGTTCTCTTTTTATCTATAATTAAATGTGTAATGTAGCTATTTTTGCAAAGGTTTATTTGGATGAAATGTAGCATATAGAAAAATATGCTTTGGTAAGAATAGATTGCATACCCACTAATAAAGATAGAGGGTAGAGAAAGTCATGTGAATGTATCACATCAGATGGAGTAGTTAGACGGAGGATTCCAGTAACTGGAGCACAGCATCACACCTAGGTCGTAGTGGGCCCTTTGAGCTTCCAACGCGACCCCTGGGAGGAAGGGGAGACCGAAGGACGACCAGATTCGGACGACGATGTGCGCTAACAAGGACAGGGTCCTTAACGATTCCAGCATGCGACCAATCCTGACACCGGCTAACACTGCCTAAGCCACACGCCACATGAAGATACCGGGAATAGGATATACACTGGAGAGGGATACCTTGCACAGTGTGACCTACCAGTCTCAGGAGGCATGGATAAAGTAAAAGAATCACAGGATGGTACAGGCCGCAGACAGACAGGCCACAAAGACGCGCGGAAGTCTCTAACAGTTTCAGCTCGAAGACCCGTCCCATTGCTGGAGCTACCTAGAGAGGACGATGAACAATCAGTCTATCAAGCAGCCGTCTATATTGCACGGGGAGTTGTCTTTCCTTTGAACAATCCGCGCCATACGCCCCAAAACCTAGAAGCACGTCTGAAAGATGAGAAAGAAATACAATAAAAGGGAATTTACGGAAAGGAAATCCTCCTAAATGAGAAACCAAAAATCAGAGTATGTTGTCAATGGGCGTCGACCCCGGGACTTCCCGAATGCGAGCCTCACACGTTATGATGGAACCACCTCGCTCGGTACAAGAAATAGTACTGCTAGCAGTACGGTAGATAGATACCTTTATGTCAGCTGTTTACGAGTTCTGAGTGTTGATGATTACACCGATGCATCAGACTCCATCTAGCAGAAAGTTAGTGCATGAACAACTATTTACGTTAGGAATAAATAGAAATGTCAAGTGTGAAAATGGAAGTAGGGGGAGCAATTCAACTGAGAATTGTGTGTTCCTTCACCCGGGTGGTCCAGCGCTCATCCGAACGCACAGTACATCACATCACTTGAGTTAAGCAAATCATGAATTATTTGCGTATGTATATTTAAAAAGAGTAAATATTCTAAGTGTTACCATGACGAAGCTGAAGGTGGCTACTTATGTTGTCCAAATATTTGTGACCTCTTTATGTGCTTCGCAAACACTCGTTATAAATCTAACATAAAAGAGAAACATCTGATGTGTTACACTCACATGACTTTCTCTACTCTTGTACAAACTATTTTTTACAAACGCTTATTCTCCATATGCTTCATGTTAATCGAGATATCGAGATGCCAATCTTATTGGTAATATTCATGTAGATGCAAGGGGAATATGGTCTGTTTTAAGCGATAGTCAAATATTTTAACGCTGGTTGCTATGTGGCGCATTCCATTCTCTTTGCACGTCCAGGACGTAATAAAAAAAATCTGATGTGTTGCACTCACATGAATTTCCCTACTCTTGTACAAAGTATTTTTACAAACGCTTATTCTCCATCTAGTTCATGTTAATCGAGATAAACATTTGCAGACCCTATCTTATTGCTAATTTCTTATAGATGTAGGGGAAAATATATTTACAAGGGCAATATAGAAAAACAGTAGCCTTTAAGCACATACATATCTCTTAATAGCTGGTTTCTAGGTGCAGCACCATTCCCTTTGCCACAGATTATAACTCTTTGCATATCCAAGACAAAAAAATGAATAACGAATTCCCATTTGAGAAAATAAGTATTGAAAAATTTAAGGGAATAACAAGCAATATCTCGAAAATGGCTCACTCAACAAAAAAAATGTATATGACATAAATTGTGTACGTTAACGCGATCTACATTTTTTGTGTAGTAAAATTTTGTCTATCTCTTATGGTTTACCAGTTATGCAAAAGTCGTTCACAATAAAGAATACTTTTGGAGACATTCCCAGAAAATTCAAGATATACATTTTATTTGTCATACAAATATCTTAAACATATGATATTTTAATCAAAATCGTTAGAGCCATTTTTGAGAAAATTAAAATTTTCGAAAAATATTCCATGTAAAGGGTACTCTGGGGTGGAAGGATTTTCTTGAAAACCTTTGTGTCCCATCCTTGGAAGATACTGAACCCAAATACCAAGTTTGGTGTTTATCCGACTGTTCGTTTCTGAGTTATGCTGTTCACAGACACACAGACACACACACGGACATGTTTCCAAAAATGCTTTTTTTGGATTCAGGGGGTCTCAAAACATGTATTTCCGGTGAAATCTCGGTATCGAAATTTTGGGTGGAATACAATACTTTCCCTACTTACTATACGTAGTAGAGAAAGTAATAAATAACGAATTTGAGAAAAAGTATAAAGTATTGAAAAATTTAAGGGAATAACAAGGAATATCTCGAAAACGGTTCACTCAACAAAAGAAATGCATATGACATAAATTGTGTATTTTAACGCGATCCACATTTTTTCTGTAGTAAAATTTTGTCTATCTCTTATGGTTTATCAGCTATGCAAAAGTCGTTCACAATGAAGATTAGTTTTGGAGACATTCCCAGAAAATTCGAGATATACATTTCATTTCTCATGACAATATCTTAAACATATGATATTTTAATCAAAATCGTTATAGCCATTTTTGAGAAAATTAAAATTTTCGAAAAATGTTCCATGTAAAGGGTAGTCTGGGGTGGGGGAATTTCCTTGAAAACTTTCGTGTCGCATCCTTGGAAGATACTGAACCTAAATACCAAGTTTGGTGTTTATCCGACTGTTCGTTTCTGAGTTATGCTGTTCACAGACAGACACACACACGGACATGTTTCCAAAGTGCTTTTTTGGATTCAGGGAGTCTCAAAACATGTATTTTCGGTGAAATCTCGGAATGGAATTTTTGGGTGGAATACAATACTTCCCCTACTTACTATACGTAGTAGAGAAAGTAAAAATATCTTCATTGGCATCATTTTAAAGTTATTACTTTTCCGTCTTTTAATTTTTGCGTACCAGACATTGTACATTCCTACTGATAACTCCCGAATGCTGAATTATTATCCCATTTGAAATTTGTATAATTTTACTCGTTTCGATATTTTGAAAAGTCTCACTAATTTTTATGAGCAAATTATTTCAGCACAACCCTCCAGCTGGGAATCAACCTCGGTAGCTCTGGATTTGGAAATTAGCATGCTCATCGCCAGACAGAGGCAATCGAAGCAGTTTTTGTCTTTCTCTGACTTTGCATTAATTCTTTCCTTCACCTGTTGTGGCTCTCTCACATAATTTCTTCCTTTTATTGATGATGTGCAGGACTATTTTCTAAGACACTCTTGATTAGACAACTTGGTCCATGACGCGAGTAGAAAAACGATACCGTGGGTTGAAGATGGAAGGAAGACTGTATTCTGCGGCCAAGAAATATCTTATGCAGTAAGGTCGTTCATAAAATATGTGATACGATATTGTAAAGAGTTTACATGTAATCTGTAACCCAAGCCTTATCTTTGTAAAGTGCATCACTTAAAAGATCGATAAATTCAAATGAATACAAGGGAATTTCTTGGAATTAAGCTGTATATCGTAGCGAGCCATATAGGAGGTCACAACAAGGAACCGAATTTTTTTAGGGGCGGCCCCACACCCGCCGACCCCGGTGACAATCATCCTCAGAGGCTACATCGTCTCCCCATGCTGTTAGTGTCTAACATGCAACTAAGGGAGGGTGCTTTGTTAGTAGTGACGTACTGGTACGTGTTGGATGAAGTGGGTTAGATGTTCGGGTTCCGCGGAAGCACCCCGGTTAGTAAAGTTAAACTACTCAGGCGAGCATGCAGAACATGCAAGCGTGTCAGGTGGGGTTTACCGGCGCAAGCCATGGCGAGCCCTGGCTGGCGCTCGGTGGTTAGTACTGGTTACGTTAGGGTGGTAACGCTAGGGATGCGTTAAAGAGCTTCGGCTTAAAAGACTACGTTAGGATTGCCAATGTGTGGTAACATGGTGAAACCTAGGAAGCTCGGCTTTGTAGTACACAGGTCGCGCATTCAGCGTGTCAAAAAGTATTTAATGGCCATGGAATTAGGTCATACTCTCATTCTCTTTGACTCGATCTCGACCGGCGAAGCTATGCACCAGGGCAACGGCGCCCCCAACATAAATAAGTTAACATTTGGTAGTGTGAACCTCAAGACATATCAGAAGCCCTGAGGTAAGATCTATCAGGCATAATTTTCTGCTCGTACTACTATAACCCCCGTAATCATATAAATTAATTGTAAATATGGTTGCTAGTTTTTATACAATTCCCAGGTCACCATTTTAGCTCCCCTTTCTCTAACTCCCACCGCCATGCCTCAGCTTCAACTCCCGATACCGACAGATCTGTCGTCTGAAGCTATAGGTCTCCTGTTGTAGGCATCCCCTGGATCTAACTACTGCAATGTTTGCTATAATATCTACTTTAATGACTCTTAGTTTGTCTTGTAGTAGGCCCTTGTCTGTCTCTTATTGCTGTCCAATTAAATAAATTCAATAACAATAAAGAAAACTTCACATGCCATTTGCGGAAAACGTAAGACATACGCTTCTTAAGTCAGTAGCTCAAATATATATTCTTATTGAAGGTTTTTGGGGGGTTTTCGGGAATAGGATAGGATTAAACGTGGAGTAGTAAGGAAAGTTAGGAGGGGTATTGGGGTTCCACTGTTGCACCCCCGTTAGTACGCGGTAGGATAGCTGCCAGCTTATTGCGCTGGCAGTGGAGTAAAGGAATGTCCAGGTAACGACCATGACCGAGGCCCTGATCGCCACACACGGGGAGTTTTGTGGAAAGGATTGTGGCGTGGTTGTCTTTTATTGCATTGATTCAAATGTTGAGTGCCCCTCGAGAGGTGCGCTCAGTTTTGGCGTGGGTAGTTATATCTGGAAGTAGGATAGAAGCGAGCGGATTCTTGTGCCATCATGTAGGCGTTCGTTCCTGCCCACTCTTCAGGCCGGAGAGTACAGATGTCCACTCGGCCATCATCGTGAGCAGGGACTTAACTAGGTCAATAAGACCTAATGTCGTGTGTCTAACCTCCGCCAGGAGCTGGCGGTGCTGATGTCGGTGGCAGACTGGCGATAGATTCCCCCAGACCGCTGATGGCTGTGTCGGCTCTGTCGAACCGCCGCAGGCAGCGGGCGGTGAAGCTTTGGAAGGCAGTTGAGAAGGCAGTGGTGTTGGTGTGAAGGTCCTGGACGGCGGATTCCATTGCGGCAAGACGGCGGAGTTGTTGTTCCGTGTTGGTAGAGTGAGCGGCGGTGATAAGTGAAGCGAGGGTTTCGTCCTGCTGCGAGATGCTGGATCTGATGTTTAGGACCTCTGAATGTAGATCCTGGGTCGCATCTCGCAGGGTGGTGTCTGTTGCCGCAGGTGGTGGCGGTGATGGCGTCGGAGGAGCTGTGGGTGCAGGTACAGTTGAAACCGGAGTGGATCGACGGCTTCTTGGATACAGGGGGCACGGCCGTTGCAGGACGCGCAGTACCTGCGGCTTCGGCCGAGGTCATGGTTGGTGCACTGCGATGTCAGCAGTAGTGGCACCTCAGAGGTGCAGCGCAGGTGGAGGAGTCGTGCCCATAACAGCGGCATCGGCGGCCGGACCTCAAGGCAGCCTCACGGTCGGCCGGATCGGCGAATACCAGGTGAATCAGCGTTGTAGGTCCCCGGGATGTGATGATCCTTGTGGCCTTCAAGGCTGAAGATAAATCTTGATGGCAGATCCCGGTGAACTCCGGAGATCACAGCGCTGCAGCGAGATGACAGCGGCGGTGGTGAAGCTGGCTGCTGCGTGGGTTGCTGAGCGGCGGTGATGTGGTGTGATGCTGGTGAAGTCGACTGCTGCGGCGGAAGGTGAGGTGCGGTGTTGACTGGGCGTGAAGTATGTTGCTGTTGGTGTCTGGTCGAAGCCGTGATCGATGCTCAAAAAGGCCCGGCCACCGGCGGCGATTAGACAGTGCTCCCGGCAGATGCCAGGGGAGCGGCCGGCAAATCAGCAGCGGCGAGGCCCGGAGCAGCTTCATCTGAGGACGGCATAGCGACGGCCCCTTCGGCGGGTGCCGAATGGTCGGCGGCGAGTTTTTCGACGGCTGCTCAGCGTGTCCTTCTCTTACCCATCTCCGACGAAGAATCTATTAAAGGTGTTGTAGTTTCAACGCTCCCCACATGGTCAACGAGCTTGGAGAAAACTGTTTCACCAAGCGATGTCTGAACTCATCTATTAGCGAGCTGTATCCGTTATCTACGATGATAGGGCGATGATGAAGATAGTGACGGAACGAGAGAATCTAGAGCTTTTGCCGAATGTCAGGTCTTGAGATTACCTCACATGAACTCGTCAGAGGTGAGATCGAATTAAAATCGACACCCCAACCAGGAACCGAGCCTCGAACGAACTACTGGGCTATCCCGACGCCCTATTTTTATTAAGTTGTTAGTCATTTTTGGCACAATCAAACAAGATGAGCTTTCCATGTAAACGGTTCTTTAGGATCAGGTAAATGTCTGAAAATATTTGCCTCCTTCAAAGGCGAGTGACTCAACTACTAAGCTTCGTGTGTATTCATCTTTTAATTTTTGTGTTTTGCTATTTGGACACACACATTAATACGAAGACGTTTCTCTAAAAACAATTTTCTTTATTCATGTATCTCACAACATGTATTTAAAATGAAATCTCCAACCGTCTTATATGATACACATTTCCGTCATTGCTCGGGACGCACCTTGGATGGAGTGCAGTGCTTCCTATTTCTTAGTTAAGCGGGACAGATAACTAAAGTGTCGGGATTAATCAGATAGGAATCGTCAACCAAAGTGCTTGAATCTATTTTGATTGGCTGTTCTGATTGGTTCCGTAGAAGGTGTCATCCTAGGCCCTGAACATAATGTTGTTTCCACCTATAAGCCTGCGAATATATTAATCCTCAAAAATTAACAAATGTTTTTAAGGAAAATTTTGTGTTACATTCACATGATTTATCCACCCACCATCGTTTATAAATGAGTATGTAATTTATTTCTACGAAAGTTTATTTTTCTCTCTCCATTTTAATCGTGAAAAACGTTTGCAGGAATAGATATTACACATTTCGTTAGGATACAAAGGGAACAGGGATAGTCAAATGCTTAAGAATTGGAATGCATATACTAGCCTTAAAAAGCCATACTCTTTATATGCAAGCACCAGAAACAAGAATATAGACAGCTTAAAAGTAATGAAAAATTATTGAACAAATAAAACTATTAATAACTGATATCTCGGGAATGGCTGATGCCACAAAAAAGGATATTTGAAATAAATTTTGTTTTAAAGAGATCTGCATTTTGTTTGTAGTACGTTTTCGTCTGTTACTTAACGTGGGTAAATTGTCATACTGTTTCCCTCGTTTGTGTCACTTTTGCCCGCATTAGGTCTTACGCTGCTCTAACGTAATGCTGCCAACATATGAATAATGCCACCGAAACCGGTAAGATACTCAGCCTCAAAGCGTAGCCGAGGGATGTTTTTTAGAAGGAGAGGAGTGCAGCAAGTTGCGGCCGACAGGCCGCAACTGCGAAGCGACGACAGAGCGTAGCCCAGGTATCTGCGCGTCTAAAACTCCAATGATTCATGTTCACAAAACAACAGCACATCGCATATTCAGTGCATTTCACTGATTATTTAGGTTGGCAGTACCCACTTTGCATGGAAAAATGGCTACGTTTGTTTTCTTCCTAACGCTATTTGCCTATATAAATAAAACACTTAAAACGGGTGGGTAGGTGGGTACTAGATATTGGAGAGACCACATCATGTTCTAAAATCACTCCTAAGGTAAGTAATTTCATTGCTGTTTCACTTCCTTATTCCTAATTTAGGTGGGCAAAAGAAAGACCTAATGCGGGCAAAAGTGACACAAACGAGGGCAACAGTATGACAATTTAGCCCTTAACGTTTATCAGTTATACAAGATTGCATAAAATTCCTTCCGAATGAAGATGACATCACAGGTTATACACACATACATACATACATACATACATACATACATACATACATACATACATACATACATACATACATACAAACACACATACATACATACATACATACATACATACACACATACATACATACATACACACATACATACATACATACATACATACATACATACACACATACATACATACATACATACATACATACATACATACATACATACATACATACATACATACATACATACTGAGACAGTATTTTTAATACTTGAATAGCTGCAATTGAATTATATAATATGTAATTTCAATAACAGCCCGCCTTGAAGCAATATATATGTAATAATTTGTAAAAAATGTATGTAACAGTCATTGCATATGCTTATTTTTATTGTAAACGTTTTCAATAATGTTATGTGAACACATTTACGTAATTTAATAATGTAAGAGCTGTGAGAGTAATAAGTTTAAAATTGCTAACAATGAGGTAACCTTGAAGCAATAATAAGTTTGAAAGTTTAAATGCTACTAGTCATGATTAGGGCACAATAACGTAAATTTTGTAACAGTTTAAAAATAGCCAATCACCAGCCAGAAAAAGCTTTAGTAACATGCAGATATTCTATTGGACTAGGATTAGCCAATCAGAGATTTGAAATACAGAAGCTTACGGGTTTTGACGGTTGAAATAATGTTCGGTTGCCTGCAGACCTTGCTAGTGACCGGATGGAAGATCTGTTCTCTAAAGAAATATTACGTATTCATGTAAATCGTAAAATTAAATATACGCGTTAACAAAGCACAAGTTTTAAATTAAAAAATCTCACAGCTCTTAATATCACTGTAGTGCTACTTAATTTGTGCCAAGGATTAATAACAAGAAGTGAATTTAAACTTAAAATCTGTGCAAGCCTACATTCTTGTCGTACCACGCCCTGTCTAAGAAATACGTGACTAAAACAATACTGACGCAGCCGAGGCAAACATAAACATAAATAATATCTATAGAAACAGTTTAATAACAAAGTTAATATATTTTTAAACTTGGAGCGTAACAACAAAAATACATCATCTTCAAATCGGCTTCCCATACGTAGCAGCATATTACGTAACAAACAAACTTTTTCAAATTGGCTTACCAAAGCGTGATGCAAACTCCTTAAACAACAACTCCAACAGTTGAAAAACATAACTTTCTTCAAGTTGGCTCCCATACGTGGGGCAGTTAAACTAAAGCAATTATCTACTTTCTTCAATACATACATACATACATACATACATACACACATACATTCACACACATACATACGCATACATACATACACATACATACACACGCATACATACATACACACGCATACATACATACATAAATACATACACACATACATGCATACATACATACACATACTACACATACATACATACACACGCACACACATACACACATACATACACACATACATACACACATATTGTCGCGTGCCTCAATAATTTGTAATTTATTATTTAACTTTCAGAGGAGAGCTACTCGCTGTGAGAGGGGTCGTTATTCAAGCTAAGGAAACTTTACTTTAAGAGGCACCGACACAAAGGGACGCAGCTAAAGTTAAACTCACAAATATTCTTACACTCACATAATTCCTGGCTGAAGGGAAAGGCAAGGATTCTATACTACCATAATTAAAAAGTCAAGGAAGAAGCTTAAGTAGAAGATTTATTAAATATGCTTACCCATGTGTCTGCCGGGACGAGGACGCCCTATCATTGCACAACTATCCGTACATCTCAACACCACGAAGACTAGACACTAACTCTTGAAAAAACTCGTTAAGCTTGGCGTCCTAACGCCATATCCCCTCCAATGAGACTATTTCCCCTCAAACGCCCCTCCTCGGATAAGCTGCCAACCTTCAGCTTGAGTAACCAGAGAGCACGGCTATTACTACAATCTGTGCACATGCCACATCTCCCCCTGGCCACCCAAGTCGACGTCCTCGTCGACAGAAAGAACATAAGTACAAAATACAGGAAAAAAAAATAAAAGAAAGACATACCAAAAAAAAAAATGACATAGAAATGTGTGATGTAAAATAAAAGAACAATACATATTTGTGGTTGCACCCAGCCGACGACAATGGTGCTGGGCGATAACGAGAAGCGAGAGCGATGTAAGTGCAGTCGACGTAATATTGTTAATGCACTAGCTTTGGCATTCCGCACACGCACACACCACGCTGCCTTAGTTCACAGACACACTACACTGCGCAAAAGGGTGATGAACTGCCGTAACTGTTTGTGGGTGGTTGAGACAGTGCCCACAACGACGATTTGTCCTGGTGTAGGATTAGCACCGCAGGTCTCTGGTGATGACAACAGGGTGGGCAGTCGCTGGCTTGGACTGCCCCCCGACATGGTGGCTCCTTATGCCACGGCAGTGTAGTGGCTGCCCGACAGCTTCCCTGTGGTGTTTCTTGACTTCTGGTGTGCTCTGGGGATGCTGGTGCGTCTGCTCGCTCTCTGCCCAGAAGAATACTAAAACAAAACCACCACACAATAAACAGGATGCTCCCACAAAGAATCACACATAAAAGAAGGGTATGTCCGTTACAATTAAAGATTTTAAAGTATGAAAAGTGTACACTAAAAAAAATTCTTTTGACATGGGCAAGTAAAGAGAAAAGAAAATTAGAACAACTTGGCATAAAAAGAAATTTTACAGAGTTGCCATCCAAAATTGAACTTACAATGCTTCATAATCCAAATAACAGTAAAACAGACTCAAAGCACATAAACATGACAGAAATGAAACATAACCTTATCTTGGGATCCCAATATTACAACTCAATAACCAGCTGGTATCACTAACAAAAGAAAGTAAGTGCACTTACAAGACAGTCACACATGACGATGAAATGAACTCATTCACACTGACCATGGCCCCAAATTACACACTTAACTATCTACTCAAACTAGTGTATACATCACTACAAGCTACATCCACAATACATTTCTAAACTACGCCACGTGACATGCTTTCAACTACTAGTGTCCTACTCTTGTCATCAATATAACTTCTTATTCACATCACTATCTTTCTCGTCGCAGTTTAACCATCATCTTTCATAATCATTAGCAGTAGCAGTAATAGTGCAATCTCGATCATTACTTCAATCATCATCATCTTTCAATTTTCTCTCCAAAACAAAACAACTGCACTTACGTGTCTCATTTAACATGCTGTAAATTCAAAACATTTGACATAGGCATAACCTTCAAGAAATCACATTAATTCAGGAATTACACAAATAACATGACATTATAATGTTGCATCTACATCCTCAAAATCAAGAAATAAGCTGGAAAACAGGTGGTATTAAAATTTGGTATCTAAGATGGTAATAAACTTGTTGCATAAACAGAGAAAAAAAAATTATTTTCATTACATTCACTTCCATCTATGTAATCTCTCGTGTGAATTCATCACACACGCTATACTGGGCACGTTACAGCAACACCAATAAGCAAAATCAGTACAATCATCACATCAACTTTCCAGGTACATGTAGCCCTCCTGAAAAATCAACACATTCATACACTTCAACTATCGGGGTTACACTGTGGCACCTCCACCGAAGCTGACATCATCTCATCTCTTCTCATCTCTCCTCATCAACACCGTCGGGGTTACTCTTACGCACATCCACCGAGGCAAATCTCACCTATATCACATAACCTCAAATACCCACATACATACAAACACTATTCATGCAACAAATTTTCTGCAAATAAAGATCACAGCATCATTATGGAAATCAAATAGAGTCAAAATCAAATCAAATCATATCCAATCAAATCGAATGCAACAAAACAACATCACATCATTATTCAAAACAATATTGTCACATAACATTCCTGAAAATGAAAGCTTAATTAAGCATATTGTACACCTAAAACACATTCCTGCAGTATAACACAACAACAAAACAAATGATTTGCAGTTACCAAAACATAATTCAAAATTTAGATTACACCCACAATAATAATACACTCGTAATTTGGCAGAGACATTCATATCACATATTCCTGAAAAACAAAGCTTAATTAAGCATCAGTCACTGAAACAATAAATTTAGCATACCTGTGTGAGTCGTAAAACTGTTTCATTCGTCCAAACTTTAGCACTCACAATGATTACATACTTACAGGTGATTCTTTTCTCTTACTCGTTTACCACAAAATTCCCGTGCAAATTGTCCAAAATCTGGTAACACACGTACAGCTGGTTCATCAACATCCACATCGTACTGGTCCATATTAGAAGCACATCAAACCTAATTAGGTGTAGATACTGGCAAGGTTGGTAGCCCCTGAAACTTTTACTTACATAAGTAACTGCGCAAGATTTTCCCTTAAAAATATGCATTGCGGAATTAAACCAAACTTGGCAACGGTAAAGCAAAACTATCATCATTCTCAGAGCGGCCAATAGCAGTAGTAGCCAACATTGCAACATTCTAAAATAACTCACACGGCGACAACTCGTTGGAATGCTCCATGTGAGAGGGGTCAATGACCGGCGGCAGCCAGCTGATAACTGAGTAACAGTCGTACCAACACTGGACAGATTCCACCACACTGTGCTCGCCAACTGGAGCAATTACTATATCAACTTTCTGTGCAGGTCGTCGCTTATGCATGATTGCAGCACAAAAGATAACACAACCAATAAACAAACCGTAGGACCAAGCAATTCAGATTACACCACACTAAACACTTATAGCAACACATGAATGTAAGTAGCAAGAGTAGAACATAACCAAATAAAACAGTTGCAGAAAGAACACAATTAAGCGCCCGCGGCGAAATATCAGAAAATTAAACTAACACACGGCTACACAAGCCACTTGGACACAAAACCAAGATTTTTAAGCAGAATGAACATATGGAAGATAACAAAATGATAGCTGCAGTGAGAAAACTCAAACTGGAACTTAAAAAAACTACGTCACACTTACTGTGACCACCGCGAAGATTCTCAAAAGGAGCAGAATACAAACTTGTAATTTAAACTAGCACACGAAACTTCTCTCTTTTTTTCTAAAATCAAATGTATATAATCTGATATGCACACGCAAAGAAACGCGCCAAAACACGTGCTGAAGAAGACTGGTTTCACAAGCTAAAAATTGTTGCTGAAATGCACGACCACGCGGGAATTACACAACACACGTGCGTACATAAAAGTTACACGAAAAATAACTCAGAAAAGTGCAGTAAATAGCTAGAAATCACAATCACTGGAATATAAAGTTATACATTTCCAAACCACTGCTAATAAGCACAGAAAACAAGATTTGCAAACGGATAGCCAACACGTGACGAGCACATTTTGAAACAACTACTATATCGCTCGTTTCTTCTCAAATTTCACAAAAACATTTTTTCTTGAAAATAACCAGCACAAAGAACGGAACACAGTGATATAATTTAAAGGAAATGAAGCCAAAACAAGGGGAAAATGGAGTCAGAAGTTTTAGCGTCACCCGGCAGACAATGGGAAAATATGCAAAAATGAACTCAAAATTGAAATTTCGATACCAAACTTTCAGAAATGATGGAAACAAAATTTAGAAGAAGAGAACCACAAATAAAAGTATAAAAATCCTTACCCTTTAGCCAGAAAGAACTTTACATTTTTCACGACCACGTGGAGGACAAACCGTTAAATTTGGAGGGGAAAAAAAAAATTTTGCACTTAAAATCTCAAAACAATTCAAACTAATTGCTCGGCACCTCCGCCAATTTCCCAGCGACTCCACCAATTTGTCGCGTGCCTCAATAATTTGTAATTTATTATTTAACTTTCAGAGGAGAGCTACTCGCTGTGAGAGGGGTCG